>OX439002.1:6107500-7307500 GCA_949316495.1 Amphiduros pacificus | reverse complement strand
ACTGTCGTGCTGACCTAAACGCGACATTTTGCGACAATCTCTCTTCTTAATTATGGACGGGTTGTCTATCATAAAATAGATTTATTTGATTGAAAAGTGGTCCATATTAATGATAGGACCCAAGTCAACGAATAAGACTCGGCTACCCTGCTGAATACATTGAAATGAATATGATCAGTTGATGAGAGTGTTGATGGTTGAGACTTTACACCTATTTTGAGACCCCGGATGAAGAAGCTCAAGAAGCCATGATGGAGCATCCACCGGTGCCAAGCAAAACATGGGAATTAAGCTTATACGAACTGCAGAGAACGCCCCAAGAGGCTATAATAGACAACACGGAAATTGCTGTTTCCCCAAGAAGTTTACACAGCGAACTCATGTGTCCAATATGTCTGGATATGTTGAAGAACACTATGACCACCAAAGAGTGCTTGCACAGATTTTGTCAAGAATGCATCATCACAGCTCTGCGAAGTGGGAACAAGGAATGCCCAACTTGTCGTAAGAAACTTGTATCAAAGAGATCTCTGAGGCCTGACCCAAATTTCGATGCACTTATATCCAAGATTTATCCAAGTAGAGATGAATATGAAGCTCACCAAGAAAGAGTTCTTGCAAAACTTAAACAACACCACAATCCTAATGCATTTAGCCACAGTATTGAAGAAGGACTGAGACTACAAGCGCTTAATAGAGCACAACGGGTCAGAAAACATGCGTCAGATGGAACAGCTACTCCAGATTTGTCAGGCAGTCGAAATGATGGGGCGTCATCTGGATCGGAAGCTACAACACCAAGTGCAACCCCAAGGAAACGTGTGCGCACTGCGTCAGACGAGTCTGGTGTAAGCGGTGACATTGACAATACCTCAGTTTCGGGAGAGCCAGAACAAGAACCAGAACAAGAACCAGAACCAGAACAAGAAGCTCGCCCAGAAACCCCACCAGTTGTCATGCCAACAGTCAGTGAAATTGAACTTGTATTCAAGCCACATCCTGAACTTGAAGAAAATGCATATGACCCATCACAAACACGATACATCAAAACCACTGCAAACGCTACTGGTAAATGCTGGTTTAATATATATTTAAATATGTAAAATTGGATTTGAAAATGATGAAATATCAGACAAGAAATATCAAAAATGATAAATTATCTTGAAAATGTTTAAATTTAGAATGGTAAAATCTCAACATTGTATACAATGTGCATCTATCACTATTTGCTCATTATTAGATTTACCAACAAAGTCGTTCTTTTTAAATTATTTTCAGTTGATCATCTTTGTAAATACTTGGCCATGAGATTGGCATTGGAAGCGCAGAAGAATGGTGAAGGTAAGAGCATCTAAATGAAAATATAATGCTTGTCTAGATGCATAAATGCTAAAAATCTGACATCAGAATCAGTCATTGTATTTGATGAGATCATGTATATAAAAGGATCCAGTCTATGACCTGTCCCTAATCTGTGCCCATTTCATGGTCCAACCTTGGAGTAATAATGTATGGAGGCACAACGTGGCAAGATCAAACCGGACACCATAGTTGCCGCCTTGCCCATTGTTATGATGACGTCATATAGGTGCAAGATGAAAAAGTTTTGACGTTATTCTTTTTCAATCCAATTTTGCCTCACCAAAACTACAATTTACAGCTATACATATCGCGAATGAAATGTTCTCCTTGTTTCACTGATTATGGAGGTATATAACTTTTATTTCTCTGCTCCAATTTTGGACGATTTTATGAAAAGATTTATGAAATCATATCAAAGTTATGACAATATGCTTAAATTACTGCTACAACATCAAATACTGATAGAACCACATGTTTTACTGTTATTTTTTCATTTCAGTTGAGTTTTAGTTATGAGCGCATATATTGGCAGGCTAGAAAAATATATATGTTGTTCAGTGAAAAAATTACTATTAGAAAATGTAATTTATATCCCTGCCAATAGGTGCGCCATCAGAAATAAATTGACTTATAAAACGTCATGTCATCATTTAAAATCAACAAAAAATAACAACAACAAAATGTAACAGGAATTTTATAAATGCTATATCATAATAATATTTGTTTTAAAAGTTTTTACAAAGTAACATGTATAAAAAAAATTAAAGGTTTAGAATATGCATTTTTCCTTTTTTCAGAATATTTATTATTGAAGCAATCAGAACAGATATGAACAGATTTATTTCAAGTAATTTTGAGTGGATTGTATTGTTAGCCATAAAACAGCAACTATTCTGATTTTTTCTTCATAAAAAAGACACTTAAATGTGGTATAAAACTTTAATGAGACATTGGCCAATTTTTTTTTTAAATATATAAATGTTAAATTTTCCACTGTTCTGATGTCGGCAACTATGATAGGATCAAAGCATTCTGAATGCATTGTGTAAAACAATGCGTTGCCATGACGCCATAGCTCCTATAACGGCCGTCACGCCTCCATTCATAATTACTCCAAGGTCCAACCATAATTAGATAACGGAACAGGGCGGTTGCCTTCATGTATAACATATATCAGTGATATATATATTTTACAGGGCTGACTAATTGGTTATTACCTGTCCCTAATACTGGATTATGATTTTGTGAAAAATAATCAGAATATATTTTTGTAATGATGGTTATTAAATGGTGATTAAATTTTTTCAGGTTCATCAAGTTCTTCAAATCCTGAAGAAAAAAAATATATCATCTACATTGCTACATCTCCGGGAAGTTACACATTGATCAATGGCTCTTTTACTCTGGACTCTGTCAATGAAAAGCACTGGAAGATAAACAAACCACTGGAAATGTTTTATGTGCAACAGAAAACAGGAAAAGAAGATGAATAAGGAATGACTTAAATTGTTGCCATGGAAGACCTAAGAATGGTTTTGAGAGCTGGATTATTGCCATAGAAGACTGAAAAATGGTTTTGAGAGCTGGACAAATCTCAACCAAACATGCTATGGCAAGAACATGCTTTGCAAATTCAGTTGTATATACACAGTTTATGATATATATATATTTTGTTGGGTGAATTTACTTTGAAATTCAAAACTATCTTTGGTATTGAAAAATCCTAAACTGGGTTTAATGCAAGATTCTTTATTTTGTATCATATCTAAGGTTTCTTCAAGATATTAACAATGATGATGAAACAATTGACTGATTGCTGACAGATGTTTTCTTTACCAACATCGTCCGTGTCCTCTGGGTTCATGATTGGATAACATTTGCAACAGCTACTGACTTTTATACCAATCTCAAGTTTACTACCAGTATTCAAAAAAATTGTGACGACTGGAATCAAGTTGGAATAAAATGGTCATTTTGCCAACATTGAATTTCATGTCAGACATTGTGCAGTGTCCTTTGTTTTGTAAAACTCTGTCATCATTGTTGATGTCTTTTATAACTGACATAGCCACAGGTGCTTTCTTTTGTTAAAAGACAGTTCTTTAGGAAGATAAGCATATCTTGATTAATCTAGTAATGCAATATATTTATGACATTTATTTCAATGGAACAGAATATAAGAATCTGGGCAATTGTAATAGATTACATTAGAGAACGTTGGCCAATGTTTTTTATATAGATTTTTCTGTAAATTATGCCTTGACATACATTATATTAAAAGTATAAGCATCACTCAAAAAAGTTAATAAATTTTTGAAAAAAAAAAAACAAAACAAACAAACCCATTTGAGCTCACCTGATGTTTTACTTAAAGTGGGGCCAGGAGTTGAAAGGTATTTGTAATTTATTTAATATCCATAAGGATCTGGTACACTGTGCTGTAAAGGAAATAAAGAATATGCTTGAAAAAGTTGCGAGGTTCATTGAATTATGAGTTGGAAGTAATATGAGCATATGATGTTAGCTGAAATATTTTTGAGATATGGACTTTGACATCATTTGTCAAGTTTCATAGAATTTGTGATATTTGTCCACCGCATTCTTCGCAATGCGAAAAGCTGCGTGCTTGAGTCTGTCCATGGTATATTACTTGTGTGCATGATACAGCCACAAGAGTTTCACACCTACCTTAGATATTGCACAAATGCACTCCTGGAGACTTTACTCTGATCTGATTAGATAATGGCTGTGATTGGTCAATTTATGTTGCCATGACAACCATGTGGCCAATTTTGCTTGTGTGCATGATACAGCCAGAACAGGATGACATTTAGCTTAGATATTGTACACATGTACTCCTGAAGACCTTCGCCCATTCTGCTTAGGTTATGGCAGTGATTGGTTACTTTTGTTGCCATGGAAACCATCCAAAATGCAGGGGACTTGTTATTCTTGTATCTCGAGTAACATTATACTCAACCAAGAATGCTCCTTTAGCCAAAAATGGATTCTGCTTTCCTAAAGGAAACAAAGATATGCTGAACTTCTAAAAAGAAGGAAGGCGAGTGAACAGGAGTTCTCAAAAATTCCCCCTGATAACGTTTTTTTTCAGGGCATGCAGCCCTTGAGCCCCCTAAGGGGCAAGAAGGGTCGCCACCACCCCTCTCAGAAGATCCACAGCCCTCCGAAAGGGAGGTAAAGAATGGAGAAAAAGCCCAGAGGGATCCAAAATAGATGCCCCAAACCCAAAGGGGGTAGCACAAACCCTGGATGGGCCTGTGACCTTGTCACAGCTTATCAAAATACTGGGGACCTGCAACCACGAAAACCCTAGAAGAACCAAAGGCAGTGGTTTGGAGGAAGCCCAAGACCCAGAGTCTGGGCTTCCACAAGGGAAAAGGGAGAAGATAACTCCCTCAAGTTCTTGTTCTAATTAAGTGATTACAAACTATCCAACGAAAGACTAAAAAAGACACCCATAAAGACACTGATTTATTTTTCCTGTCAGTAGACAACTTGTACATTCGACTACTTAAATAATTATAGTTACAAATGTTCAAACAGTGCTGCACTAGCACAGTTGTTAGAGTGTAGGATCTGTGCCTTTAATGGTTATATAAGTGGAGGTTGGGAGGTGGTGAGTTCAACTCCCACTGCTGGCAGTGCTACATTCACACTGGTTAAAAGGCCTACTATGGCCATTGTTGCTGAAAGGCAGTTACGGAGAATACACAGACAAGGAATGGAGTTGGTCAGAATAAGATGAATAATCTTATTGTTCTCTGATATTTTTTAAACCTACAGAAAAAAAATATTAAGACCAAAAATTGACCCCCTTTTAGACCCCCCTCCCCTCAACCACATAAGAGACCTGTGAGATAACAGCTTGTATTGGACAACCAATTTGTGGTTTTCTCGAGGCACACTAAGCCTATGTCTGGAATATTATTTTGCATGTTCAACAAGCTGTCTGGATGGTGATGATGACTAAGATAGCAACTTCAATAGATTAGCACTAAAATATTCATGCAGAATATTTTTATGAAGTTGTTTCCTCGCCATGTTGCAGAAGCCAGTTAGTTAAAAACATCAGGAGGGACAATAATGTTAAATGTATAATCATGATTGACATTGACATATAATGAATTTTGGTAAAGGAAAAGCAAAGACACATATCATTAAAATTCACTGCAGGTTTTGGGCAGAATGAATATTCATGAGAGGATCAGCTAGACCCAGTCTGATTCAATTGGCTTGTGGTAACTTTGTAATATAAAATAAGGAAATTTGAAATTTTGAAATTATATTTTGGTAAAAGTTAAATATAAGTGTGAGTTTTAATAGGGGAGTAGCACTGAATCAGGGTAATCAAGGTATGCATATTATATATGTTCTATCATAATGTAAATTGCTTTATGATATATTTTCTGAGAGTATAGCATCCTGGGTTTCATTGTCGTTAGGATCAGGAGTACCAGATCCTAATTGAGGTCCTCTTGGTTGGGCTCTGTGTTGGGTGGGGGCCCAGGTGATGGATTATATAACACAACTATGGATTCTGACAATGGCCAAACACAAATTATTAAATGGCCTGGATATTTTTTTATAGCAGGGAGTACAGACAGCTCACATCCCTGGCAAGATGTCCCCTTTACCAGTGCAAAGGGGATCAAAGGTGTGGTACGCAAAGCTAAAAATATTAGAAACATGGGTAATACTCTTTTCATTGAAGTCTATAAATGCCATGCAGACAATCTGCTCAAATGTAAAACTTTTCCAGTGATTCCCAGTCAGTATAACTCCTCACAGCACTTTGAATTTAATAAAGGTGTCATTGAACCTCTGATCAGGATATAGTACAGGAGTTAAGATATCAGGATATTGATTGCAAGAGCCTGATTTACATCAAGACAATTGGTTTTGTGATTGTGGTCATTACATTTATCCTGCCATTTGAGGCAATGCAGCTACCTTAATCAATCAAAATACGATATATTAAATCAATGTTTGTTAGATGTAAGTGTCACAGTATTTGAAATGGACAAATTGTCAGGGAGATTACCCTGCATATTCAAGAAATTGCCGTACATTTAAGGTGGAGATTTCGCAAAGGTAGTGGAGGATCTACTGCCTGTTTTGCAAAATTTTACTCCCAGGAGCCCAAGAAGATATTGACACACTTTTGAACGAAGGCATTTTCATGTTAACTTCCACATTTTATTTTTAAAATATCAAAATGTTCTGAGCAAACTATATTTTAAGTACCATCTCTATTCACATAAATGAGGATTACACGTGCAAAATCGAACAACTCAGATGACATTTAGTTTTAATAAAGACATCAATGAATACTATGAATCATGAATTGTCATAACAGCATTGTACCTACAAGTAACAATTAAAATAGGAAAGTTATTCTCCCATCATGAAAGGCAAAAGATTTTTATTTTCATTTCAAACATACGCCATCATATTGAAATTATTATATATTTCATCCACTCTTTGATAAAGTTTCTGTGCGGTTAAAAGTGCATGAATATCTTGGATTAAACAGGTACTTCTGAAACTGTGGAAAAGGCTTTATATTAAGATCATAATCATTAAACAGTTTCAGGGTACTTGATATTTTTATTGCCGTCACAAGGTGGCACTGGTGGCTGAAAAGACCCACAAGGTGTCACTGCCACAATATTTCACATTTCTCTTAGTGTTCTCCAATCACCCATCGGCAAACCCCAGATAGGTGATCTGGAGAGGTCTGAGATTTTTGCTTTTTGGTTTTAATCTCGTTTAGATGTGATTTTTTAAATACCCAACTGTTTAAGTGATAATTCATATTTTATGTATGATTATGTCTAAAATCTCACAAAAAAGCTTGATTATTTTTTGGATAACATTAAATAAAGAAAATATAAATACTTGATAATAATCGCCAGCTGCAAAAATTGAATCAAACCCGTTTTAACGGCAGTTGAAACGGGTTCAATTTTGACGTTTAAACGGGTTTACCACAGTTTTTATAGCTGGCGATTTTTTACTTCACTAGAGCTCAATCAACTCCACCAAACTTTTCTTTGGTTGGAGTTGGTAGAGATCATGGACGTTCGACAAACCCCTCCAGATCACCTATCTGGGCTTTGCCGATGGGTGATTGGAGAACACTACATTTCTCTGAGAGAGGCTGTGTCTTCCATTGTGCCACCAGGTGACATTTTTGTTTCGAAGGTTTTAATGCATGAGGTTTGACTCAAACCGAAGACCACAACTTTCCAAACCCACATTACAATTTGATCAGGCAATATGCAATATGTTTCAAACAAAAAACACTGCTGCCTCATAATGTCTTTACCACCTTCATCCACCGAAAAATCCTGATGAACAAGACATGGCTGAATGAATGAAAGTGGCTTTGGACGTAATGGTGAGTTGGAGGAGGGGAAGTCCCACCCCTTACTTCCCACGTGTGGACTGGGTGGAGGCTTGGAACTACTACATCGTGCTGACCTTGCCTTTACTTGACAAGAAAATCTTTTTAAAAAATAAATTGACTGAGCGACTAGCAACACTACCTATGTAATGCATGGTACATTATTATGTGATAAATTCAAAATATCATTTAGCAATTTTGAAAATAGGTCAATCTGCTGGAGGTTAAAACACATCTAATTAAAGCAGATTTTGTCCACTGTTTTAAAACAATTGGTTGTTTTGACGTCATTCCTATAAAGTAAAACGTCGCAACTCCATTCAACTACAAACTAAGATGACCGATAAATGCCCACTGACATGCCGCCTCTTCTCGAGAAATCATTTATCCAGCTGTTTTTTTTTTTTAACAAATAGGTCTTAAGATATCCGTTCATCATTTCTGGGTTTCCACCATTTCCGGTAGTCAGGATATGAGTATCAGACAATTTCACGTCAATAACTGGGAGTACAAGCAGTTGGCAAACATCTGCTAATGCAAACATTCAATATGAAGTATGTAATAGTATTTGAGTGCCAATGGCTTATATGTTTATTTTGAGCATGGTGTCTAGCCAGTTTTTTTTGTTTGGACATTCAATCGTTAAATCAAATATTGTTGAAGCAGGTAGGGTATTTATCATTCTTTGTCATGGGGCAGTATGAATAAGCAGTCACTCCATGAATGACATTTATTCTCTGCCCCATGAGAAGAGGTGAGGAAATCACTTCAGTTCATTCACAGATTACTATAATATTGTTTATTCCAATCTCTTGAAGTCCATACGAATTGGGCTCCTCGTCTTTCATGGAAGGAACCTGATCTGACGGACCACACCACGCATTTTGAATGTTATTCACACGTCTTAGCGCCGTGATTCTATTGACAAGAGTTGTGGCCTGGAGGTAATTATGGGAGTTCATTTTATGTAGGGTCATAGACTATTATTCAAACGGCTTACACCATTACACAAAAAAGCATATTATGGAATAACTGTTTGTAAGTAAGTACATTCGCATAAACCAATTATATTTAGTATTTTTAGAGTAATACTTTGTGCACTGCCTATTTTCAGTTACTGCCAGCATTTTGCCATATTAAGGTATGAAACAAATTCACTCTGGTATTGAATTGGAAATATATGAACTTGGCTGATTAATATCAGATTAACATATCTGAGGTGTAAGAGATTAAGGTAGGAAACATTGTTGTACATTCATTATTGTTTCTAATTATCACTGATCTGTCTGATGTGAGTTTGTGTTTTCATTGTACATTCCATGTGCTTTTATTAAAGTAATTTCACTTTAGTATGCGTCTGCATTATTCCTCGATGTAAGTCATGAAATAGTTGGGATTTGATTAATTATTAGGATGTCAGTATTGTGTAAGCCTGTATTCTAGCTCTCTGTAAATGATTAAGTTATTATTGGTATGATGTCACTGTAGTATAAGCCTGTACTCTCCCTCTCTGTAAATGATTAAGTTATTATTGATATGACATCACTGTAGTATAAGCCTGTACTCTCCCTCTCTGTAAATGATTAAGTTATTATTGATATGATATCACTGTAGTATAAGCCTGTACTCTCCCTCTCTGTAAATGACTAGGTTATAATTGATATGATGTCACTGTAGTATAAGCCTGTACTCTCCCTCTCTGTAAATGATTAAGTTATAATTGATGTGATGTCACTGTAGTATAAGCCAGTACTCTCCCTCTCTGTAAATAACTAGGTTATTATTGATGTGATGTCACTGTAGTATAAGCCCGTACTCCCCCTCTCTGTAAATGACTAGGTTATTATTGATGTGATGTCACTGTAGTATAAGCCCGTACTCTCCCTCTCTGTAAATGACTAGGTTATTATTGATATGATGTCACTGTAGTATAAGCCTGTACTCTCCCTCTCTGTAAATGATTAAGTTATAATTGATGTGATGTCATTGTAGTATAAGCCAGTACTCTCCCTCTCTGTAAATGACTAGGTTATTATTGATGTGATGTCACTGTAGTATAAGCCCGTACTCTCCCTCTCTGTAAATGACTAGGTTATTATTGATATGATGTCACTGTAGTATAAGCCCGTACTCTCCCTCTCTGTAAATGACTAGGTTATTATTGATATGATGTCACTGTAGTATAAGCCCGTACTCTCCCTCTCTGTAAATGACTAGGTTATTATTGATATGATGTCACTGTAGTATAATCCTGTACTCTCCCTCTCTGTAAATGATTAAGTTGCTATTGGTATGATGTCACTGTTGTGTAATCCTGTACTCTCCCTCTCTGTAAATGATTAAGTTGCTATTGGTATGATGTCACTATAGTGTAAGCCTGTATTCTCGCTCTCTGTGTATGATTTATGATTGTAGGGATGTAGTTTCGATTATTGGGATTTGGTATTGATTTTTTTATGCCACTGTACCGCACGCCTGCATTTTTGCTCTATATAAATGATTTACTTATGATTGTTAGGATTTAGTAATGATTGTTTGGGCTTAGTATCGATTGTCATGATGTCAACATAGTGTATGTAAATGATTTAGTTATGATTGTTATGATTTAGTGATGATTGTTGAGATGTAGTTGTGATTGTTGCAAGTGCAAGCCTGCATTGCTACTCTGTGTAAACAATTTAGTTATGATTGTTGTTATGTCACTTCATATAGATGTGATAACTGAAATGAGGTGTGTCCTGAATACAAAGCCAAAGAACTAATCCTAATATCATTAGGAAGGGACTTCCAAATTAAAGCATTGGCGCAATCACTGAGATTGCCCTATCCTAATCTGTTTGCATATGAGTCAAGTCTCTCATTATTCTTAATTTTATTCCACTCTGGTAAGGAGTTGCCTTACCATTTAAAGCCTTCCAAGTGGTAAGATGTATTTTAAGTTTATTCTGGCACACACTGGGGGCCAGTGTAATTCCTTCAGCTATATCAGTCTCAGTTTCCTCACATCACAGAGCTTTAGAGTTCCGCAAATATTTAAGGTTTTAATGTCAGCTGCTGGGAGCCCAACAACAAGGTCCTTACCATAATCAAGGGTAGAAGCGACACAGGAATGTATCTGGGTTTTAGCAAAGCATCAACATATCTTCATCCTGTTACAGGTTCTTTAACATCTATTCATCTCACCACGTGCTCTCCAAGTTTACTTTTATATTTCTCATGGACAGTGGAGGAGGATCAATGAAACAGTGACCAAAAAGCCATTGTTCTTCATTTCCTTCTCCAGATGAAGAACTCTCAAAATGGCAGTTTAATATAACCAGGGGGGGGGGGTAAATTTAAAACTGCCCACTGCAAGAAAATCATTCCTGGATTATTTAAAGATGCAGATGACCCAATCAAAATATTAAGAGATACACTGTAAGATGTTACCAATGACTGTATTCCCAGGTTACAGCCGAACCCCAAAATAAAAGCCATGGTTTAATGTTGAGTGTAAAGAAGCTGTCAAAGAGTGTAGGAAAGCTTTCAAGACATTTAACTCTGTTCGACCTGTCAACTGAATGTCTTTCACAATAATTGTATGGGTATTAAATGTTTTCTATTTCATGTAGAGATAGTTATATATCACAACTATATATATATTTTTGATTACGTGCACATTAATAATATACTTTTACAAAGGGGGTCACTACTAATGACTTCTCCCAGCATGGGCACTGGGTTACTCTATTGCATTGATGTGCCGTTAATAAGGTGTGCCTTTTGACCGATCATTCTGTCACCGCCTTGTACGCCTGTTTTAACCTCGTAGCTGGATATCGGAAGGTTGTTAAGGAATAAGGAAGGCGGTTAAGCAATATGGGTATCGCTCACAGCTCATATATTTTCCAAGATTTTGACTTTCATATCAGAATATTCACTCCAAGCGATAAACCTTACTTTCATGCTTATATGTAGTCTTAAGAATATAATTGTCATAAAAGGTATACAGGGGAAATATTGAACTACTTTTACATATATGTGAATGAATTAATGAATGACATGCAACATAGGGACACAAGACCATTAATTGCCATGCATGGGTTAAGTTATCATGTGGAGCAAAAATACTTGTTGGTAAATGTTTATAGATGTTTATCTCTAGCAGGAAATGAATGAGTGACTTGGGTGAGTGTGTGTTCTAGCTTGATTGACAAGTTCTATAGTGTATGGTTCTGTAACTTGTAGAACATGTGTTCGACAGCGAACCAGGACCCCCAGAACTGTGTGAGTTATGATCGGTAAATATGAAACCCATTCGAAAACATCCACAGACATTAAACATTTACAAAGAACACCAAATTTGCTGAGATAGATCCCTTCCAATACAATGGATGATCGTGCTCATAAAGATGATCTGAAATATGGATTTAATCAATTCCATCAAGCATGGAAATATAAAGTAATCCAAGATCACAGTTTATATGCACAGCTAAGAGATCGTTATTTGAGATCAACCTTTTCAAAGCAAATATATCATTATCCACCATTTATAAAGGGATTATCCATAAATCGGACTACTATTTCTATTTCACATCACTCTCGGTAACAGGTAGAGGATTAAACACCAGTGTAAAACCTTTTCAAATGTCTGCTTTGCCTTTTCCTTCAAAGTGTAAAATGATTGAGCCTGGATGTGTTAATAGTGTGCATTGCTCTTGAATATTTAACCCTCAAGTGCAGGGCAAACATCAACAAAAAGCGAAAATGAAGCTGTTGCTGATTTAAACACAAATGGTCGTTAGTGACAAAATATATCGTCATTTTACGGAGTGAATAAGGATGGATATAATAATCCATTAATGCACTGACCACATTTACCTTATTCCTTGTATTTCATAGCAGAGTGTATGTGGACATCTGGCTTACGTTAAATTAGCAGTGACTCCTGACGGCTGAACTACTTAAGATAGCCAGTAAGGTGGGTGCAAACCAAGATACTAGATGCACAGAACACTTTCCCAGCATGAAAAGTAACACGTGGCATACGGAGAACTTTATGGTAGAAACATGTTATCGTGTAGTTATTTTACATATATATTTTATCATGGAATGTATTAATTGAAAAATAAACTAGGATGGTGTGAGTGTATTCATTGCACAATTGCACAATTATGAAATGAAATATCGATATAAAAAGGTATATTCGACATTCGACATCATGGTGATAATGTAAAACTGTAAAAAAAGAAACTATTTATATTTTCCAACAATAATAAGTATTTAGCTTAAAGTTTTTATGTTTGTATTTTATGTATATATATGTACATTCTATGTTTATTTGTCCTGGATTATTTCACTTACAATATTGAAATTATATCTATTTATTGTCATCGTTTGAATTAGTGGACACGTTCTTAGGATGTAGATGGTCGTTTTCACTTTATACTTATGGCCATCATTCTGAATTAGTGGACAAGCAATTTGGTAACTTCTCCTGTTTTGAGCACGTTCTTAGGGATGTAGATGGTCGTTTTTATTTGGTGCACCTCGATAATGCGAGGTAAGTTTGGCTCTGGTTAGTTTCCTTGAACCTAATTTCATTTTCCGACTACGTTAGCAAGATAATGACAACCCAGCGTGCTCAGTACAGGTGTGTAATAGAATCACATTAGGGCGTTGACAAACGCTGCCATGCCACAACCTGAATCCGGGTCTTCATATCCGTCTTCTGGCCATCTTGTATTGAGGCTGCGCACAAGGTCATTGGTTATGCTCATGTCACCATAGCGACCATCTCTTCTACAATCGATTCAAATAGATTTGACAGACAGTGATTTGTATTTCAATAAACTCGTCTGCTCTTCTCGGGGTGCCTTTGAAGACTTGGGGCGGAGGTCTCATTATTATTGCGCAATGGTCAGATGTTCTGCAGCAACCACGCACCGCAGGAGACTGAATGGTCAGGCTTTTGAAGCCGCCACACGACTTCGTGTATATTGTCTCTTTATCATTAAAGGGACACTCTCTTATCTCCTATAAATCTCTTGACACAAGACATTTCCTGTCTTGAAATGAATTATTTAACAGTGCTAGATGTCCAGGCCCTTTGAGGGATCAAATATCGCAAATGACCTTACGCTTAAAATCCATTGTCCTGGAAGGTTCATGAGGACATTGCCAAGGGACATCTATCAAGCTGGGCTTTGTCCTTAAAGCGACACAGGAATCAGCTTTAGAAACAACACAAATTACCATGGACAATGTTGGTATACCTGAGATAATTGTGAGACCGCTCTTTACAGGAATTGAGGACATCTCCATGTCTGGGGGAAAGAAAAGGGCTCTTGATCACGATCACATAACCTTCATAAGGTAAGATATCAAACAAATCTCTCTACCATTTCCAGACTAGTGTCTGAATATTTATTTCATAATCATATCCTCATGTCAGGAATTAACGTTAACTTCTTTATAGTTATCACAACATAAGATATTTAAAAGTGTTGACATTGTTCAAGACCAAGGGGCGAGAGACTTAATATAGAATATCACGCATTTTTGTCAAGAACATACTTGAGCCATGAGAAAGAAAAAAACTAAATATACAATGTGTGGACGGAGACAGTGAGAAGTGTACAGAGCGACGATGATGAGTGGTTACCACGCAACCACATAAACACTTATCAATTAGTTTAGAATCCATACTGCAGCAGATTTGCTCCCCAGAATCCGGCGTAATGGGAACGTCCTCCATCCAGCATTGGAGTAAGATGTAATCAGAATAATTAAAATTATGCCTGTAGGGGTTTAATGGATTGTGGCTGTCTCAGATTATGTTCATTTATATCTGACTGCTGTATTATTTGTTTTGCTTGACATCACCTGTACTTGCCATTGGTTCATAACCAGAATACGAAGAAAAGAAATATATTAATAACGTTGATGAATACAAGACTATTATTGATGCCCATGGTCTATTCCATCTTTATATTTCTCAACGAAATTTAGGGATAGCATTGTTTAGTATTGAAGCAGTTATTAAATGTCTTCTTGATGAAGGATATTAATTGTGTTTTCCCTGCGAGTTGGGATTTGTTGTGGTTGGGATTTGACCTGATTCTGGCAGCAGCCTCTCAGGATGGCTGTAAGGTGTTGATGAACATGTGATTACCCCCAGAGACTAGTGAAGGAAACTCAAGGTGCTCATCCATCACACCACAAAACATTACGTGAAGCGCGGGGAGGTGGCTTCTTTGTAAAGAGATTAGGATCTGCGATGTGAAGAAGGGCAACATGGAAGCGAGGCGTGGTGGGTACTTGCCACAAAAGCAAACTACTCATTGCAGTCTGTCAACATCAAAAGCCCTCGCAAAAGAGGTACAAGGGACTTCCAGAGGGCAGCCTGATAGATGTGCATTGTTTTAAAATAAATCCAATCTGTTTGGAGTAGTCTTGACCTTAGCTAAGAGCGGCCACTCAGTTGATATGTACGGATGTCATCTATCATCTATCATACACTAGGCGTCTTCTTACAGGAATGTACCCTTCATGAAGGACTGGCCACTAGAGAGGTTGACTAACAACCCTTCAGCAGGCACGCTCCAGCATTTCAAGTAGGTGTTACAAACTAGGGCATTTCAAGGTAACATTAAAAATCTGCAGATGAGTTTTGGTCTCCAGTAAATCAAGTCAATATTTACTTGTCATGAGTAAGCGAATGGGACAAAGGGAACTTAGTTTTAAAATGATAATATTAATATTACAATTTAGCATTAAAGCTGACAAAAATGTGTTCAAAATGTTTTCAAAGGTATGGCCAAGTAGTTATGAAGGATAGTAACACTTCAGAATGGATCTACGTCGTAAAATCTGTGAGTTCAACTATAATTATACTTGTTATTATAATTTCATATTTTACCTGGATTTATTGAAATGGCATATCTTTATAATGGAACATTGTATGACTTTCTTGATTATTACTTTTACTCAATTATAGGGAAGTTTGTCATTAATGAAAAAGTTACAGGAAGTTAAAGCAACTATCAAAAGAGACCCGCAGAGAACAAGTAAGACAACATTTATTTTGAATTGCATGAAATTATAATCAGCTTTCATTCTTTAATATTCTTCACCCTATTTGCAATCCAGAGCCAGTGCTAAACGTGATGAAAAGCTACAAAGACCGCCGACGGAAACGCCGTGAAGTTTCACCATGGAAACCACCCGAGGAGGAAATCCGCACGTTCAGGAGTAACGTTGAGCTGGACATGACTCTAGTACGTGGACATATCAACATCACACGTGGATTTCTTTCAAGATTGGTTTCTTTCTCTTTTGAAAATCATTGATTCACAATTGAGATTCTACAAATGTGCAAAAATATAATCATCCTATTTTCTTCGATCTTTTTTTTAATAATTTATTTTTTTCATTTTATTGCTTTCTCATGGACCACATTAATGACCAATAGAAGCAAAACCTATTTGTCATCTTAAATCTAGCCGCAATATATTTCGTGGCCCACTGTCCTCACAATATAAAGTGTTGCTAATCGTTATCACAATAAATGCTGTGCCCTACCTTTCTCACATTATTACATGTGGACCTCTGTTCTTATAGTTCAGTTTGATGTGTTCACTTGACACAATTATCACAAGATAAGTTGCGCTCCAACTACAACTGAATGAGAAATATATTTGACTCATATCCTTGATATCGTCCTCTGATTTTATTATTTTCAAAATCCACTGACCCGTTTGACCGATTTAAAGGTCTCAGTAATGTAGACTGTTGCAGTAATTGTCTATTTATATATCAATTTGTTATTGTAAAGTTATTGTTTATTGGATGTTTATACAGTTTTTGAAAATACACACTGATGGTACTGAATGACTTTATGTATCGATGTGTCATTAAGAATCCATTCATTCATATTATTTCCTGATCTGTTCAACCGACACCGTTCTAAGTGTTGAACATTCTCAATGCCTTAATTGGTGTCTTTCTGCGATAGTTTATTCAAAATCATGATTCATGTCAAAACACTTGAATATAGGTAAGTTCAAAATTAAGACTTCGTGTTGTATTATGAATGATATCAACACTGTATCGTCCTATCAAATATATAGAAAATGAAAAATGGTCCTAAACTGCACTGGGAAAATGTCTTAATCTTTGGATTTCCTAAATGATATTTTTGTATGTTGATGCTCAAATTTGGTATTTATTCAATTGTGTAAAAGTCGATTATACTTATGACTATAGACAGGTTATCTGTCAAAACAGTTTTTAAAAATAATTCACAAATGGAAAGTTCAAATATGTGGCAGCTGAAAGGCAAATTAGTTTCACAGTCTTTCTTTTCGCCCGCGTATAATGTGACCAAACCCACGGCATATCTCAATTTTCACTGAGAACAATCTCCGGCCCATCTACTATATGAATGCAAATGACAGTATTATGTCCTTTTAAAATTTTCTTGTTATATTAAATTTCTGACCATTTTCTACAAGTTCAGGTGCAGATTCCTCATGTCGTGTTTCTAATAGATGTTGAAATATTACAACAATCAGAGCTAGGTAGAAAAAATATATACGGTCATTCAGTGCCAATTTGAAAGGGTTATGTTGAGACATACCATTGAATGAATAAATGAGTGCGAAATTCAGTAATAAGTTCTGTTCATAGAATCTGGATTTGATATTCGCTTATTATGATAAAGGTATAAAATGGTAATCTGTGATATATGCTTTGGTAGGGTGATACATTACCAGGCATATCTAACCCCACGGAGCGTCTGGGGGTGATCAATTATGACGAAGTGGTGACCAAGTTCAGGACCCACGTGAGGCGGCCAAGTAGCGTGAAGCTGCCAGCCATCGCCAGCGCCACCCAGCGGCGGCAGGAGAAGGAACACCGGCCCTCCAAGGAACAACTCACATTACCAGCTATTCATAAAACTACCAAGGTGAGTACGGAATACAATCTGTGATACTGTTATCATTAAGACCAATGCTAACACGTCAGCGGCTAAATAAAACATCTTAGTCCACTGTCTGTTGAATATTATCATAACATCTTAAAATTATATTAGGTTTGGAATATAATCATGACAAAATGCTTTAAATATAATTATGATATGATATATTTGAATTGAGTCTGATATATATATATATATTATATATATATATATATATATATATATATATATATATATATATATATATATATATATATATATATATATATATATATTATTATTATTATTATTATTATTATTATTATGCAGGGCGTGTACATTGCTTCACCAGGGAATAGGAGGCGGGGGAGTAGAAGAGATACTGAACACAATGAAACACAAGATCCCGCTCACATATTTGACACATCAAAGGCAAATAACAACCCCAGAACTCAAGGTAAATATTGCGCTGACAAAGGCTAATTTTGATAACTTGATAATGACCGTGTTATGGTGGGATAAGATCAATGTGTACATTATTATATCAGGAATAGAGATTCGTTTTGAGAAGGATGCCCTGAGCGGAGGAGATGCTGTCAGTGACTTCCATCCTCCCCCACCAGAGGGCGCCAAGGTGCCTGTCAGTGACCTGCGCCCTCCCCCGCCAGGGGACACCAAGATGCCTGTCAGTGACCTGCACCCTCCCCGGCCAGGGGACACCAAGGTGTCCCCTATCGACCGCCATCCCATGTTCATCGTCGTGCAAGTACTGGAAAAAGGGCAATATTTTGTAAGTATATTAGATAAATGATTTATGATTGAACCTTTCTCTGTTTATACTCCTTTCAACAGCATTGTTGATTTCTTGACACATAATATTGTGGAAATTATTTTTATTCCGAGATGAGATAAAAGCTATAGTGAAATAAGATTTTCAAAAACTTTTCCACAGATAAATAAATGTTTATACCCACACTTTGTATCACTGATATGATTTGAAGTGATGTGTGATGTTCTGGCGGTTTATTTAGGGTGTCAGGGAGCTCGTGTTCAGCAATCAACCCAGCATGTCTCTGGTCAGCAATGGGGCAGAGTGCATACTCATACCAAAATCTCTATATCTGCAACATGCCTCAGACGATAACCTCAGAAACATAAAGGCCAAGGTAAGTGAAGGTCATCACGAGAAACATGTAGGCCACGGTTAGATGACATTCTTCACATGAAAGAGACCACCCTACTTGGAGACACATAATCGGGTCACCAGCCAGATTGGTGATTACACTTCACGGCCAAGCTTATATATAAAGGTCGGAAATTGAGAAATTATGACGCATTTTCCCTGAAGAAAACACACTGGAGTAAGGAACAGGGGAGGGGGGAATAAAACGTTGAATGTTGTTGAGGCGTTAGTACATTTATTGGGAGTGGTATTGTCTTTGCCTTGAAATGTCTTAAGAACCTAACACGTAATAATAGGAAACGTGAAGTATAAGTTTCAAGCAAGCTATCTCAATAAAAAAAATCAACCAAAATGCACCCACCTTGGCTGTTGTGTTCTTCTGAAAGTTCCAAGTACTGGCTGTACTCTTGTGATCACCAGGTAATCATATGTATACAAGCAAGCGACCTTTATTATAGTCTGTCAGGGTATTGGGTCTGTACAATTGGATAAACATTATTGGACAAACAGGCCTCTGGAAGCCAAATCACTCCATTGTCCCAATCTGAAGGTGACCCCATTGTTTGCAAACCGTTACCAAGCAGGCATTTGCACAATTTCACTGGTCAGCTAAAGGGGTTGTTGACTAATGGATGATTTGGATTGTTTCAAATGGCACAAAAATGAATGTAATGAAGGTATGATAGGTAATAGCATTTGATTGCAAAGTTTGGGGTATAAACATTTATTTTATGCAAAGAAAAAATGCATGAAAACCTCATTTCATGAATGCTCTTCAGGGGTTGGGAATTGAAAAATCATGAGAAACGCGAAAGCCAGGTTTAAGGAAGTTGATGATTAAGAAATCATTGGAAATGTGAAAGACAAATTTGAGGAGGCTGGGAAATGAGAAATCATGGGAAACGCGAAGACCAGGGAAATAAGGTGTCATGTTCTGATTGATTGTTTCACTTCCCTATCTGCCTCAGGTGATGATAAAACCTTGGTATTCATTATGGGGGAATATAGCATTTGGCTATCACAAAATAATATCCACGAGATACTTGTTTATTTGAAGATTAGTTGATTATTTGGCATGCACAGGAATGAACTGGAAACCTATTGGTGACCGCCAGGTGTCTCAAAGTTATCTCTAATTGTACTCATTCCTTAAGCTCAATATATTCATGTTTAAAATGAAATCCGATTATTTGTTTATTGGAATCAATCCTCATTAAAGGCTGCCAACTGAAAATATATTTTTGTTTGTTTGTTTGGGGTTTACGTCACATCTAACAATATTTCAGTTATTTCATGACGAGGCCGACTTGTAGCAAAATTAGTGCTGCCTCACGGCAAGTCCTTGAAATGGCAATTCACCCACAGATTTACAAGGACAATCACAGATTTACAAGGACAAAGGGTAAACCCTTAACGCACCGGCCTCAACTCATATGAGATATTACATCATGAATGCAATGCCGACACTATGGATCACAGCAGAGGAACTGGTGCTAAATAATTAAGCTTGAACACTAACCAACTGCACCATGACTCCTGGATTCAACTGTACGTGCACCACGACCCTCTAAATTATTTTTTCAACGAAATAAAAGGCACTCGCACTTGATACAATAAAGAAGCGTTGTAATATCCTGTGTACAGCTGTGAAGTTGGTCAAAGGGCGATGGGGGGATAATCCCTAGGACAATTCCACGCAGTGATGGGGGGATAATCCCCAGGACAATGCCACCTATTCTCTGGACCCAATAAGGGAGCAGGTAGCGCCAGCATGCTTCACTGCTTATTGTCTATATTTGAATAAACTATTTATTATTTTATCCCAGTATCTGTCTCTTAAGTGGATGCTTGAGAAGATGATGAAGAGAGTTATGTACAGTTATCTTAAACAAATTGCGCATTATTACTATTCAATAATTGAGAACAATTTCTGTTTGAAAGTGAAATTTAAAGGAAATATCGAGTAGAAATATGCTGACAGTATTGCAAAGCTTGGAATATTGTATTTCCTTCATGGGATTTCACATGGTGGCGAATTGCATGGTGGCGTATTGCTTTGCATCATTGCCATTAGATATCTCATTAATCATGCTGTGGGCACAAGGCTCATGATCTGTTAAACGTCCTTGTTGGTAAGAGTATCAAGCTATTCAGTGCATGCTGTCATATTGGTGCGGGGCAGAGTCTGGGCAGATTGGCATTCTAAGCAGCTCACAGCAAGGGAAGCTCGGGTTAACACGAAACGAAGACAACAGGTGAACTGGCCCTCCGTCAAAACAGTACAATGTGCACACAAGTAACCACAACATGCCAGAGATGAATGAACCATGACACAATACCAGACACAATGTGACCACAACACAATATAACCACAATATAACATACACAATGCAACAGACACTGTATAACAGACACAATATAACAGACACACTATAACAGACACACTATAACAGACACACTATAACAGATACACTATAACAGACACAATATAACAGACACAATATAACAGACACAATATAACAGACACAATATAACAGACACAATATAACAGACACAATATAACAGATACAATATAACAGACACAATGTGACCACAACACAATATAACCACAATATAAAAGACACAGTATAACAGACACAATATAACCACAACACAATATAACCACAATATAAAAAACACAGTATAACAGACACAATATAACCACAACATGCCAGACACAATGTTGCCAAAATATACCAGTTATGTAACCACGAGAAACAATGTTCATGACAGATACAAAGTAAATACAAGTGAATATTAACTTCATGTCAGGCCAGGTCATGTTCACCTCATATATTTATATAACTCTTTGTGCATATAATCAGGGAGAGTGTCAAACAATATCACTTGCATTTGACTTACAATTTGGTTTCCTTTCTATTTTTACCGTAACTGTAATATGCCAAGAATTTGATTCCTAATATTTGTTACACGTGCTCTTGTATAATATAGGCGCTCATTAAAAACAAGGGACTGATTTATTAGTGTATAGTACACGGATGACATTCAACCAGGGATAAGCGGCGCAATAGCACTAAGAGGAAGACCGGCCAATGATTGCCTACTTGGTTGAATATTTCTTGTTTTGTGGAGCCATTTAATTTCCTGGACTCCGCACAGAGAATAATGAGGTGTAATTGAGACTTTGAACAAGGTCCAGTCCCCTTATCAGAATGCTAGTTAAAGTTATCTCGAAATAATTATAGTCTCTTGCCTGAGTACAATGTTATAATCGTTGCGAAACAAAGCCCCTTCAACTTCCCAAGTGATGTCTATCCTGGTTTTTATATATGTTACATTACCTAATTTATCTCTTGTTTCTGTTGCAGGAAGTGCCGTTTCCTCAAGATGAAGAGTTGCAGACGAAATTGCAGGAGTACATTAATTGGCGAGCCTACCGTGCTCAGACCTACAGGAAAATGGTCAGGCAGAAACAACTCAGGGATGCTTACAGGAGACAGCATGCCCCACAGTTTGGTGGACAATATAATTTCAGAGCCGGACCTCATTAATCAGTTGTACTAATTAAAGGGCACGTACATGAACTGAGTGCCAATTGGAGAGCTTAATAAAAACCATAATTTCACAGATGGTATCCAAACAAATAAGCAAATAATGTTTGACCACTGGTACTGAAGAATTCGACATGGTTGTTGAATTTAGAAAAAAAAACTGATTATTGCCTTCATTTTGGAGGACAAATTGAACTTCCTCAAAGAGGCAAACAAATCCAGACGCGCATTTACAGGATGCATGATTTGAGAATGGCTTTTATTTTCATATATTATAAATAAGGCAAATATCTTCAAGCTGTTAAACACAAAATTAAATAATGGCGTAGACAAAGTCAAACTCTTGATTTAGAACTATAGAAGGATGCTGTATTTTGTTGCAACTTCATGTTATTGCCATTGAACTGATATACAGATTACTTCATATCAGAACAGAATTATTTGTCTTGGACACTAATAAATATACATTTCATATGTAAAGAAGATGGCTGTACTGCAATCAAAGATTCAAACTAGGCTTTTATTGAATACCACTGAACAATGTGATCTGTGGTTTGTGGCAGAATACTTCATGACGTGCCAAAATCCCTGAGGAAAGTTTGTGGTTTCGGTACCAGCAGGGAGATTACAAGGTCATCTGGCATCGGACTGAGAACACACTCTTGTTGAGATAAGTGGGGTGTGGTCACTTTCATATGCCTTCAGATAGTGCATACATCTGAGCATCATTACTACACACATTTCGTCATTCAAATCATAGATTTGTTTGACAAGAACAAACACTAATGAAATATTGTATATGTTTTTGAAATATAGAAATCCTAATTCTATATTGTTAATACCTTTAAAGCGTGGGGCATTTGTGGAGACACAAGCCCTTGACAAAATTAGGCTAAAATCCCAACCCTTCTTAAATCTATATATAAAGTTGTTGTATGCAACTCTTAGAGCAATAATAAATTTATGTAATAATATGGACTGTATTGTAACAAATTGCTTATATAGTGATCAGAGACGACGAGGGCTGGTGTGTTACGTCAGAAATTTATGTGTGTACTGAAGATGCATTTGATTATGATATTATAATGTGACGGAGACGATCTGTTTACGAGCGTGTTTACGCTGAAGGAAGGAGTGCCACCATCCGAAACCCGCTGCGCCGGAGTAGGAATCAAATGTGCTTTTTTAAAGATGGTGGCTGACAAAATATGTTTTGAGTCGATGTTTTATGCATTTACATGCTCATCAGATGTGTAACTTGATAATTCTGGCTGCCCAATATGAAATGTACTCGTCCCAGACGTTCGGACACCCTTCTCTTTGCATCCTGCGCTACAATTATGGTTCAGTTTAATTGCAGGACATCACAGAATGACATGTACATTTACGGCAAGTTCAAAACGATGAGAAAACATAAATATCTAATTCAAAAAGGAAATTGTATACACAATCTTTTATTTCCAAAAGACTTTCTTGTTATTACTCTGAGGGGGGCTGATATAAGGCGAGTTAGACTCTTTCAATGTTTGTTAGTAGTTTGTCAATTTGTATTGGTCATTGTATTAGTCATGAGATGGTTGACCATGAAAATTTGATTCCTAAAGTTATTTTACCTGAAAATTAGGATACATTATATTTAACAAAATCTCAAATGTACATTAGTAGATAAATTATGGTCACGTGATAAATCAAAGAAATTGCTAGTTTATCGAAAAGTTAATGAAGATCTTCATTACTATATCAAGCTATTTCATTGAGGATGTAATTTTAAGTGCCAGCATAAGATTACAGACCAAATTTTTCTGAAATATTTATGTCTAAATATTATATTATCACAATTAATGCAAATAGATAAAATGAAGAAGCTGATAGCTTCAATCCATGTTTCACATTTAAATTTAAGACACCATTTTTAATAGATTCTCTACAGGTAGGTAGGTTGAGCATTGGATTACAATGAATATGAATTGTATCAAATAATGTCCAGACATATGATGTATATTTTACTTGAGCCTGACTTAAACTGAAAAACAAAAAATGGTCCCAAAAACAAAGAAACAGAGCTGGTTTCGGAGATCTAGAGAGTTCAAACAATATTTGATATGCTCTGAAATTCTACATGGAATACAGACAGAAGAAAATCTCTCTTTAATAAATCATGAATAATATTGTGGTAGTTGCCTGTAAATCCATGCGGAGTGGGCAGGTGTTACAATACTATCATGTCGCTCTCTTAATATTATTGCTGTGCCTTATAAGTTGAGACAGTTTTTCATTACAGGGAAGTACTAACACTCATGGTACAAGGCAAGGCAGGTGTTGGTAGTCTTATGATGCAGGAATGGGCAAGTGTTATCGTCTTATGATGCAGGAATGGGCAAGTGTTATCGTCTTATGATGCAGGAATGGGCAGGTGTTATCGTCTTATGATGCAGGAATGGGCAAGTGTTATTGTCTTATGATGCAGGAATGGGCAGGTGTTATCGTCTTATGATGCAGGAATGGGCAAGTGTTATCGTCTTATGATGCAGGAATGGGCAGGTATTATCGTCTTATGATGCAGGAGTGGGCAGGTGTTATCGTCTTATGATGCAGGAATGGGCAGGTGTTATTGTCTTATGATGCAGGAAAGGGCATGTGTTATCGTCTTATGATGCAGGAATGGGCAGGTGTTATCGTCTTATGATTCAGAAATGGGCAGGTATTATCGTCTTATGATGCAGGAATGGGCAGGTGTTATCGTCTTATGATGCAGGTATGGGCAGGTGTCATCATCTTATGATTCAGAAATGGGCAGGTGTTATCGTCTTATGATGCAGGAATGGGCAGGTGATATCGTCCTATGATGCAGGAATGGGCAGGTGTTATCGTCTTATGATGCAGGAATGGGCAGGTGTTATCGTCCTATGATGCAGGAATGGGCAGGTGTTATCGTCCTATGATGCAGGTATGGGCAGGTGTTATCGTCTTATGATGCAGGAATGGGCAGGTGATATCGTCCTATGATGCAGGTATGGGCAGGTGTTATCGTCTTATGATGCAGGAATGGGTAGGTGTTATCGTCTTATGATGCAGGAATGGGCAGGTGTTATCGTCCTATGATGCAGGAATGGGCAGGTGTTATCGTCCTATGATGCAGGTATGGGCAGGTGTTATCGTCTTATGATGCAGGAATGGGCAGGTGTTATCGTCCTATGATGCAGGTATGGGCAGGTGTTATCGTCTTATGATGCAGGAATGGGCAGGTGTTATCGTCCTATGATGCAGGAATGGGCAGGTGTTATCGTCTTATGATGCAGGTATGGGCAGGTGTTATCGTCTTATGATGCAGGTATTATCGTCTTATGATGCAGGAATGGGCAGGTGTTATCGTCTTATGATGCAGGTATGGGCAGGTGTCATCATCTTATGATTCAGAAATGGGCAGGTGTTATCGTCTTATGATACAGGTATGGGCAGGTGTTATTGTCTTATGATGCAGGAATGGGCAGGTGTTATCGTCTTATGATACAGGTATGGGCAGGTGTTATTGTCTTATGATGCAGGAATGGGCAGGTGTTATCGTCTTATGATTCAGGAATGGGCAGGTGTTATCGTCCTATGATGCAGGAATGGGCAGGTGTTATCGTCCTATGATGCAGGAATGGGCAGGTGTTATCGTCTTATGAAGCAGGAATGGTTAGGTGTTATCGTCCTATGATGCAGGAATGGGCAGGTGTTATCATCCTATGATGCAGGAATGGGCAGGTGTTATCGTCTTATGATGCAGGAATGGGCAGGTGTTATCGTCCTATGATGCAGGAATGGGCAGGTGTTATCGTCTTATGATGCAGGAATGGGCGGGTGTTATTGTCTTATGATGCAGGAATGGGCAGGTGTTATTGTCTTATGATGCAGGTATGGGCAGGTGTTATCGTCCTATGATGCAGGAATGGGCAGGTGTTATCGTCTTATGATGCAGGAATGGGTAGGTGTTATCGTCTTATGATGCAGGAATGGGCAGGTGTTATCGTCCTATGATGCAGGAATGGGCAGGTGTTATCGTCCTATGATGCAGGTATGGGCAGGTGTTATCGTCTTATGATGCAGGAATGGGCAGGTGTTATCGTCCTATGATGCAGGTATGGGCAGGTGTTATCGTCTTATGATGCAGGAATGGGCAGGTGTTATCGTCCTATGATGCAGGAATGGGCAGGTGTTATCGTCTTATGATGCAGGTATGGGCAGGTGTTATCGTCTTATGATGCAGGTATTATCGTCTTATGATGCAGGAATGGGCAGGTGTTATCGTCTTATGATGCAGGTATGGGCAGGTGTCATCATCTTATGATTCAGAAATGGGCAGGTGTTATCGTCTTATGATACAGGTATGGGCAGGTGTTATTGTCTTATGATGCAGGAATGGGCAGGTGTTATCGTCTTATGATACAGGTATGGGCAGGTGTTATTGTCTTATGATGCAGGAATGGGCAGGTGTTATCGTCTTATGATTCAGGAATGGGCAGGTGTTATCGTCCTATGATGCAGGAATGGGCAGGTGTTATCGTCCTATGATGCAGGAATGGGCAGGTGTTATCGTCTTATGAAGCAGGAATGGGCAGGTGTTATCGTCCTATGATGCAGGAATGGGCAGGTGTTATCATCCTATGATGCAGGAATGGGCAGGTGTTATCGTCTTATGATGCAGGAATGGGCAGGTGTTATCGTCCTATGATGCAGGAATGGGCAGGTGTTATCGTCTTATGATGCAGGAATGGGCGGGTGTTATTGTCTTATGATGCAGGAATGGGCAGGTGTTATTGTCTTATGATGCAGGTATGGGCAGGTGTTATCGTCCTATGATGCAGGAATGGGCAAGTGTTATCGTCCTATGATGCAGGAATGGGCAAGTGTTATTATCTTATGATGCAGGAATGGGCAGGTGTTATTGTCTTATGATGCAGGAATGGGCAGGTGTTATCGTCTTATGATGCAGGAATGGGCAGGTGTTATCGTCCTATGATGCAGGAATGGGCAAGTGTTATCGTCTTATGATGCAGGAATGGGCAAGTGTTATCGTCTTATGATGCAGGAATGGGCAAGTGTTATTGTCTTATGATGCAGGAATGGGCAAGTGTTATTGTCTTGTGATGCAGGAATGGGCAGGTGTTATCGTCTTATGATGCAGGAATGGGCAGGTATTATTGTCCTATGATGCAGGAATGGGCAGGTGTTATTGTCTTGTGATGCAGGAATGGGCAGGTGTTATCGTCTTATGATGCAGGAATGGGCAGGTATTATTGTCCTATGATGCAGGAATGGGCAGGTGTTATCGTCTTATGATGCAGGAATGGGCAGGTGTTATCGTCTTATGATTCAGGAATGGGCAGGTGTTATCGTCTTATGATTCAGGAATGGGCAGGTGTTATCGTCTTATGATTCAGGAATGGGCAGGTGTTATCGTCTTATGATGCAGGAATGGGCAAGTGTTATCGTCCTATGATGCAGGAATGGGCAGGTGTTATTGTCCTATGATGCAGGAATGGGCAGGTGTTATCGTCTTATGATGCAGGAATGGGCAAGTGTTATCGTCTTATGATGCAGGAATGGGCAAGTTTTATCGTCCTATGATGCAGGAATGGGCAGGTGTTATTGTCCTATGATGCAGGAATGGGCAGGTGTTATCATCTTGCAGGAATGGGCAGGTGATATCGTCTTATGATGCAGGAATGGGCAGGTGTTATCGTCCTATGATGCAGGAATGGGCAGGTGTTATCGTCTTATGATGCAGGAATGGGCAGGTGTTATTGTCCTATGATGCAGGAATGGGCAGGTGTTATCGTCCTATGATGCAGGAATGGGCAGGTGTTATTGTCCTATGATGCAGGAATGGGCAGGTGTTATCATCTTGCAGGAATGGGCAGGTGTTATCGTCTTATGATGCAGGAATGGGCAAGTGTTATCGTCTTATGATGCAGGAATGGGCAGGTGTTATCGTCTTATGATGCAGGAATGGGCAAGTGATATCGTCCTATGATGCAGGAATGGGCAGGTGTTATTGTCCTATGATGCAGGAATGGGCAGGTGTTATCATCTTGCAGGAATGGGCAGGTGATATCGTCCTATGATGCAGGAATGGGCAGGTGTTATCGTCCTATGATGCAGGAATGGGCAGGTGTTATTGTCCTATGATGCAGGAATGGGCAGGTGTTATCATCTTGCAGGAATGGGCAGGTGATATCGTCCTATGATGCAGGAATGGGCAGGTGTCATCGTCTTATGATGCAGGAATGGGCAAGTGTTATCGTCCTATGATGCAGGAATGGGCAGGTGTTATTGTCCTATGATGCAGGAATGGGCAGGTGTTATCATCTTGCAGGAATGGGCAGGTGATATCGTCCTATGATGCAGGAATGGGCAAGTGTTATCGTCCTATGATGCAGGAATGGGCAGGTGTTATTGTCCTATGATGCAGGAATGGGCAAGTGTTATCATCTTGCAGGAATGGGCAGGTGATATCGTCCTATGATGCAGGAATGGGCAAGTGTTATCGTCCTATGATGCAGGAATGGGCAGGTGTTATTGTCCTATGATGCAGGAATGGGCAAGTGTTATCATCTTGCAGGAATGGGCAGGTGATATCGTCCTATGATGCAGGAATGGGCAGGTGTTATCGTCCTATGATGCAGGAATGGGCAGGTGATATCGTCCTATGATGCAGGAATGGGCAGGTGATATCGTCCTATGATGCAGGAATGGGCAGGTGATATCGTCCTATGATGCAGGAATGGGCAGGTGTTATCATCTTGCAGGAATGGGCAGGTGTTATCGTCCTATGATGCAGGAATGGGCAGGTGTTATCGTCCTATGATGCAGGAATGGGTAGGTGTTATTGTCTTATGATGCAGGAATGGGCAGTTGTTAGTTACATCATGGAACCAGTGCATACGGGTCTTGGATAATGTCACTCATCATTCTTAGGTCAATAAAAAGTAATTTGTCAGGATAAAATATCTTGTGAACAAATATACTGTACTAAAATATTATGAACATTAAGTATTGATGTTTATCGACAGATAATCAACTTTGATATTTTGTCCAGACGTGGAATTTATATTAATCATATTTTATCACATATTTTATATCTCTATTATTAAAATTTCTTTCGAGGTTCATCAAAATTATGCTGACCTTAACATTTTATAAATTCTCGCGATCTGCTTTCCTGGGCTTTTAGCTATAGCTTGTGAAATTGAAAGCAGAATTGCGTGATACAAATGCATCCTGGGAAACTGTTTGCTCAACCAACTTCCGGTTGCCATTCCCTCCAACGGGAAGAGAAGTTCAGCATAACATCGTTCCCCAACAAGCACAAAGTGAAACATACCTGACATCGGAGGTGAGATATTGGAGTATAAGAAACAGTCGTGGATTTCAAAGTTGACTAGGGGACAGCGACAAGAGCATCTGCATTTATTGTATTATGATGAAAATCATTTGCCATACCTCTAGCCAAGCTTTGAAAGCACCGAATCCAAGATGCTGGGATAGGTTTGTAGACATGACAGCTGACGTTAACAATGGAATTGCATCACTTACACGGCATGCCTGTTATTCTCTGAAGATAATTTGATGCAATGTTCAACCAGCATTCGGCCATCTTGGTTTTGGTGTTTTCAGAGATATTTTCACAGATATTATTTAACAGATATTAGAAATGTGATTTTTGTTTAGATGGGCCGCACTCCAAAATGGCAACATTGACCTTATTGACCTGGACACAACCCCCAGCCATAATATCTGAACTGCAAATAAAGTCAGCTTTCTCAATATATCGTCCATTACGAATATAACCTCATAGGAAAAAGAGCCAATTACAGTCTTTTCAAATATTTTGAGTGCAACAAAATATTTGTGGGGCTGCTATAACAACTGGCTATGAGAGAGGAATCAGACCAGATATGCATCTTGGTCACTTCAAAAAAGAAGTGATTTATTTTTATTAAAACGGCCATCTATTCTTGTCTTGTATGTTGTACAATATCAGTTTCAATTTCAGTGGATACCTAACGTTAACACAGACTTACTTGACCATTGGATTTTCAGTGATATGAATCCATTGCAAATAACATTAATAATATACTGATATTTCATGTTTCAAATGTTGCGGGGGATGTGTTGTACAATTGACACCTAATGTAAAATTTCGCTTTCTTCCAGGCGGTAACAGGATATCATATGAATCTATAAGTGTTCATTTTATGATATGAAATTTCATATTTCAGATAGAAACAGTACTTTGTATGTGTCAATGTGTATTATCAATCAATTTATCGTTTCAAGCAATTCAACCTTTGGAAGCGATGTTGTCAACTTCTTTTGAAAAATCTTTCTGTATTGTAATCGAATAAAGAAATTTCCAGAAATGATATTTTACTGGTTTATAAATTGTAAAAAGAAATTCTAATTTCATATTATTTGATCATATTTATTTGATCATATTTATTTGATCATATTTATTTGATCATATTTATAGAATCACATATATTTGATTATTATTTTTTTATTATATCGATTTCATCATATTTATATGATCAAATTTATTTGAAGCAATATGAAGACAAATTAATCAATTTATATTTGTCCGAAATTAATTTTTAAAGTACCATCTGTTACAATTTATTTTTAAATTACACAAATATTTGTCAATTTTGTTTATCCTTTGTAAACTTTTAAAAATAACTTGGATGTAAAAGAATTGGTCTCAATATAAACATAGATGTCTTTACCGTAAACTTTGTTAACATATGTTAATCCCAATCCTATTAAATCAACATAAATTTCCCTGCAATTTGAAATTAGATGAGTTTTCTGCTGAAAGGCAAATCATACATTGAACACCTTGTCAACAGACTGTGCTTGTCTAACGAGTGATCTTGTGCAAACACCTACAGAGTAATGGTTTACTAACAATGGGACACCTTCGAATTCGGATTGGGGTGGTTTGGCTTACAAAGGCCTGTCTGTCCATTAGTGATTGTCTATTGGTACATAATACCCTTATGAACAACAACACACCCCTAGCTGGATCTGTAGAAAAGCTTCATTTAATATTTGTACAAAACTAAAGCGATAAACACATACAAGCACATTTAAATACACATTCTGTCTTTTCAAGAGCTGCATAATGGAGAAGTACAGCATGTCGAGTTTCATCTTGCTTTTGATATAAATATGATTACTTTGATCATTACAGTGACAAGCAGATATTCCTGATTACTAACATGTAAATACGAAAAGTGACCCATTCTTTAACAATGTTTGTGCTCCATAAATCATTCATGAAATGAAGTTTTCAAGCCCCTTTTCCCTGCATAAATATTTATATCCCAAAATGAGTCTTCTGCTAAAATCCAAATCATCCATTGGACACTTTGTCGACAAACGTTATTTAGCTCAGAGGTGATCTTGTGCAAACATCTGCTTCGTAAAGTTTTACTAATTAGTCGCACCTTCAGATTGTGACAATAGAGTGATTTGGCTTACAGAGCCCTGTTTGTCCATTATGTTCGTCCATTGGTCACATGATTGTATACATGTGACCACCTAGTGGTCAAAAGGGTACAGCCAGTACTGCTTTATCTGGCTTCATTTTGACAATTTTTGTAACTTGATCTGACTGCAAGCCAAAAGTGATGAAGCATTTCTATGTCTCGGAACTTGCAATATCCTTACTTATTAACATTTTAAGTTGTTTTTTTCAATATAGAAGAATATGAGTGTTCTTTAACTGATTATTAATATAACAAAACTGCATAAGTATTGTCAAATAATCCAATAGATGGCAGCAAAACCCTCTGTAGACTGACTGTTCAACACTGTAGGACGGTCTGAATCACACTGTCCACCAGAGGCACACGCAAACTATTACCTCTGGCCAACCCAGATTAGTATTCATCCGGTCCTACTTTTACTGGCCATGTGCTCATGAACTGTCATTGTGTTGTAAATGTGATTGGCATGTTAACATCTCTTAATATCAAATATGAAGTTGCCTTGAGATGCAATAGAGTTCATTTCTTAACATTTGAACATTTTGTGTTGGTTAGTTTAACCAAAAGTATAACAGATTAAAAGAATTCAAATTATAAACAAAGCGGCCATCTTTGTTGTGGTTCCGCCTTATCACACCCCTAGAAAATGGCTCCTCCGATTGAGCAAGTAGTTCCAAGTTTTATTTCACTTAATAGTTGTTTCTATATGCACAAACTTTTGTATTTAGGGTGAAATATATCATATTTTACCAATCTGAGTACAATCTAAGAAATAAAAATAAGTAAGACGGACAGTTGCATGAAAATTGGTGGATGTGCTGAACCAGCACCAAAAGGCACCTTGTACAGAGGTGATAGGTTCACCAAGTCGCCCTCTGGTGGAGTTTGGGTCTGAATTACTTAAATTATCGCCCATTTATAGATTTAAATTGTTCAAAAGATGGTTCTGCTGGATGGGCGCTTTGGAGCAGATCCAGCCAGGAGTGTTCACACGAGTACAAGCGTAGCACTAGGCACTAGTAAAACACTATAAATCTGGCAGGTATTAATTGGATGATTTCAGCGATATAGCTTTATGTTTCACAGTATTATTAGACCTGAGTCTACTATTTGATATGTGGGACCAGGGTATACGAAAGTAGTGCTTGATAATTTCCTACCCTTATTATACATGATAATAACGAGATGCAGATCACATTAGACATAAAATGAATAGTGCTATTTCATAGTACAATAATGGTTTGTTTTGTCGATGTTATTAGAAAAATAATCAGAATAATTGAAGGGACTATATATTGATCTTTGCTGTCAGGGGCTAATTCCTATATTTCCATGTTCTGTTCTTTGTTTTCAAGGTAGGTGGCGCTTTAACAGATCCTAGCAAAAAAATTCAATGGTCAACCTCACTTCATACTCTGCTTTTAGAAAAATGAATATTTTTGCCATCTGATAAGTATTTTTCAAAATATCCTAGGTCGATATGAATATTTTTTATGAATTATGGAAGGTGAGGCATTTACTATGGTTTTCAATGGGACATTGTAGTAGTGGTCCGAGGCCAAAATATTACCACATATCATTTTAACATACCCTAAATCTCTGTGGCCTTTAAAACTGCCTTTGACCTCCGTTATTTCATGAATGGTGATGTTTTGTACCCCTTGCAATTTCATAGATCTATATATTACCAACTGTCAAAAGGAGGGAATATATGTAATTCACAGATGTGATTACGTAATACACATTATTCACAGCTAAAAGGAAGAAATAGATATTGTCCAGGCATGAGCAGGAGACAGATATTGTCCACAGTTTTGGGATGGGAAGAGATATTATCCACAGTTATGGGGAAGAAATAGATATCATCCACAGTCATGGGAAAGGAATAGATATCCCCAGTCATGAGGAGGGAAACAATGTTATCCACAATAGATATATCTGTTGCTGTTACATTATAAATATTAAACCTTGTTATTTGTCATTTGCAGAATCCCTGTGAGTTCTATCTTACTTGTGTGTGAGTGGATAGTGTGAGTGCACTCAGTTTTGTGTGAGTAATCATAAACGAATGAATCGGTCTCAGGCATAAAGGTGTGAAAACAACCTACCACTCAGAATAATGTGCTATCATTACGGTAGATGTGGGTCATGTGCAGTAGCCTATACTGATTTCTGTTCCTAGTCAGTAAACCATCTCGTAGCAGATACATTTATGCGACCCAGTAGTGCTGATTGTCCCACCTGGACTTGGCTTGATTGGAGGTTTGACAGCACTCTCTGTAATCCTGTAACTTGGAGAATTGAGACAGTCTATCCACCACTATTAGGATGGAATATACTATTTTTAGGGAAAGAAAGTATATTTCCTGAAGACCTGTTTGTTTGCAATGTTTATATTTGTAAACAATTAGTCACTTTAGATTGACAGCTTTGGCAATTTTTATACACAAATATGACCATAACCAAATTGGAACACCTAAAACAAATATTTATTGTAATTTTCGTTATTGTACCGATTATGTTCCTATTTCATAATTATGTCCCACTGGACGGTGAACCATATTACCTCCTACCCTTGCACGGACAGTTTATAAACATGTTTAATATTACTTATGATAATATGAATTTTTAAACAACGAAAATATTCCAGCTGGAAAATCACGCTTGAACAACGAACAATATTTTACTGTATGGGACACATCCTGAAATGATACATGACTGAATGTGGATCATTGTAGACAATTTTTATCACATTTTGCCAGTGACCTTGAAGTGACCTTTGAATGACTTTGAAAATGAAACTCTAATTTCCGTTGATTTTACTATAAATATCAATATTCAATCATCTGCATCTTTCAAAAGCGAGGTCATAGTGAATAGAGTCTTTATTCATCAAAATCCGTTGTAAATTAACAATATTAGAGCAATTTTTAATTTTGGACCAATCTGCAAGGGTAATTAGGGAAAATTTTGATATGCTGAGCTATTTTGAAACAGTATCTATAATAACAACCTATGGTTGGTTTATTTATGAATTTACATATTATAATGCATAGAAAAAAAAATAATGCTGAAAACAAAATGAAAATAAAGTCTGTCAATTTTGAGATTTATTAACAAGCTAAATTTGGTTAGAAATAGCTTGAATATGGTAGGTAGGACTTTAAATTGATCCAATGGAATCTTTTAAAGTTCCAGACATAGATGATATGTGTGTATTTTAGAAAATAACCCCCAATAGGTTGCTATAATCATAATGGTAGATAAACAAATGATAATAAACATTCATAGTATGGAATATATGCTACATTTGCACAAGAAAAAACATCAGGTGACAATAAATGTATTAAATGTAGACACAAATGGATTAACCCATTGAAAAGCTGATTTCTTTCATATTTAATTTTTTCTTCAATAAGAGAAAGGTGCTAAAATTATTTGAATATGTATATAAATTGTAGAATGTGTTCTTTTTTTGGCGCCATTTATGCTGGGTGAAAGTGACACCATGTACCCACTGCAATAGGATGTTTTGTACTACCCATTTCATATATTCAATGTCTCCCAATTCTCAGTGATGTTTCATATATGATGTTGATTTCCGGGGTTGTGTTGTTTGTGTTAATCAGAACATGATACCTTCATGTCCAAAGTTGATACCATGAAATTAACACATCCTCACCATCATAACTTAATCATATACTTTAAACAATGACATGGATCATTTTTCAACAGAACCCAGAAATCATCATTTCTATCAATAAAAGGAAGCCTGAGCATGAAAACACATTTTAGAAGATTGTGATATCTGTTATATCATTTAAGTATTACTATTTTTCATTGTCATTTGGGGTCCGTACACCCACAACTTATTCCATATAACCGGTTGAAGTACAAGTCCACCTGAGTATGAAAGCAGGCATTGACTTCACAAGTCATAAAGCTCCGCATTTCAAAATCGAATATTAGGGCAAGTGGCATACTTTTGGTTTGTTTCCAGATTACGTGTTAGTATGTGTGTTATAGAGCTTGTTGCTCTCCAGTTTACTTTCGAAGACACTTTGCTGTCCCAAATTAAATGTAATTAAATGGATTAGAGACCTGCTAATGAAGAGGCATAGCGCGGAGGCATAGCGCGGAGGCATAGCGCGGAGTGATAGCTGGAGGCGCGTACTAATGGCTTGCTTTCTCACGTCTCACAGAGAGGCTCTTTATTGTGTTAACCTTACCCAGGATATTCTCATATCACATGGAAATGGAAGTAAAAATCATGGAGGATTTTAGCCCTACTACACAGGCACACTAAACCAAAAATATCATACACCTATTACCGTATTGCACCGAAGGTACAATCTACAATACCTTATTTCAGGAAATTCATATATATATATATATATATATATATATATATATATATATATATATATATATATATATATATATATATATATATATATATATATATATATATATATATATATATATATAGTGTGGTCACATCTTAATACATGTCGCATCTTGATTCTGTAAGAAAAAAAACAAAGTTTGATATTGCAATTACCGATGATGCTGTTGGTCTGTGAACCACAAGACAGCGTGTCATATTACCCTGTGTCTCAGGCGGACAGTGATTACTTGATCATGGAGTTTTCATGTGGAAGAGTTCACAATTGAATACAGGCTGTGGGCGAAAAACACAAAACATAAAAAACGCCCTCCATGATTTTATATGGAAAATGTTTTCCTTGATAAAATATCAACCGCTTAATTAATCTGTGGCTGATTGCAACATTGACAGATTTACAGAGGTATTTTACATAGCATATTGCGTTCCCAGACTGAGTAGGAGGTAATATCCGCATCATTTCAAAATGTCAGTAGGAGAGCCTGAAAGATGAGGAGGGGATATTAAGTGTGGGTACGGCAGGCGGTGGCGGCCTGGTGGGCACCCGGGCTTCCGGGCCGGACTCCCAGCCTCCATCAACCCACCATCTGTCCTTCCTTCCCTCCTTACGCCAGCAAATTAAACATACTTCGTTTTAAGTGATGACCACTAAACACCTCCAATGTCACATTGTTTTGTGAAACTTTGTTGCTGCTGAAGAGAACAGGGTGCAATTAATATTTTTTATGAGATAAGTGTACTTGGAGAGGCTGACGTGAGTGAGATTAGGGCGATGTTTGATAGTCTTCTTCAACACCCACCATGTCGGGACATGACATACACATTCCTGTGTCAGTTATCTCTCTGAAGAATATCTTCGGCTTAACATGAAAAAAGGACAAATTAGCGAGTTTGTGTGTCCTTGGTGGGAGGATACTTTGTCAAGAAGGGACGCCCCCTCTTTATCTGATATCTGCCCAGTTGTTTTAGTATTTATATCACATTCCTGAAATCATGGATCTTTTGATATTTCAAATTTATGTTGCGTGTATAAAACTGTTGTCCAGTCTCTATCATTTTTACAACATGATTTATCTTTAAATGATTTAAAACATAAGAAGGAATTTACATCTGGACCTGCACCTTTGTAATAAAAAGAAAGATTTTCAAAAAAGAAACCAAAATGAGCCAAAGAAATGAAACAATATCAGACATTTGGAAGGTTTCACAACATGTTTTCATGACTGCTAGAAGCACATGTGGGGAGCACATTCTGATAAATCGAGAAAGCACAAGTCAAGATTGCATTAACAGCTATTTTCCTAACAGCAAACCATAGAAGTCTACGAAATGTTTTGTGTTAAATAGTCCAAAATCATATCATATAGACAATTTCATATCAGCATGAAACATGTACACAGTTATTAAGTATTTTGTCAAAGCTTGACAGTTAGATGCTAATCTTATTATATATTTACATTAGCTTGATTAATTCTTATTTCAAAAAGATTATTTTGATAAACAATCTGCTGAGTTTAAGTACTTCTATTTACATTTTGGTAAAAGAGAGTGAATCAAATAAAATATTTCTGTCTGTCAAGGGCACTTTGTGCCGTAGCAAATAAATGACAAATGATTTAACTTTTGAATCACGAATATTTCTTTCATAAGCCAACAAAGTTCATTTTTATATCAATGGTATTATATATTGACACATTATAAACATAGATATTTTTAATGTTTTTTCCGAACTTGTTACCTCAGTATCAAAATGAAGCCACATGACAAATGTAAATTTCAGCCCAGCTACATTGTACGTTTTGATATACAGAGAAAAACCACAAACTAAATGATATCTTTAATACAAAATAAATATTTTTGTGACAACGTGCTGACCAACCTACTCTGAAATAGCGCTATAAAAATTATTATTGTTGTTGTTGTTGTTGTTATTATTATTATTAATATTATTATTATTATTATTATTATTATTATTATTATTATTATTATTATTATTATTATTATTATTATTATTATTATTATTATTATTATTATTATTATTATTATTATTATTATTATTATTATTATTATTATTATTATTATTATTATTATTATTATTATTATTATTATTATTATTATTATTATTATTATTATTATTATTATTATTATTATTATTATTATTATTATTATTAACTCACCTTGATATGGCCACTAAGCGTGTTTAGCACTGTGCATATTAAGGTTTTACACGAGAGAATTACACGAGAGTGTTATTATCTAACAAAAACAAAAAACAAAATTTTCCAGAAAATATATTTTTTAAGATGGTGTAAAAAGTCATACAAATCGATTAGAGGAAGTGTTATATGATTCTCTGCAGGAAGGGTTTACGTTAATGATCGAATTATATAAATGATTGGAGATGAAATGCAAACACACACTGCACATAATATGTATATTTATTGATAGTTTAGTCTTGGTGAGGTGTGATATTCCTGCTGAGGTATTTCATAGTATGGCGTGACATACAGTGGCTGGTGTGATTTATCAGCATGTCTGACAGCACATCCAGACTCGACCAGCAGACCATTTGTCCCCAAATACAAAGCCGACACAATGCAAGGTTAGAATGCAATTACAGCTGCGCGACCCTGGATACGGCCATGCCTACCAACCGGAAGTAATACCCAACTAGGATTTGTGGGAAGGAAAATGGCTGTCAAGCGGCAGTCATGTTTATATCAACCATATTACCATTGATATGAAGTCGGGCACAAAGTTCTATTAGCGTATTTGACTCAGTTAGGTTGGCCATTGATGGGTTGTAATAAGGATTTCAAGTAAATCTCAAGAAAATATGTATCAGCGAGAAAATCAAGAAAATATGTATCAGCGAGAAAATCAAGAAAATATGTATCAGCGAGAAAATCAAGAAACTATGTATCAGCGAGAAAATCAAGAAAATATGTATCAGCGAGAAAATCAAGAAAATATGTATCAGCGAGAAAATCAAGAAAATATGTATCAGCGAGAAAATCAAGAAAATATGTATCAGCGTGCTTTTTGGTAGACATATTTCTTGACTAAACATGAGGAGTTTTAAAGATAATGGAAAATAAGATTGCTTGCAGGCAATTGTTGGTTTTCTGACAATTCGCAAGCACAATTGAAGGATGTCACAACAACACTAACATGCGCACGAGCACAAAGATCATATGGTAAAAAACATTTTATTAATGTCACCTGTGAAGGAAACTTTCTCACAGGTAAAATGATGGCAAGAACAATACAGAAATGGTTTACAAAGGGATGTAGGGGCTGAGTCGCGCTTTATGACCCAGCTCTCTCCTGCTTATTGCACTATATTAATAATACAATATATACTTGAAATGTCATTGACCTGAACAAAGGAAAATAACCATAACAGCTTGAAATAATAGTACTCTCCCGTTACCATGATTAGATAGCTGATGAAGCCACGTAAGGGTCATTATACCTCCCCTATATAAGGAAGTCCTCGCATGTATTATAACACTGCAGGTGGCAACAGTTCCGCCGGGAGCATGTCAAGCAAGATCACGTGGGAACACAAAGAGATGTGTGTAGTTTGAGAAAGGAAACCGCATTATAGTGAATTCAACACTTATATACTTGCTAATGACTTGCTAATTGAAACTCATTACATCACTGTCCATATGTGTGTCGTTTGGCTAGTATGACAGAGCGTATGATTGATTAAGAACAGCTTATAATCCTAATCAAATGTGTTGAATGCGGCTCATTTCATTGCAGTTATTTAACAAAATGATGATTGATAAAAAAAAAACCAATCAGTGTGTCAGAATGTGATAATTAGTATGTCAATATTATTTGTATCAATAGTAAGCCTTTGGCTGAGATATACTCTTCAGCTGCAGTGCTCCGTGGACAGATTGTCTTTAACCTACAAAAAACCTAGGAAAATATGTTTGACAAGTCAATATAATTGACACGCCAATATATTTTGTAAAAATGTTGGAACATAATTTGTTCCTGTTCAATACGTATGGCAACTTGAGAACAAATTTTTGCTATGAATATACCGTGGCAATCCACACCTGAAAAATCAACAGCTTAAGTAATCAGCCCAGACGATGCTGCCTGACAAACCCCAGCTAGAGTAATCAACCAAGAATAATCATACAAGGTGATGCTGCCTCAGTCTGAGAGACCACAGCTTGGGTAATCAGTCCACACAATGCTGGCCCAGACTGACACACCACAGCTTGTGTAATCAGCCCACACAATGCTGGCCCAGGCTGACACACCACAGCTTGGATAATCAGCCCACACAATGCTGGCCCAGTCTGACACACCACAGCTTGGGTAATCAGTCCACACAATGCTGGCCCAGCCTGACACACCACAGCTTGGGTAATCAGCCCACACAATGCTGGCCCAGTCTGACACACCACAGCTTGGGTAATCAGTCCACACAATGCTGCCTCAGTCTGACACACCACAGCTTGGGTAATCAGCCCACACAATGCTGGCCCAGTCTGACACACCACAGCTTGGGTAATCAGCCCACACAATGCTGGCCCAGTCTGACACACCACAGCTTGGGTAATCAGCCCACACAATGCTGGCCCAGGCTGACACACCACAGCTTGGGTAATCAGCCCACACAATGCTGGCCCAGGCTGACACACCACAGCTTGGGTAATCAGCCCACACAATGCTGCCTCAGTCTGACACACCACAGCTTGGGTAATCAGCCCACACAATGCTGGCCCAGCCTGACACACCACAGCTTGGGTAATCAGCCCACACAATGCTGGCCCAGCCTGACACACCACAGCTTGGGTAATCAGCCCACACAATGCAGGCCCAGGCTGACACACCACAGCTTGGGTAATCAGCCCACACAATGCTGGCCCAGGCTGACACACCACAGCTTGGGTAATCTGCCCACACAATGCTGGCCCAGGCTGACACACCACAGCTTGGGTAATCAGCCCACACAATGCAGGCCCAGCCTGACACACCACAGCATGGGTAATCAGCCCACACAATGCAGGCCGAGCCTGACACACCACAGCTTGGGTAATCAGCCCACACAATGCTGGCCCAGCCTGACACACCACAGCTTGGGTAATCAGCCCACACAATGCAGGCCCAGCCTGACACACCACAGCATGGGTAATCAGCCCACACAATGCTGGCCCAGTCTGACACACCACAGCTTGGGTAATCAACCCACACAATGCTGGCCCAGTCTGACACACCACAGCATGGGTAATCAGTCCACACAATGCTGGCCCAGGCTGACACACCACAGCTTGGGTAATCAGCCCACACAATGCAGGCCCAGCCTGACACACCACAGCTTGGGTAATCAGCCCACACAATGCAGGCCCAGCCTGACACACCACAGCATGGGTAATCAGCCCACACAATGCTGACCCAGTCTGACACACCACAGCATGGGTAATCAGCCCACACAATGCTGGCCCAGCCTGACACACCACTGCTGGGGTAATCAGCCCACACAATGCTGGCCCAGCCTGACACACCACAGCTTGGGTAATCAGCCCACACAATGCTGGCCCAGCCTGACACACCACAGCTTGGGTAATCAGCCCACACAATGCAGGCCCAGCCTGACACACCACAGCTTGGGTAATCAGCCCACACAATGCAGGCCCAGCCTGACACACCACAGCTTGGGTAATCAGCCCACACAATGCAGGCCCAGTCTGACACACCACAGCTTGGGTAATCAGCCCACACAATGCTGGCCCAGCCTGACACACCACAGCATGGGTAATCAGCCCACACAATGCTGGCCCAGCCTGACACACCACAGCTTGGGTAATCAGTCCACACAATGCTGGCCCAGGCTGACACACCACAGCATGGGTAATCAGCCCACACAATGCTGGCCCAGCCTGACACACCACAGCTTGGGTAATCAGCCCACACAATGCTGGCCCAGACTGACACACCACAGCTTGAGGTATTAGCCCAGGTGATGTTGTCTCAGCCTGATACATCACAGCAGATTCCAATGTGGAATAGTGAAAACCTTTTGAGGAATACCAGATTTATTCTGATATTCCTGCGTTATCATGCCTTGTGTGGAAGATTTTCCTTCCCGATTCCATGCATGTGACCCCGTGAGCCTTTCTGACACCCAAAATCACAGGTCGCCAGAGTTCAATCCAAGGCCTCATTAGGTGGTGCTAAGCCGGAAAATAACACTTAACTGCCTGCCAACAACAACGAATGGTGAAGAAATGGTTGAAAAAATCTCAACTTTCAATCTTGCAAAAGTTCTCACCTAGTAAAGATTTGGACCTGGCTGTCAAAATGTGACAGATACTTACCACTGGGTCTTGTCGTCTTTTCCAATCGCAAAATAAAATATCGAGGTATTATCATTTCCCACTCTTTTCACTTTGGTATCTGGGATATTTGTTTGCATTGATACAAAGACAAAACAACACAGAGTCCTTTAATGAAATCAGATTTCTAAGCACTTTTTCCTATCATAACTTAAATCAGTATACCGTGTCCCTTCAAAAATATATATGCCATTAGAAACTAGATGAGTCTTCTGCTAAAATCCAAATCAGCACTTTGTCAACGACCTTTGCTCAGCTGACTAGTGCAAACCCCTGCTTAATAACGGTTTGCTACCAATGGGGCACCTTCAGATTGGGATACTACCAATGGGACACCTTCAGATTGGGATACTACCAATGGGGCACCTTCAGATTGGGATACTACCAATGGGACACCTTCAGATTGGGATACTACCAATGGGGCACCTCCAGATTGGGATACTACCAATGGGGCACCTTCAGATTGGGATACTGGAGAAACTTTGCTGACAGAGGTCTGTTTGCCCATAAGCATTTGTCTATTGGTATAGTGAGGTTAGTACTTAAACTGGTCTATTAATTATATTTAGTTCTAAAATTGACTCAGATTGAAATCAGTCACTGTTGTAATACGTTTCATTTTATTCATACTTTTGATCTATTCCATACCACAATAACATATCAACATTAAAACACAAATTAGTTAACAATCACATACACAACAGCAAAACAATCTGCTTATTACAAATGATCCAACTTTAACAATATCATATAAATCTGTTATTCTGTTTAAGAGTCGTGTATTCACATCTGATCCGTGGTTGTTCCAAAATATGCTAGACAACATCAAAACACTGGCACCATTTGTTGTGGTTATCTAACATTCCAGATATATGTATTACTCTTCTATACAGAGGTAGTCAATTCTCTACCTTCCTCTAGCTTCCAAAGCCCTATCATTGTTAAACAATAATATAAAAAAAATCAGACAAACAGTCACTATTTGGACAAATATGTCTTATGATGCAGCTATGAAAAAACATATTTTCATAATATATCTATTCTTGATCTGTGGCCGCTGGTGGCAATGGAGCAGAGGTAGAGAGGTATGTTGGCAGGTTGAGGATCGACAGCCTCTGTTTAGCCGAGTAGGTGCATATGTATATATATATATATATATATATATATATATATATATATATATATATATATATATATATATATATATATATATATATATATATATATATATATATATATATATATATATATATATATATATATATATATATATATATACTGTGTGCGCAATTGATTATGAGATGATTCTGGAGGCACTTTCATGGACAATCTAAAATATCAGCACAGGAAAGCTCTCAGAAATAGCACTAGATAATGTGCTATGACACAGTCATATCTTTCTTGTGGGAATGGTGAAATTATATCTTACGTCCATAAATATCTGTATATGATAACTATAAGATGATTCACATTGATTTCTGATTGTTATATGCCACACAATCTAATATAATTAGTATACAACATATATCTGACACATTGCTATACATAGTTGGTCATAGTGGTAGCCAGAATGAGGCATGCCTACGTTTTGACAAATAAATATATATAAAGGTTACAGTGTTGTCATCCACAAGAATATGCTACAGTCACATTTTGGAGACAATTATCAAAATCGTCAATTAAATAGATAAATCAAAATTTAACACATTGTGATTCCAAGAAGGTGTACTAGAATACCTATATTAACCAATAACAGACAGATCGACAGGAGTTATCACCAATAATGAACAGATATAAAGCATGAAATATTTGTCACGGCTGCATCCAACAAGGAACAAAATCACATGATACAGCTTGATATGTCTTGAATGGATATAATTAACAATAATATAAATTAATATACCAAACAGGTGATTATCAGCATCGTAACTCTGATTTTTTAGATACTCTGAGATGATTCTCAGAATACCAAGGTGAAACCTGGCTTTATGTTTGATCTCTGTTACTCCACATCCAGGTATGAATTTATGATTAACCTATTAATATTAAACCTTCGAGCAGAGTTGACTCTTAAAATGATGTCATACACATGTTCAAATGCCTTATGTTATCTTAGCCAAATAGGTCTTACAGCCACACAGATCTTACAAAACATATTGATATATTTCTAATTAAAAATGACACCTCGCATCCTCATAAACATTATGGCGAAGCAGTCTCTTTTGCAAGATATGTTTTGGAGCTAATTGCATGATGATGCATCGCAGGAATTCCTCACTGTATCAATGCGCTCAGTTTCGCTATTGGATTGTCAACGTACTTCTAATTGAATGTCTTAGTAAGAAAAAACTAAAAAAAAACACGACGATAACAACAAATATCAAAACTGATAGAAAGTCATTTCTGTAAATCAAAGTTTACCAAGATCAAAAAGGGGAATATTTATTTGTCTTTTTTTCTTGGGGGGGGGGGTTAATTGGGTTATTCAGAAAGTTTCTATCTTGGGAGAGGCCGAATTTGAAGCGGCCGAAGTATTTTCCTTGAGACCCAGGGACCCGACTCAGGGATTCCTGGTTCAAATCCCGAGTGCTGGGAGAATCAGCCCTATATAAATGTCACTCTTTTGGAAACTGAAATTGTGCGAGGTTAAAAAAAGAAAGTTCTGTTAAGGTCATATTCTCTCGTATTGTTTGCGGGGGCTGCGCCAACAGAGAGTGTGCCAAACTGTGAAAGCGGTGAAACAAGAATGAGATACTAGAAACATTTAAAATATGTTTAAATATTTCTGGAGATACACAGACAAGATCACAGCTACAACCCTGCGCCATTGGTAATAAAACAGGGTCAAAAACAATATCCCATATATAATATATTGATTACAAACGTGGAGGATTTCTCTTGGTCAAATTCATATTTAAACAATGACATGCACCTGGCTGACTTTATATTATATGTTTGATTGTTGGTATAAATCCAATAAGAACTGTACAGGTTGTATTCACAATAATGCCTCATATTGAGGACACCATTGTAAAAGCTGTTTTCACAACGACCACACACTTTTTCTATCTTCATTACACGAGATAACATTACATTATGTTGTGGAGCATTGGCATCTACTCTCAGCTCTGGTTTTAATCTGGTTAGGTTCAACTATCTATTTCTGAACAAAAGCATACAGAGCACGATGACTATTTGTAGTATCTCTTGATGTCCATGGATAAACACATAAGCACCATTCATCACGGACAACCTCTATCTCAACCTATTCTTATCTATATTGTTTGTATAGTAATAATTGGTCCCAGAGTAATCTTTTTCCGAATAAGATAAAGGGAAAAACGCAATAATGCGATTGCGGCATCCATCTTGTCTGTTTTTCTTTAATGCCTGGATGTTAGAGAGTTTTTCGTACAGTCCCTGTGTCTTGTTTTCAATGGAACAAGATGGCGGCTTGCAATCGATCTTTGTAGTCAGGAAAAAAATTCATTTCAAAATGGAATTTTCTCAAAATATACTGTTTTTTGGCAGGTATTGAGCTTTTTATTATTTAAATAAATAAGCGAGTGCTGTCCCACCCATACCGATGAAAATAGATGTGTTTTTTTTAAATTGTCATGATCAGTAAAACGTGAAGTAATTGGAATGTAACGTCCGTTAATGCTGTTTGATATAACATCTTAGTCTAGTGCGATATGATATCTTAGGTTCTCCAAAATAGAGCAAAGATATGGTTTAAAAAATAAAATCTCATTTACTGTAAATGAAAATGGACAAGTTCAAGTTTGTGTAACTTTGGCACGCACATGATTTGACAAATCTGAAAAGCGTTTATGTTGTGGAAAGGCAATATGCAGTGGGAAGGGCAGACAGCGTCACTGCAGAGCGCACTTGGGAGTGTCCCTCGTCAAGGAGGACAGGGATACTTTGTCCTCTTTATCGTCTCCCACCTTTCCTTTTGTCTGCAGAATGAGCAGATCAGTTCTTATGCTGGGTCTCCTCGCATTGGGTGCCACTGCGCCGCACGCATCGCTCAGTCGCCGGCGAATAGTAACTCCTCTGCGGAACGAACCGCCGGGACTGTTTGACCCACCTACATAGGTCGGCTGCACCTTCCGGTGCAAGGAGGGACTCATCTCCGTGGGTAACTGAGCCAGCATGAACAGTTTCAGAAAAATCTCTTCAATGTTGATGTTTTTCTTGGCAGATGTTTCCACAGCACCTGTGCCTGGCACGGCCTCAGCGAGCGATATGAGATCATCTGTTCCTATTTCCCGGTGGGCATCCTTGTCACACTTGTTGCCCACTATGACCATTGGCACGGATGGCCTTCTCCGGCTCCGCTGTGACCTCGGCGCAAGGCCCTTAGACTCCCAGATCTGGTCCTGGAGGCGTTTCACTTCCTCAAAACTGTCCCGGTTGTCTATGGAGTACACCAACAGGAATATGTCACCTGCAAATATATAATTAATTTTGAATGTTACATCATTTACAAGTCTTTATTAGTCAGACTATTAATCACGAGTTAGCCTGTTAAATATCAGGTAGATTTTATTTAAATAATTGTGGCATTTAAATTTTGGTGAAAATATCAGAGATGGGACTTAAGTAAAGGAACCCAGAGATGGGCACATGAGAAAGCTAACACGCGATTAGCAAGTGCCAGGTCCTCTCACTCCACTGAAATGGAATGGAAGCTGAGACTTCTGTCAAAATGTGTTATTAACCCTAAAATCGGCATTTTAAAGATATATCTACATTTTATTGCAGATGTAAACATACGACTGTCATGATTTTGCAGAATATATCATCTTATATCATGCTGACAACATTGGCAATCTTTTAGTCTAAAGCTCTGTGATATAAATTCATTTGAAGCTGTCACATTTCTAAGATGATGGTTTTGAAGCATTATAATTCCAGCAAATAACCTGAGACATTATCATGACAATGTGGGGCACATCAAACATTTGTAAAGATGAGTTTTCAGATCTGACAGTTGAAAATTAACTCAAAATTCATGGCAAGATTGAATCGCCTTGGTGTGAGGGCCGTGGCGCAGTTGGTTAGAGTGCCAGCTTATTAGCACCAGTTCCTCTGTGGTGATCCAAAGGTCGTGGGTTCGATCCCCGGCTGTGGTGAGGTTGAATTCATGAAACAATTTCACACATGAGCTGAGGCCTGTGCGCGAAGGGTTAACCCGTTGTCCTTGTAAATCTGTGACCGGGTGGGTTGTCATGTCAAGGACCTGCGACATGACAATTCAGTGAGGCAGCACTATATCTGCTACAAGTAGGTCTCATCACGAAATGACCGAAATAATGTTGAAAGTGATGTAAAGCCCCAAACAAACAAACAAAAACAAACAAAGGGATTAATGTAATGGACATAACTACAAGATAAATGGAATTACAAACACAAGTTAGAGTTTGTCCGTGTGTTTGATTTACTGTACTGTAATACAGAGGAAGGTGGCAGTAAATAGACTAACTGGTTCTGCTTGACACCAAAGTACTAGATATCTTCTGCAGAGACTAATGCTATATTAATGAAGAGTGAGTCATGGTAAGTACTCATCTAGCCAGGTATCACCTAAATTAAATTTATGATTAATAAATTAATATATGATCATGCTCATGGGCATCTCAGTCAGAGCCATGATGGGCCTTGGTTGTGCTAGGTACCTCTTTTTAGAGCTTATTTCTGGCCCTGATGGGTACCTTAACTCGATCATTGTAGAGTCCCGGTTATCCTTCAGTTACATCGATTGTTAAATATTTAAGGCATTTAGTAGATATTAGAGCTTTGGTAGCTTAGAGTTTGGAGTAATTACTCCAATGTGAGAGCTATGTTTATTCCTGGCCCTGATGGGTACCTTAACTCGAGATTAGAGAGTCCCAGTTATCCTTCAGGAAAACTCGGATGCCCAGTTACAATATATCAATTGTTAAAAGTCATATGACAAGAATTTTTTTATGTGGGAAATCTTTAGATTTCATACCTCTGAGAAACATCTGACAATTTTTTCAGCAGTCTGATGTTTAGTTTAGCTATAATCTAAGATCTTTGAACCCCCAGGGTAATTAACCTACTCCCTTGACCTAGAACTGGGTCAGCAGGCTGCCTACGTCATTGCGCCCCGCATGCATCTCCTGGACACATATTCCTCCTATGTCTATACATGTATAACAGCTGATGTCCTTTCTTCTATACAAATAACATCCATTGAAAATATGATTAATGGCAAAACTTAAGGCTGTAAAATAGAGACCTGCATTTACATCAGCTTCCCATCCCACAATCCCTACTTTAATTGGAGAAAATAAACAAACATGACTTAACTGGGTATAGTGTCTGAAATATGGCCTGCTCTACTCTTATCAGTTTCAAGACACTTATTAGCTAGCCCTAAACATTATGGAATGAAGTTTAAGAGTTTTCAAACTGTAAATGGAACATTGAGATGACACTTTTAAAATATCTATGAATTATTTTTAGTTGATATTTCGTTATTTTTTTACACTGAAAACTTATTTATTTATTTGTTAACCAATGACCAGTAACAATATCAATTGGTTGAATATTATTCATATTCAGTAATGTTGTGCTAAACGTCGTATGACATAATTGAAAAAAAAAATGTCTTGAAAGCATTTGACACATATTTTTAGATCTGTTTCATTGCTGGAAATTATTTTGACTTTTAAATTTTGAGGTCTGGTTATATATTATTTATGCATTGCAGTTGTATTTCAATAGCCATTTAAAATGTTTAGTTTGGTATTTTTTCAATGTTTGTCATTGCGTGTCAGTGGGTACCCAACTAAATCATATATCAATATTTATATACAAACAGACAAAGGAATTTTGAATAAAAATAGAAATTCTGTAAAAATGATACTAAACTTTGAGATTTCAACATTTCTTTCTCAACAAGGAAATGACTTTGACCATAACATTATGATAAAGAATAGTTCAGTCAGTCCCTTGAGGGATCTGAATAATCTCAATAGGCAGATGTAAGTTTGCCAAACTCAACTGGGTGGCTGTCTGTATTCCTGTCTTCCCCATCACCACAGGCAGAATCCAAGTGTCTATGATGTGAAACATGATCTGACCTACTATCCACATGTGCTAATTAGGCCACCAGTGGTTCAAAGATGTTATCAACACTCTTGTTATTACTTATAAATTACAATCCCTCAAGACTTTCACTGGCTTGGAGTGGTTTGTTTTGAACATGAAGGGCGAACATGCGTCACTTCCGGCAAAATCTCAGCAGCCCTGATTTGACCCACATAAAAAGGGGCGTGTCCAGCAAATCACTTTGATCCACTATAATTCTGTACTCCATTTATAAAAATGTGTAAAACATGTTGAAATGCAATGTCCATGTATTGTAATATATTATGGCACAATATAAACATTTTCACAATTTTCTTGTCATGTGACTTTTAAATATTCAAGGCATTTAGTAGGCACTGAATTGGACAAAGTTTTATTAAAGCCAAATAAAGCTCAATTGATATGTATCAAGTAAACATTCATTCAAACAGATCTTTATTAAAAATATTTGATAATAAATAAAGTTTGATATGTAAGATAAATACAGAAGCAAGCATTATCGACACATTATGTTTATATAAATTGTTAATTTAGGTATAAACCATTCAGGGAACAGTTTTAAACTGTAATTGTATACCAATTTGAGAAACGAGGACATTTGATAATGAATTGTTATTCACTCCAATGTGATAGACTCCTATCTGCCCTGATTTAATGTAAATTGTGCTGAACCCCGTAAAAACAACAAGCTGATCCAAATATAACTATCTCAATACAGCAGTAATCCACCAGATCGTAATCTGATTGGACTTTGGAATGGGAAACTGAATACCGTATGAACAGTAAATGAAACAATCACAGGTAACTCATGTGGTAGCAATGGCGTAACATTATCAGACATAAACCATTAGAAAATAATTTGAATATCTGTTTTATGAAATATGTTTTCAATTTTAAACGCATAAATTATGCGTGAATAGGTCGCTTACCGGTCTTCGTCTTGAAAATAACAAAAATAAATTAAAACATAAGCCAATGGCCTTAGAACTATGCTGATCATTGCATTTTGGTAATGATGATAACTTTGACCAATCAATATTCAATGTTGCATGTTGCATAATGAATTTGGCCCCATTTTTTGTGATCTCGATTCTCATTGGCCAATATTTGTAATGTTATTCAAAATGGTAGCATCCTTAACGATTCAGTGATAGATATTTGAAAAAAAAAATCATAACAACATGGACAAGATCTGATACTAGTGGCAATTAGATGGAATAGGTCCCTTGATATATCTTTTTTAGAGGAGAAGATTAAAGTTGACAGACAGAATGACAGACAATTCCTCCCCCATGCACCCCCCTTATGCTACACAAAGCTAAAAACGGAACCGGAATTTTACAAATCTCTCAAATCTAATTATCAAAATAAAAATAAAATAAAAACCACAGAAACAGAAGCCGGTATTTGGCCTTTTAATTCTTTACATGTAAGCATATCAAGACATGGTGTTCATTGCGTGTGTACACACTCAGTAATAAATAAAAGCGAAGGTCACCAGTCTTTGGTAGAATGTAATAATAAACTTTGGTTGTATCTGATAGTGACAATGCTGAAGATACCTTGTGCAAGTCGCCTTTGTAACCATAGCAATTATGCTGAAGATCAAGAACTACGCAAGGTTTTTTTCAGAGAGTGGTATTTGATTTCACGCATCAAAGTGCTGATACAAGGTTGTTTATGCCGCTGTTATCTCTGCTGTTGTATGTCTTGTATGTACCAAAGTGTACCCCCGAAGATCTCCTAATTGTTGCTGCATATCTTTTGTAGACCAGAGTATACTCTGGGCACCTGCTAACCACAACTGAATATCTTGTATGCAGAAAAGTGTTCTCTGAACATCCACTATTTTCTGCTATATACCTTCCATAAACCAAATGTTCTCTTTTGGCGACTGCTTCGCCAGACATCTTTGTGTAAACCCCTGTTTAACACAATTGTTATTCACACTGAAGATAACGGTTGAGGATAATTTGCAGATCATTTTTGTTCTTTCTACTCTGAAAGTATCTTTTAGTGATATCGACATATTACTACCACATTGACGCATTGCACCCATTATTAAAATTAATTAAATAGATCAATTTATACTATAGGACATGGGCTGTGGGGCAGTTGGTTAGAGTGCAAGCTTATTACCACGAGTTCCTCTGTGGTGATTCAAAGATTGTGGGTTCGATTCTGGTCACTGAAGTCATGTTGAGCTGACGCTCATGCCTAAAGGGTTAACCCGATGTCCTTGTAAATGTGTGACTGGGTGGGTTGTCATGTCAAGAACCTGCGACATGACAATTCAATGGGGCAACACTATATGTGCTACAAGTAGGTCTCGTCATGAAATGACTGAGTTACCGACAGGGATGTAAAATAAATTTGGTAATAGTTTACCAAGCATGTTTACATGAAAATGTTTTATCCAGGGACCTGTCTAGGTGGCGACACTTCAATTACAGGATTCCATTCATACCCTCCAGGTTGCTTGCTAAATTAACCTTTGAGAAGGATTTCCACTGCCAAGTGACCACATGTTGACATTTGATGGTGTGGAAGTAACGTGTGGACGGTCACCTGGCCTGGCATGTTTCATCACACCCTGAGGCGACCTCCTACCACTCTCTACACGCCCATTGTCATTAACCTGGGGTCTGAGTCCTCCATACGAGGTCATACGCACGAGCAACAAATGCAATATAATAATACATCACCATGTCATTGGCATCGATATGTATTCAGCTATCTCATCCATATACTAATTGTCTCTCTAAAGCATGAAGAATAAACAGGCTTGTTCAATATGAAACTAAACTTAACCAGTGGGGGAGGTAATCTGAACGTTCAAGACAGATCTTTATAATATTGTGTATTATATTTTCCTATGGCTAATCTTTTACAGCACAGATATTAATATATTATAACATATAAGACCTTACATTTTGCAGAACACATTGCTTATATTGAGCCTTGAGACCAGGTGCATGGGCAAGTCAATGACGGGGTTGGGACCTGGCTCAGTGGTAATAAATCTATTTGTTTCCCGTGGGAGGTCTGGTTCGAATCATGGTTTTGGCAGAGACATGTCATTGACATGATTTGACAAAGTTGACATCTACTGTTTGTAAAATTACCAATGGCCCTAGTGCCCCAAAGACATTTTATTCAAGGCCGTGGTTTATCTTATCATGGAATTAATACAAAAGAAAACTTCTCCTTCACTCTTCAAAAAGGGTAAGGCATTGCTTCCTAGTGGCAGGTATCTGCATGACCTTACATAGGCAATCATTCAATTGTTCATTTTATTAGCAAAAGAGATTTCCTCTTTATCATGGTAGAAAAGGATCTGTATGACAATGTTATTTACACTTAAAATAAAGCCTCCATTTCATATTGATAATAGCTCCTTCGAAGTGCATTCACATGGTCTGTCAATAAATGGTGGAAATATGATGGAACTGTTTTATGTTCATACATCTTGCTGATTTATGTTCACAATAATGAGCATTATTCAATTTAAAGTAATTTTCAGTTTTCAAAATAATCTCCAGATTCAGAGGCAATTTGCAAAATTTAATTAGCCACAGGCAGTCGAAGCAATATGATCGAAGGTACATCTCAGTGAGGATATCTTTGTCGAAAGATTATTTACAGATAATACCAAATACATAGGGTATTTTCTCTTTAAGAGATATCAAGCATAAAATAGTGTCTTTAATTCATGAATTGAAATATCAGCGATGTAAAGCGTCTTACTTGGTAAACCTTGCTAGTATCACACAAATCTATATCATTACTCTATTTTTCCATTTAAATATAATTCTTTTCTCGTATTTCTGATTATTAAGATTTAAAATAATTGTCATTTACATGGATTTCAAAGTAATCATATTTTAGAAACACTGTTCATTTCCCATTTAATCACTGATAAAAAAATGTGAACCTCTCACAAACTTTAATAGGTTTATGCACTCAGGGTTTGATTTGTGTGAATTGACGAATTGCACCTGGCTACATTGAACTATTGGGATCAACAATGAACATTATGAGTTTTTGTCAAACATAAGGTGGCTGATTTTATAGTTTAATTCTTTTTTAATATCAAATAATTATGTTTTCCCATTTCAAAAAAGTTATTTAATTATTCTAAAATTTGTAGTCATATTGAAAAACAAAAATCATATGTCTTCTACATATCTGTCAAAACGTGGACATTAGGTGGCCAATAGGTGGACAGTAAGTGGTCAATAGGTGGCCAATAGGTGGAGAGTAAGTGGTCAATAGGTGGTCAATAGGTGGCCAATAGGTGGAGAGTAAGTGGTCAATAGGTGGGCAGTAAGTGGTCAATAGGTGGGCAGTAAGTGGTCAATAGGTGGCCAATAGGTGGAGAGTAAGTGGTCAATAGGTGGCCAATAGGTGGAGAGTAAGTGGTCAATAGGTGGCCAATAGGTGGGCAGTAAGTGGTCAAAATGTGGTCAATAGGTGGTCTCAATCAAATGAAATTGACCAGTCGAATATGACAACTTGAAAATGTCAAGCAGAAAAACGAACAAGCATCTGAAAAATATAAAATGTCGCCAATTAGTCATAAATCAATCTTTGAGAGGAATATCCTTTTTATGCTGATGGTATTTGGATAGTACGTTTTTTGGTGAGCATTCTATTCGGCCAGCACTTCACAAACCCTATCTTCCACAACTGAGGTCCTGCATTGACAAGCACGGTACGTCTCCTTGCCCCGGTTCAAGCGCCCTCTGCGAGGAGACCTTATCTATGCTGACACTCGCCACTTCTAGTGCTTCCAGGAAATGGTGTCCATGTCTCAAAAATAATTATCAAATTTTTTCGTCATTTCATTGTTTTATCAGGATAGACACACTATAGAAATTGTACAATTCTCCACAAATGGTAAGTATTTAAAGTATCATATTCGTGAATATAAACCACTCATTTGCATTAAGAAGTATTTGGCTTAATACACATGCTGACATGCAATGGTGTTTTGCATGCGATCTTAAGACATGTTTAAGTAACAACATGTCCCACAGATTTAAACAAATAAGTGTTCTCATCATTAAGCCAGCTCAGATGTTTCATCCCCACACCAGCTTTTATTGCCGTTTCTGAAGTCAGGTATTATTTCGGAAGGAAATGAGCCTTTGATTTTCCACTTCCACTGAAATACATCTTTCTGGGAGTACATTTTTGTGAATATAGATAATTCATTTATATATTATCTAAGAAATATAATTGCCATGTTTGATGGATAATTAAATGTTCACAGAGCCAAATTTGCTCCGAGAGTTGCATTATGTGCAGTCTGTATTCTTTCCACATTTTCGTTTCTTTTGTACACATAGATACGGCTTGGAATTCTTTTATTGTGCAATTTGTTATTACTGGTGTAACGGGTTTGTAATGCTACTGAAAGTAAGTATTTTTTGTAGAAAATACTTTTGGCGTAGCACAAATTCTTCTTCTGATACTACTTCGAGAATCTTTAAACTTATGTTTACACATGCTGACATGCAATGGTGTTTTGCATGCGATCTTAAGACATGTTTAAGTAACAAAATGTCCCCAAGCCATGCTGACAAGCCATGCAGACAAGCCATACTGATATATTCTGCTGTCATATCATACAAAATGCCTCCTTCTGACATATCATGCTGACACATCCTGCTGATATATCGTGCTGATCATCAATAACAAAATCAAGCTGATGCAGACTTTGTAAATTACTGTGATAGGAACCCAAAACAAATTGAAAAGCAAAGCTATGCAGTAATTAAAGCTTGACAATATCTTGGAAGCCAAGCCCGAAATTGTCCTATCCCTTTTTCTCAGATGTTCGCTCACACACAACTATTCGCATTTCACTAATTACCAGGGACGATATTACAGAGATACGCCATTGGCTTGCAGTCTAAAATCCAACCCATGAGACCAGAGTCAAATATGCATGATAATAACGAGGTTTTGATAAGAGAAGACAAATGCATTGCTCTATTTAATAGTACAATAACGGCCTATATCACGAAAATAATAATAAGACTAATTGAAGGGACTAAATTTCGGTATTTGTCGTCAGTTGCTCCTTCCTGTATTTGTTTGCTACATGTTTTGTCTTCAAGATGGGTGGCACTTTAACAGACACCTAAACGCATACTTTGCTTTTGGAGAAATGAATATATTTGCCATTTGATCAAAATTATGGTGGTAATAGTGGCCTGAAGTGGCTGAAACCTAAAACAAAACAAGCGCCAGTGAAAAAGCTTTCACTGGATTTTCAGATTTTCAAAGTAAATTTAAAATCTGATATAATGAGCCAGACTTAAGAATTTCTGCCTTATTTGTTTGCAGCTGTCAATCATTTCTGTGAATCCCGATTTGTCTGTTGAGGTTATCATTAGTTATAGAGCATAGTATTAGTGGCCGCTCGACAACACACCCTGGGATTTAATCCTATTATCGCTCTGTTTGTGTGTAGCATTCCCGTAGATGATTCTTTATTATGGAAGAAGATAGAAAGATACAGATAAAAAGAAGATAAAAAACGTGCAGAATACGTTTTCTTTTGTTTTATTTCTGTCGTGATTTAAGAGAACTGTGACATCCTTGGTGAGTCCTGAAGGTAAAAAAAGTGTTGTGTCCAATAAAAAAAAAAAAATATTTTCTACACAAAACCCAATTCCAACTCAAACGTGTCAGTGCCACGGACAGCTCAAGGTTAAATGGTTGTCATAATCCAGTGCACTTTACAACAGTAATAGATCTAGACACAATAAGTCTCTACGGACATGTTCTACAACCATTTAAATCATTTCTTGTGCTCTATTTTTTAACTTTTAAAAGCTTTATTTTGTTTTAAGGTAACACTCAAGGAAGATAATTGCTTCTATTAATCCTATTGAAGGACCAGTTAAAGAATCAAAATTCGTATGCAACCTCACACATTCGAAGGCAATAGTCAAGGATGAAGGATTGCCTGGCCAGCAATAGTCAAGGATGAAGGATTGCTTGGCCAGCAATAGTCAAGGATGAAGAATTCCCAGGCCGGCAATAGTCAAGAATGAGGGATTGCCTGGCCAGCAATAGTCAAGGATGAAGGATTGCCTGGCCAGCAATAGTCAAGGATGAAGAATTGCCAGGCCGGCAATAGTCAAGAATGAGGGATTGCCTGGCCAGCAATAGTCAAGGATGAAGGATTGCCTGGCCAGCAATAGTCAAGGATGAAGAATTCCCAGGCCGGCAATAGTCAAGGATGAAGGATTGCCAGGCTGGCAATAGTCAAGGATATCTTATCCATATTGGATATTTGATCTTTAAAAGGTTGTGTTCTTTAATATTCCAGGATATTCATGGCGGATACCATATCTATAAAAGAGGCTGAGTCATGAGATTCATGATAGAGGCCATCTGTGATCATATTCCAGGCAGGCTCCTCTTTCAAACTGGTGCTAAAAGGTCAGAGACAAGCCAGCCATCAAACTCATCAAGCCTACTTTCAGATCAGACTATAAAACAGTGCCAACTCGGAGTGTGACAGCCTAGCTTAGTTTGATCAAAGCCCAGCACGGTAATGTTGCTACTTCCTTCTACCCCAAGAATTATCTGTATAATAAGAGCACTTCACATGGACAGAATAAAAGCCACATCCTTCACTAAAATTGACCAATAGAGAGGCCCCTTTACCTCTGAGAGTCTCGGGCCATACCCCACACCAGACCTGACCATTAGACTGGTCCCTTCTCCTCTGAGTCTCGTGCCATACCCCACACCAGACCCGACCATTAGACTGGTCCCTTCTCCTCTGAGTCTCAGGACATACCCCACACTAGACCTGACCAGTAGACTTGTCCTTTCTCCTCTGAGTCTCAGGATATACCCCACACCAGACCTGACCATTAGACTGGTCCCTTCTCCTCAGGACATACCCCACACCAGGCACGACCATTAGACTGTTCCCTTCTCCTCTGAGTCTCGGGACATACCCCACACCAGACCTGACCATTAGACTGGTCCCTTCTCCTCGGGACATACCCCACACCAGACCTGACCATTAGACTGGTCCCTTCTCCTCTGAGTCTCAGGACATACCCCACACTAGACCTGACCATTAGACTTGTCCCTTCTCCTCTGAGTCTCAGGATATACCCCACACCAGACCTGACCATTAGACTGGTCCCTTCTCCTCAGGACATACCCCACACCAGACCTGACCAGTAGACTGGTCCCTTCTCCTCTGAGTCTCAGGACATACCCCACACTAGACCTGACCAGTAGACTTGTCCCTTCTCCTCTGAGTCTCAGGACATACCCCACACCAGACCTGACCATTAGACTGGTCCCTTCTCCTCTGAGTCTCAGGACATACCCCACACCAGACCTGACCATTAGACTGGTCCCTTCTCCTCAGGACATACCCCACACCAGACCTGACCATTAGACTGGTCCCTTCTCCTCTGAGTCTCAGGACATACCCCACACCAGACCTGACCATTAGACTGGTCCCTTCTCCTCAGGACATACCCCACACCAGACCTGACCAGTAGACTTGTCCCTTCTCCTCTGAGTCTCAGATCATACTCCACACCAGACCTGACCATTAGACTGGTCCCTTCTCCCTGACCAGTAGACAAGTACTGTTCTATGACCATACCCTACACCTGACCTGACCAGTAGACAGGTCATTCTCCATGGCCATGCCCCACACCAGATCTGACCAATACACAGGTCCTTTTCTATGACCATACCCCACACCAGACCTAACCAATACACAGGTCCTTTTCTTTGACCATACCCCACACCAGACCTGACCAATACACAGGTCCTTTTCTATGACCATACCCCACACCAGACCTAACCAATACACAGGTCCTTTTCTATGACCATACCCCACACCAGACCTAACCAATACACAGGTCCTTTTCTTTGACCATACCCCACACCAGACCTGACCAATACACAGGTCCATTTCTATGACCATACCCCACACCAGACCTAACCAATACACAGGTCCTTTTCTATGACCATACCCCACACCAGACCTAACCAATACACAGGTCCTTTTCTATGACCATACCCCACGCCAGACCTAATCAATACACGGGTCCTTTTCTATGACCAAATCCAACACCAGACCTAATCAATACACAGGTCCTTTTCTATGACCAAATCCAACACCAGACCTAACCAATACACAGGTCCTTTTCTTTGACCATACCCCACACCAGACCTAACCAATACACAGGTCCTTTTCTATGACCATACCCCACACCAGACCTAACCAATACACAGGTCCTTTTCTTTGACCATACCCCACACCAGACCTGACCAATACACAGGTCCATTTCTATGACCATACCCCACACCAGACCTGACCAGTAGACAGGTCCTTCTCCTTTAAGTGTATGTATAGGTCACAAGGAATGCAAGGCATCTTTACTGACACCTGGGTCAATATCAATCAATATTATCTCTATTAGCCAAGCACAACACCGTCGGAGCGCTTTTCCATGAAAAATCGCATCACCAAGGAGTCGACCAATCCTTTAAGTGTATTACCACCATGAAATTTATGTCGTTTTTAAGGTGCACGACAATGTCCACATATACGTCCATCTCATTGTATTTGCTTAAGGAAAGTTTGTGGTCAATAAACAATATCGGCCAGACACTTGAAATTCATAAGATTTCAGTAGATTCCATATTTTTACTCGGGGCAGAAATTACTTGCTGACTTTACATTTCATATTCCATGTAATGAACAGATGTTTGTAGAATATAATGATACTTCGAGAAAATATATTTTTCTATGCCCTTAATTTTCATACAGTTTTGAGATTCTCATCTCTATTAATGGTTGTTAGTGTATCTTTCCGAAAGATACGACTCAATGTGGCAGAATTGAATATCAGGGTCACAAAGTGCTGGACCGATCTGACAAAGTCTCGTGTCGTGGCTCGGAGGGCGAGACAAGACCAGACACAACCAATCCATCATATGCGACCGGTAGACACGACCAGGAGATCACTTCCCTGGTAACACGGCCTTGCTAGTTGTTCAAAATTCAAATGAATGGAAGAGAATTTTTCTCTATCTCTAAAATACTTGGATATTGGTGCAGCTGAGAATATGATTGTCGTCTGCTTTTTTTTCTCTCGCTGCGCGATAATAATTCTGCTCTTAGGATAATCATCGGACGTCTGCTGTGAAAGATGAAAGAATATGCGTGTTGTCAACAATCTCAACTGTTGCTGTGGTATTTTAAACTTCCTGGTTCGGCAGACTGATAACGAACCCGAACGTAAACATGGCATGATAATATTTGGCATCAAGAGAATCACAATCATCTAACTGAGTTACTATTATGGTTACTATTTCACGGCGTTATTGCACATCGCATTCTGTATAAGACTGCTATGTCGCCTCAAATCACTATTAACTTGGAAAAAAATGATCCACTTACTAACTAAATTTTCTTGGTTATGCAATGTAGTCCTCGCTATTATTTTCTGAAGCATGTGACACAGACAAAATTTCGTTCCATGGCTCAAAAATACAAAAAGAAATATACATAATGGTGATGATTGATTTATTTGTTTCCAAGTTTTCAATGACAGTGTCTGGTAATGTAATGTTTTCTGTGAGAATTTGACTTGATCGTGCCACAAAGCATGGGATGGCTAGCAAGAAAAGAAAAATAACATTCATATACTTCTATTGAGCATAGATAGCATTTCAGATAAATGTAGCATTTCAGATAAATATATAGTCTACATAAAACCTTTTATGATACTCTTGATATAGAAACAGACTTTCTACAGGGCTTTGCTAACTGCACAAAAACTACTTACATAAATACGTATTTACGGTTATCAGATCTATGTGGCAGTTACCAGATCTATGTGGCAGTTACCAGATCTATGTGGCAGTTACCAGATCTATGTGGCAGTCACCAGATCTATGTATCAGTTACCAGATCTATGTGGCACTTACCAGATCTATGTGGCAGGTACCAGATCTATGTGGGATTTGCCAGATCTTTGTCGCATCTACCAGATCTATGTGGCAGTTACCAGATCTATGTGGCAGTTACCAGATCTATGTGGGATTTGCCAGATCTTTGTCGCATCTACCAGATTTATGTGGCAGTTACCAGATTTATGTGGCAGTTACCAGATCTATGTGGCAGTTACCAGATCTATGTGGCAGTTACCAGATCTATGTATCAGTTACCAGATCTATGTGGCACTTACCAGATCTATGTGGCAGGTACCAGATCTATGTGGGATTTGCCAGATCTTTGTCGCATCTACCAGATCTATGTGGCAGTTACCAGATCTATGTGGCAGTTACCAGATCTATGTGGGATTTGCCAGATCTTTGTCGCATCTACCAGATTTATGTGGCAGTTACCAGATTTATGTGGCAGTTACCAGATCTATGTGGCAGTTACCAGATCAATGTGGAAGTTACAAGATCTATGTGGAAGTTACCAGATCTATGTGGCATTTACCAGATCTATGTGGCAGTTACCAGATCTATGTGGCAGTTACCAGATCTATGTGGCAGTTACCAGATCTATGTGGCATTTACTAGATCTATGTGGCAGTTACCAGATCTATGTGGCTATGTGTCTGTGTGATCTATATGATAATGTGCCCTGATCTGTATGATAATGTGCCCTGATCTGTATGATAGTGTTCCCTGATTTGTAGTATAGTGTTCCTTGATATACATGATCTACATGATATTTTCCCTGATCTATGTGGTATTATTCCCTGATCTATGTGGTATTTTACCCTGATCTATATGATAGTGCATGTCCTCTGATCTATATGGCAGTGTTTAATCTACGTATTATTTCAACAAACCACACAGGTGAACATCCTGATCATTATCATACATACGTTCAATAAAGAGAGCCTCACTGCATGGCTGCAGCATTGCACTTGTATTGTAAGCAATGTCCTTCAGAAGATAAACCGATGGGGAAATTGGCGACATTTAAGTACTCAGCTAATGATCTTTTAATTCAGGAAATTGTTTGATCTTATCCACACATTCGTTATAAGCAAGAGTGCCTGATTATTTCACTAAGTGGATGTCATCATCCCTGAAAAACAGAAGGCAGGAATGTTTTATAGATTGGCCCCAGGCCTGGAGACTGCTGTATTTTCCTTCGTATATCAATCAGATATGACAAGTACATCATCATGGTAGGTTTCCCTATCACACAAAATGATATAATATTACACAAAATGATGTAAGTAGGATATGCTATTACATGAAATAACATGATGTCACGCAAAATGATAAAATGTCACACAAAATGGTAAAATACAATATTGCACAAAATGGTAAGATTCAATATTGCACAAAATAGTAAGATTCAATATTGCACAAAATGGTAAGATTCAATATTGCACAAAATGGTAAGATTCAATATTGCACAAAATGGTAAGATTCAATATTGCACAAAATGGTAAGATACAATATTGCACAAAATGGCCGGATTCAATATCAGATGAAATGAGACTATCAAATATTAGAATGGAAAACTCAAATATTAAACCTATAAGCTTCATTAAATCTCGCTCACCTCACGAAAAGAAAAATCCCCTGTGATTTATAATGACTGGATTTTTATGTCGCACAATAATAACAAGGTTTAAATGAAATACACTGTAGCAGGCTGGGGTCTATGTGGCAGAGAATGATATGCTTCAATATGGATCAAATCTGCAACGTTGAGCGATGCCTAATACTGATTCATAGCTGTCCGGTATCTGCAGAGACGAGATCTGAACAAACAAGTTAAAGCTTTGAGGAGAAATAGAGACAAGAACTGTGGAATAGGAGATTTGGTACGCTGCAGCGTTTATAGTACAACTTACCCATTGCAATAAATGCTGATTGGCATTCAGACTTTGACTTATTGACCAATTACGTGGAGACTAGCTGTGTTGTGGCCGTGCAGGGTGCAAGGTGACTGAGTATTACCTGCACAATGGCTGACAAATGTCACGTGTCACATATGTCAGCCAACCCCAGCGTCACAGCATTAAACACTGTCACCTTGTATGAGCTTTGATTTTGGTGGATTACGCCAGGGATTATGTTGATGGGGAGAATGAAAAAAGGACACATTTTGGGGGATTGACAAATCTGCCTGTGGGGCGACCCCTTGGCACAGTATGAATGCTCAAGGTGTCACAAGATAAATATAAATTGTCGCGAGGCTTCGTTCTCTTGACAGGGACACATCCTTCGACCTGCGTCATATACGTAATATTAATCTTGTCAGTCAATTTATTGAGGTATTGCAAATGATTAAAAGTTGATAATACCGAAGCAATATATATATATATATATATATATATATATATATATATATATATATATATATATATATATATATATATATATATATATATATATATATATATGACATATATATATATGACAGATATTTTATATTATAATTGATATTGTCCATAGAAAAAAATGTGAGGGAAGAAAGAAAAGTACATTTAAAATCACGTTGTCTGATATTCCTTTGATATATATCACTCCTTACTCGTGTTATACGATGGTATTAGTGCACTAAATCAGATAATGATACACGGCCCTCGTTTATTTAATCACCCTCTAATTATTAATTATCGATTGATATATATATATATATATATATGGTTAACCGATAAATAATCAAGACAAATTAATACTTGTATGTACTGAACTTTTCAACTCGCCCTTTGCTGTATGAAATTGGTTCTGACACTGATTAACCTTTTCCATACGATTTGACAAATGCTTGTTTGATTTCGTAGAATCTTTGAAGCGATTGGAAAGAGGCATAGATGTAATAAGATCAAATATCCGGTTGACGTCCTCCCATTTTTTCATACAATTTTAATTACAACAAAGGTGAATGAAATGGTTTTTATTCATCAGCGACACATTAAACCCTTCCAGGCAGATTAAAGTTTTCGTGAAATCACGTAGTTCACTGGCAATTTTGCAGAAGTTTGGGGTATGCTTAAATTATATGTGGCCACGAAACTGTGATACGAGCAATGTGGTCACAGGTATACAAACATGTGACCTCTATTGTGGTCTGTCAGGGTGTTAGGCCTGTAACTAATAATGGACAAACAAGACTAACTCAATTTTGTTGTCCCAATCTGAAGGGGACCCTTTGTAAGGAAAGCAGGTGTTTGCCTTAGATCACTGGCCACCTTAACAAAATTTTGTAAAAGACTGCAAAGCGGACATCGATAACAGTGGCTATAAAGTGTACTTTATTACGTGTTCGGCTCTTAAGACATTTTGAAGCAATATTCGAGCAACTTACAACCACCATTTTTTGTGCTTTCACAGCTTGGATACAGCTACCACGAAATGTTTTTACACTTAAACAATACGTGCGAATGCAATCCCCGCTCCCCGCTCCCCGCTCCCCGCTCCCCGCTCCCCGCTCCCCGCTCCCCGCTCCCCGCTCCCCGCTCCCCGCTCCCCGCTCCCCGCTCCCCGCTCTATTCAACATTTTAATCCCCCACGACATTTTCTTACTCCAATGTTTCACTTACAAAATCAAACATAATTTCTTATGGAAAACACGCGTCATTTGGCGCTGCACATTTGGAGACCAAAGTTACAAAATATTGACAAAATTCAATGAAATGTCATTCACACCATCTGAGACATAACTGAGATTTCTAAACTGTTCAATTATATTGCACTTGTATAATACATAGAAACAGATAAAAGATGAGCAATCACTGTAGAATGTTGTCGCACGTATTGTTTGCCTACTCTGGGCTTGGTCCATGTTATTTGAGGCCTGAACCTTATACTAGCCGTGGCCACACTTTAAATTTAGGTCCTTGTCAATTTCTGTCATCTGTATGATAAATTACACAGGACTAGTTTATGAGCAGTAAGTATGTTCTTTACGCGAATTAATAGTTCGCATGTATGTATATGGTCCCATTTTGTTTTGCTAAGAAATGACTATGAAGCTCTGGAGGTATCATTCGTGCTTCGTACATCGCCCCTAACTTAGCCCTTCTACTTCGCTATCTTCGCCCTTCTACTTCGTTATCTTCGCCCTTCGCCTTCGCTATATTCGCCTTTCTTATCTTCGCACTTCGTATTGCATAGCCAATCAGTGAGCAGCTTATTGTTATGAAGCTCTGGAGGTATCATTCGTGCTTCGTACATCGCCTCTAACTTAGCCCTTCTACTTCGCTATTTTCGCCCTTCTACTTCGCTATCTTTGCCCTTCTACTTCGCTACCTTCGCCTTTCTTATCTTCGCACTTCATATTCAAGTAGCCAATCAGTGAGCAGCTTACTGAAGCATATAAAGTTTGCTAAAGGCGAAGGGAGAAGATTAGAAGACGAAGGCCGAAAATAACAAAGTAGAAATGCGAAAATAGCGAAGTAGAAGGGCGAAAAAGCAAAGTGGAAATGCGAATACAGCGAAGTGGAAATGCGAATATGGCGAAGTAGAAGTACGAATATAGCGAAGCTTGAAAAGCGAAGTGTGAGGCACGAATGATACCTCCAGAGCTTCATATATTGTAGTATATAAAGTTTGCTAAAGGCGAAGGGAGAAGATCAGAAGACGAAGGCCGAAAATAACAAAGCAGAAATGCGAAAATAGCGAAGTAGAAATGCGAATACAGCAAAGTAGAAATGCGAATATGGCGATGTAGAAGTACGAATATAGCGAAACTTTAAAAGCGAAGTGCGAGGCACGAATGATACCTCCAGAGCTTCATAAATGACATATATTCACTTTATTTCCGTGATTTCATGGGTTCGGCGGTGATCTGTACATAGTATTGCCTTTATGATTTGGTGTTATGTGACCACCATGTTCAGGAATAAATGTTGTCTCCCCAATTTACATGCTACCTCCGAGAGTATAAACACGAGAGTCTATGAGCATATTCTATATTGATTCTGTCTTAACATTTGCCAGTTGTATCCTGGACTGGGGAGTAGCATTTGTTCGGTGCATCCAGGTGAAAGTCCCATGCATCATGCTGATGGGCAGTTTCTCTGACAACTGCTGCTTGGTAATGTCGTAAATAGCCCAAAAGGAGAATGTTGTGTCGTAAAATGACACGTTTATATGCCATTAACAAAGTCAACCAATTTGGTTTGGTCTTATGAACAATTTCTTCCAAATTAAATACATTTGAATGTAATGAAATAGCTGGATTTTATGTCTTGTGATACCCATTAATACTTCATTTAATGGCTTAGGGCAGAATGGTCTCTTCCATTCGTTAACTTAGATATAAATAAGTTAATCTGGTCTTATCTGAAACGGTTAGATATGCCACACACATTTCCGGAATACACCCTTATAAAACAAACAGAGGGCTTGCAGTTGCATATCCATGGACATGAATCTGTATAGAAAGAAGCGAAATGCCGGCAACAAGTGGTCATGGCATGCACACAACTCATTTATATTCCATCGCCTGTCTTGGCCCGAGTACGTATCCTGACACTGTGCTGTGTCCCTAAGCTTTGTTGTGGAAGCCACATTTTCTCTATTCCCCTTGTGGAAACTTAACATTGCTTTGACATGAACCTTGATTTTATGTCTGGTAGCAATGTCACGTGTTATATCTCTAGTGAAAAATATAAAACTGCTATCTCTATCAATATTTATGAAGTCAGTTCTTTATCATTAGTAAAATGTTTGGCCAGTGACATATTTCTATAAATTGTAGGTCAGTGTTATTTATCTGGTAACAAATCTATATTCATTGTTATATCTCTGGTAACAAATGTGAAGTCATTATTATATCCCTGGTAACAAATATGAAATCAGTGATATATATCTTGCAACAAATATGATGTCAGTGTTAGACCCCTGGTAACAAATCTAAATTCAGTGTTATATCTCTGGTAACAAATGTGAAGTCATTATTATATCCCTGGTAACAAATATGAAATCAGTGATATATCTCTTGCAACAAATATGATGTCAGCGTTAGATTCCTGGCAACAAATCTAAAGTCGGTGTTATATCTCTGGTAACAGATGTGAAGTCATTATTATATTTCTGGTAACAAATGTAAAGTCAGTATTATATTCCTGGTAACAAATGTGAAGTCAGTATTATATTCCTGATAATAAATATTAAATCAGTGTTATATCTCTTGCAACAAATATGAAGTCAGTGATATCTGGTAACAAATCTAAAGCCAGTGTTATATCTCTGGTAACAAATGCGAAGTCAGTATTAAACAAATTTGAAATCAGTGTTATTTCTCTTCAACAAATATGAAGTCAGTGATATATGGTAACAAATGTAAAGCCAGTGTTATATCTCTGGTAACAAATCTAAAGTGAGTATTATATCTCCAGTAACAAATGCAATGCGAGTGATAAATGTGCCATAGATTTTCTCCTAGGCCTTGCAATATCGTTTCATGATGAATGAGTAATCTGACCAAATTGCAGTGGAGGAGTAAGATGCAAACACAAATCGTGGGCCGAGCTGATGATGAGCAGGATGGATGCTGCTACACAGATAGGATGAGACTGTTATTTAACTAATGCTTGTAAAGGCAGGGGCACTAGCATTGGAGCCGCTTCACTAGTTTAACACCTTTTCTCTCATCACTTATTAATGTTTTGATGCAAACGGGAAGATATGAAGAGACAGTTTGTCATTAAGGATTTATTATGTTCTATATCATGCCATATTAACATGACATCCAGGAGGCCGACCGGGCCTTACCAGACCATGCTCTACAGGGTAAGGATTAATCTTCAGAGTCAGGGCTAATCAGCAGAGTAAGGATAAGGAAAGATTGACAAGCAGAGTCAGGGCTAATCAGCAGAGTAAGGATAAGGAATGAAATGCAGAGTCGGGGCTAATCAGCAGAGTAAGGATAAGGAAGGAATGACAAGCAGAGTCGGGGCTAATCAGCAGAGTAAGGATAAGGAATGACATGCAGAGTCGGGGCTAATCAGCAAAGTAAGGATAAAGAAGGAATGACATGCAGAGTCCGGGCTAATCAGCAGAGTAAGGATAAGGAATGACATGCAGAGTCGGGGCTAATCAGCAGAATAATTATAAAGAATGATTGACAAGCAGAGTCATGGCTAATCAACAGAGTAAGGATAAGGAAGGATTGACAAGCAGAGTCAGTGCTAATCAACAAAGTAAGGATAAGGAAGGAATGATATGTAGAGTCAGGGCTAATCAGCAGAGTAAGGATAAGGAAGGAATGACAAGCAGAGTCGGGGCTAATCAGCAGAGAAAGGATAAGGAAGGATTGACATGCAGAGTCAGTGCTAATCAGCAGAATAATTATAAAGAATGATTGACAAGCAGAGTCATGGCTAATCAACAGAGTAAGGATATGGAAGGAATGACATGCAGAGTCGGGGCTAATCAGCAGAGAAAGGAGAAGGAAGGAATGACAAGCAGAGTCGGGGCTAATCAGCAGAGTAAGGATAAGGAAGGGTTGATATGTAGAGTCAGGGCTAATTTGCTTGTACTAATCAACAGATATAGTACTAATAAGTGCATTCCATGTATTAGCCATATCTTAAAATGCAGATTTATTAACTTTGTTACAAGTGCTTTAAAATCATCTACATGCCTCTTTAATACAGTTAATATAACTGGAATATTTCTCATATCATGCAATATTTCTCATATCATGCAACAGTATGGAGTAAATTCTGAGGAAAAAAAGGAATGGCATGGCCATCTCCAAATTGAACAGAATTAAACAAATTTACCTTACCAAATGAAATGTGGAAAATATAATAATAATAATAATAATAATAATAATAATAATAATAATAATAATAATAATAATAATAATAATAATAATAATAATAATAATAATAATAATAATAATAATAATAATAATAATAATAATAATACATTTATATAACGCTATTTCAGACTAGGTCTGCTCATGGCGCTTAAAAAATAAACTGCATAAGTTATATATATATATGATGCATGAACTCATTGACCGCATGAGTGGCATAAGCCATTACAACCTAAACAAGAATCAAATTGGAAAGTATTTTACATGTCCGAATAAATTATATTTATCAATCTGCAGATTCAGAGCTACTCAGCAGAGTCAGAGCTACCCACAGAGTCAGGGCTAATCAACAGAGTCAGGGCTAATCAACAGAGACAGAGCTAATCAACAGAGTCATGGCTAATCAACAGAGTCAGGGCTAATCAACAGAGTCAGAGCTAATCAACAGAGTCAGGGCTAATCAACAGAGTCATGGCTAATCAACAGAGTCAGGGCTAATCAACAGAGTCATGGCTAATCAACAGAGTCAGGGCTAATCAACAGAGTCAGAGCTACTCAGCAGAGTCAGAGCTAATCAACAGAGTCATGGCTAATCAACAGAGTCAGGGCTAATCAACAGAGTCAGAGCTAATCAACAGAGTCATGGCTAATCAACAGAGTCAGGGCTAATCAACAGAGTCAGGGCTAATCAACAGAGTCAGGGCTAATCAACAGAGTCAGGGCTAATCAACAGAGTCAGGGCTAATCAACAGTGTTTCGGCTAATCAGCAGAGTCAGGGCTAATCAACAGTGTTTCGTCTAATCAACAGTGTTTCGGCTATTCCACAGAGCTAATAAACAGAGTCATAGCTAATCAACAGCATCAGAGCTAATCAACAGAGCAGAATATTCATTGTGTCAAGGATGATTGTCCACCCTTGTAAGACATCATAATTATAATGTGGGATGATTGTCTTATTGGTCAGTAAGTGTACTGTGGCGGGTGTGAGTGGGAGTTGACGAATGCTCTTATTCTATGTCAATAGTAATGATTCACCCATTACATGCCATTTTCCTGTGTTGTTTTGTCAGGAGTTATTATTCGTTATTCTTGGCATGACAGACATATAATAATGAGGCGCCTCATCGAAATGCATTGATATATTTAAACATGTCTTAAATGACTCTGGATATATATAGGAAATATATATATATATATATATATATATATATATATGTATATATATATATATATATATATATATTTATATATATATATATATATATATATATATATTTATATTTATTTATATATATATATATATATATATATATATATATATATATATATATATATATATATATTTATATTTATTTATATATATATATATATATATATATATATATATATATATATATATATATATAAATATATATATATATATATATATATATATATATATATATATATATATATATATATATATATATATATATCAATGCATTTTGATGTGGAATTATCCGGATGTCTGTAATTACAGCTCAGATCGATTCCTGTGCGCACCCATCATATCATTGTCTGTGATCTCACATTGATTCAGATCATGTTGTTTCAAGCTGATATTTTCTTTCGCATAATGAGATAAAAGCAAGAACATTCAGGTAAAAGGAAGATTAAACATGATTTTTTTATATTTAAACTGATAAGTGTTGTTTTAAATTCATCATTAATTGATATCCATATTTCAGTTAATGAATGGTTTAATACCCTAATAACTGGTACTAATAATAGTATATCGTCATATTTCTGCGTTGTTACTTTTGCAAAGTATGATCAAATGTATATATCCAAACATCATCTGCCTGACTCCATCTGAAGCTATCTCATTTCAACTCTCTTGTAACGTTAACTCACAGTCAATTTATGAACATCATTTGTACATATTGTAATATCTATTGATTTTGCATGACCATTTGTTTGTATATATATATATTTAGCTAATATTGCTTGTTATTCAGTTATCCATGTATATGTAGCGTTTCATCTTTGAAGAAAGATTAAATAGGAGTATCCATATATTGTATATTTGTTTTGATTTTTATCAATTGATCTTCAGTTGTGATTGACATCAGACTCTTACCATCGTTACATTGAAACAAGGACGTGTATATATATTTATGCAATAGGAATTCAATGTGTGACAATGTGAGGGGGTGGCACCTATATATACACCTACATTGGTGTGTCATGTCCTCCATTTGAGGCTTGTGACCTTTATCAATATGATCATTATCTGCTAACTGCTGGTTTCTGTAATGCGTGAACTATGGTGCTTTCTTGCAATAGCTTTGATAATGGACTTAGTTCTACAAGTCTGGCGGATGTGTCAAGGCGATGCCATTGTATATGTGGTCAGTGAGGGCGGTACCCACCATCTCATTGGGGCTCCAAGCACACACATTAGTGTAATTAGATGATGGAGCAATGAGTTTGGTCTATATGTGATTGACCCTTTATCTTTGACTATCAGTGCGTCCATCTTACACATTTACCTCTTAAGCTCAAATATAACAAATAATAGATGAATATTACAAATTAAAATATGACCTAGATTTCTCGCCAATCAGTGATCAGTATATATTGTTGTACTTTATGTTAGTAATGCATGTACAACATAATGGTTTATAAAAAATCATATTTGAAATGATTGTGGACTGGAAATGAGTCTTGCATGGTGATACCTATAATGTAAGCTGGGATGAATGATAGCAAATAAATGAATTCAACATAAACACCAGAAACTAATTGATGAGATCAGCTGTTTGCTTTCTCCAATTCAAGATGATAATTTCCATTTTTTTCAATCCAGAATATAGGCTTCATAACTGGAAGAAGGTAATTCAAAATGGCTTTGATTCTACATAATTAGAAGTCATTATGAAAAGTCACAAAGCTTACCTAATATTACAAATTATTTTAAATATTTTTTTGTCAATGTAATTTAGTTATCCCACCAGTAACAAAGCATGCAGTTTTAATTTTTTTTAAATCCAGTGTTCTGGTATTCCATAATGAAAGAAAAGAAGGTATGCCTGTTTTCTGTTATGATTGCAACAAGGACGGCAAAATTAGAACAAACTGCATTTGATCACCTCATGTAACAGGATTGAAACATGTCTTTAGATTATGTAATCAAATCACTTTAAGGGCCTGTAAGTTCATATTTCAGTATAGGATAAGTTATGGTCACTCATTCATTACTTGTGCAATCATCTCATTTTACTCGACGATTATGGTGCGTGGTGTTCATGTGACCATACATTATGGTATAGGTAATGCATGTGACGGTTGATATGGTATGGGTCATGGTGTAATAAGACTCACTGAGCAGCGTAGAGGCTTATCTGAGTGAGTAGGAAGTGCACATGGAGGTCACACCTGATTGCCACCAGCCACATCGCCATAACACCCAAATAAGGTCTCTCCAGCAGTGAGTCACAGGCTCACAGCGGCTCTGAGTCAGGCATCTATTTGATATGTTCATTGAGTTGTGAGATAGAATCAAACAAATGATTATGGCGGCATTGGGAGCAGAGAATATGCATTTATCATGGCAGGAGCGGTGCAATGAGACAAACCCTATACCTTGTTAGAGACAGAGAGCGTAGCCGGAGTATGCCCAGATGGAGTAGTCTGTGATCAGACAAGGTCATATGACAATATTGACACGAGGCTACATATTAATTACACAGCCTGAGTAGATGGGGGATGTAGAAATGTGAGCAGGCAAACCAAGCCCCAAATGGTAGCTTCACTATGAGCTTAAAGGTTTACCTGTCTATAGATCATAAATGATGCTGCCATCCATTATTACCCTCCACATTTTCTTAAGAAAAGTGATATATTAGTCTGCTTGTGTAACCTTATTATATTTCACATGATATTGTTGCTGCCTTTGCACTAAGGCATTTCTAAAGTTAAAAAAACCTTTTCATATTGACATTTTAGAAATGTTTGTGGAAGCCGTTCATTTCTCAGGTGACCTTATCCGAGACGCTAATTTTTTCTGCTAATTCTTAGCAGATATATATATATATATATATATATATATATATATATATATATATATATATATATATATATATATATATATATATATATATATATATATATATATATATATATATATATACTTCTGAAGATCGCTCAATGCTTCATGAATCACACGTATTTGTGACAGATAAGGACAGATTGTGAAAGTAGTTGTCATAATTGAACATACTGAAATGTGGGATGCCTCTCATGAAAAATACGCTTCTCTGCAAGTGGGTCACGGGGTCATCGGTGACAAGAATACGGGCAATAGTCCACGATATGAAATATTTTTGTAAACATGTGTTGTAACCTGATCATCAAATCAGAATGAATTCGGTCATACGAGTCATGTCATTGGAATTACCGGACACATTTGTATTGTTTCTCTGCCCCTCTGACTTCAGCATTCCTAATCTATCCCACCGGATGCCTTGTTTACAACCTCCACATTAACCATTTGGAAGAGATTGCATTCAGTTTATGCCCGTTTGGTACCTTATTAAGGATCACTGGGTCTGACCTGGCAGGATAAGCATTCAATTAATTGGAATTTGCTCATTTTAAAGTTGAATTACGCGCTTGCATAAGTATGGACCTCCATGTGCCATCTGAGGCTGACTTATAAGTGCTAACGTGGACTGAACCACACTTGGGATTCAAACTGATAAGAGACAGGAAATCCTTAATCAAAGCCGGGAATCCTTCTCCAGACATCTTTGCCACCCACTCGACATCATCCAGGAATATTTATCAGCGGAAAGTGTGCTGAACGCAGATTGGCATTTTTGTTCTTTAACATGTGTTCAGTCTCACAAATGTTTCAATTGAATTTCGTGTTCTGTTTGCATATTAGATGTGAAGGTGGAATAAGTAATCACTGTTTCTCAAAAATGTAAGTGGGAGAAAGAAAACAGAGAATAGTAACCTTTGTCAGGAGACAAACACGGGGTGGTGGGTGGTGGCAACATAATGGGCTTACTTGTAATCATATTTACGTCCTTTCTTTACCATCTATCTTCATTATGAGAGCGTAAGCCTAAGGTCGATACACCAACATGTGCAATACATTGCTGAGGCAAAGGTGATTACAGTCTGAGAAATGAGCATTATGAAGATTGTGGTGGCCATCAATAATGCATGGCTGGCTTGCTCTCATTCATACCATGCTTTCTTGTTTCCAGCTTGCAGTGTTTACCCATTTACATAAGACAATATGTCTGCCCCTGCCATTATTATCGGGATACCCTGCCAATACTCGATCTTGACACATTCTACCATTATGTATAACTCATTATGACCGCGGCTTTGGTTGGACTTGGTGTTATTGGATAAAGCTTATCTAGCACAACAAGCCGTGTCTATTTGGCAGTGTTGACCACCAGTTGACACAAGAGGCTTGATACCGTGGGAGAAGGGCTTGGGGCTGCTGGCACTGGGGATAGTCTCTCCTGTTGACACCTCTATTACTAATACAATGGATGTGTAGCCTGCCCAAACATCCGTGCAACAGTTTATTTGCCTGCACCAACCGTGTCGATATTCTGATGATGAGATTTGTACACCTGACTGTAATACCCGAAACACATTATCACGGAATGCAAAAACATGCTGGGTTTCACGTGTGACCAAAATCGCCCATAATTTAGAACCGAATAAAACCAATCCCGTATTAAATATAAGACATGATATAACATTGGATAACAATGTCTACTCATGGCGTGTTTTTTTTATAAGCGAATATGACTGTCTTTGGATATGGAACACTGGAGTAAGGGACAGTGGTGGTGGATTATAAGGTCTCATAGGGGAGAGGGGCATTCGCACCCTTCATGTTACTTTAAAAAGAATTCGTGATTCCTTTAGACAAGCTGTGAAAGCATAGAAACCAATATGGCCGAAAACTGAGCAAAGATTGCATCAAAATCTCTTAAGGGCATAACACGTTATGTGAAAATGCAAATTACCAGAATAAATATAATAAGAGTTACCAGAAATGTGATTTACATTATCTTTATATATGTAAATAGTTGGCATATCTCTCAATTTAGATGAACAAATAATCATATTTACCCGTCTAAGCAACTGCCCTGGCTGCTGTATGTTGTACTAAACGTATTTTATTAGATATTTAGGAGCACCACAATGTATTTCCATAAACAAGATTAGACATTATAAAATCATGGGTACTAATATTTGTTTGCTCTGTTTTACAAAAACTTATTAAATCTATTTTTAGATGATAAATACCTGATGTGTACGTAGATTTAATTAGGCCTGTCATATTAGATTACTATCCCAAATAACTCCCAAGGTCCTGACCTTTTCAGTGGAATAGATGACACTATAGACCATGTATGTATCACAACCATGGATGTATCACCATCATGTATGTATCACCATCATGTATGTATCACCATCATGTATGTATCACCATCATGTGTGTATCGATCATGACACTATAGATCCTGTGTGTATCACGAGAGTCTCCTTATTTAAAGCATTCATGAAACCACAGAGCACTTTTACAGATGTTTGGGGTATGCTTAAATGATATGTGGCCATCAAACTGTGATATAATTAAGCTATCTCACTAAAATCAACCAAAATGCACTGACCATGGTCATTGTATTTTGATGAAAGTGCCAGGTACTGCCAGTACACTTTTGACCACCAGGTCTGTAAGTCAAATCACTCCATTGTCCCAGTTTAGGATGCCCCACTGTTAGAAAGACTTTACTAAACAGGTGTTTGCACAAAATCACTGGTCAGCTAAACAAAGTTTGTTGACAAAGTGTTCATGGATGACTTGCATCAGCGAGAATGAGTGACATAGCGCATGTAACGGGTTTGTAGCAGTGGGAGGAGCGGACGTCCAGAAAGCACCCTGCAGAGCACTTTCAGTGATATTTAATATTGGCCGTGTTCGACCACATAGAATGCCATTTCAACCACATAGAATGCCATTTTTTTCAAAAATTATCAAAATGTTTTGACCTAATTGACTCTACATTCAATATATTTTTATTATATATTTTTGTAATCATTTCTATTCATGACTAATTTTCTCATATTTTTCAGGGAATATTTCTTCTTTTTTAGGCATTATTATGATAAGAGCAACTTATTGCTGATTATTTTCTGAAATTAGATTGATATTTAATTTATCTAATATCTCAAAAATAAATGAGGTCAAATTAAAGTCCGTCAATTTGTCACTTTTGTAACCCTACCGATTTAAGCTATTTTTAATCATTTTAGCTTCATAATAAATCTTGAAATTGACGGACTTTTTTTTCAATTTCTTTTTAGTATTAATGTGTTTTTCTGTGCAGTATTCTATATATTTTCATAAACTAACCCCCAATAAGCTGGCATTTTTATATTATTTAAAACAAACTTAGTATTATAGTATTTCCCTCTGTTTTCCCTTATAGATTGACCACAAAACTATAAATTGCTCTCAAATTGTTAATTACGAACATATTTTGATGAATAAGGACTCTACGAGCTCGTATTTGAAAGATGTAGATGACAGGATAATAAAACATGTAGATAATTTCGTGGAAATAGGATTTCTATTTTCAAGGTCATTGAAAGGTCACCTCAAGGTCACTGTCAATATTTGATCAAAATAGCCTAAGAAGGTTGACATTCGATCACATATCATTTGTAGATGTATTCTGAGTAGTAAAAAAGTTATAACTCTATGTCTGCCATTTCCAGTGATGGATTTTAGCAGAAGACTTTCAAATGGCACAGAAGTATATGTAGGGGAAATATGATGGGTAATAACTTTTGATCACAAAATTTAGGGTATAAATATTTATGCAAGGAAAATGTGCTTGAAAACCTCATTCCATGAATGCTCTATCTGCTTCAGGTAGGTTTGAACTCGATATGACTGAAACTATTTTGAAAGTGACTTAAAACCCAATACACACACAATACACGATGCTGTCAGTATAGGATTCAGATATCGAGGCTCTTAGAGGTTTAGCTTAATAAATAAGAATGAGGCATAAGAAATGGGAATTTATGATTGCTTCCCAAAGCTTCTTGAGACAATAATCTTAATAAATGGAGAATTGGGAAAGCAAGAGGAAATGAACATTTTCGGAAATAATTTCAGCACTACAATGCATTAGACCTTTAAAGATTTTTTTTCAATGGAGTGTGTTTCACAAGATAAACAAAGACTGAAATGACTGCAATTTTAAATGATTGTTTCTGATCCTGACAAATATTGATGCAAGTAATGTTACGATGAGGACTAAATAATGATTGTAAAAGGTCCAATTAATAGTTGAAAACGTTCCAATTAATAGTAATAAAGGTTCCAATTTATTTATGTATTCACTACTGTCCATTCTATCATTACATTTATCCACAAATCTGAGCAGACCTGGTCAAGTTTGACATTGATATATGGGGACTGGATAACACGGAAGCTAATGTACTTCCTTTTCCCATGAGTCCACAGTATTGCCAGTTCAATCCTATCTCAAAATTCTAAGGAGGGGATTTATCTTGCCATCGACTATGTTTCTTGTTGTCGTCTAACTGTTGTGTCAACTGCTTCTGCTCTCGGCTAACATGATATTCATACTAATTACCTAACCTTAAGCTTGCTGCATGCCAAGTGCTGCTGCCGTACTCACTAAATGTGAGGGTTAACCATTTACTGCCTTCTCAACTACCAAAATTACCTCAAAAATTAAAATCATCATCTTAATTCAAAACGTGCAATATCGCATGTAATTGACTTTTGTGATTTAAATTGAAACGCTTACATAATATATCTAACCTATAACCAATTCTTTTGAAATTGATATTCTATTCCAAATACGATACTGGTTTATGATATATGCTTTATTAAAATTTGACTGGCAAGCCTACTTATTAATGGAATCTTAATATTATTACACCATATCATTGCAATATGAGATCGCTCAAACAGGCAGAGGAACCTGAACCAAACCGTTCTTCCGGCAGCACACAGCAAAAACAAATACATTTGTTTGCCCTGGAGGGGTTTCGCGAGAGCGATACTTTGTCAAGTGTCATGTCAAATCTCGTCTAAGATCTCCCAGGTCTCGTTACATTGTGACGATGTTTGACAAGGCTTTATCAAGTGGACGGCAGACTGACAATTTAAGATTGGAAAAATGACACATGTCTTGAACACCTGATCATAAAGTTATTACGACAGTAATTTGAGAAAAATTAAAGTTGAACTGCCATTGCCGTGGTTTTTGGAGTGGGGATCAACAATGAATTGTTTTGTCTCGCGATTCGATGCACGTCTTCATAAAAACCTGAACATGACCGGTATTTGGAAAAAAATAGGGACTTAACTCTGATGATAGCCGATGATTTTGAGCCTATTCGTTCAATCTAAATATTGAAAATTGGCTCATCTCACAGGCTTCAAGATGGTGAGCCTTGGTTTTTCTCTTAGTTTAGGCCTATTCCTTTAATAAAACTAAATTTATAATAGATTTGAGGTTTATGATTTCTTATTAAAAAGCAAAGTAGCATTTTCCCTTTATTAAAAGCTCCTTTATTGAAAAGAACCAATCATCCACATTGTATGTCTATAATGGCTTTGTCCCTACTAATTGAAGTAAATTACAAGGGGACAGCTGCATTGGCAAATGAGAAATTAAGATAGCCAATGACCTGGCCTCATCTCATATGGCTTCTACTATTGCTAAAGCTGGCCAACCATATACAGCAGCAACGTATCCCACAGTATTCCATGCTCCTCTCTATAATTCATAATGATACGCAACTCTGTGTCTAAACCGTTGATGGGTTCCTGATGATATGACAGAGACAGGTGTTTTGTATAATATAAAGCTGGAGATGACAGGATGGTATTCTGATGAGGCAAAGCTTCTGATGATAGCTTCCCTGGCACGCACTTATTATTTATGATATCTAGAACATGATACTTGGAGCAGTAATCTTCCAAAGAGTCTATACCAGCGACACCAAATGTATTGCTCCTGTCAGTAACTTTGACCTGCGCATATTATTAAGGAACTCGTATTTTATGTGTGATTTCTCTCTGTGGACACACCTTATGCATTGGGCAGAGTAGTCGCCAGGGCATTTAGCGACTACCTAACTAGCCCTTGTTGCAGACCGGGGCCCAGTCAATGGTCAATTTGGCGACCCCATTATGTGGCAATCTCGGCACACGACCTGGCTCGGGTACAGCTTCCTCTGGCTATACCGGATATCCGGTGATTTCAACTGCTCATATGTACCCTGCAAGAGACATGTGACCAAATATGGCTGCCATAAACGTTATAGCAAACACACAACACGATCAACAATGTCTTATGAATCGCTTATATTGCTATATAACAATTATTTTCGCATTTGAGTCTGAAAATGGAGCTAAAAGCATTTTTTAATAATTGAATTAGATGCAAAACCCCAAAGAACTATAAAATATATACCAAACCCCAAAGAACTATGAAATATATAATAAATCATAAGATAATCACAGGCCCGCCCAGTTTATCATAACAACAGCTTAATGTAATTCCATCTAATAGGTAATTCACGCTAGATGTATATATTTTGTCTTAAATCTTTGCTCACAATAAAGCTAATATGTCATGAAAAATGGCGAAATCCTTTCTTTTTGCAGTAGCATCTTGTTTTCCGGGATGCAAACATGTTCTGACTCTCGAGCTGTCATCACACGTGTTCTTAGTGTATATGTTGTGCTCCGTAATTAGTTACACTACCAGAATCTCCTCTTGACGCATGCGCATCACCAGACGTCACAGTACATTAGAGGTTTTTGCTTTTGTGGGTCTGCATTCATGTCCACCTGATATACATTTTTTAATGATATCGACAGCCATACATTATTTCTTGGTTAGGATGAAATGGTACATACGGTACTCTGAACAATTAGCATGACTGCGAAGTATCTAATATAATACCCAACATCAATATTCAACATTGACACGGAAGAAAAACATCTGTTACATGAACAATATTGTTAGACGAAAAAAACAACAAACTACCATATCATTTATCAAGGAGACTGAGTGTGTCGCCCAGGATGAGCAGGAAAGCTGCCTGCCACTACGAATTAGGCCCTAAGAGATTGGTAAATTCTACCAACTTTCGGCCATCTTGGTTTCGATGATTTCTCAGCTTGGTTACAACAATTACAAATGATTTTCCCGGTGACACAAGAGGTGCGAATGGTTTTGCCCCTCTTGCCTATTCAAGGACTTGGTCCCCCACAACTCTTCCCCGTTCCCGTGCTTCCTCTGCCACGGCATGTATACTCACTTATGGGAAAACACTTCATCGCAGACAAAGCACAATCATATATGACATTTCCCTCTGATTAATTTACTCTTTAACATTTAACACGTGGGTGTGGGTTGTGGGGTGTGTATCGAGCTGACCCATAGCATGACCCAATGAACTGACTCATTAAGAGACCCAATGACCCAAAGACCCAAGAAAGTTCATGACATTATAGAGGCCTCACTGAAAGCAAAATCTAATATGGGAAATCATTCAAACAGTGTTGTGTTTGGAGATTATTTGACCAAAGATCATTGGATATCATGGGTTTGGAGATTATTCACAAGTTTTATATATATATATATATATATATATATATATATACATATATATATTTCAAACATTTCAAGTGTTTGTATTTTTAACAACTGTAAGCGCGTTTGCAGGATTTGCAGGATTTAAAATGTATGTTCGTATCGTGAAGCATTTATCTCAGGTTTGCCTTGCTATTATTAATATGTATTGTTGATTAAAGGATTAAATATGCATGTTCACTATTAAAACATTGCATAGTATTTGCGCTTTGTCCGTTTTTCCAGTACAATGGAACAATAATATCAGAAGTATTATACAAAGATATTAGTAGTATGAACCAAACTTATATCACTAGATCAGGTGACAACAAAAAACGGTGAAAAATAAAAAAAGATTGAAACCAATTCTTGGAGAAGAATGATGTTAATGAATATCTAAAAAAAATCAGTTGTAATTCTGATATAAATCAGCTTATTAAACAAGTCTAGTATTCATATATATATACAGTGGAAGCAACACAAACACCAGGTCTTAATCTGGACATGTGGCAACACATACAACAGGCCCTATGAATCTGGACATGTAGCAACACATACAACATGCCCTATGAATCTGGACATGTGGCAACACATACAACATGCCCTATGAATCTGGACATGTGGCAACACATACAACATGCCCTATGAATCTGGACATGTGGCAACACATACAACATGCCCTATGAATTTGGACATGTGGCAACACATACAACAGGCCCTATGAATCTGAACATGTGGCAACACATACAACAGGCCCTATGAATCTGGACATGTGGCAACACATGCAACATGCCCTGTGAATCTGGACATGTGGCAACACATACAACAGGCCCTATGAATCTGGACATGTGGCAACACATACAACAGGCCCTATGAATCTGAACATGTGGCAACACATACAACATGCCCTATGAATCTGGACATGTCGCAACACATACAACATGCCCTATGAATCTGGACATGTGGCAACACATACAACAGGCCCTATGAATCTGAACATGTGGCAACACATACAACAGGCCCTATGAATCTGGACATGTGGCAACACAGGAAACAGGCCCTGTGAATCTGGACATGTGGCAACACATACAACATGCCCTATGAATTTGGACATGTGGCAACACATACAACAGGCCCTATGAATCTGAACATGTGGCAACACATACAACAGGCCCTATGAATCTGGACATGTGGCAACACATACAACATGCCCTGTGAATCTGGACATGTGGCAACACATACAACAGGCCCTATGAATCTGGACATGTGGCAACACATACAACAGGCCCTATGAATCTGAACATGTGGCAACACATACAACATGCCCTATGAATCTGGACATGTCGCAACACATACAACATGCCCTATGAATCTGGACATGTGGCAACACATACAACAGGCCCTATGAATCTGAACATGTGGCAACACATACAACAGGCCCTATGAATCTGGACATGTGGCAACACAGGAAACAGGCCCTGTGAATCTGGACATGTGGCAACACATACAACATGCCCTGTGAATCTGGACATGTGGCAACACATACAACAGGCCCTGTAAATCTGGACATGTGGCAACACATACAACAGGCCCTATGAATCTGGACATGTGGCAACACATACAACAGGCCCTATGAATCTGGACATGTGGCAACACAGGAAACAGGCCCTGTGAATCTGGACATGTGGCAACACATACAACAGGCCCTATGAATCTGGACATGTGGCAACACAGGAAACAGGCCCTGTGAATCTGGACATGTGGCAACACATACAACAGGCCCTATGAATCTGGACATGTGGCAACACAGGAAACAGGCCCTGTGAATCTGGACATGTGGCAACACATACAACAGGTCCTATCAATCTGAACATATTATATTGAAAGTTTGAAGAATACAACCGTATCTTTACAGCGTCGAGCCAAATGGAAGAAACATTGTTTTTATTCTTTACTATCTGAAAGTTTCATTTGATTGTTATATGCTAGCTCTGGGCAAATCCAGAAGAGAGGCATTTCAATGGGATTGCATAACAAGACATATGCGTACAGACATCTGTTTACAGCGGGACATATCCGGAACAGAAAGCTAAACACGTCAATCCTGCACGTCACTACCACACGTCAATCTGGTATGTCACTCTGGTATGTCACTCCCGTATGTCACTCCTGTATGTCACTCTGGTATGTCACTCCTGTATGTCACTCTGGTATGTCACTCCTGTATGTCACTCTGGTATGTCACTCCTGTATGTCACTCCTGTATGTCACTCTGGTATGTCACTCTGGTATGTCACTCCTGTATGTCAATCTGGTATGTCACTCCTGTATGTCACTCTGGTATGTCACTCCTGTATGTCACTCCTGTATGTCACTCTGGTATGTCACTCCTGTATGTAACTCCTGTATGTCACTCTGGTATGTCACTCTGGTATGTCACTCCTACACATCATATTATACGTGAATGACACGTATAGTACAGCACACTCATTACTTTATCAAGTGAAAGACACAAACATTCAAATAAGATTTAAGAAGTCCATGTTGCTTCTCATATTGCGGTAACATGTAATTGCTTGCTTCCTCAAATACTGCAGTAATAAATCATGGTCTGAGACACACAGTATTCACTTCCTCTCAAAATGAAGTGACATGTTATTATCTGGGATACAGTCCTTATCTCTGATATTGCAGAAACATGTTTTAATCTCTGAGATGCACAGCCCTTACTTCCTTTCCATTTCTTATATTGCAGTTACATGATATTGTCTGAGATACACAGTCCTACCTTCCTTACTTCCTTTCATATTGCAGTTTCATGATATTGTCTGGGATACACAGTCCTACCTTCCTTACCTCCTTTCATATTGCAGTTACATGATATTGTCTGAGATACACAGTCCTGCCTTCCTTACCTCCTTTCATATTGCAGTTACATGATATTGTCTGAGATAGACAGTCCTACCTTCCTTACTTCATTTCATATTGCAGTTACATGATAGTGTCTGAGATACACAGTCCTACCTTCCTTACTTCATTTCATATTGCAGTTACATGATATTGTCTGAGATACACAGTCCTGCCTTCCTTACTTCCTTTCATATTGCAGTTACATGATATTGTCTGAGATACACAGTCCTACCTTCCTTACCTCCTTTCATATTGCAGTTACATGATATTGTCTGAGATACACAGTCCTACCTTCCTTACTTCCTTTTATATTGCAGTTACATGATATTGTCTGAGATACACAGTCCTACCTTCCTTACTTCCTTTTATATTGCAGTTACATGATAATGTCTGAGATACACAGTCCTACCTTCCTTACTTCCTTTTATATTGCAGTTACATGATAATGTCTGAGATACACAGTCCTACCTTCCTTACTTCCTTTTATATTGCAGTTACATGATAATGTCTGAGATACACAGTCCTACCTTCCTTACTTCCTTTTATATTGCAGTTACATGATAATGTCTGAGATACACAGTCCTACCTTCCTTACTTCCTTTTATATTGCAGTTACATGTTCTTGAATGGTAATGTTGCTCAGTATGGCACCTAATTATTATATTGTGCTAAGCAATTAGTAGCATGAACAACTGCATCCTGTGGATCCATCTAATTGCGTTTCCTCATCTTACATGTATTGTGAACTTGCCATTAGATGTTTATTCTGGGTAACTTTGCTGGAAGCCTGTATACAAACATCAGGCACACCATCCATCATGTCAACCAATGGATGCCTTTTTCTCCACGAGATTGTCACTTCATACATTTTCTCTCAATGAGAATGCAATGGCTTTGGGGAGAATGCATCCGCTATATTTATTGAAGAAAATTACTCATTTTTTTGCGTAGAATATTAATTAACTTTAGTGTATAATGAGTACAGAGGTAAAAAGTATTAGATAAGAAACCTAACTTATCAAGAGTGTGTCGTACTGTGTCGCGCAGAAGACAGAGTGAAACAAATTGTTCCCAGCAGGCAAAAGACCACCATACATGTGACACCAAACTCCTTTGTTAGTATTGGCTAAGCATAGGGTCTCCATCATCTTGTTATACAATGTTCTGACACAAGTACAGCGATCTCTATCACCTGTCAACTCCAGAGGGAACCTAATATATTCATACATGATAATACTAAGAACAATGACAAGCAAACAATAAACGTCTACCTTTATCTTATACATCGGGTAGATGGTAGCAGGTAAATGCATTTGGCCCAATGCATGGCCTTATAAATCTCATTGTACCTCATATCTTGAATGAAAATCTGAATGTAAATCACCGACAATTGAATTTATGCAATAGTGAAAGTATGTGATGGGAAGGGAAGGTCGACAGGTTTGACTCCACTCGTTGCGCTGCTGGTCTTACCAATTGCGCTCATTCACAAGTTCAATGGAGTTCAATGTCAATACCAAAATTGATAAATGATAAAATGTAAAAATGACATACATTTCTGATAGTGTATTCAACATGATTACTAGGAATGCATTTGATTATAGATAATGTGAACAATGAGCATGGGCAGTGTGTGTTGAGAACTTTGATTCTATACTAAGACAATGTGAGCAATTATTACATTCATCCCACTAAATAACATCAATAACGAGAGTATTCACTTTTAATGAAGGACACATCCAATGATTTTATTCACCAGATTAGTAACTGGGAGAAGTGGATATTTACCTGTGAGTAGCGAGAGCCTCCTCATGGCGGGGAAGGGATCGTTGCCGGACGTATCCAAAATGTCCAGGCGGTACGCCTCGCCCCGGATCCGGTACACCTTCCGGTGGAAGTCTTCAATAGTGGGGGTGTAGTTGTCATCATATTTGTTATTAAGAAAGCGGGAGACAATGGATGTTTTTCCTACCTTGGCTGACCCCAGAATGACCAAGCGGAAGCAGTTTTTGGATGGGGCCATTTCTCCCTCGCTGAGTATAGGCATAGAGCCTGGCCTTGTGGCACCCCCACTGCTTGTACTCGTACTCGCCGTGTCGCTCATCTTTCCTGCCTTTCCGTACAAGCCTCTCAGATAAAAAGCGCAAAATATATATCTGCTGGCAGAATGGATCGAATGGAAATGCTTGTGTGAGGTCAGAAGTATTGGTTTGTGGTGGCAAGCATCTTTCACATGGTGGGCGACCTCAGGGCCTACGATGCTTCCCTCGTCTCCAACCCATCCACTAATGACACAGGTGTGTTCAGCGATCCACCTCCGAAATGCCTGTTCTCCACTGTGTTAAATCCAAAAATGAAATAGATCAGGACTCAATTTATATGCATACAAGATGCTGAACTGGTGCCAAACACCAGAGTGATAACAATATGCATTGAGGCTATATTTCAGATATTTGAATAGTTTGATACCGTTGAACAAAGATTAAAGTATAATCAGAGAAATATTGCAGATCAGATCCCTTGGTTCATATTGTTCCTGAGAGTTTCTTGTTAGAGTTTCACATGCATATGTATGTTTTGCTTAAAAAGCCTACGACATTGTCCCTCTCCAATGCTGTTGTTTATGTTGTTACTTCTAAGTTATGAATCAAAGTCATACGAGACGTCCTTCTGCTTAAGTACTTCCTGTAACTGCCATGGAGTTGAAGGCACAGGTGGTTATTGACATAGTCAACACTATGGATAAATTTACACCCCTTGCTTGCAAGTTTTATTCCAATATCATGCTAGAGGTGCAATCTATGATTTATGATTAGAGTTGTGCAGAATGTGCCCTTGCTCCTGGAATGATGCATGCAGCAGATAATCTATAAATATATATATATATATATATACATGCACAGTGTATTCTTCTATATTTCCTTATGTATATGTTTGTGACAGCATTCCCTTTAACTGTCAGAGCGGGCTTGGGTGTAGATGTGTGCAGACGGGCGCGTGGTGAAGCAATGAGGCTGTCCGCTTGGTGTCCGTTTTGAGATGCCACCAGGCCTGCCAGCCCAACCAGCCCCCGCCAGAAGAGGAGGCAAGGCCGCTGCTCAGAGTGGGAGTGGTCTGCGTGCCTCGCCCTACACTCACTCTATATGTCAACTTATCTCCATCTGCACTTGATGTGCACCCATATCCACCTGCACCTAATGTGCACCCATATCCACCTGCACCTAATGTTCAACCATCTCCACCTGCACCTAATGTGCATCCATCTCCACCTGCACCTAATGTGCACCCATCTCCACCTGCACCTAATGTGCACCCATCTCCACCTGCACCTAATATGCCCCCATCTCCACCTGCACCTAATGTGCACCCATCTCCACCTGCACCTAATGTGCACCCATCTCCACCTGCACCTAATGTGCACCCATCTCTATCTGCACCCAATGTGCACCCATCTCCACCTGCACCTAATGTGCACCCATCTCCACCTGCACCTAATGTGCACCCATATCTATCTGCAGCTAGTGTGTACCCATTGCATTCTGCGCCTTATGTGCAACTATATCATGTCCACAGATTATATTGATGCAGATATATTCCACCAGATAAAGATATATTTTATATCTTAGTTTAAATTAATGGTCCAATTTTGACGATTTTCATCTAAAAATTATTCATCGGAATTATAAAATCAAAATAAACAGCTGTTTCAAGCAACTGAACTGAACTGCCTTTTAATGTCTTAAGTCTACTATTGAGGAAGACGACGGAGAAGAGAACATGAGATGAACACCATGGTTCGATTTAGTATAAAGCATAGGGAGCTATGATATCACCAGAATCGTCCTATATTTCTTGGACAATAAAAAGAAAATAAACTGTGGAATGCAATTGGATAATGTATGTATTAGTATAGAAATTTAAAATATTTGTGATGAAAGAGTATAATTACTATAGTTTTGGATAACGTTTATGGGAAAATGGTAAGCAAGTTATGGACAGGTCTGTGTCTTAGTGTGTGGTGCTTTAATCTGATATGTGACATCCTAAAACCTGCCATATAAACAATTGCTACGCATGGAATTCCTTTTGTCAATTGTCATATATCAGCGTTTTATAAACAAATATGTAACTGTCATACATTAAAGTTAAACTAGTATTTATTACAAAATTTATATTCAACCGTTATGAATATACTACCCTCTATGTACTTTTTATCAGAGGGTAAATGTGCTCAGTAGCAGTATTTGTACAGACATTACCTATTCTTTTTTATCAAATTGATTCTTTTTGTTCAATGTTTCCACGTTTAATCTGTCATGATTTGGATGCCTCTACCTTGTTGTTATACTATATTTGCTTGTGTCTGTTTCTGTGTGTTTACATGTTGGCCTTGATATCATAGAGTGAGAGGGGGAGAGAGAGAGTGAGGGCTGTAGACTTTATGTCTGTCAGTTTGTGCAGACCCTGGAAAACATGAGTCTGCGTGGCTTATATCTTCCCTTGGAAGGGTCATTGTGTGCTACTTGACCAGATGTAAGCTTTACAGCTAAATCCTGCCAATCTGTACACCCCAACAAGGGGAGTCACCTTAAGTACCTAATTACAGCAAGGCAGACGTCAAACAGACCATCAGTAAACACCCGGATGATGACAGCACAGCTGATTGGCTGAGAGCTTCATGTCCCGGATACTGATGCAGCAGCTGATTGCCTCGTTGAAATATATTGTGCAGACATTTTGGAGGAGGATTGACTCATAAAAAGGAAATTTTATATTAGCAGGTCAAATTACTTGCCGAGATCAAGGTGTCACTGAGAGACTTTTTTGTAAATATGGCTGGTTTAGTTTGGAAGATATCATAGAGAGTATGAGAAGGCATAAGATAAGGTTCTCACTGATATCATATCACACTAATTTCAGAGTCTGATGAAAAGATACACCCAAAAAGAAATCGGATTTAAAGTTTTATGCTACTCCACTGCATAAAAACACTTTTTTAAATGTAATCACCTTGGAAAATGTATCTTACATCATGTCAACCCTCCCATTTGTTTATGTAGGAACATCTGTACAAGAAAAGATAAACGCTGCATTTACAACCTTGGATTTGGACAAGAGCACTGTATTTTTTTACAAAGAGAGTATATTGCTATGCTTGAAAATATACTGGATATTTTTGCTATTACAATGCCATCAGATAATTATTTTGTTTCCAATGACTTGTTTGGCAAGACTAAACATTCATTCTGAATACTAAATTATTGCCAAATTATTGCTACATTATTGCAATTTATAACCATAGTTATTCAATATGTTCAACGAAGTCGTCACTAGCAATGGCAGATGTTGAACAAGAAATGGGTAGTAAAAGACTTGCAGTGGGTACATAGCATCACTTGTACCCAGCACAAATGGCACAGAAAAAAAGAGTCTTCACCATATTGTAATATATGCCTCATGATACCCAATAAAGAAATAAGGATATCCATCTGTGTCTACATTTAATCCATTTGTTATCATCAAATTATGTTTATTGCAAATTAGGTTCATTTTACGTTATCGTTTATTTTAGAACTAAATTGATTAGAGCATCTTTTAAGTGGTTATTTTCGGAAATTAAACTTATATTTAATATATAACTTCCAATCATATTTAAATTCCATTTTGATTCCTTTGGTCTTTAACTTTGTTTTTGGGTCATATATGTGCCATGTGGAGCATATTTTTTTCTGTCATATAAATCTGTCATATAAATCTGGTGCAATTGTATCAGGCCACGGGCCGTGGTCCAGTTGGTTAGAGCGCCAGCTTACTAGCACCAGTTCCTCTGTGGTGATCCAAAGGTCGTGGGTTCGAACCCCGGCCGTGCCGGGATTGAACTCATGATACAATTTCCCATATGAGCTGAGGCCCGTGCCTAAAGGGTTAACCCGTTGTCCTTGTAAATCTGTGACCGGGTGGGTTGTCATGTCAAGGACCTGCGACATGACAATTCAGTGAGGCAGCACTATATCTGCTACAAGTAGGTCTCATCACGAAATGACTGAAATAATGTTGAAAGTGATGTAAAGCCCCAAACAAACAAAAAACAAATCAGCATCAAAAATCTTTCAATACTTTTCTCAACAAGTAACGCAAATCTATGTCCCTATTGTTGTTTTCTAAGTTGCATTGCCATTGATGTGCACTTTTGTTTCAAAGATGTTTTTGCTGGTAAATTATTCTCGAAATAATCTCAAAAATATCTTTCACTGAATTGTGACCATTTAAAATATTGATAATACAGGATTGTATTACTTTAGATAATTATCTGTATTTCAATCTATGCTTATTCAGAATATGTTAAATGTGCCCCCAAACTATTTTTGCGCTGGCCATGGCGAGAGAGGTCCGATCTCAATAATCTAAATTGCACCATATTTTCATTCTCAATGGCTAAGAATACAACGAGCTGTAAATTCTTGAGTTCCTGTTAATCAGATTAAAGCATTTCCTAATATCACATTGTTATACAGAATGATAGCAGTTCTCTAGAAAATATATAAACTAAATATTATAAAACATGCGCAAGGTTGGCCTTTTGGCCAACTTACTCGAAGTTTAGAATCTATTATTAAATTTTGAAATCGTTAGTTTTGTAGCTTCCATGTTATAGTTTATTTCCAAACATGTCTGAGCTTGATAAATCCCTTTAATAAAACCACAATATGAATATTTCATCTTTGTTTTCTGTATAAAGTTATTGTATTAACGTCCTCGCTTTTCCGAATTGTTTATATACCAGGACAGCAGTAGATGATTTTAACTTATGTTTCTTGCATAGAAACAACACAAAGAAATGCACAAGAACACACCATAACTCTGACCAGAAAACGATTTGCCATCGATTCCGACACTTACAATCTGCAAATATACTACCAAAGCTGTATTCTCCAAAAGATTCCAAAACTAAATCATTTGTTTGTCTGCACAAGCATTTACCCCAGCATGCGTTGTCCTTGACACAAGAGACACCTGTTGGATCATGAATCTTGAAAGTTGGGCAGTGAGAATTGAATTATAGTTGATAAGAAAAGGCTATTACAAAAAAATTAAACTCAATGACTTTATTACTGATGTGGATAATATGTTTAATAAAAATCAATCTTACAATAATGATGATCTAGACGCACTATTAAGCGAATATGATAAACTAACGAATATCTTGGATAAACATGCCCCTCTAGTTGAGAAAACCATAAGTATGAGAAAACCTGCACCGTGGCTACCAAGAAATATAAATGAAGAGAGTGCCATATTGTAACTGTCCATCATACCAGGAAAACATTTTATGAGTAGTTCCCTCATTGAACATTTGGTGACATATGAATTGGTCTGTGCTATTTTTCTTTCCCACTTTTAATGTGTTGATTATTATTTTTTTAATTTCTCATATAAAAAGCTAAAAAATGTATCCCCGTGATATTTTGAAGATAATATTGCAAATATGACATGTTGACAACCTCATCTATCGGTTTTGAAAAAAATCTGAATTATGAACTGTGAACAGTGAAAAAGTTACAAACTTTACACACGCGGGGTTCACACGTGATATTATCCATCTGTTAGACTGAATTCAAGTCCAATGTCAGTCAATCGCTGGGAATATCAATGTAGTAAAATGTGTAATTCATTTGTCACTGCATAAAAAATGAGAACAATAACAAGGATAAAATTTGCAAGAACATAGAACTGAGGAGGGAATGGACCATTATTCTCACTCATTTCCCAAACTTAATTCTCTTTTTGTCTGACATTCAATGTTGATTTAAGCATCTGCAGTGATTCCATATATGGTAACTGGGTGTCATTATTCAGAGTACTGTCACAGAGAAATAATTGAATAATTTCTCTCGTACATTCTCTGTGGTATGGACTTGCTGATGATATAAAGGAAACTTTCTGAACAGCATCGCCTGGCATCTGTTTAAACTAATACCAGGGGGCACCACCTTAAGCAGGCGGTAGAGGGTTCAGTGTCGTGATTTTTGTCCAATCAAAAACACCGTCGCCCTTTGCTCCTTCCCTGAAATTATATTTCAGATTCAAGATGGAGGGCAACAAGGATGAAAGTGAGAAATGCATTCGGTTAGCAGAGAAATGTATGCGAATTGGAGATAAAGAGAAAGCCGAAAAATACTTGATCAAAGCACAAAAACTTTACCCTTCTATACGAGCAGAAAGTAAGTGCATCAGTTTCATAACAGCAGAAATAATGGGCCTGGTTGTCCGGCTTGTCAAAAGGTAAAATCAGCACGGTAACCACAAATCTCCCAAACGACGTACGTGGCTTTCCGTAAGCCATCGTCACATGAGCATGAAAATATTTCAAACCACAATTTTCATAATACAGCGTGGCATGATTTTGTTTTCAGTGTGTTTCATTTCATAGTATAAATTCGTAAAACAGAATACGATACCTTATTTTGTATTGTGAAGTGTTTCTTGCCTGTCATCACTCGTCATGGCATCCCCTCCCTAAAATAAATACATGGCCCTTTCCATGGGATTTTTTTCCTTCTAACTCTAAAATTTTATACACTTTTGAGCAGTTAGTTACAGTTTTTAGGTTGTGGAGTATTTCAGTAAAATATATGTTTTTTTCATTGGTCAAAAAAGTATTGTTTGTATACAAGCACAGAATATCAGCACACTTACTGAAATTGTTTACTTATCTTCTCTACCTTTTGTATTATTTCTGGTAACAGTTAATTTTGTCCAGGAGCTGAGTTCACTAAGCGCCAATTTCTCTCTTTGGCTGCGTTAGCTTGGGGCCAACACCATGCTATATACTATTATACAGCATCTAATCCCACTGATTGAGCAGCTGAGCACCAGGGATCCCTCTCCTCAATGGTTGACCTCAGCAGTGGTAACCAATCCAGCACAGTTATAGTGTTCATATACACATACATCACTTATTGCACATTTGATGTATTGTTGATAATTTACTTGATCCATGTTTTTGCTTTTGCCTTATTGGACTAACAGTTTTTGAAATCTCATGATGAAAATATCACAGAGGCCAGAAGGCAGTGTTCCTGCATATAACTTTAAAGGGTTTTCCAAGATTGTTCCAAATGCCATAATTTATTGTTATGGAATGATTATTTAGTTATTTCATTATATATTTTAATAACACTAATAATGATACTGCTCACGGTTTTTTGTGTCAGTTGGTGCAACAATATATTAAGAGTAATCTATCCAGATATATTTGAGTTAAAATGCACAAAATGGGTCTGGCAATTATTCCTCAAATTAAATGTATTGTAAATATCCATTGAAGAAGTTGAGGTAATTTGTGAGAAGGTTTTATTTAAGGTATTTGGATACCCTGGTTGTAGGTGGAGCCACAGTAGCACCATCTCCACCTGGTGGAAAAAATGGCAAATTGGAGTTGTCTAGTAAATGAAATCTTAAATAAATGTACTTCCACTGTAAAACCTTTCCCACCAAAAATCAAATCAGCTTTGCTCATTCTGAGACATTAAAATGAAAATTAATGAAAAGGGCTGTCGTGAATCATTATACCCAGAAGCATGGTCAAAATATGTGAATAAAGGCATTAAAGAAGTTTCCCAGATTCAAATTATATCATTTAAATGACATATGTTGTAATTACATCTTTCAGCCTCAATAATGGACCAAAAATGTCACTTTTCTATAATTTCGCCCATATTTGTGCATATTCTATTTCAAATAATTAATTTTTCAGAAGGAAATAATGTGGTGACATCCACATATTTTTCCATTATATGATAGAATACATATTTACCTTCATTTTTAGCAAAGTAACTAAGAAATTAAACTAGCCAAAATTAAATAAATGCATTAGATGTGGAATATTGCAGTAAGATTATGCCACTACATGGCGCCACTGTTGTCTTATCAAGCAATCTATAAATAGAAAAAGTACTAATTTCATGCAAAACATGTTTGTTATTGATAAACAATGTAAACCTAAGTATAAAAGTTATATTTCTTTTCCTTAATGTTACATGGGATGCATTTTAACTGAATTATGTTATTCACTAAATTTATTGTAAAATATTGATTTTTCCCATTATTAGTGACAGCTGTAAAAAAATATACAGATGGTAAATGTACAAATAAAAATTGTTTTTGACTCAGGATATGTCTTCTGTTTCAATATGCAAAAAACTAGAAAAATTAAACTATAAAATGCCAGAGTATCCAAATACCTTAATCTGTGAGGGTTACTTTTTGTCACTCTCATTTGTCACATTATAGAGTATTGAATATGATCATGATTTTTCAGATTTATTAAATGCTTTGAACTCACCCAATGAGAGTGCAGCATCAGAAGAAGCTGGTGCTTCATCAGGGTCAATGCCTAACGGTGGTATGCCTAGAGAGGCTGGACCCAGCGGCTCAGAAGACAACACATCCAGACAACGCAAAGGCAGAGCCAAACCACAAGAGAGTGTAGAAAAAAATTATACACAAGATCAGCTAGATGGAGTTAGAAAGTAAGATTTAATTTACTATATACCAGACAAATAAGAAATAAGTGCAAATAAGTGCATTCTATTTTCTAAGAATTAAGTGCTTTCTATTTTCTAAGAAATAAGTGCATTCTATTTTCTTAGAGCAAGTCATATACATTTAATTTCTTACAATTCATTTTAATCTTTCAGGATAAGAAAGGGCAAAGATTATTATGAAATTTTGGGTGTAGCTAAAGATTGTTCAGAAGACGAATTAAAGAAATCATATAGAAAATTAGCTCTGAAATTTCACCCAGACAAGAACAATGCCCCTGGAGCAGCAGAGGCATTCAAAGGTGAGTACAGTTGATTATATTTATTCCATTGAATAAAACCGAGACAAAGGGCTTTTATAATGGATGATGGGTGATGCTCTATTATGGGTGATGCTCTATTATGGGTGATGCTCTATTATGGGTGATGCTCTATTATGGGTGATGCTCTATTATGGGTGGTGCTCTATTATGGGTGGTGCTCTATTATGGGTGATGCTCTATTATGGGTGGTGCTCTATCATGGGTGGTGCTCTTATTATGGGTGATGCTCTATTATGGGTGATGCTCTATTATGGGTGATGCTCTGATTTCACCAACACTAAACATGGGATAGTTAATGATGGATGATTCTCAGATTAACCAAATGATAGTTGATAATGGACTGTGCTCTGATTTCAACTTAACATGGGACATTTAAAAATGGGTGATGTTCTGATTTCAGCCATAGGTAATGCATTTGCGGTATTGAGTGATCCCCAGAAGCGACGCAGATATGATCAGTTTGGCAGCGAGGCTGAGCGAGCACCAAGCCACCATCACCATCGTCAAGGATTCAGCGAATACGACTATAGCAGAGGCTTTGAGGGAGACATATCAGCTGAAGAACTTTTTAACATGTTCTTTGGTGGAGCTTTTCATTCAGGTAAGTTGAAGCTGATTAGTCTTGTAGTATATTAGTAACAAGGAATGCAATTGTTGATTGATGCAGTAGATCTACCACAAAACTGCAACCAAAAAAACAGTAAACTAGACATGTATGGTTTACTTCATTTAATGATATTTTGCATTTGTAATTAATGGTGTCAAGTTTCAAGCTAAGGCTATAAACAATAGATATATGACCAGCCTTAAGGTAGCCACTAATTGGACAATTTGGTAGATGTATGTGTTCTTATGGTGAAGTCTCTATGGTGTCATACTGTACATTGGGTGTCTACATGAATATGTAAATACGAAGATTCAATGATCCATCATTGCACAATATATTAATATTTCAATGGGAATGAATATGCTTTGGCAGCGCTTCAATCGTTTTTGCTCCAAAAATGGGCGTATATCCTGAATATTGGGCATCTATTAGATGGGACTATATCGGGCATCTATAAGATGAGCCTATACCCTTCATATTATGCATCTATAAGATGAGCCTATACCCTTCATATTATGTATCTATAAGATGAGCCTATACCCTATATATTATGCATCTATAAGATGAGCCTATACCCTATATATTATGTATCTATAAGATGAGCCTATACCCTATATATTATGTATCTATAAGATGAGCCTATACCCTATATATTATGCATCTATAAGATGAGCCTATACCCTGTATATTATGCATCTATAAGATGAGCCTATACCCTATATATTATGTATCTATAGGATGAGCCTATATCCTATATATTATGCATCTATAAGATGAGCCTATACCCTATATATTATGTATCTATAAGATGAGCCTATACCCTATATATTATGTATCTATAAGATGAGCCTATACCCTATATATTATGTATCTATAAGATGAGCCTATACCCTATATATTATGCATCTATAAGATGAGCCTATACCCTGTATATTATGCATCTATAAGATGAGCCTATACCCTATATATTATGTATCTATAAGATGAGCCTATACCCTATATATTATGTATCTATAAGATGAGCCTATACCCTTCATATTATGCATCTATAAGATGAGCCTATACCCTATATATTATGTATCTATAAGATGAGCCTATACCCTATATATTATGTATCAATAAGATGCACCTTTACCATGTATATTGGTTGTTTCAGGAGGCCAGGGGTTCGCACGTAGGCCGCGGTACCATCAGCACCACCACCAGCAGCAGCAGCAGCAGCAGCAGAGTGAGCCAGCCTATACCTTGCTCCTGCAGCTCGCTCCCATTCTCTTCCTTGTCCTTCTCTCGCTTCTCAGCAGTTTTCTAGTCAGCGATCCGACCTATAGTCTGCAGAGAACAGAGTATGTACACATTGCCATCATTATTATTCTAAACATTTAACTTTACTTTACATTTTTTTCTTCACATTTCTTGAAGCATATTGTTTTCATAACTTTAAATTTTGTATCCATGAATTAATCAATTTTCTTGTACCCACCTGCAATTAACGTTTTATTCCTTTTACTTTCAGCCGATATGCATTTCAGAGAAAGACGAATAATTTGGCAGTGCCATATTATGTGAAAAGAGAATTCAATATTGAATTTAAAGGCAGTTTGAGAAAATTAGAACAACAAATAGAAGATGATTATATCTCCAATCTCAGGGCGAATTGTTTTAGAGAAAGAAGTTATAGTAAGTGCATTTTATTATCCCATCAGCTTTTTGCAGGCAAAACATGTTACCCCGGATATAATATATTGTATCAAACATACTGCTGCTGGTCTTTTTGAGATATGAGTCATTGGCTGATCTACACTGGATAAATATTTGTTAATATGCTCTTTATAGCCAGAAATTTCCAGCTATCTTTTGGCAATCAAATCATTATGTAAATGAGTATTTCAAAGCTTTGTCCATGATACCTGTTGTTTTTTCTACCTCTCCGCCACTGACTGTCTACCATAGATTGATGTTATTTTAAACCTTGATATTGAACAATGTGACCCTGGCTTTAGATTATTGTCACTATAGGAAATTGTATCTTTTTTGTGTCCTTATGTGCACAACATCTCATGCACCATGAATGCTTGACCTTGGTAAATCATTACTTTGGGTCCTTGATATGATGATAACATTATACTAAAGCTGTAAGCTTTAAGGTTTTGGGCATCTTGTGCCATATACATAAAGTTGGTAGATGAGCATGGTGCCATTTCTCTAAGGCAAAGTTTGGTCAAACTTGTAATTTGAATCCACATTTATTGAGCCCATCTTTTAAATCCATTAAAATTTATAACATAAATGTATTACTTGAGTAATGTGCATAAAGAAATGAGCATGAATTATAATATACTTATAGGTCATTATACAAATTGAGTTTGATGGTAAAGCTTTCCCAGTGCAAGTATCCTCACTCTTAAAACCAAGCTGAGGTCACGATTAGAGGAATCACTGGTATATTGAGTTTTGTCAATTCGCTTTCTGTGAATCATTTTATTTCTTTTACAGAAGAGAATATGATATGGCGAGCCCGGAATTTTAATGATGCCAGGATGTACGAGAAGGCACAGAATTTGAAGACGCCGTCATGTGATAACTTACAAAATATATACTCATGATCCTGTTTTAGGGAAGAAACATTTTTATGATGTACTAAGTTGACTTCTCACAATCTGGATAAGAAGTATCAATGTAGAGGTTGTCACCACTTGCTTGTGACAACTAATCAAGTTCAGGCACATTGCCATATGCTTTATAGAAGTTATTCACTTTTCAGAAACTATTAATATTTGAGAACAGGAGCTTTTTGGTTTTTTTTATCTTTTTTTTAAACATTGTAAAAACAAAAAGAGCAGATAAAAGGTAAATAGACTGTATCATAATTATTGCTTTTTAAGTGTTCAGTGTCTGAAATTCATACTACAAGATGTGCCTAAATGCAACAGAGATATTATATTATGGCAATTTAAACAAGAAAAGAGTTTCTATTAGATTTCCGAGCTAGAAACTGTTCAATATGTTAGTGTGTTGTCGTATGTTTTTAATCAATTTAAGTTAAGTTTTTCCAAAAAATATTTTTTTTGGGGGGAGGGGGGGGGGGGGTTGTCCATGTAGAAGCTTATCAGACTATCCCAGGTTGTGTGAAGACACATAAGATTGATTGTTAATTGTATATATACTGGTAGTAGCCTGGCCTGCTTGTAGTAGACAAACATCCCAGCAAGAGTCCCAAAATCACTGCATATATATATTAGGGAGGGCCAGTTTTGTATTTATGAAAATCACATCGGACAGTTTTCAATAATTGCCCTAACTTAAATCTACAATATTGTACATTTATAACTTCTTGCCTGTATAAAAAAACATGAGTACATACTTGTGCTTGTTGCTTTGAGGACAGGTCACTTTTAGACCTGGCTTCACTTGATCTATATTTATTCTGATGAATTAGATCCCAATTGATAGAATGTTGTGCGAAAGTGTGAGTGAATGTTGGCCTACTATGGCATATTGTCGTAGAAAAGAATATGCCACAGTACAAAAAGTGGAGATTTTGCTTTTAATTGAGAACTATTTGTAAATTTGTCTAGTGTGTGTCTGTTGTCCTTCTGGGGTGATACTCTTCTTTGCAAAGTGCTATAAGACTAAAAAAAATCATGCATACTGGTTTAATCAATTTGACAAATATCCTGTGCTTTTTTACCATAAGAAAAATTGTTTTCTGAATCGGAAAAAATCTGTTTCACTGGAAATTGTCATTGAAACATTTTTTCATCAAAAGCTGTCAAGTACATTGCCTTTGTCTGGCATTCTGCAGATACAACAGAACACAAGAGTATCTCCTCAAAATGGTCGGTCTTAAGTGAAATATTAGTTTTTACATTATTATAATGTTAAAATCACTCTGTGTAAATTAACTTGATCAAGACTATCAAAAAAAAATATTGGTATTAATTGTTTAGGTTATCAGTTTTCCACTGCATTACATAATATTATGTCAACAAATTTATGTATCTGTAGATCACACCTCAAATAATTATGTCCCATCAGAAGGTCGGACATAATGTTATTTCCTCTCTACCTGTAATTGACAAAGCACAGACACTGAGTTATCTTTTTTTCACACCGTATTGTATCTTTACAAATAACATCATTCAAACCTTTCTTAAACAGGCCACAGATTTTATTAGAATTACTTTTAATAATTATTAATAATTATTGAGCAACGAAAATATTCCACCCGAAAAACATGTCCATATGAAGACACCTCGCCATTCGAAATTCTAGCCTTTTTGTTCTCCTAGCCTTGATCAATTATTAACCAATCAGAACTCATAATTTTTTTATTTACAGGCTTTCAATATGGCAGACAACTTACACTTGTTGCCAAACATTTCTTCAACATGATATCCATAAAAGAAATGGGTGACAATGCCATTGGATTTCAATAAGGTGGAAAACATATTTTGCACTTCGAGTTCAACACAGGGCAGGACATTTAGCAGTCTCTGATTGTTGTTTAATTACTTGTATCTTGTTTGCAGTAGATGATGTTTAGGCAATATTGACAGTTCCTTGGTGACACAAAGGAATAGGTCTGCAAGAGTTTTGAAGTGCAACAGAATTTTTTCAGAGAAACTGGCCACATCATTACATAAAATTACTTGTTATCTACATGCTACTAACTGAGCAATCTTGGAGTATTCCATGTTTAGTACTGGCTGAGTCAAGTCTCACTGTATACATACTTTACAATATTCCAGGAGAAAAGTTTGATTTGTTACATGTGATATTGTAATTAGAATTGTAAAGGCGGAAAGATTTCAAGATGCCTGATTTAATATGAGCAAGAATTGTAAAACCAGAGCATGTATAGACAAGAAAAGAATGCTGTACATATATATATATAGAGAGAGAGATAGATTTTCCTATCCGTTGTCGATTTCCTTCACAAAACTTTAATTGCCCATGGAACTGGATGGGTGTCTGTATACTAATGGTTCAGTACTAAAATAGCCATCAGCTTGGCGAGTAGGTCACTGAATATTTGAAAACTTTAATGACCCACAAATCTTTAGTGAATATTTCAGAAACATTTTGCTATTAATCAAGATTTTGGACAAAAAGAACTTGATATTTGTACAAATTATTAATATTTTTTCTCCAGCACTCCTGTCAGGATGACTGTCTGACAAGCAGTGTGTATTGATCAGGCCAAGCTTAAAGTCTTGTTCCTCGTGGCACCATTCTTATTTTTAAAATAAAATAACAAAAACTTCTGATAAACTGTTGCCATCCCCTAAGAACCTTTTTGATGCTGTTGGGGTCATGCAGGCCTTGTATTAGAAAGGGGGCTGAAGCTCAGTCAACTGTTTTGAGTGCCTTTGTAAAAGAAAAACTTGTAGATGCAACTGCAACCCCTCAGAATGTATAATTATTAGGTTTCTTTGAACTAAACCTATGCAAAGTGAAAATCCAAAATATATTCAAGTAAAAGTTGTACAATACCAATTAATATTTTTCCTTAAGGCTTTGTGGTTTAAAAAATCCCTTCCTTTCATTTTTCACCAAAAATTTATGAGAAACAAGACATTTTGATTTTAATGGCCTTAGATCGGGGGCAGGTGTTTTCTGTTCATATCTGTGATCGGCTCTTGATCTATTCGTAATTTTACATAATTAACCCACCAAATTTGGCAGTGGAAAAAATACAAAATGTCAAATGTAGCTTGCTTTGGGTTTTTTTTTCCAATCTGTTAATGTAGGATATAAATTTGAATTGTTGATTTTCTGGTTAATTCTCACAAATTTGTTCACATTTTGTCACACATTTGTTATATCCTCAGCCTATGGTATGTGCCAAGTTTACTGTGTAAATGTTTTTGTATTGCTTAAATTTATATTTGGATCTTTATTTTCTTTGTTAAAAAACTTTGGGAAAAGGTGGCAGTGTAACAGTCAGTATTTAGCCAACTACACATAATGCCAATATTTTAAATTCATACATCCAAGAACAAAATATTCCTTTATGATTAAGGATGTATAGTGTCATAAACTAAACAAGTTTGTAAGTACTAATAGTGTCTGCAAGATTGGTGTTTGACAAAACAAAGAGCAGATGGTATAAAACAGGTTCAGTTGGTGGGCAAATTATTTTATTTGGCCCCTCTTTGGCTAGAAATGTCCTGCATATTCTAATGTAATATAAACATATAAAACAGAATTAAGTGTCAAAATAAACGATTTACATACATCATAAAATAGATGTGAATTTGTAATTTTCTTCATCTTCAGAATCTTGTGCCATTGAATGATATATTACATTAAAGGAATGACATCAAAGAGCATCACGTGGAACTTGAGGTGGAAATGTTTGTTTGTTGTGTGTTCATGTGTACATTTCATTTGCTTTTATTTTATTTTTTCACAAAATAAAAATAGTCAAGTTCCTATGCAGAAAAACCTACACATGATCTATGATTGTTTTAGCACCTCAAGTTGGGATTGTTAATTTGTGACAAAACAAAATGTAAATATATTGTAAGATTAATCATTATGTAATAATAGCCCACACAAGTCTGTGGTTAAGCTGTAAGAAACCTACAATAAATATGATGGTCAAATATTATATCCAGATCATATGTTATTTGTCAATTATAACAGCAGAGGTTGGGTAAAAAATGAGGTATCATTTGATCTGTCAGTGTTTTTCCTGGTGTATTATTAATCTAGTCCCTAATACATTGTTGGCCAGTAATATTCAAACAGGAAATATCTTTAATATTAACCTCAGTTCATAGCATTCATGAAATCAGATTTTCAAGCACTTTCTAGGGTATAAATATTTATATGCCAAACTTTGTGATCAAATGTTATTATCCATAACATTAGCCCTACATAAATGTTTGCACCATCTGAAAGTAGAGGGGTCTTTGCTGAAATCCAAATCATCCATTGAACTCTTTGACAACAAATTTGCTAAGCTGACCTGTGACAGGGTAAACACCTGCTTAGTAAACAATTCAGCACCTTTAAATCAGGACACTGGAGTGATTTGACTAATACCTCAGTGACATTTGTGCTCATTTAAATGAAGGTGCCCTGACCGATGTGTATTTTTGAATTGCAGCCGTTGGGGCACCAGGAAATTATTGGCCTATTTTAAGACATCATATGGGTTGCTGGAAACTTTTAGCTGCAAGATTAGTGTTGTCGACATTTCCACTATGTCTTCTAACTAAATATCATCTAAAAGCACATGGCAGGGTCCCGTCAGTATCCCGTAGGCATATCATAAGATTAACTTTGGGCTGCCAGTGGCATTGTACAGTAAAAATAGAATTTTTTGTATTGTATTTTTTTTCCCAGATAATCCTATGAGCTCCCGATGATATCCAACAGAGGTCATGCTCATCAATTCACACCAATCTCGGTAGCCCTTATCCTCTCGCACATTAACCTTCCAGTGGTATGTACTTCAAGATGATGGGTACACAAAGTCAAATCAATGTCTCCGATAACAAATTATCTCATAAAGCAATGCATGATGGATATATCAATGATGGTGCTAATCTTGTGCAAAAATTTCAATATCTAACAAATGCAGCTACATATTTTGCAAATTATAACATTTATTTATACAGAGCATCAAAATAACATGAGACAACAGCAATATTCACTGCACTCAATTTGAATGATACTTTTTTAGAGTAGGTTTTTATGATGTTACATTTGAAAAAGGTTTGTTGATGGCTCAATTATGCTACCACAATAATAATGGGGTATATAAAGTTAAAAATTGAAAGTAAACTAGAAAATTAACCCCTTATCCAAATGGTAATAAAAAATGTAACCAAGTTTATCCCTCAGCTATCTTCAGCCACTTGGATATTGTAGCAGTCTTTGCACCTCAGATAGGTTTAGCTGAGATATTTCCTGAGCCTGCAGCATATGTTGATCAGCATAAACTGTAAGCCAACAGTAGGCCATGACGGGCTACATCCCAGTGATATATATGTTAGGGGCAATCTTCTGGGGAGCATCTCACCTGTACGTTTAATAACTATTCACCAATAGTATTCTTGTATATTTGTCGCAAATGCAGAAGGTAAATGAATTGTTTGTATAAAAAAATGCAAGATAATGAAGTCTCTCAATTTGCATAATATTAGTGGTATATCATACATATATCATATACTTAATGTACAACCCTAACAGTTACATGAGGGCTTTGAACAGAGATTGCCTGGTAGTAGTTCGATGTAAGTGTTACTTGTAATATTAACTATGATATTTTAACATGAAGCCCATCTTCCTGTTTATAAATGCGAGTGCCGAGCTTCCGGCATTCTCTCCTCATGGTGTTCATCATCCACTCGGCGTTTTCCTGTTGAGCCCGGTGTATCCGCAGCTGATGAATCTCTGTGGGAACCATGGTCAGGTCCATCAACCTCCCGGTCTTAGTGCTCACACTTGCAAAGTACATGAGAGACAAATCTCCGCGGTATTCCTCATAGCCATTGATGCCTTCATAGTCATTGATAAAGTCTCCACAGCCATACAAGATGAGCTTGCCATTATACACTTCCAGTCCCATGGTGTGGTGTGATGAGTGACCATGTATGAGGTCCACCCCAGCTTTATCAATGGCATCATGGGCAAACTGCTTAAAGTCGCTGTCTACCTGATATCCCCAGTTACTACCCCAGTGGATAGATAACATTACCACATCACCTGGCTTTTTATATTTGCGGATATTTTCTGCAAGATGTGTGATAGTTTTTGGTGATTTTACATCAATAATATTAACTCCACACTGGTGAGGTCCAGCTCTCCATTGCTCTGGTATTCCACTACTCTGGTGCCCTCCAGCAAACACCAGCACTCGACCCTTTTCCTCAACAGGTAGTTCAGCAGGGCTCTCTGCCTCCTGGATATTGCTACCAGCTCCAGCATACGGCAGTCCTGCTGCCTTCAAGGTTTGCAGAGTCTCCAACAAGCCAGGGAAACCCCAATCTGCAGTGTGGTTGTTACTCAACACACAGCAGTTGATTGCAGCTGCTCTGATCACTTCCACATTTCCGGGGTGCATCCGGTAGTGGATTCCCTTTGCTGGCCAGGGATCATCACTTACAGTGACTGAATTTTCCAGATTGATGACTTTGACATCAGGTTTATGTTCATTTAGTATGTGAATAGCATCTCCCCAGACGTAATCTACTCCACGTTGTCCTGGAGGGGGCAGTGGGCCATTCTTCATCGTAGCCAGGCTGACATAATTCAGTGCAGTAAGTCCATTTCCTTCATAAATCTTTGGATTGCAGGAATATCTGAGAATCTGGTCAATACCCCTGGCGAGCATCACATCTCCCACCATGAAGATCTTCACCACAGTGTCTCCCATCCTGATGCCATTCAAATGCCCCACTTCTGAAACAATGACATGAACTATGTTACGGGTTTATTCATTTAAGTGTTATGAAATATTCTGTTATTTTCCTTCTGTCCTGGAAACTTAATATTGACTTTATATGAAAGCTCAGTTTTGACTCAATAATTAACATATTTTCAAAAGCCAAAATGGTTGATAGTAACATAAAAAATATCTATCTGAAATTGTGATTTCAATGTATCAGAATTTGGCAAAATAGAACATGTTATTTTTTTAATTATTTATTTACATGGGCTATGAAGTTGCCATATATATCCCCAAAATATTTCTGAAAGATTGATTTGATAGAGAACAACATTTTTCTATCTAAAGTAATCATATGAGAATTTTTAAGACCAGCAATTATTTTTTGTGTGTTTCAATTATGTCCAGTGGAAAATATATTTTTAGACCTATAAATCGGAGAAAGAGATGCATTTCCTTTTCAACTGCTTCCCTGTTTGACCATAACCTATTTGACTGAGGTATCATGTTCCTCCAGATCACCCATCCAGTCTCAAAATAGACAATTCGAGTTATGATAACCTTGTTTGGATCACCTTTGCCTGTCAAATCCTTACTGAAATGAATAATGATAACCTTGTTTGGATCACCTATGCCTGTCAAATCCTTACTGAAATGAATAATGATAACCTTGTTTGGATCACCTTTGCCTGTCAAATCCTTACTGAAATGAATAATGATAACCTTGTTTGGATCACCTTTGCCTGTCAAATCCTTACTGAAATGAATAATGATCACCTTGTTTGGATCACCTTTGCCTGTCAAATCCTTACTGAAATGAATAATGATAACCTTGTTTGGATCACCTTTGCCTGTCAAATCCTTACTGAAATGAATAATGATCACCTTGTTTGGATCATCAAAGAGAAAAACAATGATAACCCAGTTTGGATCACACTATCACCTCTGCCTGGCTTATCTATTGTATTGGATGTACAAATCTTGCTGTTTGAGTCCTACCATAAGGTCACTACTACACTAGCCCCAATTAATCTTCGAAGAGACAAATAATGATCAGCTTGCCCTGATCTGATGGCAGTGATGGGGGATGTAATTCTATTGCCTTCCTGATTTATCAATAAGAAAACATATCAGATTAGACAAAATCTAAATAAAAACATGTGTTGATAAAATGCAATATAAAAAATATATTTTCGGTATAGCAAGCACTTCAAATATTCTAAAGATGAAGTATTTTGTTGAAGAGTTCTTCCTACCTTTGTTGCTGTCTGGTTGTCACAGATTGATATCACTGCCCCCGACCCCTGCCTTTGTTGTCTTGTCTTGGCACACGACGTGACCTACTTATGCACCCAGACACAACTACGTCGCAAAGCTCTGCAGATAATATAGTAGATTTTATTCATTTCTTTGAACTGCATCAAGTTAAAGTTGTTTTGTAAAGTGAGTTAGAAATCGCCGAAGTTAGAATAAAAGAACTTCTTGCCGTCAACTCCGTGCAGATGCTGTAAATGTCAAACAGAAGTAATTAATAACAAGCTTGCCTCCGTGCAATTTGTCATAAATTTATTTATACATTTACCAAACAAAATATGAACATAAAAAGAAAAATAGAATAAAAAATGAATTATTTAAACACAACTCAAACAATATAAAGAAAGAAAATAATGGGAAACAAGATCAATAGAATGTTTGAAAATAGAAATAGAACAACAGACTTTGACTCAGATTCAGACTGAGAATTTTTTGGCAAACATCAAACATTTTCAAAGAAGTATCTGGTTCAATACAGCACAAAAGGTCGACACATACAGAAATAAAAGGTTAAAATAAACTCACACATTGAAACAGTCATCTAGGAAAACAGCCTGGTGTCTTTTATTTATACCAACTATATGGTGCCCTCTGGTGTTTAATGACAAGCAGGATAACCTAATTATAGATGTTTGATAAACTCTTATTATATATATTTATTCCAGGGGCCCACCACTAAATGATATGCAAAAAGAGCCAATATGCACACTTTTCTGGCTGGCAGCTTGTAACTTATGCATTTCATTTACAGCTGGTATGTTTACCAGCTGGGAACTTTTTTTTGGTATGAATCAGCTGGCTCAAAATACATTTGACATTTCAAAATGGCCTAGCTGACAGATTGATGAATTTAATTGGCTGGCTGGTAAAGTATTGAGATTTTGACACCAACTGGCAATTTCGCCATTGAAAACTGCAAAATTAAAAATAAATTATATTGTATGAACACTATTTGACAAAGATTGTTCAAGCCTAATGATATTTCTACTGTAATTATAAGTTTTTAACATTTAATTATTTATTAAAGAAATTGGCTCATTACCAGCTGTTAAAAAAAATGGCATTGACAAACATCCACGAACAAAGTTAACAGCTGTTAATTCCATACAGATTCTGAGCTGGTAACTTTCCCAGCTGGTAAAAAATAACAGCTGCCAGCCAAAATCCCAAAGTGTAGCTTGCTGGTATTTTTTTTAAATATTTCCTTCTAGAAATTCATTGGAATTTTTTTTTTTAGTTGAGTGATATGTTGTTCACAACATTCTTTAACATACTCTGCCCAAGTTTCACATCTCTATCTCAATTTTTAACGAAGTTGGTAGTGGTGGGCCCCTGCATATGTATTTTTCATTCCAACCAGCATTTTTTTGCCCATCAATTCGACGTTGCACAAATATGTATCAAATAATATAGAAGATATATGTCATATTCTGTTATTCATAAGCAGTTCTTAGTTAATAATTTAACTAAATGGATGTCAGATAATGACACAGTTTACCACTGGTTACTATGTTCCTTATAATTACTTTGTCATAAACTCCTTGGATTTATTAACAGAACCTGAGGTCCAGCTTCTCAAAACATAGTTAATCCCCACTCAAAACATAGTTAATCCCCACTCAAAACATATTTAATCCCCACTTTATAGACATGCAACCTTGAAGACCGGTTAAGATATTTTATCATTTTCCCTAAAACAGGATACTGTTTTTTTAAATATCTGCCTAAAACAGGGATCACAATCCCCTTTTTCTAAATCTCCTAATTCAGAGCATGATTTGAATGAGTTAGACCTACAGTTCCCTTCCTCAAGAAATGGGCTGCCAGAGTGAACAATGAAGATAGACTATTTCGCTAAATCAAGGTTCCGGGGATTTCAATTCCAACCCAGCCTCCACGGGATAAAATCATAAAAGTAACCCTGATCCATTTGATTTTGATTTGATTTCCATTTGATATGTGAAATCCGAGAGCAAAGGGAATTTCAACTTGGCAGCCAGGTGGCAGGCCCAGCTGAAATCTCGTTCTCGCCGTGGTTTCTTCGCGTGACTTCACTGACTTCAGGGGCACCAGGGCATGTGGAGCTGGAGGCAGCTGTGTTGACAATGTCATGTGTGAATTTTGCCTGAATTCTTATAGATTTCGAAAATAAAACAACTTTAAACTTCATCAAAACCTAGAACAGGTATGTGTGCTCATGTTTTAATGGAGATGAATAGTATTTTATTTCTTGTATTTTGTGAATCAAAATCGTTTTACTCTGAGAATGAGAGGGAGTACATGCATGTGTCCATGCATGGACTAAATTTAGTCCATGGTACATGTGAACCACCACGCACTACCCATCATACAAATTCCACCAAGGGGCGACATAGTGAACCTATCACCTCTGTACAAGGTGCCTTTTGCCGTTTTGGTGCTGGCTCACCACATCCACCAATTTTCATGTAACTGTCCGTCTTATTTTTTTTCTTAAATTGTACTCAGATTGGTAAATTATGATATATATTTCTCCCTCAATACAAAACTTGTCAAAAGTTTGTGCATATACTGAAACAACATTTAAAAGAAATAAAACTTGGAACTACTTTTGGTTAATCTAACCAACAAAAAATGTTCAAATATTAACTAACAAACTCTAATAATGTTTTTAGATACAGAATCGTGTGCTATCTGTGGCGTCTTTTCCTCAGTTTTTTTACCCCACATAGTGCTATTGCAGGTTTCCATCTTGTTTTTTGTAACACGGATGGTACTATCTGTGTTATTCTGTGATCGGTACGATCGTGGGAAATGGGTAGTCATTTCCTGTGGGTTGTAATTCGATTTTTTCTGTGGTCATTATTGTTCAAGCAACTTACGCCACTGTGGAGTGTTCGTCCGTGTGCATGCAAGATTCCAATTTGCGCATGCGCCCGGGTGTATGAATACTTCAATAAAAGAAGTAAACAAAAGAAAAGAAGTGCGTGATGTAAAAGCAGAACTTTCAAAACGATGTCATCGTCTTCGTCCATCGTTGCATAAAATTATCTTTTTAAATTGCTTGGAAATGCTTCCCAATCAAGAACAAGGAATTATCAGTAAGTTTAGTTCAAATTTGGTGTAAATCGGACAATTAGAAGTCAGATGACATGCTTAAGTCTGATCGATGATTTGCGGTTAATGCCTGAGCGATATTAGGGCAACTTACGTAATCAAGCCTGAAAAGGCACATCTTTGCATAAAGTTGTGCTAAAAAAATCGTTCATATAACAAATTAAATAATTTTATAAGATGAATCAAGATAATATTTCATTTTGTGGTTTTGTTTGGTTTATTTTAATTTTTGTTTTGTTTGTTGTAATTTTTGTTTGGTTTATTTTAATTTTTGTTCTGTTTGTTGACAGTTTTGGTCAGTTTCTTATTTTTTTTCTCATCCATGTTACATGTGAATCACCACTTTTTCTTGTTTGTAACACGGATGGTTCCTTTTTGACACTCATTACCTGTTGGCAATGAGTGTCAAAAAAGGAACTATCTGTGCTATTCTGTGATCGGTACGATCATGGGAAGTGTGTAATTATTTCCTGTGGTTTGTGATTTGTTTTTTTTCTGTGATCAATGTTGTTCAAGCAACTTATGCCACTGTGGAGTGTTCGTCGTGTGCATGCGATAGGTTCCAATTTGCACATGCGCCCCGGCGTATGAATACATATGTAAAAGAAGTGAACAAAAGAAAAGAAGTGCGTGATGTAAACAAATCAGAACGTTCAAAACAAGTAAGTATAAGTAAGTATAGTTCAAATGTGGTGTAAATCGGACAGTTAGAACAGAAATGACATGCAAAAGTCTGACCGATGATTTGCGATAGCGCCTGAGCAATAATAGAGCAACTTACGTGATCGAGCATGAAAAAGTGCTTCTTTGCAAACAATTGTGCTAAAAAAATCGTTCATATACCAAATTAAATGTTTTTAAAAGGTGAATAAAAATAATTTCAACTACCCAATCAGTTTGCAATGATTGTGTTTAAATGTATTTTGGTGTTGTTTATTAAAATTTTTGTTTTGTTTGTTGTAATTTTTGTTTTGTTTGTTAATTTTTTTCCCATCCGTGTTACATGTGGAGCACCACTTTTTCTTGTTTAATGATTAGATTTTAGAGAGTTTTTTTGCACATCCGATTTTCGCAGTTCTGGTGCATTGTTTTCAATGGGGTAGTATAGCGACCCGCAATCGGCCTATTATGCTTGCAGCTTGACAGTGTGAAATGGCATTTAGAAGAGTCCAAGTTGTGATGTCATGGCTACAAACAGGGAGAAACTCCATGTTGTTTTTTCCCCCATTGAAAATTAAACAAAGGAACTGTACAACTTTACCGGAACCAGAACTGTACAGCTCCTCTTTAGTCATTGGTTGGAGAGATTGGCAGGGGGCCTATGTGAAATCAGAGGCACCACTGCATTGTGGAGCTTCTGATCGTTTCTGTCACTCCTATAATTAGACTGACCCACTTTCACCTGATTGCGCAAATTCATTAATGATGGCGAAACAATGCTGAGATGAAGAAAAAACAAAGAAATATTTTTTGACAAGACTTGCATTTGATGTTAAAAGGAGAAGTACATGATTTGTTGAAATCCTATTGCTGGAGAACAAGTTCTACCGAAGTCGTTTGTTAATTTTGATGGGCAGTGCGTGGTGTTTCTGGAAACAGTGGATTTCAAGTCTATTTTGCTGATGTCTTTGGGTATAGACTTAGAACCAGTGACGATGAATATGGGAGTAATAGTCATATTGCTCTCAGATGAAATTACTCCTGAAAATAAGATATCACTAATTTTATCATTTATAGATATATCAAATGTGTGGTTTATATGTGACTGGACTCTCCATAGCTGCCCCAAATGACCCTGTTGTCAATTAACATTTTTTTCTCGGTTATTTATTCTGAGAAAGCCATCTGTGCAATGTTGAAATGTAGACACATGGCATGGTGATCACAGCTTCCCACCATTGTGACTCTGATTACTTCTTGTAATGGTCTGCTAGCTGCTTTCTGATTGGTGGAAATGATGTGCGTACGGACGTCATAGGATTATTATTAAGATAGATAAGATTATCTATCATTCCGTAACAAAATTTATTGCAATATTGATTTTTATGTCTATGGTTATGAAATGATAAATATGTGTTATGAGCACTTTAATTTCTTTGGAGCATGTCCTAATTTTTTAGTTCATTTATTTTCTGACCTAGTATCACACCAGGCCCAACTCTGGCTAATCCTGTTCTTGTTAAAATTGACAGTAATTGCCCACTTACGCAGCAAAATATAATACAGCTTGTCAAAAGAGCTGATTTTGACAATGAAGAGCAAAGGTCATGTCATACTTTCTGTTATTTTGCATTTAATGTCAACCTGGCTTTGCATGTTTAAAATTATGGCTTTGCATGCACCATTGAAATTTTCAATTAAAAATGTACCATTTCGATATTTTCAATAAATTCACATTCTTATCCTTATTTTTAAAGTAGTGTAAACTTTGTTGAAAGATGAATAGATTTAATGCTTTATGAATTATAACTATTAGGTTTTCCTTGAGGAATGGAATGAAGGATGAAATCATAATAGCAGGTACACAGGCCTGGTCAAGTTCATCTTCATGTCACATTTTGTGGCATGGCAGTGCAATAACTCCATGACATGTCATACACTGACACAAACACACTAATTGACATTTTTCAAGTGGCACAACGCCTGTCACAAAATGAGAGACAAGGTTAAATTGCAATATAAAGTCAATTTGACCAGTCAGGAAATTGAGAGCATACCCTCAGAGGTATACCATACAAAGTTGAGGTGCTGGTACAAACAGGGTGACTTCAGTCCTTGCATTTATACGGTCAGTGTCCAGAGTGAAGAGTGCTAAGCTGTACATATCAATGGAAGTATACACTTAAAGGAATAGAAATTAATTTTTTGGTTACTCTCACTTTCAGAAATATTTATTTTCTCAATTAAAGTTTACCAGCACATAAACAATAGGGAATGTTTATGTGCTGGTATCTAAATTAGAGGTAAAAATCTGATTGTCAGGCATAGAGATGATCAAATGAGATCATGCACAGCCATTAGGGCCTCACACTGGTAGGCGCTTATATCAACACACCGACATTGATATACAGACATTGACATACAGACATTGATATGATAACCAGTATTGTCATCCTGGTGCTGCAATATATTACTTATATCCTGGTGCTGACACTCAAATAATCAGACAGACTTATATTCCAGGAGAGTATGAAATATAAAGTTTCATATATATAATGTATATTTGTGGTTGCAGGTCATGGAGCTGAAGCGTTGGTTGGTACCAGCCAGTATTATCCTATTGTTAGCAGCAGTGTGTGCCCTCTGTGTCTACAGCCTCACCTCCTCACATTCCACGTCTCCCAGATTCCGCTATATCCCCAGATATCTCTCCCAGAAGGAAATTCGAGGCCCCTACTACCATGTGCATCACCAAATATTTGCCAACACAGGAGATGATGTGAACAGGGTGATTGTCAACAATAAATACAAAGAGAGAGATGTGATACGGTGGAAACTACGGGCCAGAAGGGCACTCAGAGGTAATAGAATCAAAGTATAAAGATATCATTATCATTTCTAACTATGTAGTTGGAACATTTACACAAGCTTAAATAAACAATTGGACATTTTGGCTGTGTTGACTTAGTCATAAAAGATCATGCAGGGGGAGGGGGGTATTTTTCTTTCATTCTGTCTGTTTGTCTGTCTGTCTTCCCATTAAGCAATCCTCAATAACTAATGGGTGGATTTTTGGCTATTTGTAGCTTTATTCAGTCAGGATCGAGCCACCCTTCAACAACAACTGATTGCCTTTGCATTTTGTCTCATTTTGAACTACATAGATACCATTCATAAATTTAGTTGCTAAGTGTTTGTAAATATGTGCGGACGCCACAGAAAACAGCTTTCACTTGTCTGTACCATTGAAACCAATGGACAGAAACATCGGACCTTGCCTTGCTGGAGGCTGTCATTCAACACTGCTACACTTTTTAATCACGCATTGCACCAGTAACAAAATAACAGTGAATACAGATACCAGTGTGGATTACTCCCAGAGATGAGAGCAGGATAATAGCTTATTCCCATGATGAGAGCAGGTGAATACATGACATGGCTTATTCCTATATTGAGAGCAGGTTAAAAATGACATGGCTTATTCCTATATTGAGAGCAGGTTAATAATGACAGGGCTTATTCCTATATTGAGAGCAGGTTAATAATGACATGGCTTATTCCTATATTGAGAACAGGTTAATAATGACAGGGCTTATTCCTATATTGAGAACAGGTGAATACATGACATGGCTTATTCCTATATTGAGAGCAGGTGAATACATGACATGGCTTATTCCTATATTGAGAGCAGGTTAATAATGACATGGCTTATTCCTATATTGAGAGCAGGTGAATACATAACAGGGCTTATTCCTATATTGAGAGCAGGTGAATACATGACATGGCTTATTCCTATATTGAGAGCAGGTCAATACATGACATGGCTTATTCCTATATTGAGAGCAGGTGAATACATGACATGGCTTATTCCTATATTGAGAGCAGGTGAATACATGACATGGCTTATTCCTATATTGAGAGCAGGTTAATAATGACCTAGCTTATTCCTATATTGAGAGCAGGTGAATACATAACAGGGCTTATTCCTATATTGAGAGCAGGTTAATAATGACATAGCTTATTCCTATATTGAGAGCAGGTTAATAATGACAGGGCTTATTCCTATATTGAGAGCAGGTTAATAATGACAGGGCTTATTCCTATATTGAGAGCAGGTGAATACATGACATGGCTTATTCCTATATTGAGAGCAGGTTAATAATGACAGGGCTTATTCCTATATTGAGAGCAGGTTAATAATGACAGGGCTTATTCCTATATTGAGAGCAGGTGAATACATGACATGGCTTATTCCTATATTGAGAGCAGGTTAATAATGACATGGCTTATTCCCATATTGAAAGGTTAATACGTAATGTAGCTTATTCATATGTTGAGAGCAGATTAAAACATGGCATAACTTATTCACATATTGAAAGTTTAATAAACATGGCATAACTTATTCACATATTGAGAGCAGGTTACAATGAGGCAGAGCTTATTCTTTTTTTGAGAGCGTGTTAATATGGGGCATAGTTAATTCCTATATTGAAAGCAGGTTTTTATATGTAATGTAGCTTATTCCAATATTGAGAGCAGGTTAAAATATAATGTAACATATTCCTATATTGAGAGCAGGTTAAAATATAATGTAACATATTCCAATATTGAGAGCAGGTTAATACATAATGTAACATATTCCAATATTGAGAGCAGGTTAATACGTAGTGTACATGTAGCTTATTCCTTTATTGAGAGCAGGTTAATATGAGGCGGAGTTTATTCGGGCTATTTGGAAAGTCAGTTCTGAAGAACATATTTATTAAAAATCAAGGGTCAGCACAGGTCAGACATTGTTTTCGCCCGCCTTGACTAAAAATCCAAGAGGGGTGCTTAAATTTGGGTGTTGTCCATTCATTTGTTAGTTAGTTCATCTGCATATTGTGTTAGCGTGATAAAGTCCTGGGGATTGATCAGATTGTTTTCATATTGCACAGACACATTAATGTGTGTCTGACTTTGTATTCTTTATTCTGCAATTCTAAGACAGCTAACATTTCAACACTTTCAGAGTTTCTTAAACCATCTGATTCTACCATATTCAATAACAGGGGACTTAGAGTCAATGCTCATGTTTATTTATCAGTTAAATGGGCCAGAAGAACATGGAATATATTTGTATGTTCATTAATAATTACATTCAGAACTGAAAAACTTGCACTTGTGTATTTGAACAATTTTTTTCCAGTGGAAAACTGAAGGGCATCAATCTGACCACCTGACAGGGGACTACAGGAGTTCAGCATCAGGAATATTCTTGGACGAAATCACAGTACACCTCTCCAGTTTCAAACAACTTGAAATATTCAGTAACAACTGAGGAAACTGAATAATTTATCCACAAAGTTGAGTTTCGTTCTTCCTGATTTTATCTCCAATCAAAACAGAAATCTTCAGCAGATACGATAATTCTCTGCAGATAGAAATGACATACTTTCAACTAGTCATGTTTAATACAAATCTTTCCAGGAATATATTTCAATAATTATGGTTATTTTTACACATGAATATAAAACCTTACCCCTCAGCTCTAATTTTGATCAGAGGGTTATTGTATTTGCAGGCAGTTTTGGTATATGTTTATAAACGCTATACAATCTGACAGCCATCTTATCAATTATGGCACATAGATATTCAAGATATTCTGAACATATTCCTGTGCAAATTATTTTGACAACCTTTGTTGCTAATGAGTTATATTATTGTTTAAAGCTTTCATGAAATCAAAAGTCACAGGCAATTTTGTAGAGATTTGGGGAATGTTTCAATGATGTGTGGTCCTGAAGCTGTGATACAAACAAACTATCTCCCTGAAATCACCCAAAGTACACTTACCATCAAGCCCCACTATTAACATTATAAAGGCACTGGCAGTCACAGTAGATTTAAATTTTCACTGGCCCAATATTAAAATAAGTAGCTCAGACATTTGATGAGGATTATTGAGTATTTTGATGTGAAATTATTGTCAACAATAATTCTTACATACATCATAGTTCCTGTACGTTTGGCAAAGAAGTTTTTTGATGTCTTTCCATACATCTACGAATAGTCTCCCACATGATCACAGTAGGCGACCATCGTGTGATGAATTACAAATGTCAATAAATCAGAGATAACAGAAGTTTAACAATGATTTAACAATGCACACATGACACAAGGCTGCCATTACAGAAAGTGGATGTGACAGGGAGAAGCTGTTATTTGGGAGGGAAATGATGTGAGGGCTACTGCAGCATTCTTTGCCATTGAAATATTACACTGCTGCACAATGATAGATCCCTATTGCCAATTTTCATGAATAAGACCAGAATTGTCTCTCATGGTCTTGTTTGGTCTGCTGGCTTGGTTACACAGATGGCCATGTGATAGGGAAGGATGTTTGGAGCCCGGGGTTTGGAGCATGTTGTGGTCTCGTTATTGTAGAGTGGGGGGTCTAGGCCTGTGGTCATTCAATAATTGTATTGCATGATAAAACACGATAATAGCAATTGTTCCAATTCCTGAACAATCTTGTAAAAGATTATGTAAGTGTCAAATGGCATAGAAATTTATGTAGGGGAAACATGATCAGTAATAACATTTGATCACAAAGTTTAGTGTAACAACATTTATATTTTCAAAAAAGTACTGTAAAATCTGATTTAATGAAAGCTTTAAACAGATTCCCACTGCTATTGAAGTCATCATTTGTGATGCCATTATGTTTTATTGCAGCATTTAAGAAAAATCTTCTGCTATTATTTTTTTTCATAATGAATTAGACAGTTCTTTGTCACACCAAATGCCTTGACATTTTGCAGTATAAGATCTTAGGGCAAAAGTCATAAGTAAATTATTCTTGCCTTGATATATCGTAAATAATTTTAAATCTTCTATTATGAATCACTGAGAATTACCAGTTTCTGAACAAAAGGAATGATTATGATTCTAATAAAATATAAGGACACTCTCTTAAGTCATATTTATAATTTTCATTCTTTACGTTTGATATAACGGCAAAAAGGGCAGTATTTAAAGCAAGTCAGGCAAAAGGATACAATAATTTCAAAGGACTAACAGTCATATATCACTACTCGCTAAGGTCTATCTTGTTGCAGCTGGCAGTCAAATGATTAAACATTTTTTTTTTTAAGAAAAGGATCTGAAATGTTATTCAAGGCAATTGTAAACTGCTTATGTTAATTATGTTAAATAAATGTGAACCATGTATTTGGAAGTGAAAGGTATTATTACAAGGAGGCATATGTATTAAAGGCATTACCATTAAGACACTGCTATTGAGGTAAATTTGAGAGCCTTGAATATGGTGTGCAAATATTATACATATAATGCCATGTCCATTTGTGGCTTTGTTTGTAGATTGGATTTAAAGATATCTCCAAATAAGATAAACCACCTATTTGAATTTTTTATGACACCATAAAGTGCTTATAGCCTTACACCATATATATATAAATTTGTGTTTAAATATGATGCTTGAATTGTAAATTTTTTGGTGTCGTGCTTTAAGATTTGTAAAACATTTGCTATTGAGGATAAAACTTTTTTTGCTGCATGACGAGTTTGTTTCAGGAATTCAATTGTGTTCACCAACAGTGTTTGTTACACAATTATGATCTCAATATACTTCTCTATTTGTTTGATAGATAGTTGTAGAAATGTTAGGAATGTCAAGTTAAACCCATTACAATAAGTTACAAGTGATATGTTATGCTATTTTAAGGCATGGAAATACAGGTAAGAATGTAAACTTTAAAATGAAATGGAACAATTTACAAGAAAAGGGTACAAAGATATGAGAGTTTAGATATGTAAAATAATGTAATTGTTATTTGTTAATTGAAAATGTATTTTTATATTTTGTATACAAGATGGTTTGTGTCATCAGCAGTGACTGATACACAAAAGCTTGCAATTATCATGATTATTGACCATCAAACACATCTTCAATTCTGGATAGAAATGTACATAATATATATTTCCCTAAAATAAATATTGCCAGATGATAATTACATAAATCTGTTGGTGATAATTATTTTTGTGGATATTTTGGCATGTTGATTGTGAAAAGGGAACCAATGTACCAATGTTCAAAGCTTACTTAGTGAACATATATAAGTTGTATATGTATATATAGATGTTTAATGCCAAATGATGATGTGACATAGAATGAGAGCAAGATTTGTGTGATCAGCAGTGCCTGATACACAGCAGCAATATAAATAGCATGGACCCTATTGTCTGTGTTGCCGAGGGTGACTTTTGTCATCATCAGTGTATGATACTCAAGCCACAATTTTACACAGTGATATATGTCGCCAGCAGTGACTGGCACATAATGCTCAGGTCTTTCACAATATTGCCATAATAAGATATGTCTAGAAATATATCACATGCATTTGGATAATTGTTTTTTTTCTTTTTATGATGTATTAATGTATGTATATATGTACGTTCTGTTAAATATTGGGAGAAATGTTGCAGGAGTTACATGGTGACTTCAGAACTTTTATATGTATTATCAAGAATGAGAATGCCAAATCTGTACCATTGTAAGAAGATCAAAGCACTCTTTATATTTACGCCTTAACTTTACATATCCTCTCTGTCAAGTTATGACCCACTTTATGCTGAGAATATTGCAAATATATTGCAATATGTAAAGACACTCATGAGCTCGTCTTGGCACAGATAATGGGCACTATTTGGCATTTCATATATAGAGACATATTATTGGAAAGTGAGTTATATGCAACATTTCTCATTCATAATCTGTGTGGATTATGTAGCAGGACTGGACCAGATTCCTCCCTCGATCATTCTCAGACCTCAACAAACCTGGTTATCTTTGTCACCCAATAAGGTAAAGCGGAAGTCAGCCCACATAATGCAGTCTCGACAAGGATGAGATGCTTTGCAAGAATTACGCCAAATATTTTTGATTTTCTGGATAATATCAAGCAAGTACATCTTGATGTGCATTTGAAAAAAAAAATGCTCAACACAAGGTGGAAAAAATATATTTTTTTTTTATCAAAACTCAATTTGTCAATTTACCCTAGCATTTTCTGTCCATTGATTTAACATGTTTCTCAGCTGAAAAATATCTTGTGATTATAAAGCAGAACTAATGGACCAAACACTTGTAACAACAAATAAATAATAGATGTTCATCAATACACACAATATTTTAGAGTAATTCTTGTGAAGTTTCTGTTTCCAGCACCCAACAATCTGTGAACGATTACTGAGAACCTAAAGATGCTACAGATAAACTTAGGTACTATGGGTTCAGAGTTGTTTGAGTTCCTGATTGCATTAAATCCCACCAAATCTCCAGATTTGTTGAGCGTTCTGTACTAAGCATCCGCCTCAGCTGTGGTTGCATGGTGTTTATTGGGAGGAATAAAGTTATTAGGCCAAGAATAAAAGTTTTGTTTCTCATCGCTGCCCATCCCTGTGGATTCCAGGCACATCCAGAGCTGGCTGGACCCCTGAATATGTGTAATCGTGCCATCATTGGGCTTAGTCTAATCAAACTATGCCAGGTAAATATACATATGAATCGCATTCCCAGTTTAAAGGGGAAAATAGGACAGAAAAAAAGACTATTTTCTTGGCTTTAGATGAAACACAGGTCCAGTGAGGAGTTGAATGGTATATTTGTGCGAGTAACAAACAGGGTTACAATTGTAATGCTTTATTTTTATTTATATGAACAATACAAGAATGTTTTAAAATGTTATATATTTCAATACAGTTTTACACAGTATTATGTCATCAACAGTGATTGATACTATGCTGTTGAAACTATAATACTTTATTTTTAAGATTTATTTATATGAGTAATGCAAAAATGTATGAAAATGTTATATATTTTGATACAGTTTTACACAGTATTATGTCATCAACAGTGATTGATACTATGCTGTTGAAACGATGTGCTTCATGTTGGAAAAAAGGTCATTGTATTTCCCAGGTAAGAATATAAACCAAATATATAAAGGTTGTGTGATAATGCCACCCTGATCCTTGGGACGACCGTATGTATTCATGACAGAAAGGTATCAGACTTAGAAAACTTAACAGCAAAGCAACAGTAGTCACAGTGACCTAGTCACTTATCTAAGTGACAGTATTGACCTGGTCACTAATCTAAGTGACGGTGACCTAGTCACTAATCTAAGTGACAAAAATTGACATGGTCACTAATCTAATTGACCTAGTCATTAATTTATGTAAATATTTGAGTCAAAATAAAGATATGTTGCACTTTGAAAACAGGTTTTTCGTTTTTACTGGAAATGTGTTGGACTAGAAACCAAGCAGCAATAACTGAGATTTTATGTTCAACATTTTTAGGATGGGCCATTTCAAACTACATTAGCTTTATGTGATTTTGGCAAGTTAAACATTAAATAAATGAGAAACTATCCTGATCTGCATAACAGCCACCCCGAGTGTCAATATAACTAATAATTAATGGCATTTAAGATAATGGATCATGATGAACAATTGAAGTTCTGCAGAATAAAAAATCCTAATCTTTGGTGTTTCTTTTTCCAACAAAAAGTTGCCAACTCAGGATCTATATTTAACTTTGGAAAATACTGTGTAGAATGCTATTGCTCAAGAGGGCAGCCTGCTTGTTCAATATGAAAGAATCTCCTTCACTGTTTGAAAAGGTATCCCATAAACAGACTGCACATGTACATTTTCAGGTTGCACCACTTTGACAAGTCATCACAACCACTTTAACAAAAACAAGAATAACCCTTAGAAAATTGTCCTACTTCACATATTCTCAAGGTTGGCCTTGTGGGCAATTTACCTTAAGTTTAAAATCCAAGAGTATTTTTTGAAATTGTCAGCTTTGTACAAATGTCAAAGGTTTATTACAAACACAGCTTCAAGATTTATTTGTATCTGCAATGCTAAAAGCTATCTTCACCTCGTTTTCACAGGTTCAGAACTGTTTAAATTAATTCTCCAATTGTAACAGTGATTGAGATATTTATGACCATGTCAGGTGATGTGGTTTCACCACAAGAAAATGCTGTTTCTACATACCAGATGGTGTGGACATACTTAGGTTATTATGAGAATGGCTTGTAGGGCTTGCATTTAGCAAAGAATGACTCATTTCAACATTAAAGAGCCCAAAGGAAAGGAATTATCCATTAAATCACTTTATGGTGGTCACAATGATTTGACTGATGTTGGTGTTGGCAGCTCGGAGACCCATCATATAAGATGTTCCTTTCACATGGGAGAAATGATTGAAGTAATGATTTTCTGCATCCATTATTTTAAACTCAAAAGATAAACTTTTAGAATTTGACCCGGAGGACCCTGCTTCCCTGAGAATAATTCAATGATTTGCAGGGTACCCAACAACACCCCAAATAATATTTGTTCACCTTCTTACAACTGAGGTAGTGCTGAAATGCATTGTGAAAGTAGGAAAAATGTCTTCTTAGCTTGAATCTTGACATGATTTTAATTTCTTTTTTTCACAGGATTTTTGGTTCCTGTGAAACAAAATATTAAGTGTATCAGGTAATATCACAAATACATATTTCAATTGATGTAAAATCAGGAAAACCTAATATGCTTCATATAATAATAATAATAATCTTTATTCGTACACATTCATTATATCAGGGTTTTTTTTTCATTTACACAAAGTAGCATGGTGTCATTTAGGTCTGGTTTTATAGGCAACATTTCTATACTAGCCCTTTCCAGTAACTTGGTAAAGTTGACCAATTTAAGCCATAAAATTCTCATTATCAGAAAGTTTAATACGACAGTGAACTCCGAACAAAATAAAGTAAATGCTTGACTTGATCTTTCTTTTGAAGATTTCACAACAAGCATGCACATAAAGTTTGTCTTTTGGCTACTGGGTTCACCCAAATAGATGAGTTTTTCATGAAAGTGATTCTCTTGAATAATGAGGATCACAATGCAGTCAAATGAAGGATATTTGTAGTAGTACTGCATTTTTACAATGAAGATTTTCTTTTCTTTCTTGCTCCTGCTGGGGTTGAACCTGGCTCTGAGAGACGCTTGGCTGATGGTTTAGTCTTAGTTTGGGACACTGAATTACCATTGCTATCCCCAATGCTTGTGGTGTCCTGAATTAGGTCAGGATCTAACTGGCAACCGACAACATGGGTCCACACAGTCAGCTCCACCTTGTGGGGAGTCCAGCCAAAGTCGGGATCTAAAAAATAGCACAAGTATATGTCTCAATTCTAAAATATCTTTATCAGATGAGCAATCTATATCTTACCATAATCCCATTGCTCTATAAAATACCCTAAACCCCATTAAAACAAACTAACAGTCATGTGGGTGCCCTGCTCTGGACAAAATGCTCCCTAAATCCACCTAAAAGTCTATCTGTAAAATGTTGGCAAAATAGGCATTGATGGGCAAGGAATTTGACCTTGGCCCAACAGAGGTAAAGTTGACCTTGGTCCAACTGAGGTGAAAAAATTCCATAAGAATGGTCGCCATGAAATTATCTTGAGTAAAATACATGTAAAATTATCCAAATATTTTGGGAAAGTTAAAGCATCAACAAGACATGTTGACCTTGATCTTTGGGATTTTCTATTCAAGTCATAAGATAATAAATATGTGGTCCAAAATCTTGTCAAAAATAATATATCTGTAAAGTTTAATGCATTTTTTTGGCAAGTTAGAGAGCTCATAATGTATTCCAACCATGATCTAATGGCAAAGTTCAAAAAGGTCACAAAGAAAGAAGAGAGAAAAACAGCAAAATAACAGTGAGCTTGTGCTGTGCTGACAATAGTATTTGTTCAACTATAAAATCATTTGCATTATCTTAAACAGCTAAATGTCACTTGACTTGCTTACCTTCTTTTCTAAGCTTATTGGTACATTTTTTGATTGCTGTTGCAAAGTCCATATAGCAGTTGAGGTCATATTTAAGAGTTGTTATACCTGGCACCCCGAGAACAGATTCATCTGCCATGAAAGGGGCCTGGCTCGGTGCTGCTGCCGCCAGTAATGCTGAAAAATGGCAATAAAAGAACGAAATGAAAGAAAATAAAAATGTTGAAATATCCAGGCTTGTGACAATGAAAAGCATGCCAATCTTATCAATAGCTTGAGGTCCTGTATGTTCTTAAAAGCCAAAAAACTTTGAAGAGTAGGTCAAATTCATCCACATGCATTTAACATACAACTTCTATGTCCTCAACATTATAAATATTGCTAAAGTTTATTATGCCCATTAATAGATTGTATATAGGTTAAATGTTATTGCTAAACTCATTGCAATATTGTTATTTTGGGAGCAAGCAATAACACCCATGAGGCAATCTAATTTTTACTTAATCTTGATATCTCCACCTGTTCACTTTGAAAATTGTAAGGTGATTTTATTTCACTCTATAATCTTAAATCTAAAAAATAAGAGTGCATGTATATCTATGTAGATGTAAAATATATGGTAATGCAAGATAAGATACCTGAGGCAGTGGCAGGACCCACACCTCGAAGCACTGTCATCGCTTGTATTGCCTTGCGAAGGTCTGGAAGCTGCTTGAAGGATTCCTTGCTAGCTTTCAAAACATCCTCTGGTTTGTTTGATGCAACCAGCCCTGGCATGGATGGCCGGAATTTTCCTCGCTAAATAGTAATTATATCAAATGTACATTGTTTTTTTTTCCTGACCCTTTTCAACAAACATGGATGAAATTTGAAATGTACAAAAACAAATTTTCCGACAATAACTGAATATTACTCTTTTAGTCAGCATAGTTTCTGCAGTGATCAAGGGGGAATTTTCTGTCATTCTGTCTGTCAACTTTGATCTTCTTTCCTGAAACTACTGGTCTGGTCTCCAGCGATAAATAGTCCCCATTTTTTCCAGTCATGTCTAGGGATGGGCCCCATTAATAATTTAGCGGGACGATACAGATTCCGGTACTTTATAAACAATACCAATACTTGCACGATACCGATACCTGACAATAGGGCTGCCCCATTGAAAACAGCACACAGGTACGTCACAAACAGAATTGAAAGATGTTTAGTAACTGAATGGCCACATATGATTGCACTTAAAGAATACTTTGACGGTAAGAATAATTGTACAGTACAGTATTATTCAAAATATTTTAGAGGGACTAATAAAAATGAATATGTGAGTCCAGACACAAAACAACTAAGCATGTGAAGTATTGAAAATCTTTATCATCAGTATTGAGCTGTAGTTCCCCACTTGACCACATGCCTATAGGGTAATTAACCAATTAAGTTACAAGAGGCTGGGGTGTGCTACTAGGCACCATACTATGACCCACATGTGACCCTCACTCAGCATTCAGGTGTCAGATCTTACATATTGATGCAACATGAGGAGTTAATTAGTGTAACATCACATGAAATTGAGAAATATTAAACAGGTGTTTCTGGTAAACATTATAAGGGGTGTGTGTTTTCTTTGATATGTTTGCATGAGTATTGCAAGTGAAGCTGGGAGTACTGTTTACATAATAATTACTGAGAGAGGTTAGTACAGTATCGGCTCCAAGAATCGGTTCTTTCTAAAACATTAGAAACCGGCGGGTTCCCGGGACTCGTCAGTACCGGGGCCCATCCGTAGTCATGTCTGTGATTGCTATTGATATTTTTTAAATCATAAAAAATGCAAACAAATATGAGTTTGACAGAATAAGGTCAGATAGATCTAAATGACTCAAGTACCTTATGTCTACAAATTCTGACAACAAAACTAATACTCACTGAAAGTTTCCATTTTATGAGTTTCTCTAATTCATCTTTCGTTATGTACTTTTCCTTTCTGGTACCAATCTCTTTTGGGAGTTCTTCTTGGAACCTTGGAAGATAAAACCATACAATGATGATCCACACTACAATTATCGACTCTTAGTATGACTTTAAGTATAGTGCTCATTAAATAATCAACTAACCATTATTTTCAACAAATTAGAGACCAGCTTACAAACAGCTACAGGAAGTCTCCATATGAGTAAAAATGACGGGAGGCGGCAACCCAAAATTTTGACAACAGGAGACAAATTTTGGGGTTCCATGTGAAATTTATACTCTTATTGGAATGACAAGGATATTCTGAGGAAGCTTTCAAATATTGAAAATTCAGCTCATGATGAACCTTACTTGTAAAAGTCACCCAATTGAATTTAAATGTGCATGGAATAAGCTGACCAATTTCCACATAGACAGCAATTGGTACTATTGGTTGTCAAAAAAGCATATACACAAAGAATAATCCTTTCTCTTTAGCAGGGCCATTAAGCATCATCCCACCTGGGCTCATCACACTCCTACCACTTTATATAACAAGCTATTTATCCATTTACATATTTATCATATTTACTTGAATATAAGACGACTCGTGTATAAGACGATCCCCAAAAATTTCCGAATATAAGACGAGTCGTTTGATGCCAAGGTCAAGGACGTGGAGAAATTTGTAAATGTTCAACAAGGTGCTACTGTCCAATGATGGCATTATGATGCACGTCTTTTATCTAAAATACAAATACCCATCGAGATATGTATCAGCCCATCAAGATGTAATTTAGCCTCCTTGTAAATCATATGTAATATTTTTTTTATGTGAACTATGGGCTTGATTTCTCTTTCAAGTATGAAATTCATTACCAAAACTGTTAATTAATTTGCCTCATCCATCAAAAAATGATGACTCAGAATCTTGTACCCTCCCCATCATAATGATACACTGTTGCCATCTGGTGGATTTTCAAGGCTCAGACTACAATAGTACCATGAAGCTATTATAGCCGACAACTGAACTGCGGACGACAACAGAGCTGCGGTTCCATTTTCAAAGAATTTAAAGTACATCTGTACTCTCGAAATTATTCACATCAGGTCATTCTCTGACACCTGCATGTGCCAAAAAGGTAAATGGTGTGAAAAACATCGGTAAACTGAACATCTACATCTGTAAGTATACTGGGCAAAACCAATTGACATCCTGCCGAGAGTGCAAGATTGCACTAGGGGTCTAAACCAGCTGCTCGACTTCAGGCTTTACACTCTGGCAAGGGAGTTCCTGAAAGATGCTGATCTTCCTGTTTCAAATGTAGTTAAGTGGGGTGGGGGGTCACAGTCCTTGGAAAAAAGCTGTATTTATAGGGGGTCACAGCTTGTCGCTATTTCTATATAGCAATTTCCACGGTTTTTCCCTTGTAGAGGCTGATTTCATTTGGACATGTTCTGGTAGTTTCAAGGCGAATTCACCATTTATGGCCCTGTACATTAAAACCAGAAACTAAAACCTGAGTCCTCCTTCTCCCTGCTAGTGAATCCCATTTTAGGTCTTCCAAGATTTTGGTACAGTGCCTGTTTCTCTCTTCCAATTGCCAGACACAAATCTGGAAGCTTGCCTTTGGACAGATTCTATTCGATCTGTATCTTTCTTGAGGTAAGGGTCCCACACACTTAATGTATATTCTAAGTGAGGGCACACAAGGGTATTGTAGGCAGCCTCTTTGATATTTGAAATAATTTCCTGGGGACATGTTGAAATTCCTTCTTACAAAACCCAGAACTTGATTTTCCTTGCAGACAATGTTGATAATATGTTCATCCCATTTCATATCTGTTTGGAGGTCAATTCCAAGGCAGGGATGAAGTTCAACATGTTGCAAGATGTGAACATTTGAAGTATGTTTCCTTGCATCAAGAGTATGGCATTTTTCTTGTTTCAGGGTGTAGCATTTCTGAGCATTGAAGTTGATTTGCCACTCATTTGACCATTCCTCTAGTGTATTGAGGTCATTTTGCAGTTTTACTGCACCATCATCATTTTCAACTACTCTATACAGTAGGCTGTCGTCTGCAAAGAGCCTTATGTTTGAAAATTTTAGTTTCTCTCCAATGTTGTTGATATTGATTAGAAACAGTATTGGCCCAAGTACTTACTTACTTATGGATACTTATGGATGTTTCTGGACGCAGGCCTAGCTGGCCTCTATATCCAGATCTGAATTCTGGGACTTGGTATCCTTCATGTTTGGGGGGATTGCTCTTGGGTTAAAATCTGCTTTGTAGTTATAAATGATGGGTTGGCATCTCCACCATTTGTCTAGTTTGACTTCAAAGGTAAATATGGTTGGACTATTGATGATATGGTCTGGCAGGCTGTTCCATGGTATGACTATTCTCTGGTTGAAAGAATGTTTCTTGGGATGTTCCTTGAAACACCTATTCAAATATAGTTTAAATTTGTGTCCTCTTGTGATATTTGTGTTCCTATTCAAGGTTGGGGCTACTTCGGGTTCATATATAGTGAATATTTTGAATGTTTCAATCATGGCACCCCTGAGTCGTCTGTATGCCAGTGTTGGTAGGCCCAGTTTTTCCAATCTCTCATGGTATTCCAGATTTTTCATCCCAGGCAGATATTTTGTGGCCCGTCTTTGCACTGACTCAATAGCTTCAATGTCTTTTTTGAGATGGGGGCACCAAACTTGGCATGCATACTCCAGATGGCTCCTGACATGGGCTTTATACAGATCCAGAAACATTTCACAGTCCAAATGGTCAAATGTTCTCCTGATGGTTCCCATAATCTGGTTGGCTTTGTTGATTTTACTGTTGATGTGAGAGTTGAATTTTAGTTCTGAATCTATGATTACTCCGAGATCTTTCATTTCTTTAACAATTCCAAGCTCACAATCGTCAAGCTTGTAGGTAAAATCCACACAATTTTTGCCAAGTGTCAGACATTTACACTTTTCATTATGGAAACAAAGTAGCCATACTTTTGACCATTCGTGTAATGTTCTTAAATCTTCCTGAAGCAGTTCACAATCATCAACAGAACAGATTTCCTGGAACAGTTTTGTATCATCCGCAAAGAGGAAGGAATCAGTTTCCAATTGATCAGGCAAATCATTTATGTATAAAACAAATAAAATTGGTCCAAGAACACTGCCCTGGGGAATGCCACTTGTGACTGGTTTCCATTCAGAGTAGCACTTGTTGACGCTGACCCGCTGCACTCTGTTTGATAGGAAAGCTTCAATCCAAGAGAGTAGCTGACCTTTGATTCCATAACTGTGGAGTTTGCCTATTAGTCTTCTGTGTGGCACTTTATCAAAAGCCTTCATGTAATCCATATATATAACATGGACTATACCTCCTCTGTCAAGGATGTCACACCATTTCTCCAGTACTTTCAATAATTGTAATGTTGTGGACCTTCCTGGTATAAATCCATATTGTTTGGTACTTAAGAGATTATTCGATATCATATGATCCATTAAGTAGTCCCTAATTAAAGATTCTATAATTTTGCATGATATACAGGTTAGACTAATGGGTCTGTAGTTTTGTGCAAGGTTGCGCTTTCCTTTCTTAAATATGGCTGAAATGTTGCCTTTTCTCCAGTCATCAGGCAGCACTGAAAGTCTTAAAGAGTTATTGTATATGTGACATAAGGCTGATGATATTGCTGCTGATACCTCCTTAAGAATTCTGGGATGTAATCCATCTGGACCTGGTGATTTTGAAATTTTCAACTTTTGCAACTTATTCAGAATTTTATCTTTGGTGATCTCAATATCTCCAAGTGCAGAAGTTACCTCTTTGGGTGGCAGGACTGGAATGGTTCCATCAGGTTCCTTTGTGAACACACTAGAAAAATAATCTGATAGAACTTCAGCTTGCTCCTTGTCATTTTGAGTCAACTCATTAGTGTCTGGTTTGGTGAGTGGTGAAATACCAGTTTTGGTTTTGGTTTTTGATTTGACATAGCTCCACAGTTTCTTGGGGTTTTTCTTGGCTTGTTTGCCTGTACCCTGAGGCACTCCAGATTTAACATGGACAGGGTCAGATTCATCACCGTCAATAACTACCCTCTGTTCACGGTTTGTAAGCCAGTTTTTCATCCATGAACCAACCTGCCCCGAGGTTCTGTATTAGACTGTAATGCTTGAGCTTGTGATTTAGCCGCTTGTGGCAGACTGTGTCAAAGGCTTTACTAAAATCGAGAATGAGAATGTCAACATCCACAGATCTGTTGTCGTCTGCAGTTCTGTTGCCGTCAGCTGTAATATTATCCCTACATGACCAACAGACTTTTCGAGCTGACGTCATTCAGTCTCCTGAGGCTATAATAATATATGGATGCAAGAAACTTAGAATGCTGATGATTTCAAGATTGTGCATTATCTAAACACTTTATTATTGCTCTCAGATATAACTCAGTGACCGAAAGACTGTTTTAACAAGTGAAACCTGGACTGAGGTGATAAGTTCACCAAGTCGCCCTCTGGTGGAGAGAGGGGAATTTCTTATGTGCAGCGGTTCCTACTGGACATAAGACAGCATTATCTGTGAAACCTACGCACCACTTATCAAGTTCTACAAGATCTTTTCTTGCTTGGGGTTTTGTTTTCTTTTCCGCCTTCATCTGTAGCACTGTCGAATACAAATTGTACACATTTCTGCAGATCTTCGGCTCTGCTGTTTGGAAAAACTTCTGTGTTCCCGCCATATTTATTCTCGCAATAAAACCTTTACAAGACGAGACCCGATGGTAACAAGTATCTGATTGGTCAATTTAGTTTTATTTGACCAATCAAATTGACTATAACAAAAGGACTGTCGCCATTTTCAAAGTTTGATTTTGACAACATTCCCAAAGATTACAGGTAAATAGTCAATTGTTTTAGTTTACGTGCTCAACTTACATTAAAGCTGCGACAAAAGCAATTTCTCATGTACTAGGTGCTTTGTTTGATAATTTGATTAGTAAAGTTTGAAAGGGTTATGGAGAAAGAAAGGAAATGTGAACTGGAATCCGAACTGGAGCTTGTTTTGACATGTTCTTCTCTTGTCGCGGAACTGGGAATATCTCTATTTACATCTATTAATGTACTCGGCAAACCAATTTGCATCCCTTCGAGAGTGCAAGATTGCATTGCGGTTCAGGTGGACCGTACCAGGTGCTTGACACTCTGACATGGCTGTTCCTGAAAGATTTTGAGCCTCCAGTTTCCAATGTAATCCCACTCTCAGATCTGTCAAAATGGACTTGAAATCCGCTGTTTCCAGAAACAGAATACATTGCCCATCATATTTAAGCTTTCCAACTAAGAGAACTCAACCGTTGACGATTGACTCTTGCAGTTTTGACCCCTGTCGTCGTCTTCCCCAGTCATAATTTCTCTAAATACAGATCTGTGCGTTACCTGTAACATCCTTTCCTCAGTTTTTTACCCAATATAACACTTGACGAAGTGAAGTGAAATGATATGTATAAGAGTCCAAGTGATGACTTCTTGGATACATGAGGGGAGAAACATCATATGACGTCAAAATAAGCACTGCATTTTGGAGCTTCAAATCATTGTTGTCAATCCCATATCCATGATTAGACTGATCGACTTTTCACCATGTTACACACACTTTTTGGGAAAAAATGCTTTATGATAAACCATTGGGCCTTAGATTATACTTTATGTAAATACATCCAACTACATAAAAACTGTGTTTATTGTATTAACCCATGTCAAGTCAGTAGCTCAGCTGGAGGCAGAGTGACTGGCAACGGTAGTGACAACCAAAAGGGGCGTACACTGCTGGGCCATTTTATTTTACCGAATTTTATGCTTTTGAGTAGCTGGCCCAATAGGAGCAATGCATCCAGTACCTGTGCTGGACCAGTTACTGCTGATGAAGTAGACTGTGACTTGCAGTGGCTGTGATGGACAGCTCCAGCTTAGTTGCTGTAATCAGCTGTAATTGGTAGTGAAGAAAAGCTGGTCCCTTGCAAGTAATTTATAGGTACCAATTAGGTTTTAACATGGAGACAGTACTGACATTTAATGCCAATTATGTCACAAGGATGAAAAGCTTTTCAAAGGGCAACCTATTTATTCACTTGAATGTGTGAATTCTTTCTGTTCTGACATCAATTATCACGATTGTATAGTGACAAGTAGGAGCCCAAGAGAATGACAAAATATGACAATATTATTACTCATCATAATCACATCTTTAAAGTGTTCTTCTTTCCACCACAGTTTACAACAAATAATTTACACTCGTAACTGAATGACCAATATAAATGGGATGAAATAGTACTGGCACGGAATCATCTCACACTTTAGTGGTAAAGACTTTGGTGATCATTTTGATCTCAAAACTGTTCCACTTTCAGTTTAGCCTTGACATGTATTAATCAACCAGCATTTTATCATGGAAATCTATCTTTAATACATATGTATATATCACCATGGAAAAATAATGGTTAGGTTTGGAAAAGAAAGAAAGGAAAGTTCTAAACGGATATTCCAATATGCTTATAAAACAATCATTGAATGGCTGAAATTAAGCTAGTTAGCTCATTAGAACCCAAATACACAACTGTGAATTGTTTTTGTGCATTACTGTAGCACCAAATGACAACTCATGAAATCCACATAGATCTAACTGTTTGACACTTCACAGCATTTCTTTCCCCATCAAGCTTTGAAATATACCTTGGGTACGAAAGATTGAAGAAAAGCAACCAGCACCATAGAAAGCAGCACTCTTATAAATTGTTTAGTGTTGTGTAACATCATCTGACACAAGTTACAAGTAGGAAAGATTTTTTTGATCATTGATTAAGTTGTCTTACTTTAAATTAGACTTTTTTAACCTGTCTAATCCCACAATCACACTATCAAGATATATAATGACTAGGAAAGATTTTTTTGGTCATTGATTAAGTTATATTTTAAATTAGATTTTTTTAACCTGTCTAATCTCACAATCACTATCAAGATATATAATGACTAATCACATTTCATTATTTGTTCTGTAACAAAATTAATTTAATTATTAATCAATGATTAGACAACAACATTAAGGGTTAACCACTACCAGTTTCGCAGTCAGAGTCCCAGTACTATTTTGAGCAGCTTGACCTTTTCCTTTGACTAACTCCTGTTTGTGAACAAAGCAATTACTTGACTTCTTACTCAGCAACCCCACACTTGTCCAGGACATCTCCATACAGCCTCCTTTCTGTTCCCAGATTGCCCCATCACAGCTTATTATCTTGCACCCTTTTGAGTGGCAAGTAAATTAACCTTTTCCCTCGACAAACACACAACATTAACAAACAACTTGTACACTCATATGCAGCAACACATTTATATTCCAGGCCCCTCGTTGATAGTTTTGATTGAACACTGTTCCTGCTGTTAGTCCAAATATACTACCAAGGCACAGCAGACTAGCACTGAACTCTATGCTTGCACTGCAAACATTCAATCTGAATCAGGAGAAGGGATCACTTTTATACCAGTATTATAGTCCAATTGTTCAAGCTAGCAATGCAGGCAAACCACTCTAGTCTCTCAAGGTGATCATTCAGGTTACAGGAACTCCCTTTGAGCCATAATGTAAAAGGTTAAGGAAATCCATTGTGTCAGTTTTTGACTTTGGTGGCATAATTGAGTCAAAACACCCTGTATTTTTTACCTTTAATTGAAAACTTCAAAACATTATTTTAAATATTAAAAATGAGTATTTAATGAGAGCTGAGAAGAGTATGTTGGACCTGGGAATATCATTAGGACAGTCTGTTGTGACAAGGAAGTGGGATGCTTAATGGCTTTGCCAGGGAGAAATATTCTTATTATTAAACACATCTTTGGCCATAACTATGAGCTGAATGAATGTTACAGAGGTGTAAATTTGGAGTTGATTTATGTTTTACTCCTCAGCTTTATTTTTATGAACATTCTTTGTAGCCATATTTCAGGTCAACCCAATCAATGTCTTGGCTGCCATGATTGGCCTGTGTAGGACAGTCTCATTGAATAGTATTATTGATAGGTTAATCAATATGACTATTAGCACTGAAAAGCACAATACTAAAGATTGATATTCCCCTATTTAATAATTTTTTAGCCAAGTGATGGCAACAATTGTTACAGAATATGAGATATTTTATTTTTTTATTTAATACATTGAATACTTCAGGTTTCAGGGACTGTGATTGGTTTACTGCAGCAGACATATTATGGCTGCAGATGCAAGGTTCCAAGATGAAAAGGGTTAGTTTAACTTTTGACAATAATGGTGATTCAATGAATTAAAATAAACATGCATATTTTAGATGATTAAAATATAGAATGTAGAGATAATGGCAGGAAACTTTATGCATATTTTCTGGAAATAATTTTTTCAGGGTTGGTGTCAGTTGTCAATGAGATGTTGGAACAACTCCACGTGCAGCACCGGGTGGAACACTGGAGTCAAATCGGATCCGAAATCTTTGTCACATTATTTGAAGGATTTTGTGGGGAACAACTCCAAAGTAAGAATTTTTTGTGTTTGTCAGAAATTTTGAATATGTCTAAAATAAAAATATTGATATTGGTTTCTTTGACATTTCTGGTTACGTGATACTTTTGACAATTGACTGTTACCCAGTCATTTTTTTCAACAAGTTTTACATGCCTTAGTTTGTGTTAGAAGATTTCATTCAAAACTTTCTGTTTCTGACATTCCTTAGTTTGTGTTAGAAGATTTCATTCAAAACCTTCTGTTTGGCTTCTTTTATGATCTGGAATATTTTAAGAATGTAAACTATGTTATGTCATTGGCAAAACAATATATCTACTTGCAAAAATGTAAAAAGAACTATATATGTTTGTATAACCTTTTACACATTGTAAAATATAGATTAAATATAGAGAAATTTATTTGTACACAAAACAACTCACTAAACAGTTTTGGAAACAGTTGGGGGGCAATTATGGAAAGCATCGGATAATATTATTTTATGTACTTTATATATGTACCAATGTAGTTATTGGGAACTTCACAAGACAATGAACTATGTGGTGTCTGTTACTGTTCCTGTATAAATTATGTGTTGTTACTGTTAAGATTATGTAAAAATGACAATAAAAATATCAATGATAAAAAAAAAATTTCCTTCAAAACAAACAAATAATTCATTGACCGAGCTTCGCTCCCCTCACTCACTCTATTGAACCCCACTGCATGATTATACATTACAAATGCACAATTTGCATGTGTTTTGAAAGGAAATGATTGTAATAGAAATTATTATAATGTGTTTTGCCTTTGCCCAAAACATTATAGATGTTGTTTTTCATTTAATTTGAATTGAAATTTAGAATACAGTCATAAATAGTGGAAATTATTGACCAATTTATTGCCAGTGTGATATAAATCTGTTTTTGCTAAAATTTTGTATTTGTTTCCACCAGTTGGTTTTACGTAGATCAGATGGTTATCAAGTTACATAGATCTGGAAGGTTACTTAATAGTATTGAATCGTGATAACTTACTAATTTTGTATTATGTATTAGATGTGATCCGAGATGCCAAGACAAAGGAGGATCAGTTACACAACATGAAGCTTGTGATCTCCACTCTGTCTGCGGACGTTCTCAACACGTCAATGTCTCACATTCCCAGTGAAGACATAGTGGATGGGGACATGATGGCCATCAGTAACCTGCTGGAGGTCTTCTCTGGACTCCTGGAGTATATTCTGGATAAGATTGGCAGTGATACAGGTTCTACCGACAATGAAGGTAGGCCAATACTTCCAAGTAGACAGTTTTCTGTCACAAATGAAACATGTTCAAAATACTTTACTGTTGAGGTGTAAGCATAGTATCTTGGAATAAGAATTTGAAAATATGTTCCAATACTTATGTCCTTGAAATTGTTTTAGACTAATAGTAATTCACATAATTATAAATTTGCTACAACTTGCTTAGATATCAATGTTTTTAAGGAATAGAAAAAATACTCCATATGACAGAATAATTCTAGTTTTATTTTATATACTTAAAATAAACAATATAGGACTTAAGGAAATAGTTTGACTGTGTAAGTCCCTTTTTTCAATTGTAACGATTATATTGCAGCAGATGAGCATATATTAGATAACGATCCAGATATGTTGACATCAGAGCTTATAGACGATATTTTGGAACAAGAATTGGGAAGAGGTTACAAAGATATTACTGATTCGGGTCCAGAAAGTTTTCACAATGAATCAGATAAAACAAGGAGGAGACGCGATGTCCAAACACACAACAGAAGACTCAAAGATAACAGGTATGCATGCAATTCCAAGCAAGTTACAATTTCTGTTATTTGATTTTATATATGAGCAGGAATTTTAAGATAAGAATTTCAAGATGTGATTTTTTTTCTTAACCCTGTACATACAACTCATTTTTTTAAAGTGTCATTATTTTGTTTTTTCAGTGGAGCAAGACCAAGCAAAGAAACTGGAGACACCACAGCAGATTTAGTAGCACTCGGAATTGACAGGTATTGATGTTTGTAAATAAATTATGAAAGCAAAAGCTTTTTATTAAAAGCATTCAGACAATGATAAATGATATTCAAAACAAAAAGCATGTCTCAAACAAAAGCAAATTATTTTATCAAAATAATGGCTCAAATAGTAAAAGTCAGGAATCATATCCAGTGCATTGCAAGAGATTTCTGGCCAGGAGTAAATATCACTTGGAGAAACATGCAGCTTAATACAGAGACAGCCCCCTTTTATAATATTAATGACAACAACTAAGCAAAATAGTCCCATTTATATTAGACATAAGTAAAATTCTTTCGAAATGCTATTTAGACAAAATATCCTTGTGCCCGAGTACCTGTCACCCCTTTTAAAACAAAGGAAAATCATAGGAAAATCATATGATCCCGTAATGACCAAAACAATGTTGTATCAATGTCTATTATTATGAGGATAAACTTTTGAGATATATGCTCAAAGATATGGAATACCTGGCCCCTGCATATTAAAAACTGTAAGAACTATAAAACGTTAATTACAAGAGGTCCATGAGCAGACCTACCGGTAGCTTGATGTAGCCATTATAAATGTATTATTATTATTATAGCATATTTCTTGTTTTTTTTCTAGTTATGAAGATATGTCAAACCATAGTGCAGATAATACAGAGTCACTAATTGCCCTGGGTGATAGTCGCTACATGCGAAATGACACAAAAAAGACCAGTCAATACTCAGGCAAAGCAAATGGAAAAGGAATGGACAGGAACTTGTCAGGTACCAATCTTTCTTTTATGTTTCATATTCAAAGAGGTAGGACAGAGGTATCCCATCCAAGATTATGCCAGGACAACATGACCTAATCTATGTCACACAGACAACATGGCCACCTCTATGCCACACAGACAACATGGTCACCTCTATACCACACAGACAACGTGGCCACCTCTATACCACACTGACAACATGGTCACCTCTATACCACACTGACAACATGGTCACCTCTATGTCACACTGACAACATGACCACCTCTATGCCACACAGACAACGTGGCCACCTCTATACCACACTGACAACACAACCACCTCTATACCACACAGACAACATGACCACCTCAATGCCACACTGACAACATGGCCACCTCTATGCCACACTGACAACATGGCCACCTCTATGCCACACAGACAACATGGTCACCTCTATACCACACTGACAACATGGTCACCTCTATACCACACTGACAACATGGCCACCTCTATACCACACAGACAACATGGCCACCTCTATACCACACTGACAACACAACCACCTCTATACCACACTGACAACATGGCCACCTCTATACCACTCTGACTACATGGCCACCTCTATACCACACTGACAACACAACCACCTCTATACCACACTGACAACATGGCCACCTCTATACCACACTGACTACATGGCCACCTCTATGCCACACTGACAACATGGCCACCTCTACCACACTGACAACGTGGCCACCTCAATGCCACTCTGACAACATGGCCACCTCTATACCACACAGACAACATGGCCACCTCTATACCACACTGACAACACAACCACCTCTATACCACACAGACAACATGACCACCTCAATGCCACACTGACAACATGGCCACCTCTATGCCACACTGACAACATGGCCACCTCTATGCCACACAGACAACATGGCCACCTCTATACCACACTGACAACATGGTCACCTCTATACCACACTGACAACATGGCCACCTCTATACCACACAGACAACATGGCCACCTCTATACCACACTGACAACACAACCACCTCTATACCACACTGACAACATGGCCACCTCTATACCACTCTGACTACATGGCCACCTCTATACCACACTGACAACATGGTCACCTCTATACCACACTGACTACATGGCCACCTCTATGCCACACTGACAACATGGCCACCTCTATACTACACTGACAACATGGTCACCTCTATGCCACACTGACAACATGGTCACCTCTATACCACACTGACAACATGGCCACCTCTATACCACACTGACAACATGGCCACCTCTATGCCACACAGACAACATGGTCACCTCTATACCACACTGACAACATGGCCACCTCAATGCCACTCTGACAACATGGCCACCTCTATACCACAGACAACATGGCCACCTCTATACCACACTGACAACACAACCACCTCTATACCACACAGACAATATGACCACCTCTATGCCACACTGACAACATGGTCACCTCGATGCCACACTGACAACATGACCTAATCTATGCCACACTGACAACATGGCCACCTCTATACCACACAGACAACATGGCCACCTCTATACCACACTGACAACACAACCACCTCTATACCACACTGACAACATGGCCACCTCTATACCACACTGACAACATGGCCACGTCTTATACCACACTGACAACATGACCTAATCTATGCCACACTGACAACATGGCCACCTCTATACCACACTGACAACACAACCACCTCTATACCACACTGACAACACAACCACCTCTATACTACACTGACAACATGGCCACCTCTATACCACACTGACAACATGGCCATGTCTATGCCACACTGACTACATGGTCACCTCTATACCACACTGACTACATGGCCACCTCTATGTCACACTGACAACATGGCCACCTCTATACCACACTGACAACATGGCCACCTCTATACCACACTGACAACATGACCACCTCTATGCCACACGGACAACACGACCACCTCTATGCCACACTGACAACATGGCCACCTCAATGCCACACAGACAACATGGCCACCTCTATACCACACTGACAACATGGTCACCTCTATACCACACAGACAACATGGCCACCTCTATACCACTCTGACAACATGGTCACCTCTATGCCACACTGACAACATGGTCACCTCTATACCACACTGACAACATGGTCACCTCGATGCCACACTGACAACATGACCTAATCTATGCCACACTGACAACATGACCACCTCAATGCCACACAGACAACATGGCCACCTCTATACCACACTGACAACATGACCACCTCTATGCCACACTGACAACACGACCACCTCTATGCCACACTGACAAAATGACCACCTCAATGCCACACAGACAACATGGCCACCTCTATACCACACTGACAACATGGTCACCTCTATACCACACAGACAACATGGCCACCTCTATACCACTCTGACAACATGGTCACCTCTATACCACACAGACAACATGGCCACCTCTATGTCACACTGACAACATGGCCACCTCTATACCACACTGACAACATGGCCACCTCTATACCACCTCTATACCACACTGACAACATGGCCACCTCTATACCACACTGACAGCATGGCCACCTCTATACCACCTCTATACCACACTGACAACATGGCCACCTCTATACCACACTGACAGCATGGCCACCTCTATACCACCTCTATACCACACAGACAACATGGCCACCTCTATACCACACTGACAACACAACCACCTCTATACCACACTGACAACATGACCACCTCTATGCCACACTGACAACATGGCCACCTCTATACCACACTGACAGCATGGCCACCTCTATACCACACTGACAACACGACCACCTCTATACCACACTGACAATATGGCCACCTCTATACCACACTGACAACATGGTCACCTCTATACCACACTGACAACATGGTCACCTCTATACCACACAGACAACATGACCACCTCTATACCACACTGACAACATGGTCACCTCAATACCACACTGACCACACGACCACCTCTATAACACACTGACTACACACTGACTTCCCATTTTATCTCCCGTTAAGTTTCGAGTTTCCCAACACTTGGTCAGTTGATGATAGTTTGTGAACATGTGATTAAGATCACATCTCGATTTTTCTAATTTTGATCAATCTGGCTTATCTTTCCTGGTGTACCCTGAGTGGCCTTTACTGGGGAAGCCCCACACATCACAGTATGCTACTATGATCACACATGAGGTCCAGGAAGAAAGATTTCTGACAAAATTATCATGGATTCTTTCAGGGATTCCCAACAGGAAAAAGATAAAGACTGGAATACCTTAATTCATATTGATATCTTGATTTATGGCATTGAAAACTGTTAGATTAAACTTGAGAACTCTTAATTTGGCTATGCTGTTTCTGTGCCAACAGTGATTAGAAAGTTACCTTTGTGAAGTGATAGAAAAATGTATTGTTGAGTAGAATAGGCATGTACCCCTGTTAATGATTTAAATGAACAAGAGCTGATTAATGCAAAATATGTTTTCCTTATAGTTTCTGTTTTTGACTGTGTAATATAAAGATGATTTACACAATGAAAATTAGATGAAATTTGTTTTTTTTCCATGGGCCATTTTACAGGCCATTCTTCAAGAGAGTTGCTTGACGATGCACAGCGCGCCAGAATGGAGGGTAGTTACACAGATCGTGCCAAAATGGAGGGTGGTTACACGGAGCGTGCCAGAATGGAGGGTGGTTACACAGAGCGTGCCAGAATGGAGGGTGGTTACACAGATCATGCCAGAATGGAGGGTGGTTACACAGAGCGTGCCAGAATGGAGGGTGGTTACGCGGAGCGTGCCAGAATGGAGGGTGGTTACATAGAGCGTGCCAGAATGGAGGGTGGTTACACGGAGCAGGCCAGGTCCTATGGCAGCCATGTTGCCACTGTCTCACCCTCCAAGACCACGGTAAGCATGGCAGGATTAGTTATGTAATTGTGATTTATGATGCTTGATCTATGATACATTTCTACCATATAAATTACAGACTTGTGTGTGCATGCTGGGAAATATGCCTTGCATACATCTGCCTACCATATATATCAAGCCAGGCTAGAAAGTTTAGGTTCATATCATTCATTATCAAGCCCAGGTCAACACCATCAGATTTTTGTTGTGCAATCACTGTATCAGTATATTGTTATCCATGTTAAGAACATCACCATTCATGAGGCATAAAGAGGAAAACTTATTTTAGAAGACAAGGCAAGAACAAATCAATGCTGCAGGTCTGGTAAATGCATTGAATACAAGAGAGTAGATAATTAGAAAAGTTGTGACCAAATGGAGTTATTTAATGATCTATTTTGAAGAAAAAACATAGAAATTTGGACCAAGTGTGTAAATTAGCCAAATCAGGAGAATAATGGTATGCAATGGTGCATTTAATAACTAGTATAAAATCAAACTTTTGATTATTTTTATTATTGACATCATATGAAGTTAAAAACCCCTTTAAAACAATTATTCTTAAAATGTATCTAGTTTTATCAGAATATAAAGATGATTTTATCAGGTATAATGATGCATCACCCCATTGAGATAAACTATTATTTTAATATTATGTGTGTGTTACAGTCTTCTGTTTTAGACCACAGTGCGGCATCAGTGTCCTTGCCTCAGCAACCACTATCTTCACAGTCAGGTAGTAATAATTTGCCCCAGGAATTTGATCTCCTTGGTGTGCGACCTAGACCTCACTCATCAACCTTTCCTCAATCCAGGGGCCCTTATAGTGCTTTACCGGGTGGCAGTGCTCCAGGTCGTCCACCCGGGCTTGCTAGTTCATTGCCCTGGCCACCAGGTGGCACTGCAGCCTGCTGTATGCCACCAGGGGTCAGTTCAGCACACCACTGCTGCTGTTCCCACCACCTCTATGTACATGTTGATGGCTCTGCTCCCCAGGCAGGAGCTGGTAGGCACCTAGATGTAGATACAATTAGTCAGAAAATGGGAACTCTATTTACAATCAAACCAGCTTGACTCTTCAATGCAACTAAGTGTATTCTCTCAATTTGTCAAACATGTTCCCTTTTTCTGATTTGAGAGTAGATTATTATTTATCAAACTAATTTAAAAGCTCACTGATTGATCAATCTCAAATATTAAATTTGATTACGGTTTTGTGTGTTTCTTGATTCTTCTGGATTTATTTAACATCTGGCTTTACCTCAAGATGATAATGGAATACTAATTTTATGATGTATTTACTTAATATAATCTCATTCTGTAGCTCTAGGACTTGTAAATATGCTTGGTTAAAAATGAAAAAGTGTTAAATTTTCAGCATTATGTTTACACAATGACTCTATCGAGAAAAGAATATATAATGAAAATACAAGAATATCCAGTTTATTTAATGAAAACAAAGGAAGTATTTAGGAATGATGTTTAACAGTGGAAGGTATGTGTTTCAGGCCAGGTTTCATATATGCCAGGGAGTACCATACCTTCATATTCTAGAGGAGCTTATCCTGCAAGTCAACCCACAGATGATATATCTTATCCCCGTTATCAGCAGGGTGTGGCACTGCCCACAGCATCTACAGCACCTTACCAAAGAGATCCCCCTGCAGCACCTGTAACCAGGGGCACCAGACCTGGTCACCAAGATCCACTGAGTGCGTCCCTGCCTGCAGACTCCCGACCTTACCAGCATACAGAGCCACCTACTGGAGCCTTTCCTGCCCAGTCTAACCTGCTACCGGCCGGGTCAGGCAGACCTCACACCAGCACCTATCCTTCAGGTGAGAATCACTGACTATCAATGCAATATCAATATTTACTAATTAGATGCTGTTAATAATAGAAGCTCACTTATATACCATTATGCATGTCTTGCTTTCATCCTTATTTGGAGAGGACAGAGTATTTGTTCAGGTCCCATGTTGAAATGGGATTTTCACAAGGTAACCGAAAGTATCTCCAGATAAGTGCTGAAGATATCTTTTTCAAGTATTGTTGTTGATATATAATTGTAGCAGGAGTTGCTGTGTCTGGTAGGACAGGATTTTCACACCGCCTGGCATCCACTGCACCACCACAGTCCAGGTAGGCACACCTTAAATATCAGTCTTAAAAAGTATACTCTGTCAGTAAAAGAATTCAAAGAACTGTTAAGTAGGGAAAGAGGAAAAATATGAAAGTTTATATTTGTCTCTTTTTTCATTGACATTCCTCCCTTTCTGTTGACAGACGAGAGGTTATTGACCAGAATTTGGAGCATCTTGTTGAGAACACAGTGGAGATGACCCGGAAGGCTGTACGGACCAGTCCATTGAGAAGAGGGGTTACAGCAGACCACTATTGGTCGAGTGAGAGATCTGGTGGTCCCATTCCAGGGTCAGGGGTTATAGGAGGTGCAGACCATCGGCTGAGAGGCTCAGATGATGGAACACAAGGCACTGAGAGTGTGGATGAGGAACTCTCTCAGGCACTGAGGTATTTATGTCATGCATTGTGCTCTTTACGAGTGCCTGATTTTGTGCTGAATGGTTCAGTATATTTTATGCCGTAAGGAAATGTCATTCTGCCTTCCTCATTAAACTCAGTCTTCTTCTTGGGGATGATAGAGTCAGCCTACATATTGAATTCATTATTTTTACAACATTGCCTGTTCTCTGCCTGCAAAGCTAGTTAAATACTGGTTAGTTAGATTGTACACAATATTTAGTCATGCTGACTATGTCAGTGTAGCTTCTGCTGTGAGAGGGAGAAATTTTCTGTCATTCTCTCTGTCAACTTTGATTTTTTCTGGAGAAACAGGTGGTCAGAGTTATTACGGTAGGTATTAGTAGGTAAGATGTTTTATTTTCAGAGTACCAATTCTATCTATTTTCCATTTGGCTTGTATTTTTTCCATATTTTTAATGATTTAAAAAAAATCTAAAAGCTTTCACTGAGTTGTCAAGGAGGCTGCCATTTTGAATAATATCACAAAATTATATGAGAATGAGAATTGAGACAACGAAAAGCCAAAATCAAAATGTAAGGTGTGCTTTGATTGACCAAAGTTTAAAACCTCTGAAATAAATCTGAAGGGTTGATCGTAATTGTTTATGGTTATTTTTCCACGTTGACTATTCTTGACCTGCAACAATGGGTAAATATTTAAATGATCATTTATGAAGCAATTTGCAGGCATTTCCAGAAGAAGTTCACATATATTACGAAAAAGCAATGACCAGCATAGCTTTAAGGCCATTGGCCTGTGTTTTTAAAATGCTATGGTCAGCATAGTTTTTATGCCTTGGTCTATGTGTTTTAAATAGGAAGGTTTTCCAATGTATGACTCATTTTGAAAAACAAATATTATAATATCAAAGGAAATAGGCATGAATTATGTACCAGTATGTATAATTTTGAAAAAAAAAAATTCAAATCTAAATACATTTTACTTTGTTTCAGAACAACGTTGAAGAAGGTGCATAAAGAGACAGAAGAAGTTGACAGTCTGAGTGCAAAACATAGACAAGTTGATGAGATGAAGCAAAGCAATCTCAGACCATCTAATGTAAGTTACACTATCACACTGACCCATATACCCAGACAGGTTGATGAGATGAAAGCAATCTCAGACCATCTAATGTAAGTTACACTATCACACTGACCTATATACCCAGACAGGTTGATGAGGTGAAAGCAATCTCAGACCATCTAATGTAAGTTACACTATCACACTGACCCATATACCCAGACAGGTTGATGAGATGAAAGCAATCTCAGACCATCTAATGTAAGTCACTGACCCATATACCCAGACAGGTTGATGAGATGAAAGCAATCTCAGACCATCTAATGTAAGTTACACTATCACACTGACCCATATACCTAGACAGGTTGATGAGATGAAAGCAATCTCAGACCATCTATTGTAAGTTACACTATCACACTGACCCATATACCCAGACAGGTTGATGAGATGAAAGCAATCTCAGACCATCTAATGTAAGTTACACTATCACACTGACCCATATACCTAGACAGGTTGATGAGATGAAAGCAATCTCAGACCATCTAATGTAAGTCACTGACCCATATACCCAGACAGGTTGATGAGATGAAAGCAATCTCAGACCATCTAATGTAAGTTACACTATCACACTGACCCATATACCTAGACAGGTTGATGAGATGAAAGCAATCTCAGACCATCTATTGTAAGTTACACTATCACACTGACCCATATACCCAGACAGGTTGATGAGGTGAAAGCAATCTCAGACCATCTAATGTAAGTCACTGACCCATATACCCAGACAGGTTGATGAGATGAAAGCAATCTCAGACCATCTAATGTAAGTTACACTATCACACTGACCCATATACCCAGACAGGTTGATGAGATGAAAGCAATCTCAGACCATCTAATGTAAGTTACACTATCACACTGACCCATATACCCAGACAGGTTGATGAGATGAAAGCAATCTCAGACCATCTAATGTAAGTTACACTATCACACTGACCCATATACCCAGACAGGTTGATGAGGTGAAAGCAATCTCAGACCATCTAATGTAAGTTACACAATCACACTGACCCATATACCCAGACAGGTTGATGAGGTGAAAGCAATCTCAGACCATCTAATGTAAGTTACACAATCACACTGACCCATATACCTAGACAGGTTGATGAGGTGAAAGCAATCTCAGACCATCTAATGTAAGTCACTGACCCATATACCCAGACAGGTTGATGAGGTGAAAGCAATCTCAGACCATCTAATGTAAGTCACTGACCCATATACCCAGACAGGTTGATGAGATGAAAGCAATCTCAGACCATCTAATGTAAGTTACACTATCACACTGACCCATATACCTAGACAGGTTGATGAGGTGAAAGCAATCTCAGACCATCTAATGTAAGTCACTGACCCATATACCTAGACAGGTTGATGAGATGAAAGCAATCTCAGACCATCTAATGTAAGTTACACTATCACACTGACCCATATACCCAGACAGGTTGATGAGATGAAAGCAATCTCAGACCATCTAATGTAAGTTACACAATCACACTGACCCATATACCTAGACAGGTTGATGAGGTGAAAGCAATCTCAGACCATCTAATGTAAGTTACACTATCACACTGACCCATATACCCAGACAGGTTGATGAGATGAAAGCAATCTCAGACCATCTAATGTAAGTCACTGACCCATATACCCAGACAGGTTGATGAGATGAAAGCAATCTCAGACCATCTAATGTAAGTTACACTATCACACTGACCCATATACCCAGACAGGTTGATGAGGTGAAAGCAATCTCAGACCAGACAAAGAAGTATTTTTTCTTTCTTTCAAAGCAATTTTGTTCATATATAGACATAATTTTGTTATTAAAAAGCAGGTATTTTCATCGTAAAGAAGTTATTTGTGTATTGGTGTTAAAAAAATAAATTTGTACTCCAGCAGACTAAAATGAAATATTAAATGAACTGTAGAGGTGTACTATATCAGTATTAACTATTGTGCTTCAGGGAGCATCAGCAGAAGACAAGAAAAGAGATAAGAGAAAGGTGTCGTTTCTGACGAGTAGATCATTATCTGACATGAGCACGTCAGATTCCAGCAGGGAACTCACCAACAGGTAAGAACCACCCAGACCACCTTCCTCTTGATGTATTCTATTAGTTACCCTCATATTTCATAGCGGTGAAAAGACCAATAATTTAAGCTAACCATAGCATCTCTTTATATTTTGGTGTCGTATATTTTAATTCCTGAAGGGTGAATGCATTTTTTGTAAGTGAAAGACTATTTTCACAGATGTCAATGAATCACTTTGCTGACCAAATAATTGGAAGATGACAGTTACTCTGAACTTAACAAAGAACAATCAGTCTTAAAAAATAATTCTCATTTCTTATTGAAAGATCACACAGCAATACCACAAGGAGAAAGGAGCCAGTTGATTCAGAGAGTAGACATTATGACTGGGCTGAGCCCCGCACATCTCCACTCAGACCAAAAAACTCAAAGATCCGGACAGCCGGGCTGGTAGCAGATGAGGTGGCCCCAAGACAACAGCTGAATGGCCACGAATCTCCACCCAAATCTTTCCGGGATTACCTGGACAAGTACTATGGTTTGGTGGAGAGGAGGGATCTAGTGTTCAGTGATGATGAATTATCACAGCATAGCGACAGTGCAGTAGATTATGTAGAGGAAAGACATGCTCTTAGGTTAGTATATAGGCAGTGTTTATATTTAAAATCCCTCATTATAATACAATGATTGTGTGGCTGAACTATATTGTTCATCAAAGATTTACTGGGTGAAGAACACTTGTAAAAAATGTTATTACCATAATTTTTTTTTTAATTTATATTTCTATTTGAACATGGAAGAATTCTCTGTCACATTTTTCACCAAACCTGTAGCAAGTCCAATATAAGGTCTTTGTAAGTTAAAGAGAGCCCAGAAGGTTTTGAATATTTGATGGTTTTGTTATATAGGCCAGAGGACAATAGTCAGGATGGGGATGCTGATATAAGTGAAGTAGAAGCTGAGATCAGACGCTTCCGCAGCAGATTAAAACCTGGCAAGGAGAAAGCGGTGAGGTTTGAGGACATTCTGGACGACTCTGCTCCCGGAGATATGGGTCCACTGAGACGCAAGCTGAGGGACGAAGGTCAAAGGTCACGACGTAAAGCAGAGGTGCTTGACAAAATCTACCAAAGAGAACTGGAAGACTTTGGGGAAGATGCAGACGAAGCAATGAGAAAAGTAAGAAGAGATGCCAAAACAAAGGAAACAGAGTACAAGAAAAAGGTGCTACGGAATCCCAAAACTACAAAGTATAATCCTGCCAGAAAATATGGAGGTAAATGATGGGCACAAATTTTCTGATAAAATCATATAGATTGAGTTCAACTTTTGCTAAAAAAAAATCAGGAACCAAAGTTTGATATACCATTTCAGTTATTAATTTTGAACATAAATTCAAATTATTTACTACAAAGTATTTTCAACAAAATTATAGTAAATAACTATATTTTGGAGTACCTGATAGACAATGATATTGAGATTAAATTTCCATTCACAACTATTTACCTACACATTATTATTTGTTTTGTGACTATCTTTCAAGATTTGATGTTTTCGCATATTTCTATAAAATTGGGTTTTGTTCTTATCGTATAGTGAAGGTAAATCCCCCAAATGTTTATCTTGCAGCTCCAATAGTAGGCAAGACTAAGCCGAGGAGTCGTAGCATAGGGAGAAGCCGCGCGTCCCATGTTGTCAGAGGGCGTAAGCGCAGTGCTTCAGCAAGTCCCACACTTGGACGTAGACATAGGAGCCCAGGTCAGTACAAACATTCCCTCTGCCACATGGTTCAAGATTTAAATTAAACTTTTATTTAAGCACACTGGCTTAATAGTCCTCAATGAGAAATGTGCAATTCAAAATTGTTTTCCACATTAGATTGAATAATTTCGGAAGGAGATTATCCAGTTATTTCACCAAAGAGCTTTTATTTTATTGAAACACAGAAGAAAAAAAACATTCTTAGACAAATAAGTAATTCACTTTAAGGAATTGTACACAAATTAAAAAAAACCCCATAAAATTCATAAATAGGTGACCCTACATGTCTATTTACAATTGACATACTATAAGTTATTGGTGTAATATTCTAGTAAAGTGCAAAGTTGAGGCACTGAAAGGTAAAATGACTATATGGAAGTATGACATTTATGCTCATGGTTTCATCAAAGGTATTGTCCTTTGAGTAGTGAAGAATGATATAGCTTAGGCCAGAAAGATTTCAAACAATCTACATTTACTAGACACATGCAGCTGTGGATATGTCTGTATTAAGAATCTGTTTGTATTGGTGTGTGACAGGAGTGCGAGGGGATGGGGATATATTGCCCATGCTACTGGAAGAGTTCCCCTTCCTGCACCTCACCACAGAAACTCTGCATGAACTGTGGAGGAAATCTTCCAAGCAGATAGAACAACTCTCCAAGGCCGAGCAAGAAGTCAAGAGCAAGAAAACTAGAGCTCAAGTGCAGGTGAATATTGCCTTACAGGATACCAAATGTTCATTCTTCTAATCTGCTGAGTCTGTAACATTCATTTGTTTTCAGATAACATTCATAAAAGATTTAATATTTCTTTATATTGTGCAGATTGAAGAAGCAGATAGAAGACAAAAAGTTTTGATGGAGATAATGAAGAAGGAGCTGGCTCATAACAAACGCATGGTATGTAAAATGCTTAAAATAACCATTCAATAAGATTCAAAAACACATTTTATATATTTAAAACATACACAGGCTTAAAAAGCCAGCCAGACACAGGCTTACTCAGCCAGACACAGGCTTACCCAGCCAGACACAGGCTTACCCAGCCAGACACAGGCTTACTCAGCCAGACACAGGCTTACCCAGTCAGACACAGGTTCACTCAGCCAGACACAGGTTTAAGATGCCAGTTGTAGTGAGATGAGGGAGTTGTGTTTTGCAGAAGGAGATCAAGGAGCGTCAGCAGCAGCAGCAGATAGTACGGACGAGTCTGCGTGAGAAGAGACAGCAATCTGCTAGAGCTCGCAAGTACTACGACGAGTATCATGTACGCGCCAGGTCTAAGATGCTCAAAAAGAAAACTAAGGAAGAATTGGTATGTGGGAACCATGACAAATGAACATATATATTTATGATAAGAATATTTATTTAACAAATTGACCATGCCTTCTCTGATAAATATTCTGTCCAAACAAGACACATATGACTAAAATAGATAAAATAATTTCAGATAAAGACATTTATGTGCAATGATGCAATGTAATTCATAGTAATGAAAATCAAATTATTGTAGATATTCAAGCATCTTTTCAATGAGGGTCTTGAGATTCAAAGGGACAGAATCAGAGAGCTCAGAAAATATGCCAAGGAGCAACGAAGCGAAAGGAATAAACGACAACAAGAAGAATTGGAAGCTCTTGAAAATTAGTATCCTTTTGTGTGAAACATCATTCCAAAAAGTCCCAAGCATCCCCCACAGAAAGTCCCAAGCATTCACCATAGTGTTGTCCCAAGCATCCCCCAGAGTAGTGTCCCAAGCATCCCCCAGAGTAGTGCCCCAAGCATCCCCCAGAGTAGTGTCCCAAGCATCCCCCACAGCAGTGTCCCAAGCATCACCCAGAATAGTGTCCCAAGCATCCCCCACAGCAGTGTCCCAAGCATCCCCCACAGCAGTGTCCCAAGCATCCCCCCACAGTAGTGTCCCAAGCATCCCCCACAGTAGTGTCCCAAGCATCCCCCAAAGTAGTGTCCCAAGCATCCCCCACAGCAGTGTCCCAAGCATCCTCCACAGTAGTGTCCCAAGCATCCCCCACAGCAGTGTCCCAAGCATCCCCCACAGTAGTGTCCCAAGCATCCCCCAGAGTATTGACCCAAGCATCCCCCACATTAGTGTCCCAAGCATCCTCCACAGTAGTGTCCCAAGCATCCCCCAGAGTGGTGTCCCAAGCATCCCCCAGAGTAGTGTCCCAAGCATCCCCCACAGTAGTGTCCCAAGCATTCCCCACAGTAGTGTCCCAAGCATCCCCCACAGTAGTGTCCCAAGCATCCCCCACAGTAGTGACCCAAGCATCACCCACAGTAGTGTCCCAAGCATCCCACACAGTAGTGTCCCAAGCATTCACCACAGTTGTGTCCCAAGCATTCACCACAGTAGTGTCCCAAGCATCCCCCACATTAGTGTCCCAAGCATCCCCCACAGTAGTATCCCAAGCATCACCCAGAGTAGTGTCCCAAGCATCCCCCACAGTAGTGTCCCAAGCATCCCCCACAGTAGTGTCCCAAGCATCCCCCACAGTAGTGTCCCAAGCATCCCCCAGAGTAGTGTCCCAAGCATCACCCAGAGTAGTGTCCCAAGCATCCCCCACAGTAGTGTCCCAAGCATCCCCCACAGTAGTGTCCCAAGCATCCCCCACAGTAGTGTCCCAAGCATCCCCCACAGTAGTGTCTCAAGCATCCCCCACATTAGTGTCCCAAGCATCCCCCACAGTAGTGTCCCAAGCATCCCCCACATTAGTGTCCCAAGCATCCCCCACATTAGTGTCCCAAGCATCCTCCACAGTAGTGTCCCAAGCATCCCCCACATTAGTGTCCCAAGCATCCCCCAGAGTAGTGTCCCAAGCATCCCCCACAGTAGTGTCCCAAGCATCCCTCACAGTAGTGTCCCAAGCATCCCCCACATTAGTGTCCCAAGCATCCCCCACAGTAGTGTCCCAAGCATCCCCCACAGTAGTGACCCAAGCATCACCCACAGTAGTGTCCCAAGCATCCCCCACAGTAGTGTCCCAAGCATCCCCCACATTAGTGTCCCAAGCATCCCCCACAGTAGTGTCCCAAGCATCCTCCACAGTAGTGTCCCAAGCATCCCCCAGAGTAGTGTCCCAAGCATCCCCCAGAGTAGTGTCCCAAGCATCCCCCACAGTAGTGTCCCAAGCATTCCCCACAGTAGTGTCCCAAGCATCCCCCACAGTAGTGTCCCAAGCATCCCCCACAGTAGTGTCCCAAGCATCCCCCACATTAGTGTCCCAAGCATCCCCCACAGTAGTGTCCCAAGCATCCCCCACAGTAGTGACCCAAGCATCCCCCACAGTAGTGTCCCAAGCATCCCCCACATTAGTGTCCCAAGCATCCCCCACATTAGTGTCCCAAGCATCCCCCACAGTAGTGTCCCAAGCATCCTCCACAGTAGTGTCCCAAGCATCCCCCAGAGTAGTGTCCCAAGCATCCCCCACAGTAGTGTCCCAAGCATCCCCCACAGTAGTGTCCCAAGCATTCCCCACAGTAGTGTCCCAAGCATCCCCCACAGTAGTGTCCCAAGCATCCCCCAGAGTAGTGTCCCAAGCATCCCCCACAGTAGTGTCCCAAGCATCCCCCACATTAGTGTCCCAAGCATCCTCCACAGTAGTGTCCCAAGCATCCCCCAGAGTAGTGTCCCAAGCATCCCCCACAGTAGTGTGCCAAGCATCCCCCACAGTAGTGTCCCAAGCATTCCCCACAGTAGTGTCCCAAGCATCCCCCACAGTAGTGTCCCAAGCATCCCCCAGAGTAGTGTCCCAAGCATCCCCCACAGTAGTGTCCCAAGCATCCCCCACATTAGTGTCCCAAGCATCCTCCACAGTAGTGTCCCAAGCATCCCCCACAGTAGTGTCCCAAGCATTCCCCACAGTAGTGTCCCAAGCATTCACCACAGTAGTGTCCCAAGCATCCCCCACATTAGTATCCCAAGTATCCCCCACAGTAGTGTCCCAAGCATTCACCATATTAGTGTCCCAAGCATTCACCACAGTAGTGTCCCAAGCATCCCCCACAGTAGTATCCCAAGCATCCCCCACAGTAGTGTCCCAAGCATTCACCATATTAGTGTCCCAAGCATTCCCCACAGTAGTGTCCCAAGCATCCCCCACAGTAGTGTCCCAAGCATCCCCCAGAGTAGTGTCCCAAGCATCCCCCAGAGTAGTGTCCCAAGCATCCCCCACAGTAGTGTCCCAAGCATTCCCCACAGTAGTGTCCCAAGCATCCCCCACAGTAGTGTCCCAAGCATCCCCCAGAGTAGTGTCCCAAGCATCCCCCACAGTAGTGTCCCAAGCATCCCCCACATTAGTGTCCCAAGCATCCTCCACAGTAGTGTCCCAAGCATCCCCCACAGTAGTGTCCCAAGCATTCCCCACAGTAGTGTCCCAAGCATTCACCACAGTAGTGTCCCAAGCATCCCCCACAGTAGTATCCCAAGTATCCCCCACAGTAGTGTCCCAAGCATTCACCATATTAGTGTCCCAAGCATTCACCACAGTAGTGTCCCAAGCATCCCCCACAGTAGTATCCCAAGCATCCCCCACAGTAGTGTCCCAAGCATTCACCATATTAGTGTCCCAAGCATTCCCCACAGTAGTGTCCCAAGCATCCCCCACAGTAGTGTCCCAAGCATCCCCCAGAGTAGTGTCCCAAGCATCCCCCACAGTAGTGTCCCAAGCATCCCCCACAGTAGTATCCCAAGCATCCCCCACAGTAGTGTCCCAAGCATCCCCCACAGTAGTATCCCAAGCATCCCCCACAGTAGTGTCCCAAGCATCCCCCACAGTAGTATCCCAAGCATCCCCCACAGTAGTGTCCCAAGCATCCCCCACAGTAGTGTCCCAAGCATCCCCCACAGTAGTGTCCCAAGCATCCCCCACAGTAGTGTCCCAAGCATCCCCCACAGTAGTGTCCCAAGCATTCACCATATTAGTGTCCCAAGCATTCACCACAGTAGTGTCCCAAGCATCCCCCACAGTAGTATCCCAAGCATCCCCCACAGTAGTGTCCCAAGCATTCACCATATTAGTGTCCCAAGCATCCCCCAGAGTAGTGTCCCAAGCATCCCCCACAGTAGTATCCCAAGCATCCCCCACAGTAGTGTCCCAAGCATTCACCATATTAGTGTCCCAAGCATTCACCACAGTAGTGTCCCAAGCATCCCCCACAGTAGTATCCCAAGCATCCCCCACAGTAGTGTCCCAAGCATTCACCATATTAGTGTCCCAAGCATTCACCACAGTAGTGTCCCAAGCATCCCCCACAGTAGTATCCCAAGCATCCCCCACAGTAGTGTCCCAAGCATTCACCATATTAGTGTCCCAAGCATCCCCCAGAGTAGTGTCCCAAGCATCCCCCACAGTAGTATCCCAAGCATCCCCCAGAGTAGTGTCCCAAGTATCCCCCACAGTAGTGTCCCAAGCATTCACCATAGTAATGTCCCAAGCATCCCCCACAGTAGTATCCCAAGCATCCCCCACAGTAGTGTCCCAAGCATTCACCATATTAGTGTCCCAAGCATCCCCCAGAGTAGTGTCCCAAGCATCCCCCACAGTAGTATCCCAAGCATCCCCCACAGTAGTGTCCCAAGCATTCACCATATTAGTGTCCCAAGCATTCACCACAGTAGTGTCCCAAGCATCCCCCACAGTAGTATCCCAAGCATCCCCCACAGTAGTGTCCCAAGCATTCACCATATTAGTGTCCCAAGCATTCACCACAGTAGTGTCCCAAGCATCCCCCACAGTAGTATCCCAAGCATCCCCCACAGTAGTGTCCCAAGCATTCACCATATTAGTGTCCCAAGCATCCCCCAGAGTAGTGTCCCAAGCATCCCCCACAGTAGTATCCCAAGCATCCCCCAGAGTAGTGTCCCAAGTATCCCCCACAGTAGTGTCCCAAGCATCCCCCACAGTAGTGTCCCAAGCATTCACCACAGTAGTGTCCCAAGCATTCACCATATTAGTGTCCCAAGCATTCACCATAGTAATGTCCCAAACATTCACCATATTAGTGTCCCAAGCTTTCATGGTACTAATGTCAAGCATACACCATTGTTCAAAATGACCATTCAACTTTCTCTCTCCTGTAACTTGTCAGTTAATGACCATTCAACTTTCTCTCTCCTGTAACTTGTCAGTTAATGGGGTCTATGTAGTGTTTATTCAATCTTAATATAAAATTGAGAGAAATGTCAGATATTTGCATTTGTTTTCCTTAATATATAATCAGCTATCGTGACCAATTCAGCATGTTGGCAGATTCTATGGCGAAGGAGAAATCTGACTTAGAGATCAGGGAAAAATCGCAAAGCAAGGTATGATTGGTTAATATTGATATCAAAGATGAAATAAATAATGTTATCCTTATAGGGCTCTGCTTTCAGAGTTTAAGGATATTGAATTGATTCCTGGGGATTTAAGGCCAAGCTATTAACAAGGATCACTATTTGTAGCAAGCTTAGTCTTAATATAACAAAATTTCAAATTCACGTTTCAAATTTCTTTATATTTTGGTCTAAATCAAAGATCAAATACAATGAAGATGACTGACAACATGAATCATTATTAAGTTATGAGTCACAACAATTTATCCTGGATCCACCAAATAATCTTTTTGCAGACTGTTCTTTGTCCCAAATAATGTCCAAAACATTTTTAATTGATCAATGGTTATTGTCAGCAGGCATAGATTTGAACTTAGAAGTGCCACATGTTATGTAATATAAGATTAAAATAGAGTGCAGATATTGATATTCCTGAAATAGTAATATGTTAAGTTTGTTTGAGCTGTTGGTAAGACTGGACATTTCTGCAATTTCTCATGTGTAATGTTGAAAACAAGTCATGAAAAATATTATTTTTGATTTATTGAAAGTATAAAGAGGACTTATGTTTTGGTGTAGGTGCTTGAGCAGATGAAGAAGGAACTTCGTCGCAAGATGGAGACAGAAATCAAGAGTTTCCAAGAGCAGATGTACAGAGATGAGGATGATGAATATTTCAGGCAACTTGATGCTGATAAAATGAGGTACCAACTACAGATGGCTCGGTACCAGGCTAGAATATGAGGTACCAACTACAGATGGCTCGGTACCAGGCTAGAATATGAGGTACCAAATACAGATGGCTCGGTACCAGGCTAGAATATGAGGTACCAACTACAGATGGCTCGGTACCAGGCTAGAATATGAAGTACCAACTACAGATGGCTAGGTACCAGGCTAGAATATGATATACCAACTACAGATGACCTGGTACCAGGCTAGAATATGAGGTACCAACTACAGATGGCTCGGTACCAGGCTAGAATATGAGGTACCAACTACAGATGACTTGGTACCAGGCTAGAATATGAGGTACCAACTACAGATGGCTCGGTACCAGGATAGAATATGAGGTACCAACTACAGATGGCTCGGTACCAGGCTAGAATATGAGGTACCAACTACAGATGACTTGGTACCAGGCTAGAATATGAGGTACCAACTACAGATGGCTCGGTACCAGGCTAGAATATGAGGTACCAACTACAGATGGCTCGGTACCAGGCTAGAATATGATATACCAACCGGGATGAAATATCATGTACAATCTAGGTATCAGATTATGTTCCAAATGATATCAACATTCCTAGAATATGGTGTTGCCTGAACAAATATCTTGGAATTGAATGTCTCAGAGGGTATAATTAAAGATGAAAGAACTGCAGATGGTCAGGAGCCAGATCGTAACAAATTTCTAGATCTGGATCAGCTGTCAAACTTAAAATTCCTGGCTATTTTGTTTCCCATCTAATTGTAATGACTGATGGAGAAGGGCCCTATTGTAATGTGTGCTGCTCTGGGATCAAAATGTCAAAAAGTCAATATGAACTTATATATGATGCTCAGGGAAAATATACTATTTTTGTTGACCTGTTTGAATAAAAGGTAAACGCTTTAAGATTATCAAACATATTTTTTTTTACTCTCAATATTTTTTTTCTGCATGGAGAAAATATTTCTACATAAATGTATGAAATTGAAATTGCTTTTTCAATTTTTGAAATGCATCTTTTTGCAGTTTTTCTTAATACTCACTATTAAAACATTGCCAACATAAAGTGAGAAACATTTCCACAGAGGAAGTGGTTGATAAATCTGAGGTCTTAGATATCTAATATTTTGTAACTTCTTCGAGGAGACTTATATTGTACTGTAGATGTTTGTAAGGTTGTACATGAAGACAACTGTCATAGATATGTAAATAGACATCAATTAACCTGATATACAAGTGACAAAAATAAGCTCTGATGAAATTGGCAATATCAAACCAGATGGGGGTCTTGGCTCACAGTCAGATATTGTTCTAAATAAGATGGGCAGGATCACTTGAGTTCTCTTAATAGGGTAAATGTGCCTTGGGGTCTGCTGCCCGGGGGTCCGCATACCCATAGAGAGCACTCCACTCAAGATATTGATATTGAACAGTGTCTAGCATACTACATAGTTGAAATAAAGAGAGGTGCTCAAGTTTAATATATTGTGTCAAATAGTGCATCCGTCCAGTGAATGTCTCTTTACTGTACTTTATTGTGAGAGATGAGTGTGAAAGTTAGAATATATGTATGTTTATTATTTTTATGCAAGGAAAATAATCGGATGATTTATTTTCAAATAGATTCATGATGTTATAATAATGCTGAGGATATAGATTATCATATGATTTTTGATTCAGTTGACACATAATATGAGATAATTTTCTTAATCTTTTGTTAGTATTTAAGTATAAAATCATTTATGTTGCTGTTTATCAGAATGGCTATACCAGGAATAAAGCCATGGATTGCTTGGCCATAATTGTAACACACCTAAAAGCTAAAAGTAAAACATATGAAATGGTCAAGATGTTCGCATCAAGTACCGGTAGTTATTTAGGCTTTTGATTTGAATTGTTGAATGTGTAATATTGTATGAGACAAGCCAATTTGTGAATGTTGTAAAAATTCTGTCAATATTGATACTGTGTATATAACAAACTGGGGACAAAAGGGGAGTTGAAAATGGATCTCAAATGTTCTTTGAGATCTTTCACAAGATTTTCTTTAAAATCTTTTCTGATTGGACCGATAATCATATTCTATGTGCCAATTTGCTCGCTTCATCCCATAATTTAATCTGTGATATAACATCAGATATTCTATCATCAAATTAGTAGTCATTTTATGATTGTTATTAATGAGTATAATGATAAATATAAAATCTAATGAGTAATTATGAAGAAAGAAATCATTTTTGTATGGATTTCAAGACACAAAATGTTTTTTTTTTTTTTTATAGCTGTGTTGACTTTTTAGCTGTGCAGACTTTGTTCCAAAAATGAACAAAAGCGCAAGGCATAGCCTTGGAAAGATTTCGGCAAAATCTCAAAACAAGCTTTTGGTAGCCGCAAAGTGTAAACACAATAATGCGTACTTTCAGTTTAACTAATAATATAATAATAATAATAATAATAATAATAATCATTTGTATAGCGCTATATCAGACCAGGTCTGATGTTGTTATCCATCAACTTTTGCATGTACCAACAATTGTAGAAGCATTAATATTATGCATTTTCAGATGGCTTATGCCTGTTTTTTTTCCTGTTATTTTTAACAGAGCAGTCCCATAATAAATCTCTCAAATCTTATTCTTAATGATTCTTTGATGTTAATTTTTTTCTAGATCTTAGATAAATTCAGCTGTCTTGATTATTTATTTATGATATAATATACAGTTGAGTACATGTTAAATAGATATTATGAAATACTGGAAGCTTCCAGAAAGGCAATGAAGCCTTGCAAGGCTCTCCTCTGGATTTCAAAATTAAAGGAATCTAAATTAAAGAGGTAATTTAATGGTAACACCATAGTAAAACGAATTATGCACTAACAATGTTGATGTTCCATGACCTTGTATTAAGTCAGGGTGACTCCATTTTGGTGTTGGCCCTGATTTCCTGCTCAGATTTTGAAATATTTTTTTTACAGATTTTTTGCATATTCATAACATTGCTGCCAGTTCAAAATATTATCTGGATATGCAGCTAACAATATAAATCCATTAAATCAGATATTGTCATTTAGTCCACAGACTTCCAACCATCCCTTGCTTGGTCCCATTATCAAGGTCTGGATATATGGACAAAATATGTAATTGTGGATATATATTAAAGAAGTATTTTACCATTCAGACTTCATTATTGAAAAGATACTAGTAGATCATACTGCTTGAATGTTTTGAACATACTTTTTTATTTTGTAATTTGTTCATAATATTTTTAATATATATTCTCTACACTCTCATGACTGTTATTTAAAAATTAAGATGTTTGATAATTAAAGTAAAGATGAAAATGTTGGTGTAATTTTGATTGTAGGCAATTTGGTCTGACTATCATGATTTTCAGATCAAAATAAGTGTTATAATAATTTTTAGGTCATTATTTAAGAGTTTTCAATTTATTTGTATTCTTTGTTTATATAGTACTGTATATCCACATTATCCACAGATTGTATAAAATAAAACCACCAAGAGTCTGTAAATATATAGAAAACAATAAAAGATTATTTAATATAATTCATTGTCTCTTTTCATTGAGGTACTGGTAACTTTCAGTGCCTCTTCTCACTGTCTGTCCTCTGTGTGTGTGTGTTACCCTCTTTCCTCTATTTTCCTACGTGCGTTTGTCCCCTGCAAGTTTGATCTTTGGTCCCTGATTACATAACCTTATGTAACATCAAGGGGCATGGTTATTTGATCTTTTGGCTAGCTGCCAACTGTCACTAAGTAGGGCAGTCAGATCCTTGTCACTTGGACACCACTCTACAACCTCTATTGACCTACATAATAGTAACATTTGAATCAGTGCTACAAATAACCTCTGACTTAGCTGCTGTTGGTATTGAATGTTGTATAAAGTAAAGGCATTGAAGCAGCAGCTCACACAGTGTGTCCCCCTCCATGAAAACTCAATGTACAATTCCGCCAAAAACAATCGAGGAAGAAATGACAAAATGTGTGGTTTTGTACAAGGCACACAGTAGATTATGTTATTATAAAGGCTATGAATTAGATAAGAGAGCAGAGTCTCAGTGCACTTTTAAAGGTATTAAGCGTTGAACCTGTAATTTTGTGTATGAAAAGCATACCTATATACGACCATCATGACATATTGAAGTTTAACATAAAGTAAAAAGATGAGTTGCAATTAGACAGAAGTTACACTCTATAAGCTAAATTAGTGCTTAATTCTTTTAACAGCCTGCAACACAGAAAAAGACCAACGTCAATGTATCTTGGAATCTGGCTATTATTGTTGACACCACAGATTATTACAGTACTGATCGTGACATTCGTTCACTAGTTTAAAGTGACCCAAGAACCAAATTTCCTTGAATAAAAATTGCCATTAAACTTGCAATTTCTAAAAAGTTGGAAGGCCCCTCCTCAGCAACCAGTCAATTTTTTTGGGCAAACATTCTAACTCCTTTCAGTGCCTCTATCATGACGTCATCATAGTATCCAATATGGCAGCCTCCTTGAGATCAACATGCCGGTATGGTTTCTCGAATCTTTTTCTTTAAAACTTCACGAGCAAGTGTCATTGAAAAACCATAATATCTTAGATAAATAGATCACAGATTCTCTTTCTTTATTGTGCATTAAAGTTCTTTAGTATTTCGGTATCTAATGAGTATGCAGTAGAATATCGTTTATCGCCCACCTCTGGTTTAGCACTGATGTTACAGCCAAGGAGGTTTTTATGCCAATTATGGTCCTTAAAACCGCCTTGATCCAGCCTTGCAAGACGAGTCGTGCCAGTCCTGACATTTGAGGTTACACTTGATCGAGCCAGTCTTGCCTTATTACATTTGTCTCAGGCAAGTTTCTTTCGGCGGGATGCCAATTGGTTTTGTAGTTCTGTTCTGAGTCTTGAAGTTTGGACAATGACCATAGGCCCCCTGCCAATCTCTCTGACCAATGATTAAATATAGTGGAGTTGTACAGTTATGGTTCCGGTAGAGTTGTACTGTGCTGGTGTGTACTTTACAATGGGAAAAAAACAACAAAATGAGATCGGCAATCAGCCTATTGGCATCGTCAACTTTGTAGCCAGTTTTACGAAAATCAGTGTTTAGTAGAGAAAACATATGACACAGTCAAATCGAGGAGAGCTGTAGGAAAATAAATTCAATCCACTTGCACACTCTCACTGCCCTTGCATGCACAAGATTCTGTGATTTGCAATTTTGTGATTGCAAGCACAGGGTATGCACCAGCAAATGATTGTGACATCACACATCATAACAACAAAGTTGTAAGTGTGAAATACGACATCTATGATTAACTTGTTTTATTTAATTATCTTTCATTCTGATCTCATTTTACTATTTGGTTACAAAATAAGTGCTCACACCAACCTTGAAATGACCAAATATACCAGTGATGACCAACCCCTGCAATGGCTCAAGATGCTAGATTTTTATTTGCGAACTCACTTTGTTGATAAATGAGATAAGTTATATGAGCTTGCCGACCACTTTATCTTTATGTTTTGTTGACTTTAATCACCATGACTATGTATTTAGATTTTCATTGTCATGTGGTAAAAAACCTGGCCAGATAGGACAATATTTTTTGTTTCAATCCTCTGGACTGTGACTAATTTTCTGTAACTCCAATTTATATATATTTTTTATGCAAGCAGCAACTCTTAGAGCAATAATAAATATATGTAATGATTCAGATTATATTGTAACAAATTGCATATATAGTGATCACAGAAGACGAGGGCTGGTATGTTTACGTCAGAGATTTCTGTGTACATGTCATTCTGTGATGCATTTGATTCTTACTCTCGTGTAGCGAGTTTGGGATGGTAGTGCTCCGAACCGTGCACATTTCCTTCTTTCAGCAGTTTGCAAATCTGCTTGGAAACAAAGATCTCCTACTCCACACCCATTCAGAAGAGTAGTGTGTTTTTTGGGGGTTCTGGATAAGATTTTCATATTCAAACACATCTTCAGCAGAGGACATTTGGTGAGATATATGGCCAGGCCATGTGATATTTGGGGGAAGGAGAAATATAAATATTTTCAAAATGGAAATTGCATACAAATTTCTTTTTTTTAAAAAAGGCTTTCCTGTTAACATAATGAACATTTAAGACTACCAAAAATATGTCTTACATGTAAGACAACTGCTGTGCCCAATAACTGTCGTTGTGGTCCGAAAGCTGTCAATGTCCACAACTTTTGATGGAAATTGGACATCTGACAACTTTGGGGTGACTATTGATGGTCCTGGGGATAATGACTGACTTTATACTGTCGTAACATCAATCAGATTGACTATTGACGCTGATTGGGCAAGGTGCCCCCAAGTCGTCAATATCCATCAACTAGTCCCCTATCATTTGAAATTAAGAAGATGATTGGGTATCAGTCATTTAATATTATCTTCATTCGAGCAGGAGGTGGAAAGAATAGCCATTTATTTTCTACATTTTTGCCCTGAAAACAAATGTTGTAATTGCGAATATTAAAATGGTAGTTCTAAAGATTTCACATTTATATCTTATAAACAAGAGGAAAATAATTATGGATTTTACAAACATGTTTGCATGCACATTTGCATGCTAACTCCTGCTGTGGCCACAGTACTTTCGTCACGGTTACAGCCACGGCCTAAAGAGGGGGTGAAACAGAATAGCTCTAACATAAAAGTTGATGTTGAATAGTATTTCCTTTAAATGTCTGGATGAGGTACCAATAAATATCATTTCTTCTGATTTGAAATTTATTCCAAGCTAAAATAGGTGCATTTTAAGGCTATAGCAATAGATCACCATTATCAACCACAAGAGTCCATCAATTGCATAGGTTCCATGTTGATATTTAATTTCCAATGCGATTGCTGGAAATTAGTTGAGATCTTAAATATTATGGCCCAAACTGATAACGAGATGATTGATGAACAAATAATTTTTTAATTGATTATTTTGCAATATCCTTTAGATTCCAAAGGTTGTTAAGTCAGATCCAGATGTTTACAGACAGACAGATCAGAAAACATTACATGACAGGAAGCAGAAATATCCTTCAGCTTCATGAACGGGGCATCTTCCAAAATGTCTTCCCAGAAACAAGGTTGGATGTTTTGAAATTATCTGATATATTATATATATCACGCTTACCCAAATAATAAACTTATTTTTTTTTAATTATTCATTTTTTTTTAATTAACCGTTTTCCATACCATATGTCTAATCATAGGAGTTGTTCTTTCAAATGAAAAAATGATAAGACTTCATGATTTACAGAATCCACTCATGCATACTTTTTGCATACTTTTTGTATGTTCCTTTGAAATATTTTTTTAAATATGCTGTTTATGTATTTTAGAACCCCAGAGTTGCTGAATGTGCTGAAGGGTTCACCTCAGTGCATTTACTGTGGATTTGACCCGACGGCTGACAGTCTCCACATTGGTAACCTGCTGGCGATCATGGCCATGCTGCACTGCCAGAGAGGCGGACACAGTGTCCTTGCTGTGGTCAGTATCCTCTCAGCCTAAATCTCCACCAGTTAACTAACATGCATTTTGAAAAGGGAAATAAGAAAGTACTGCATATAATGAGGGAGAGATTATTGATTGTAAAAGTGTAAAGAAAAATTACATAATCTGATCATGCAAAGAGCTCACTGACATATATTATTTGATAACAAATTTTTTTGTGAACCTAGGTATTTTGGAGGTGGAATATGACATAACTTGAAAGATTTTTTGTGTGTATTGGCCTTCAGTTGGGCGGGGCCACTGCTCAGATAGGAGATCCCAGTGGGAAGACTAAGGAACGGCCAGCGATGAACCTGGACACCATACAGTACAATGTCAACAGCTTACAGCAAAGTCTTCAAAGAATCTTCAATAATCATGCAGAATATTTTGCTAAGAATACCAAACCATTTAAACCCTTGAAGTAGGTTTTACAGCATTAATATCATTATATTTAGTAAATAAGAGTAAAGTATTATAGAATGCACACTGTTATTATCTGCAAAGTCATATTGTCAAATGATTTTAAAGCATTTTTATAAAAATTATAATTTTTCCAGTTGTTTCCCAATTCCATTATGAGAATATCATTTTTCACCAAGTTACCAATATTTCACTGAACATTTGAGTTTATATTTTGAGAAATTTGTGAGAAGGAAATTATTGAATTATGCAAAACAAATTGTACACATATACTTTTACATAGCTTTATGCCTTGTGAGAATTTGGTAGGAGATAGTGTTGGTCCTTTCTGTAAAACTCATATCATACTCATATTTGTGTCATTTAATTTGGTTTGTTTCTATCAATTTTATTTGGTCTCAGTAAGAGCCATTTATAAAGTTTTGAACCCTATCACATCAATTACAACCTATTTCCCCATCAAATGTATGGTAGCTTGCATCCACTATCCTACTTAATTGATATCAAATTGATGTAAACATGGCACATGCACACCCAGCATTATACCCAGAATTTTGGCAGGTGCCAGATGTTGAGAAAAAAAACGTGTATATTTATAAACCAATAGTCTGTAACACTACATATGATTATAAACAAAACTATGATTTGATTATACATATTTGCTATTTGTAAGAATGATATTCTTCAAATGAATTTGTCTTTTGAATAATGAAAGTGCATGAAAGTACAAGCATCTCTTGAAGATGGGCTGAATCAGTGTCCACTCCTGGCACACAGATACGCCACCATATGGCCTTCTGATGGAGTGTGAACGCAATAGAATGTAAAGATTCAATAATTTGGCTGGGTGATACATTTTGATTCGTATTATTAATATCAACTTCATGCATCTATGACCAATCATGCCTCAGCAAACACATAAAAACCAGTTGAGGTTGCAATATTCAATAAATATGATAAACACTGCAGACATAATAATGCTTGGACTATGCAACTTGACAAATGGTATTGATATGAATGATGAATTATTTCTTTTAATTATTTATGACAATGCAAAAAAACCCAGAAAGATAATTATTATACATTTCTGGATATGATTGTTGATTCCAGAGTATTTGACAACCGTGAGTGGTATGCAAGAAGGAATGTGGTTGAGTTCATGTCTACGGTGGGAAGGCACTTCAGGATGGGTCAGCTCCTGGGAAGACACAGGTAAAATGCCTCTCAATATATAGGTCAGCTGCTGGGAAGACACAGGTAAAATACATTCTCTCAATATATAGGTCAGCTGCTGGGAAGACACAGGTAAAATACATTCTCTCAATATATAGGTCAGCTGCTTGGAAGACACAGGTAAAATACATTCTCTCAATATGTAGGTCAGCTGCTGGGAAGACACAGGTAAAATACATTCTCTCATTATATAGGTCAGCTGCTAGGAAGACAGGTAAAATACCTCTCAATATATAGGTCAGCTGCTGGGAAGACACGGGTAAAATACATTCTCTCAATATGTAGGTCAGCTGCTGGGAAGACACAGGTAAAATACATTATCTCATTATATAGGTCAGCTGCTAGGAAGACAGGTAAAATGCCTCTCAATATATAGGTCAGCTGCTGGGAAGACACGGGTAAAATACTTTCTCTCATTATATAGGTCAGCTGCTAGGAAGACAGGTAAAATGCCTCTCAAGATAAAGGTCAGCTGCTGGGAAGAGACAGGTAAAATACATTCTCTCAATATATAGGTCAGCTGCTGGGAAGACACAGGTAAAATACATTCTCTCAATATATAGGTCAGCTGCTGGGAAGACACAGGTAAAACACCTCAATCCTGTTAATATATGACCTACATCTACAATCCATACTAATTACAATGTATAGTGGAGGTCTTTAAACATTGTTATTATCAAATCAGTTTAATGAAATTATAATATTTCATTCAGGACATTGGGTGATACATGTTTTCTCTAGATACTCTATTTTGTAAAATTGTAGAAATTTTTGAATATGTCTTAAAAGGTAATAAGCTTTTGCCCATTATAGTCTTACTTTGATTTTATTCCCAGAATGTAGTGGATTAAGTTTTTTTTAAGAAGCTTCACATGTCACCTTGTCTTCAGTATTTTAATGTCTTTCAATATTGGCTCTCTACCATGAATCACGTTTTTCATTATTAATACATTCTATTTTTTTCTTCAAATTATGTATTGCAGTGTGGAAAGTCGTTTGAAAAGTGCAGAAGGGATGAGTTTAACAGAATTCACATACCAGGTTTTTCAGTCTTATGACTGGTTACATCTCTACCAACAATATAACTGTCTTGTCCAGGTAATTTTCCTGATTTATATAATATTATTTGACTGTTACCACCCTTATGAACTTGTTTATGCTGTGAGTGTTCATACTTTCTTGAGGGAGAGGGTTGAAACACAGTCAATAATATATATTATAAGTGTTTCCTGAATTCTACAATATTAAATGGCATATAATTCATCAAAACAAGACCTCCATTTTCTTTATGAAAAATTGGAATGCATTCTGAAGAAAAGATGTGGTTTTAGATTGGTGGCAATGATCAGATGGGTAATATTGTGGCAGGCCATGACCTCATCAGCCGCATTACAAATAAACCAGTATTCGGTATGTGCTTGAGTTTCTTTGAAGAAGTTTTTAATTTTCAACTTAATTTTAGTCCAAGACATATATAGTGTGTTGTTTGTTTAAACTCAATTCTAAAAATATAAAATTACATGGGTGTTTGTATTTGATTGCAGGTTTAACAGTTCCACTTGTCACTACCACAACAGGAGATAAGTTAGGAAAAACAGCAGGAAATGCTGTGTGGCTTAATAGGGAAAAAACCTCACCATTTGACTTTTATCAGGCAAGCCTGTCCAATTTAATTGAATACATTTGTTTTATCAAATGATATGATAAAATGAAATATTTAGTTTTTTACATTGATTTGTCAAAAGTCTGAATGATTATTTTATGTGAGGATTTCCTAATAAATTCCAATTTAAGTACAAGAAAGCAGTTATACTTTTTCTGATGGATAATATAATATCAAATAAACTATGACATTTTAAAGGTCGGTTCTTATAATTTATGGAGAACAGTGATTTTATTGTGAACTAAAATGATCGTTTTAAATCTTTTATTGGCAGGTTACATGAATGTTTAAAACAATTAATGTGTTTTAAATATCATTATGAATATAACCATTTAATATTATTTTGGTTTTGGCAGTTCTTTGTACAGAGACCAGATTCAGAAGTCGAGAAATACCTCAATTTTTTCACATTTCTGCCTGACGCAGAGATCAGAAGCCTTATGAAAGATCATAAGGTAAATGTATATTTTTTTTTTGAATTTGTGGTCAAGTGTTCAATAATAAACTAATTGATTTACATGATACTTAGAATTAAAATAATATGAATATATAAAATGTGCTACACATATTTTATATACAACAAATGAACATCTTTAAATTCCATCTTGTAAATTTGAACAAAATGTATTTCAGAGGATACCAGAAATGCGAAAACCTCAAAAGAAATTAGCAGAAGAAGTGACAAGATTAGTTCATGGAGGTAATTTCCATTTTGAGCATTGCATCCTTTGCCTCTTTGTATCAGTTTTATTTGGGGATCAGGTGAGAATATCATCGAATCTGAATGATAAAAATATATAATTTTGATTGCAGAGGCAGGGCTTTCACTTGCCCAACGCTGCACAGATGTATTATACCATAGCTCAGCAAATGCTCTCGTAGAGTTGTCTGAAACTGAGCTTGCAGAACTGTTTAACAATGCATCTAGTCATGAAGTGTTGCTGCACCCTGGCACCACAGTGATGGATGCTGTCATGGCTGCCAAATGCTTTGGAAGAAAAGGTAGGTCTGCGCTGAGAAAAGGTAGGTCTGCACTGAGAAAAGGTAGGTCTGCGATGAGAAAAGGTAGGTCTGCAATGAGAAAAGGTAGGTCTGCAATGAGAAAAGGTAGGTCTGCACTGAGAAAATGTAGGACTGCACTGAGAAAAGGTAGGTCTGCTCTGAGAAAAAGTAGATCTGCACTGAGAAAAGGTAGGTCTGCTCTGAGAAAAAGTAGATCTGCACTGAGAAAAGGTAGGTCTGCTCTGAGAAAAGGTAGGTCTGTCATGGGAAAATGTAGGTCTGCTCTGAGAAAAGGTAGGATACACTGAGAAAAGGTAGGTCTGCTCTGAGAAAAGGTAGGACTGCACTGAGAAAAGGTAGGTCTGCTCTGAGAAAAGGTAGGTCTGCACTGAGAAAAGGTAGGTCTGCACTGAGAAAAGGTAGGTCTGCTCTGAGAAAAGGTAGGTCTGTGATGGGAAAAGGTAGGTCTGTGATGAGAAAAGGTAGGATACACTGAGAAAAGGTAGGTCTGCTCTGAGAAAAGGTAGGTCTGCACTGAGAAAAGGTAGGTCTGCACTGAGAAAAGGTAGGTCTGCTCTGAGAAAAGGTAGGTCTGTGATGGGAAAAGGTAGGTCTGTGATGAGAAAAGGTAGGATACACTGAGAAAAGGTAGGTCTGCTCTGAGAAAAGGTAGGTCTGCACTGAGAAAAGTTAGGTCTGCACTGAGAAAAGGTAGGTCTGCTCTGAGAAAAGGTAGGTCTGTGATGGGAAAAGGTAGGTCTGTGATGAGAAAAGGTAGGATACACTGAGAAAAGGTAGGTCTACTCTGAGAAAAGGTAGGTCTGCTCTGAGAAAAGGTAGGTCTGTGCTGAGAAAATGTAGGTCTGTGCTGGGGATTATGAGGAGTGAACCAAAAGACTTCAGAAAAGGTGGGTATGACATGGTCACTGATGGAAATCAAATGCTTCAAAAGACAAGATACAAAATACTTAATAGAAGATTTAATCCAGTTACTAGATAGATATGAGTGAGACTGGAAACTAAAAACATGAAAAGGCAAGTTAAGCACAAGTATAATTTGATCACAGATTGTTTGGAATGCACATTCAGAGTATGTTTAAATGCTATGATGTTATTGCAGTGGATGCAGACAGAATAATTAAGCAGGGAGGGGTATGGATCAACCAGCGACGGATCACTCAGCCAGATTACGTGCTTATACCTGGAGAACATATCCTACCAAAGACAAACATAACACTTATCAGAGTGGGTCAGTAAAGTTTACTTCTCTAGTTTATTAGTATTAAGTTGGAATCTTTTGGAATTTTTGAGGTGATATTCACAAAACGTTTTTATTTTACAATTAATTTCATAACTGTCAGACAAGCCTAAGCATGTCTGGACCAACATTGTTCAAATAGCTTTGATTTAAATCTATTTTAAAAGGGGCATTAAAGTATACACTGCAGTCTTCAAATCAATTCCTATTGGAATGAAGTGTTGAAAATTTTAATAATTTACAGCCAATGTTAAAATGTTGAGGGTCCTTTTGGGTTAAATATAGTGCTTACTTTGAACATGCCAATTTTGATTCTACTTCAAAATATAAAAAAACTAAGAGATTTAATTTTATGAAAATTTATCTTACATTTTCAGGCAAGAAGAACTATTCCATGATAAAATGGCTGGCATAGGAATGTTGGCACCAGTATCAGGGCACCAGTCTGAGGACGGTAATAAGATGGTACAAATACAACAGTATGAAGTCCCCAATTTGAATTTATTATATGTCCCCCGCGACAGGCGGGGGACATTAAATTGAGCTGCGTCCGTGCGTGCATGCGTGCATCTGTCCATGGTAAATTACTTGTGTTCATGATACAGCCACAACGGTTTGACATTTACCTTAGATATTGCACATATGCATTCCCGGGGACCTTCCTCTGATCATATTAGATAATGGCTGTGATTGGTCAATTTCTGTTGCCATGACAACCATGTCTCGTACTTGGCTCATGCACATGATACAGCCACAACTATTTTACATTTAGCTTAGATATAGCACACAAGTTATGTTGCCATGGCAACCATGTTGCCAACTTGTGTGCCAGAACAGTTTAACATTTACTTAGATATTGCACACATGCACTCCCGGAAACCTTCCTTCAATCTGATTATGTTATGGCTGTGATTGCTCAATAATGTTGCCATGGCAACCATCATCCGTCTTTGCGTGCACTTGTGTCTGTGTATTTTTGTTACTATTGTTATTGTTGGATTTATTTTCCGCATTTAATACTACCCTTTTCAGACGTCCCCCCAACCATAAACATCTATTGTGCCCAAAGTGCTCTTGTTTTTTTTTATAATCAGTCATTCTAATGCTTGTTGAGTTCTGACTTGTCATGGAATTTAATTTATATTAAAGAAACCTTGTACATATGGATGAAAATTTTGTAAATATCTAAATAAAAATTTGAACTCAAAACACAATTTGTTTTTCACAATTTATTGCCAACACTGCACAACGTCAGCAGTCCAGAGTCAGGCCAAGGGGCAGCACCAGGTGGCACCACGTCCCCAAGCCATTCCCCAGATATGTAGTAGCAAATGAAAATGCACTTCCACCACAATAATTGAGTTAGTTAGATAAAACTGAAAAGTGTTCTACCAGGCCATATTAAAACTTACACCATGGCTGATATACATATAATTATATTATAAAACCAACAATCCATTGAAGTGATATATATATATTTATATATATATATATAATATAACATCTGGATTACTAGGCTGAACATATATCCAATACAATATTCTATTTGAATAGCTTATACTATAAGTGCAACACAGACCAGCTGGGGGAAAGGTAAACATAATTTATAAACACAAATCTACCCATTTTAGGTATAACAGATTTCTGGTGACCCATTTTGATGCTCATTATTTGTTGTATTTGGGTCAGAGTATCTATCGCATGCTCTACTAATTGCACACCATTATTCAACGATATACTAACACTGAGGAGCATTGGAAGAATTTGGGTGTTTGTATGAAGAGGTGGGGGCCTGGTGCTGTGTTGCCAAGTGAGCTGTACACTGGTCACCTTCACATATATCCCTACAGTTCCCCCTTCCCAGAATCCCCCAGTAATACATACTCAGGACCTGGTGATGAGGCTCCATATGGGAGATAGAAGGCTACCTTTGGGCTGTGTTGTATCAGCATCTCATTTTACAATGGTTTTTTTTTCAAATGTTATTCCTTAAGCATTACATTAAATCTTTTCTGGTTTGTACTTTCCAGTGTTGACTGAGTCAACATTTGTCTTTCCATTTTACAGAATATGTTGATACAACACAGGCCACTGAAGAGATTATATACAAAATATTTATATAAAATTTTAGATACAATATTTCACGACAACAAGAAAGAAATCAGCCACAATTGATGCCTATTCACAATACATTATTTTCTAAGAACTGGCATATTTCATTGAGACATTAATGCCTCATATAAATGTTTTTGAAAGTGTCATAACCAAATTATGTGTTCCTGCATTTCAAATATTCTCATTTTATACAATCGTAATGAGTTGATGCACAACAAATTTGTTCCAAAACCAGATCCTATTATAGTGAGATCTTCCCAAATGTGAACATTATAAATGGCATCATGGACATTACAAAAATAACTATGATTATAGTGAGGAGATTAAAAAGTGGAATGCTACCTACAACTACATAACATGGCGGCCCAGAACCTGGCTGCTCTGTACCACACCATTCATTTAGCTCAATACTATTGCTGATACCAACTTGATGGCTGAGAAAATAATAACATATGCCAGCCCAGACATAGAGGGCAATATTAGCATGCACAGAGGGACTGGGTAATCTTGAAACACAATATAAATACATTGGCTTTAATGAGAAATAACTTGTAGTTCATGTAAATAGTATTTGTTTTAAACTTCAGTTTTTTTATAATTAAAACAATTGAGTTACTTGATGTTGTTTCAACATATCTGAAACAAATAGTTTTACTCGGTGAAGTACCATTTATTGTTTTACTTTGTGAAGTACCATTTAAAATCCTGCATTAATGTAAACGATCCTAATGATTCAGATATTATTTGGATATTATTAAGAGGAGGATTCAGTAATTGCATCTGCTAATTGTAGCTGCTCCACTGATCAAGTTGTCATCCTGATAAGAATATGTCCGTCTTTAACCTTTAACATTTGGCATGCCAGGTTCACTCACCATCACTCAAAATAGCCAAATCTATTACTAGCTAAACTAATATGTATAGTTATAAAGCACACACCACGGGATTGAAATGATCCACCAAGTGTCAAGTACAGCACAGGATTTCATATGAATCCTTCAACAGCATTGCTTCAGTCTCAATAAAAATGTGTCTCTCTACATGCTGGTCAAACCCCACACCACAAATGTACAAATCTCAACGAGCAATACATTTTGTCTGGACATCAGTCACATCTACATAACTAAAACACGGTTATGTTGTGAATGGCGATATAAGAATACAAAACTAATTCTGATAAACAAAATGATAGCATTCTATACTCATAATTTCATCAGTTTCTGCTGACACCTGACAAAATCTATCCTACATATGGCCTACCAAATTCTTTTTTCTCACGTTTTTAATATCAATTTTTTATCTTAATTTTTTTCCTTATTTTTGACTTTATTATTTTTATATTTTTTTGTTGGAGCCCTTACCTCAGGAGACATCAAGTATAACCAATGTTCTATTGCAATGCCCTCTACACTCAACTGATCTTATTCTATATTTATACATATACAGGAGAAGCAACAAACAGCAAGTTGGGAATAAATAGTTTTTTAGTTATTCCTTTTTTAAAGCTGTGATTTCATTTAGCTGCTTCTCCATGTCCTACAGGATTTGATCACATTAGAAGTCTCCCGTAAGTGCTCCATTTTTTTATATTTAATTTAAGTTTTTAATCTTAGTGGTTCACCTTAAAATGTATAACTATATACATAATATATACTTCTCTCCTCTTACTAATTGGCGTTATATACCAAGTATAATATAGCCACTCCAGTAACAATATATATTTTTTAAAGTACAAACAGCATTACAACACTGGCCTTTTTTTTTAAACTTTTAACTTATTTACCTGCACATGTCTAGTCCTATAATAAACAGTATGTACTTTTGTTAATCAGATATCAATTATTCATACAAATAATTGTATCAAATTTCTGTATTTATATAACAAACACACAAGTTTCTTACTTGTTCTATATCTTGTTGAGTCCATATTGACATTTTCTCAGGAGATAAGTGAGTTCTATTTAAGGCACCTTATCCCACTGTCAAATGTAAGAGAGGTCCTCATTCAAAATGACTCTCAAATATTTTCTTTGTCAGTGTTTATGAAGCCTTGATATGTTTTAACTTTTAACCAATAATTATGTCAAAATTAAGTTTAAGAATATTCTGGAATATCCAATATGTTAGGGTAAGTATATATTAGATTTCCTCCACAGGCAGGATGCTCTGTGAGACCTCTGTCAGTCCAGGGCTTGTGCCATATATCCAGCGGAAAATCTTAAGGTTCTTTAACACAAGGCAAATATATATGGCTTACTTAACTCTTCACCTCCAATCATCTTGCTCATTTCAACTTTTGTGTTTTAAATAAATTTGGTGAAATGATTTTGGTATCAACTATGAAATGTATTGTCACTTAATTGCCAGCAGTTTCCATGCCTTGGCTTGACAAATATTTAGTGCTGCATAAACTGTGAATTTAATTACCCAACCTATTTTCTATCTATACATATGAGGGTGAAGCTTCCCCTTTGTATGCCAACACATTCCTATCTTATGAAGATGTCATGTGTATAATATCATACATTACTTGGGGATGATAAAAATGTTTGGGAAGTTTACTTCTCTGTGAAACCACAATAAATATATCTCCCAGTAGTGAGCCTGACTTGTCAGCTAACAGAGAGAGTTGCGGGAATTAAGCTGTATTAACCTCCTCTTAAATGTCATCTATTATATGCTCTTTATATCTAAACACAGTTTGTTTAGGTCTAACTAATGAAAACATGTTAAATGTTTCTATTCTATTGATCAAATTATGCTGATGTGATCAATTAATTAACAGCTTGTGTCAGTTCTTTTTATTTGTATAAATATTTACAAAGACATGGTAGTTAATCTATGCCAGTAGTTTTTGTGTTACTAATGAGATGAGAGACACACATTATTTCCTGAATGATGTAAAAGAACATCACTCATTTACCTGTAGTGACTATCACATATATGTATCATTCTTGTTGTGATATGTTTATCTTCCACAACATTAAGTTCACCTCACCTTTGTGATGTGCTTTGTATCTTCATTAAGAAACCAGCCTCAGTGTGAAAGCTGGCAGATATACAAGTGAGGCGATATTTTACTGGAACATCCACGTCACTCTATCTTGCCAACATCTCCTGATGAGAAAGAACCCTATTTAATATAATTTCATACAGAGATATATTTGTCTGCATAAACGACTTGCACAATCACAGCAACAACAACAAAATCCTACAAATATATTTCATTTCTTCAGATCTTCAGGTATAAAGAAAAATCCAATAATTCAATACACAATATATTGATTAGTTTTATGAAAAAGGAAAGCTTGCTCCCATAATATACAGGGCATATTTTCATGTAAAACCTTCACAACATTTTATGAACAATTATTAACTTAACATTCTACATTAGAAATTAATCAAATATAAAATTAAGCGTTATTGTTTTCTATTTACAATATCCAACATCTTTATATTTTATACAGAAAATGATGGATCCATATCGTTATAAACTATATTCCAAAATGTGGCATAGATCTGTACAATGGGACTTGTATCAAACACCCTGGCATTTTAAAAATGTTACCACATAATAGGACAAAACAATTACATACCCTTCCATCACTCCAATGGTGCTTGTTCAAATATATTACATGGCATAAAAAGGTTTGTTGGTGGGCATTTGTTCTAACATCACATACTTTGTTCAATTGACAAAAGATACATACTTTGTTCAATTGACAGATCTTCTATTCCTGATTATACAATGACTTTCACCCTTATATACTAGCTGTTATAAATAAGTTGCCATTGCATACTTCCACCACATTTTATTACTGCTATAGCATCACAAATATCACCCAGAAATGGTAATCTACACCACATGAAGGCGATTAGTTTCCAGTTCTTCTGAATACAAGGTGCTGGTGTTATATATATATACAGGTGCAGTGAAGTTATGAGAAGTAGTGATAGAGGGCTTGGGTGCCTGGGGATGCCTTGATGTTCAGGTTTTTCAGTAGATCTAGTGGATCAGGTGGACTGGTTGAGGCTTGTTGACCATCCATTACCTTAACCTGTGACAGTCCTCTTTGATGTAATGTTGCTTGTGAGGGTCCGTCATGCAACAGTTCAAGGCCTTCCTCCACTAGACTTGTGTTAGGCATACTGCCTCCAGTGGCGCCGGCTGGTGGCGTAGTTGAAGGTTGGCTTCTGAGAGCACCAGCATATGACATGCCTGGCTGGGTCTGTGAAACGGATTGGCCTGCACGCCGCATGTACAGAGGCACCGGTCTGTCTGCAGCCAGCTGTCCTGACAGACCAGGTACCTGAACCTTAACTGCACTCTGTCCAATGTGAATGTTACCCAGATCCATCTCACTTGATTTGTCTTCTAAACTGTCTTCTATGAAGCGCACCATGTGGTCCACGGCACTGGGCATCTCCATGTCATTTAAGAGGTCCTCTCTTGTGCGCACGATAGCATTTTCATGGTGTGGTATACAGCGTGAACTATGTACAATGGCACTGTCCTGATCCTGTAGGCTGGGAGTTCTGTGCACAATAGCACTGTCATGCTGACCAATATTCAGATGTGCTGACTGCTGTCCATGCATGGAATACTTAGCCATGTTGTACGGCCTGAAGGCTTGATTGTTATATGCTCCTTCTTCTGCCTGTAAAAATCCGTTATTGCTAGATGCGACAGCTCGGCTGTATGACAATTTGCTTGGCTGGCTGTTGTTAGCATGAGAATAAGAGCATGAAGCATGCTGTGACTGTGCTGCTTCTCTCCAGGGGGCACCACCTCGCTGCATGTACCGGTCACGGCTGCTGGCATGCCCTGGGTGGTCCGTGGGCAGGCTTATATTGTGTGGTGATGGCTCCTCTAACCTCACAGATACTGTCTCTCGTTTGGGTTTGGATTTTGAAGGTGATTCAGAGGACTGTTGTTCTGGTCGGTGCCCATAGCCATCTCCTGATGAGTTGAGGAAGCGTTGGCCTGTGGCAGCATGATGTGGTGCTACCTGGTGGTGATATCCCATCTGCCAGCCAGGGCCTGATCTCTGCGGCATGCCCTGTGACTGTGACACTGGGGGATGGTGATGGGGCTGAGCATGGGACTGGGACTGCTGCTGCTGCTGTTGGTGCTGCTGCTGTCTGTCAGTCTGCTTCTGCTGTTGCTTTGTTTGAATGTACTGCATGAAGCTGTTAGCTGCAGCAGGACCTGAAGACTGAAGGATGTATCTAAAGAATTCCTGTTGGAGGAATGGGTTTTGAATTAGCATTAGTTCATCGGAGCCCTTGAGCTTGGCCATCATGGGGTGTGGGAGTTGGGGTGAGGGTCTTGAGGCCCCTGTAGGATCAGCCATGGTGCCAGGGCTTGCCTGAGGGGAGCTGGACGAGGCATTGCACACATTGGGAAGGATCTGGTACTGAGAGGAAGGCACCCCCGTCGTGCTGAGGGAGGGTGGTGTCGGACTCACATTCAGCAACTTTGACCTCTCTGGCAGCTCATTGTGAGGTACATGCTGCAGATGACCTCCACCAGGTGGCAGTCCATGTGGCAATATACTAGGTGGCGCTCCTCGTGGTGCCATCATACGAGGACCAATGGCATGCCCCAGGAGTGGATGAGGTGGCATTGCTGGTACTGAGGTGGGCACACTAGTGCGCCCTGGTGAGAGCAAGTATGGCTGAGCCATAGGTGGAAAGAATGGTCCATGAGGGTTAGGGTAGGCATGGGAAGGGTAAGCCATCCTGTAGGGCATGGCCTGCTGGTACGCTGGCTGCCTGGGGCCTGCCTGGTGGAGGGGAGCGCCTGCTGCTACCTGGGCAGTAGGCATGGATTTAGGCATTGCTCCGGACCCATGTGACATAGCAAGCTCTGGAGACTTGGTATTTGATGGTGAGCTTTTAGTGATGCTTGAGGCAGGACTAGGAGCTGTCTTGGTACTTGATGAGGCAGGAGATGGGGTAGAACTGGCAGACGATGTCAGCTGCACTGGTGAGCCTGTCAGCTTGGCTGCCTGACTGATGCCAGCCGCACCACGAGGACCCCACAGCTGAGGCGTTACGTGCTGGTAACCTAGCGCCATCGCACCTCCCACAGCCACAGGCATCATAGCAGAATAGTACATCTGAAATATCACCAACCATTATATCATATCTGTCTGTACTTTGCAAACCATTGGCTTCATTCCATTTATCAGTTCTCCAGTACATTTTGTCAATTTTTAATTTGAGGTTTTTAATCATCATTTATCTATTTATTTTAATCAATTCTTAACTAGGCTTTTGGCCAAAAATCATTTTCTATTTACATCTCCTTTCAGATTGTCTTTTGATACATTTTTCAAGTATTAAGCACACAATTTCTGGACTTTGAGAGAATGAGATCCCAATGAACACTAATAAAAGTGGATGTATTTCTGACCTGATGTGAAGGCATATGAGGTGGCAGATGTGAGAAGTGTGGAGGTCTTGGCTGGGTCCAGGTGGACGACTGTTGTGATGCGAATGTATAGCCATATTTGCCCACAGCTACTGGTTCCGGAGGGCTGTATGCAGCATGCCGCAGCCTGTTTGGGATGAACTCTGGGGCCAGTGGGTTGAGGATGTAGGTTTTCTTGAGCTCCACTCCATCCAGCTGAGCTCGTAAGTGGTTCCATGTGATACCATAAAGACTATTGCTCTTGAAGCATATCTCAATGAAACGCTCCCATAGTTTCCTGCAACATATAATTATGCATTTGTTATAAATATAACAGTAGAAAACCACTTAAGGAAATAATATGTGTTATTCTAAACAAAAAAGGTTAATGGTGTCACCAGTTATACCAAATTCTTGATAAAACAACAATGTTGCTCATCACTTTATGATTACTCCAAGCTAAGAGGATACCTTCCAGTACCTGACCTATATGGAGACTGACCTGCATTTGCCGATGGAGCAGAGTGACACTGGATCTCCTACCACTGCAACTAGGGACTGGGCCCTGGTGATGGCGGTGTTGAGTAACTTCACATTGGAGAGGAAGCCGTAATCCATGTAATCCTCCAGGGAGCTGTCAGAACTACACGTGTGTCGGGTACGCACTGTGCTCAGGAAAATAGCACGAAACTGCTTTCCTGAAAAATTGGAGTTTAATGTTTTTTTAAAATAATTACTACCGTTATCCTGTAAAACAGATGTTAATTTTAGGTACGGGAGATGGCAGCCAACTCTGCAGGTGTTTTTTTCTCTAGTTCATTTTCAATGGGTAAATATCAGGGGCAGCAACTCAGGGATGTGATGTTATGTTTTATCATATCTATCACTCAGGAGGCAAAGTGCTTATTGGATGTCAGATAGAAAGCAGTATTGTGAATTTATTGCAAAGAATAATTTTATTTAAAGAATATAATTTGTTTTCCAAAAAATATGAAAAGAAAACTATTTAAGTAATATAATTATATGTACATTTTGCTACATCCACACTGACCCACCTTGCACATTAAGTACCCTCTCCACAGAGATGGTGCCCAGTTTTCTTTTGCGCAGCTCGGCCCTAATCCTCTGAACCTGGTCAGCGTAGGGTGATACCACGCCTATGCTAAACTCGTCCTGGGGGCCCCAAGATTTTGGCCACATCTTCTGCAGTTCACTCACACGCTCCACTATTTCGTACACCTAAAAGAAATTTTTTGAAAAATGTTATCTACATAAATATTATATCACATTTTTAAATGGAAAATTTTACATTATGGGAAATTAAATCAAAATCATTTCCATTAATATTGTGATGCTACGCTGAGGACTAGTGATGAACACTGAAATGTAGGATGTTGTGATGTTATAGACATAGTCAGCATGGGTGAGAACAAGTGATGTACACTGATAGATCTGCAGGACCTTGTGCCGCTACCCACCTCGGCATTGTTGTAGAAGGCAGTGCTGTTCTGATGCTGCATGTCTTCTCCCCTGGCTGTGAAGAATGTCAGAGGGTAGAAGACCTCGTGTCTGGGCTGGGTGCCACTCGTCACCAGCTTGTTATCATAGAACAGTTCTGAGGTGTACTCAATGATAGCACGGTGAGACCGGTAGTTCTCACACAGCAGGATTTTACATGGGTTGTTGATGGGATACAGGTCGTACAGGCGCTCCAGGTAAGATATGTGAAGGTTTCTGTCGCGGGCAAAGTCTGAGTGTACCTCTGGACTGAGCTGCATGTGGTCTCCTGCCAGCACGATGCGGGTGTTCTCTCCCGCCATGGCCAGCGGCATGATGGTCTCACTCTCCTGAGCCTGGGCTGCCTCATCCAGCAGAATGTGAGTGAAGAAGCCTGAAATAGTGACATCATATCCAATACATCAGTGCTTAAACAGGCAACGTTTAGGTGTATACATATTTAACAAGATTAATTAAAATATTTGAGTTAATGGGTATGATGCAATGCACAACTTTTATATAGTATTTCTTTTACCACAATAATTCATTTTCTCTAGATGACAAGGGGATATTTTTTCTCAAAACATGACTCATACCAGGTTCTAAGTCAAGGTTGTAGAGGTACTGCGATGTGCTGAGAGTTGCTACAATGATGCGGTGTTTCATAATATCTTCCTTGGTGGGCTTGTGAAAGCCAAGCATGAATCCATCTTTACTATTGACCAAGCTATACTCCAGGACGACAGAGTTGACAGTTTGGTACCATCTGTGCTTATACAGGATCCTGAGGGGTGTGGCCTCCCTGTGGCCCTCCTGTACGTATGGGTGAAGATAGTCGCGGATGTACAAGTCAGCAGCACTGCACAACAAACATCAACATCATCATTACTCAATGTTTATATTTTCCTTTCTTCTCCACCAGAGACAATTAAACTGTGTCTCAAAGTTTAGGTTATCACTAGTAGAAAAGGCGAGGATCACAAGAACAGAGCTTGACGACGATCACAGTCCCGACCAGTAGGTTATCACATCATGTATATGGCATGCTTGACAATAAGTCTCTACATTTTAGTATATACAGAAATGTTATGTTTTGTCCTTCATTTCTGGTTGTCGCATGGAGCCTTTGCAGCATATAGGATATGTAGGATACTAACCTGTTGGAGTGAGTGCATATGAGCACTCTAGTATCTGGCTATGTAGGATACTAACCTGTTGGAGTGAGTGCAGATGAGCACTCTAGTATCTGGGTATGTAGGGTACTAACTTGTTGGAGTGAGTGCAGATGAGCACTCTAGTATCTGGCTATGTAGGATACTAACTTGTTGGAGTGAGTGCATATGAGCACTCTAGTATCTGGTTATGTAGGATACTAACCTGTTAGAGTGAGTGCATATGAGCACTCTAGTATCTGTATATGTAGGATACTAACCTGTTGGAGTGAGTGCAGATGAGCACTCTAGTATCTGGCTATGTAGGATACTAACCTGTTGGAGTGAGTGCAGATGAGCACTCTAGTATCTGGTTATGTAGGGTACTAACCTGTTGGAGTGAGTGCATATGAGCACTCTAGTATCTGGCTATGTAGGATACTAACCTGTTGGAGTGAGTGCATATGAGCACTCTAGTATCTGGTTATGTAGGGTACTAACTTGTTGGAGTGAGTGCAGATGAGCACTCTAGTATCTGCCTATGTAGGATACTAACTTGTTGGAGTGAGTGCATATGAGCACTCTAGTATCTGGCTATGTAGGATACTAACCTGTTGGAGTGAGTGCAGATGAGCACACTAGTATCTGGTTATGTAGGGTACTAACTTGTTGGAGTGAGTGCATATGAGCACTCCAGTATCTGGTTATGTAGGGTACTAACTTGTTGGAGTGAGTGCAGATGAGCACTCTAGTATCTGGCTATGTAGGATACTAACTTGTTGGAGTGAGTGCATATGAGCACTCTAGTATCTGGCTATGTAGGATACTAACCTGTTGGAGTGAGTGCATATGAGCACTCTAGTATCTGGCTATGTAGGATACTAACCTGTTGGAGTGAGTGCATATGAGCACTCTAGTATCTGGCTATGTAGGGTACTAACTTGTTGGAGTGAGTGCAGATGAGCACTCTAGTATCTGGCTATGTAGGATACTAACTTGTTGGAGTGAGTGCAGATGAGCACTCTAGTATCTGGTTATGTAGGATACTAACCTGTTGGAGTGAGTGCAGATGAGCACTCTAGTATCTGGCTATGTAGGATACTAACCTGTTGGAGTGAGTGCAGATGAGCACTCTAGTATCTGGTTATGTAGGGTACTAACCTGTTAGAGTGAGTGCATATGAGCACTCTGGTATCTGGTTATGTAGGGTACTAACCTGTTGGAGTGAGTGCAGATGAGCACTCTAGTATCTGGTTGATGTAGAATCTGCAGGGCAGCCTGGGCCAGGGTGAAGGTTTTTCCTGTACCATATGGACCCACTATGAGGATAGGAGGCAGTGGGAACTGCAGTGGCGTCGTTATGGCAACTATTGCCTCTTTCTGTTTGGCGTTCAATCTAGCATCTAATTTATCTCCCCATTGCCTGTCAAAGCAAATATTCCTTTAAATAATTGTTTAAAAATCACTAAAACCTAATCTGATTTTTTTCATCAATATTGTTGGTGACTTTATTATTGCAATAGAAATATCATTCCAGGTGTGTTTCTTAGAAAGATTACTTTTTAATGTGCAATTTAAGAATTTCTTATGAGAGGGTAAAAAAAGGTTTAACCCAGAGGCAAACAGACAAATGTAACTGTGAAGAGATATCAGAAGTGTAGTGGTTAAAAAAATTCTGAACATATGATTATAAACAAGATTAGTTAAAGATTAATCAGGTTGTAAATTAAAACTCAAATGTTTAAGGAAATTATTGGCTCTTCACACCACACCACTGAATGTTCACACATTACTATCTTGCCTCTGGGAAAGTGAGCCAGCATTCTCTTTGTACCTCTGAGGGGTCCAGGGTATGGAAGGAATAGAGGTCACATCAGGAAATACAAAGTTCAGGTTGGGCAGGCGCTCTACAGCCAGATGCATCTCACACAGCGGAAGCCGGTTTAAATGGAACTGAACCTGTGGGTAAAACAGACACGTTTATTCAATTTCATCAGATTCTTTAAGATCTAGCAAAAAATCTCAAACTGGAAATCTAAGATTTGCTCAAATATCAAAATCTAAGATTTGCTCCAATAATTTTATTTCATAATAATCACAAATGATTATTTTTGTTACAGAGAACTGATTCATATACATTTGTTTACAAATTACTTTAGTTAAATCTGGTAATTTAGTTGATAATTTTCCATGACAAACCTGAGCCTGGAATTCAATATCTGCTTCCAGCTTTAGTTCCTTAACACACTTCGCTGAGAGCCTCAGGAATATGAAGTTTCTACCTTTTTCTTCAACCATGGCTTCGTAAACCTTAAACAACAATTATTTTGTCAGCTTTGGACACATTATGACAAAATCAAATCACCTCAAAATTTAGAGCTGAATATGAAGTGGTAACCCTATCTTAAAAAGATTAGTATATTGAAAGGAAATATATTTATTTGTGACAGCTTTCTGTAGAGGTGCATACCAGTTTTGGATCTGCATGCACTTCACTGTTGGTATCATAGGGTGCAAGGTACACCGTGTTGACATTCTGTAGGATAAGACGACCGTGAGCAGTATCCTCTGATAGGTCCGAGTTCAGCTTCATCCTGGCAAACAGCTCACCACTCTGGGCAAACTTAGCTGTACTAACGGAGCTGGGCATCAGTAGGAAACGATTCACAATCTGCAGTGATGCCTTCACGTTATATCTACAATAGTAAAACATATATAAATACTACCATCCTTTTAATCCAAAAAAGGTACACCAAGAAATAGGCAATTTTTACATTCCTCGGCAAATATGTGTCTATAAGAGAGTAAATGCTTTGTATGTGTACTTTTATCAATGACTGTTAAGTAAAATACAAAATGAAGCTCACTTGGCAATACTGGAGAATTGTGCCATTTCTTCAATGTAGAGCAAGTCATGCATACGCGTCTTGTAGTTTACATCCCTCAGTTCTGGGTCTAAGAGTGTCTCAGATATGGTGAAGTTGGCTGCCATGGGTGGCGGAAATTGCTCCAATAATGCTACATCTTCCTCATCCAAAGAATAAACCCTGTAAATGATATTTCACTTTGTATACTTTGTGGGACCATTTGACATTAATCTTAATAAAATTATGAGAGGTTAACTTATCTTAAAATTAAAATATTGCACAGATATGTTGAATGCTCACTTTGGTTGGAAGGTTTGTATTTGTTTGGTGGTGAGGTCCCATCTGCCGGACTCACTGAGGATGAGGGATTGTGTGAGCTTGTCTATGTCTACTACAGGACTCGAGTCCACACACACCTGCCTCACCAACACCGGCTCACTCCCAAAGTCAAATATCACCGACTGCCGAAACGTACCATAGATGTCAGTACGGTATATAATCTGTAAAATATTAAACATATTAAGATCACTAGTTTTAATTGCACAAAATGTGACAAAAAGGTCTCGCTCTCCTTGCAATGTTTTTACATATAATGATAAAAATATTTAAAAGTAATTAAAAAATGTTGAGATGAAAAATATGCACAAAATATTGCAAGTATTGCCCTCAAAATTTGGTAACTAAAAATTCTTTGGTTATTTTTAATTCCTAATTTAGAGTTAGTTTAATGTGTGCCAGACTGGTGAAGGAGTTGAGGTATGACCTTTATTCTGTAGACTTTCTCATTGCTGGAGCGGGCGGCAGTGTACACCTGGTTGCTCCAGTCCTGGCAGTGATCTTCTATCTTCTGGGACTTCTGAGCTCGCTTCGGCCCCACGGTGATAGAGGAGATGTGAAAGTGACGTCGACTCGCATCATCCAGCAATGCTACGCGTTTCAAACACACCTGTAATTACCACAACAACAACCCCATCTTCAAATACCTGAATTGGACTGATTGAAAGAAAATGTTCTTTTAGATATCTAATTGAAAGTTAAAGGTACACAGTACCATAGAGATTAAGTGCATAGAGAGGGATGTGATGATTGCCAATGCTGAAGCATTAAGAGTTACCTTGCTTGTGACAGTGAACATCCAGGAGTTGGAGCTTCTCTTACTGGTCATAGTGACGGACAGGTCAGAGTTGGCATGTATGTTGACACCATCCATATTATCAGTCATCTAGAAACACATATATCAACATTATAATATAAATGACGCGTTTCTTATCAAAATGTGATACTAAAATTTTTTTTAAATGGAGGACAAATGAATCTATTCTATTGAAGTTTTGAGCAGCAACTCTGCTGAATCAGGGATGTTACGAACAAATATTATCCAGTAAATCCATTATATTCATTATCTTATCTATTATATCCATTATGTCCATTAAATCCATTATAACCATAATATCCAATAAATCCATGATAGAGTTTAGATTTTTAATATAACCAGAAGACATTTCTAATTATATATTCCTTGTTTCCTCCCCTTTTATAGACTTAGAGGCAATCTTGAATGCAGCATACCACAGTTTCTGGGTTTTCTGCAGTCATCCATTTTTCCAGCAAGTGTTCTGCGTAGGAGTTGCTCTGAAGGTGGTTCTCCTTGGCACGCCGCATCCGCTCACGTTTATACTCAAACCTCTCCTTCCATTCTGACAACTCCTGATCTGAGTGTGCCTGGCTGCACTTGTCTCCAAACCGACACGTTCCCTCACCAAAGTACCTGAACAAGCAGTATCAAATCTATCTTATTTCATCTGAAATACTACAATATCAAAAAGTCAATTGGCCTTTGGTCAAATTACTAGATTTAGTTTTTCTCAACTTGGTATCTTTTCTATGAAGATTTTCAATATTCATTGATATGATATTATCTGAGTCATATGAGGACTGACCTTGGGCACTTGGTGTACTCGTCAGCGGTGAGTCCTCTTGGGGGCGATCTGTAGGACCAGTCTCTTCCCTCGTCAGAGCTGACCTTCTTCTTGTGTAGGTCGCCATGGCAGTGGGTTCTGAGTTCTGCTTGCGTAGAGAAGCTGATAGAGCAGTATGAACACGAGTACATGTCTCCATTGTCAGCACTACCCACAGAATTATCTGAAATTAAATGTTTGATTAGATAAAATGAGATGCTGTTCTGTCATTGCTAGGAGATGCTGCCAACCAAATGATCAGATTTCTGAAATGTGGTTAGTATAGCAAAAATATATTGAGTCATCTTTGCTCTTTTTTTACATCAGGAAACCAAATCCATTATAGCTTACTTCTTGGTCTCTTTACTCCATTAAATATTTATAACTGTAATTGCATGATTTGCACATGTGTTATATATTAATTGTTTCTTTAGTAAAAGTTATATATTATGCAATCCCTTGCAATAAATATCAGTATAAGTTTGGAAGTTATATATTAATACAAACCATCGCTGAGAGAGGCTGAGAAGGAGAGTGGAAGTTATGGGGTGAAGTTTGGAAGTTATATATTAGGTATACCATAGGAATCTATACAAACCATCACTGAGAGAGGCTGAGAAGGAGAGTGGAAGTTATGGGGTGAAGTTTGGAAGTTATATATTAGGTATACCATAGGAATTTATACAAACCATCACTGAGAGAGGCTGAGAAGGAGAGTGGAAGTTATGGGGTGAAGTTTGGAAGTTATATATTAGGTATACCATAGGAATTTATACAAACCATCACTGAGAGAGGCTGAGAAGGAGAGTGGAAGTTATGGGGTGAAGTTTGGAAGTTATATATTAGGTATACCATAGGAATTTATACAAACCATCACTGAGAGAGGCTGAGAAGGAGAGTGGAAGTTATGGGGTGAAGTTTGGAAGTTATATATTAGGTATACCATAGGAATTTATACAAACCATCGCTGAGAGAGGCTGAGAAGGAGAGTGGAAGTTATGGGGTGAAGTTTGGAAGTTATATATTAGGTATACCATAGGAATTTATACAAACCATCACTGAGAGAGGCTGAGAAGGAGAGTGGAGGGGATACGGCTGCCGTTGCACCTTGCTGAGGGCTGGCTGCTGCTGCTGCTGCTGTGTTACTGGCATCATCCTCACGACCTTCAGGTGGGACTCGAACTCCTGACATGAGCGGCTCCTCCACCACCAAACCATCCTCTTCCACATCCTGCCAAATGTGACATATTAACATGTTTAGTTTTGGTGGCTTGAATTACTTATGGTGATGCACAGCTAACTGGTTTATTGAAAGATTCATGAGATCAAGGCAAAGGTACAGGGATATGTAGATATTTTGAGCTCCTACCTGATCTTGCAAAGCATCCACAATGATGGCAAGCCTCTCGACCTCCTTCTTTGCTTGTGCACTCTGTAACAAGGGAGAACTGATAAACCAAGCAGCGAACAAGTCATGGGCCTCACCCATAGCAACATTTTCACTTCATGAACAATGAATTAAAGGAATAAAAGTAAAACCATTATTTGACAATTCATTGCATACTGAGGTATTTAAAATATGCAAAATCATACAGAGAAAATAGGATGAATATTGTCTAGATAAGTGTACTTATGTCTACTTCTTTAATATTGATGCTATTGATAAATATACAGTTATCATTGTGCAGTTGGAACTTTACCTTGGGATCTGTGATGGTCCATTGGTGTGCCACCTGGTGAGCAGCAGAGAAGTCACCCACACTGCACAGAGCTTTGATTTTCCTGCTTAAGGCCTTGCTATTCTTGCCATCCAATGATAATACTGAAGCAAAATATTCAACACATTGAATATCGTTTACATTTTTTTCATTTTATTTTGTGTATTTTTTGTTGTTGTTCAAAAATTAATAACAATCTATGATAAAGCTTTGGAGAAAGGTCAGTAAAATCTCAAAACAAATGGTTTGTAGCCAAAGAGTGTACATGACCAAGAATTACATCAGTTTAACTTTATCACATATATATTATAATATATTAGATATTTTCTCCATACATCCCATAACAAGGAATTTTTAATTCATCAACTGCAAGCAGACATGATGCTTTGAAATGGTATATAATTAGGGTGATAACAAGTCTCCAAAGTAATGAACCTACATATTTATGGTATATGACTATCTTAAAGGAATGAAGTACCATTTTTGAAAAAAGGCATCAAGATCATAAATATTGGGTAAAAACTTTATGTCTTCAATATAACAAAATGCCTGGAATGAATGAGGCATTTGAATACAAATCATACCATCTTTTTATTGACATTGTAAATAGCCTTATATGTGCTAGTCTACAACCTTATTGCTACTCTATGTCAACAATTTATATGTGCATGCTGTCATTATACAGGCATTATACAGGCATTATAGCTATCCTTCTCTAAATATTTTGTCAAGTTATCTGAGGCAATTTTGATTGTCTGATGAAGTTCCAAGAAAAATACATTCTCATTCTGATAAGTCTATATAAAAATTAGATTACATACTTCCCAATAGAAAGTGGTATTGAGTCATATTCTAACAAAATGTAACATGAAGCATCTTAGCAAATGAAATTGCAAAACAGGGCCTAAGAGCTCTGATGATCATTGTATTTTGTAATGCTTTCTGGAAATGTCTGCAAATTGCTTCATGAATGATCATTTAAATCCTTTCCCAGAGCAGACTTGAGAAGACAATCAATATGCATACTCCACAATGAATTCTGGTCCAAATTTGTTGTGATTTTCTATGGCTGATATTTGTCATGTTATCAAAAATGACAGCCTCCTTGACAACTCATGGTTTGCTAATAGATTTTTCTAAAAATCATAAAAATTGGAAATGGAGTCAGATGGAAAATGTAATGCCAAAATAGTGTTCACAAGAATTTGACACTGACATTTAAAGACATTCAGTCCCATGACCTTGAAAAGTATATAATGGCATCCATGCAGGAATAATTTTCATTCCTGCAAAAAATGGGGAAATGCATGTATTGCAATCAAATAATCATGTGATTTTCTTTTAATATTGGGATTTTGCAGAGTTTGTCGTGTCAACTTAAATGACAATGACAAATGAAGACTACATTTTGCCACTGTTCGATATGTGCATGTCAAGTGATGATTTACAAATCAGAAATTTATATACACTTTAATCAAATATGGTGACCCCACCAAGTTGGACCAACAACACAAAAACATGGAATCCATCAGCATGCCAATTGGCTTGATTGGCATCTATATGCAAGGTTTGATGATACTCTTCAAAGCTGTACCTGAGATATTGCTGCAAAGGGCAAATAACACTGTGACCTTGATGACAAGGTTAAGGTCATCCACAAGCATTATTAGCATTTATTAAGCATTATCAAGAGTGTATATATATATACACACACACACACACACATGAATATTCACAAAAGAAGAAAGACAACAATAGTTCATTGATATGGTTACACTTGGATAATTAATGTATTTTAGGGTGAATTGTTTTTTCCAGGAAACGTCTTGGTAAATCAAAATGTGTGTACAAAATGTGTCAGGTCCAAGGGGTTGGTGCCAAGTGGGTCAATATGATGACTGAACACACTAAATATTTCACTCTGCCTGTTGGTCCATGAAAAATGTGTATATGAACTGATAAGCCAAATCCAGATGAAGGTATGATTCTACCTCGCCAACAGATCTGGTCAGATACTGGATGTAAAGTGGTAGCTCAAGAGAGGTGTACAATCAATATCATACTGCCTGCTATGGGGACAACCTGCTGCACTGCTCAACATGTGAACAGCTCTACATCACCACTTAGAACTGGACTAAATTTTGAGGAGACCTACTCCTAACAAGTATCTTGTCAAATGTCATTTACAAGCTGGCAGGAACCCATCCTATGCATTCCATATGGGATAGAGTATATGGATGTGTTGTGTGTATATTGTAAGTCAGACTGCAACCATGGTAACCCAATGCCCACACAAACACACTGATTTGGCTTTGTGTCAGGACATTGTGATCTTTACATCTGCATACCTTATCAATGTTTCATCACATTAATATAACCACATATTAATAGAAACAAATTTGACACTGTATCATAAGTGATTGCCTAAATTTGGCAGCTTGCTGGCAGAGACCACTGAAATTTTGTGCAGTTCTAATGTTATCTGCTTGTCTGCACGTACATTTTGAGAGCCATCAATTCAAAGTATATGAAAAATAAATTATCTAATGTTGTGGAAGTCTATCTTCCTCAATCCAGGCACATTTTTCTGATTGGTTGTTTACAAAGTTCACCCATGTATGACAGTTTCTAACACACCAGGTGGTAGCTACTCTATTGAAAAATAGCCACAGCATGATGTCACTGCTCCTTCAACTACATGAAATAGTGCACCTCCATAACCAATCAAAGCCAGCTAAATTGATAAACAATGAAAATGATACATATATCAGTCCTGAACATTATGGGTTGGAGGCACTGGATGATTGAATTGTGGGAAGTATTTTGTGGAATCTAAATTACTTATCCCTGAGGATTTCTTTCCCCTTAAGTCAATACTTTTCTGTCGTTAAAAAAAGCTAAATGTCTCAGGGTCAAATATTTCCACAATTGTAGATAACAACTAAATGTTCTCATTGATTACAGCGTATTTTGCTGCTGTGGTTATCTGATCGCATTCCCACTCAGTACTGATAGGCAAATATTATTGTCCAGCATCCCATTCCAGCCGGTCACTGGGTGCAATCTGACCTTGCCCTTGCCAAGCTGCCTTCATTGGTAATGTGAGAGTGACTCAGTCCAGTGCACCTTGCTTATGGCCTCGCCAAGCTCCCTTCATTGGTAATGTGTGAGTGACTCAGTCCAGTGCACCTTGCTTATGGCCAAGCCAAGCTGCCTTCATTGGTAATGTGTGCATGGCTCAGTCCAGTGCACCTTGCCTATGGCCAAGCCAAGCTGCCTTCATTGGTAATGTGTGAGTGGCTCAGTCTAGTGCACCTTGCCTATGGCCTAGCCAAGCTGCCTTCATTGGTAATGTGAGAGTGACTCAGTCTAGTGCACCTTGCCTATGGCCAAGCCAAGCTGCCTTCATTGGTAATGTGTGAGTGGCTCAGTCCAGTGCACCTTGCCTATGGCCAAGCCAAGCTGCCTTCATTGGTAATGTGTGAGTGGCTCAGTCTAGTGCACCTTGCCTATGGCCAAGCCAAGCTGCCTTCATTGGTAATGTGTGAGTGGCTCAGTCCAGTGCACCTTGCCTATGGCCTAGCCAAGCTCCCTTCATTGGTAATGTGTGAGTGGCTCAGTCTAGTGCACCTTGCTTATGGCCAAGCCAAGCTGCCTTCATTGGTAATGTGTGAGTGGCTCAGTCCAGTGCACCTTGCCTATGGCCTAGCCAAGCTCCCTTCATTGGTAATGTGTGAGTGGCTCAGTCTAGTGCACCTTGCCTATGGCCTAGCCAAGCTGCCTTCATTGGTAATGTGAGAGTGACTCAGTCTAGTGCACCTTGCCTATGGCCAAGCCAAGCTGCCTTCATTGGTAATGTGTGAGTGGCTCAGTCCAGTGCACCTTGCCTATGGCCAAGCCAAGCTGCCTTCATTGGTAATGTGTGAGTGGCTCAGTCTAGTGCACCTTGCCTATGGCCAAGCCAAGCTGCCTTCATTGGTAATGTGTGAGTGGCTCAGTCCAGTGCACCTTGCCTATGGCCTAGCCAAGCTGCCTTCATTGGTAATGTGTGAGTGGCTCAGTCCAGTGCACCTTGCCTATGGCCTAGCCAAGCTGCCTTCATTGGTAATGTGTGAGTGGCTCAGTCAAGTGAACCTAATGGACTGATTTCGATTCTCATTCTGGCCAACATTGTTCCGACTGGTCAATGGCCCCAAATTTGCTATTGAAATGATTCTTATCTCAAGTTCCCATTGATTCCTAAGAATCCTGTTTTCCATTTATATGAATTATTATCTCAAATGAGAATGTTTACTGTAAAACCTATGGGCAAGATTCTTAAAACCAGTGGCCAAGATTCTTCAGTATCAGGAAGATGAGTGTTATATATCGCTAAACAATATTCTCAAAACAATAAAAACCTTCCATATAATTTCATACAGATGTTTGATATCTTCTCCTTTGTGTCATATGATAAGAATGAGATTTTGGGAAGTTAACAAAATGGCCTGACCAAAAAAATGGGTACTAGTGTAATACTTAGATGATTTAACCAAGTTTCAACATTCTTAGTTGAAATCAAAACTCATGGAGCAGGGCTTGACATATGCACTGGCCCGGTGGCCTGGGGCCCCACCCGATCCTCTGTTCGGGCCAGTGAAGGCTCTGTTGTAGTGGCCCAGTTGGGCAACCATATTTTTGCTCTTTTAGTGGCCCAAGCTATTTTGATTTTACTGTTCTAATCCTTGATAGATATTTGTCTCATATCACGATCAATGGACATTTGATTGGGCCAAGTCACTCCCACTCAGACACAAGTCACTATACAGCCTTATGTACAATGTTCTTTATTGTATCACGCATTCCTATAAACCATAGGAACTTCGCAACCAACATTTTTGTCTTTATGTCAAGGCCTGATGGAGGATGGCAAAACAAAAGTATTACACATGTATTCAATGAGTTCAGATGCAGATTTGATTAAGAATGAAAAGTGGAGACAATTGAATGATGTGCGAGAAATTTTACTGGTGCATGGCAGTCTCCTCACATTCTGAGGGGTTCAAGTCTATCATTCATATTGCTAATAATTTGTATCTTTGACAAATAACAAATTGTCCGACATAAGTGGGCCAGCAACAGAGGATATTATATATAAAATATCAGAATTACAGGAATATTGACAGCCTTTGGCCTGCCTGATATATTTTCTATTAGTCTGACTGATCTTTAATGCTTGCCCAAACTTGTGAAGATGTAAGACTGGCAACATGTTGAAATGTCTTCTATCATAATTTCTATGACTTGGAATTTAAAGAGATACTTTCTAGTAAAATACATTTCATAAATTATACGATTAAATGATCATAAATACATAAATACAGTGAAATTCAGAGACCAAAAAAATATTGCGGTAACCATGGCAACACAAACCAACAATTAAATTAATCTTGCAACCCCCATAAATTATGATCATATATTGCAATTTGGGCCTATGACGTCATCGTGCGGGATTTATTGCACGTGCCTGTCGAGCTGCAATAATTTTCAATTTTCACAAAACTTGTCATAACTTTGTTAATATTGGTCCGATCGTTATGCTCTTTGCACCAAAATATCACATTTTTCATGTTCTTTCCGATGCACATAACCATTCTATAGTGCGTCATTTCTAAGGCCGCACGATGACGTCATTCTTTTTTTTCTAGCACGTGCATTTAAAAGAGCTATTTTTCTCCCAAAAAACATGTTTCCCTTGTGCGATCATACTAACAGAGCCACAGATCAATGTGCGTTATAATTCTCCATCATACTACAAAAATGTTTAAGAGAAGTGAAAGTTTCCCTTTAATATATTTCTGTATTCTAAATGGTAAGGTTTGATATACCTGGCGAATGTGTTGATGATATGGACCACTATCTAGACGCTCATCTTACATTAATTAGTAAGTATGATACTACAGACTTAATACATTAATATTAACTTACCTGCATCGCAGTCTTGTATAACTTTGTCATAATGTTTCTGAAAAAGCAAACATATATATGTATACTACAAATGCACATTAAATAATATGAATTGATACCTCATTATGAGGCAGGCCTCGATATTAGCCAGTTGCCCGCTTGCCCGGAGGTACATTTCACACCTGTCGGGCAAGTCCGGGCAACTTGACACTTCTGTTCCACTTGCCCGGTGGTCAAGTGCTGTAATCTGTCCCCAATCAAAGTACCCCACAGAGAACAGAGAGAACTGCTGACCACATCACAAGGATGACACCTGATTAAAGATAACTTTGTGTCCAAGCTCTGTTGCCCCTGGTATTACCCCTGCCCCCCCCCCCAAACCCTGACCAAGATTAAGTTATGGCATGCAGCTAAACATGTATATTCCTCAAGATGGTATTTCACACTAAGCACTGTATCAGGAGGTAGAGCTTATCAATTTCACACATTTTGGTCTTTGTCAATCATTATATTATCCAGGAAACATGTACAGTTGATTATAAGTATGCTTAGTAACAGTGGGGTATATCCATCAGTAACACTTGACATTACTTGATCTTATAAAGTGATAATTGTAGGTTATATTCTTACAAGATTGACAAGTCAGGGCGACACTTTTACTGACAAGCGTTAAGTCTTCATGTACTTCTCTGCTTAAAAATTGAACTCCTGAGTTAGAAAAGGCCCTATTCCTATTGTTTTTATATCCATGAATATAAAAGGAACTAAAATAAGAGTTACTGCATGCTATTTTTATAAAAACATGTACTATCCATTTCAACTTTTTCAAGCAAAATATTGTGTATTATAGACTATGGGTTATATGGGCATTTTTTCTAATTATCAGCCTATGTTTGAATGCGCAAATCCCATAAGCTTTAGTCCTATACTGTATTCAAATATTGGTCCAAAATTTCAGGGCAAGTGAATTGTAATTCAGGGCAAGTAGATTTTAAAATTTACTTGCCCGGTGGGCAAGTGGATCACAAATGTTAATGTCAAGGCCTGTGAGGTATTGATAATATCCATGCAAGGTAACTGCAGAAATAAAGATTTTATGTACTACGATCTACTTGATTGTACACCATTTGTTCAGTAGATCATGCTTTAAACTGTCCTATTAATACCGAGAAGCAATTCCAGAGAAATTGTCTTTATCTGCATGGTTGCATACCAGTTTGACTGACTCAGTAGATAATAATATATTCATATTAACTACAACTCTTTTGTGGCTACATCAATATTGGACAAATTTCAAATATTATACAATAATTAATGTATATCTATTTATAATGTTTATATATACGTTCATTTCTGTAATGCCCAATTAACAGCTGAACTATCTGTAAATCTACAATAGGTATGATTAGTTCTAATTATGGTAATCAAATGAATTAATGTTTACAAATTTCAAATCAATACATTTTTAGTAATTAGGATTTGGCTCTGTTATCTAATGAACATTGGGCACACAGCACAATATATTTTGAAATCAGTTGTCTTTATGTAATATTATTCATATCTTTTATTAATGTTTTGCAATCAAGAATCAAATTGTAATTCAAACATATTGTGAACATTTCTGAAGTTTTGCATTCATGACTGAAAGGCAGACAGATTTGGTTCACTATTTCCTGCCATTGTTAATATGGGCACTTCTTGTAACTTTTGGTAGCTGGTCTCTGCCTGGTAAAAATAAATCGCTATCCAACATAACCATTGTTTCCGATGCCTTGATTGTATTATTACCATTAATCAGGGTTTACTAATAAAAATGTGACCATATAATGACATATTTTAATCAACCACATTAAGATGGTCAAATAGGTGATTAGCTCCAACTGATAACTGTATTAAAATTCATATTAAGGATTTACCAAGCTTTGCGGGTGTGGTAAATACAATATATATAACCAATGTTGGTTCTGAAATCCATCACCCTCAAACTTGCTTTATTCCAGATGTGTCAAACTGGGTCTATCTATAACTTAGTGCCACTGGATCTTCCAGAGCTCTGTATTCGCATGTGCAACACAATTCACTGTAACTTTTGAAATTGTTTTTTTTTTTTTTTTTTTTTTTTTTTTTTTTTTAAATAAAATCACACCCTCATGAAAATAAATGGACTTCCTCTCCTGATAATACATCTCATCCATCCATTGACAATTAATTGCATCAGGAATGTATTACCATATTCAGCTATACTGACTGAACAGGATCATACTTATGATCATTAATGTAAATAATGCTGATAAAGTATCTTTTTGCCAGTTTTTGGGTATGAGCACAAAATTTAGCTATAAAAACATGAAATATTGTAAAATTGTGAAAACCTACCAGTTTCAAGTGTGTTGCTGACCTATTAAAGTGGAGACTGATTCTCAATTCCTTTTGTGCGGTCTCTTTGAGATCTTCCAAGCATTTAGTGTAGATGTCTGCTGCTGTGGCATAGTCTCCTTTCTGGAATAGAGTGGCGGCCTTCTCCAGTCTCCTGCTGCTCTGTCCAGCCTGGCGCTTGCTGCTGCTGGAGGTGGGCACAATGTCCGATGTACAGTCCACAGTGTCATTGCCGTTGTTATTTGTGTTCAGTGGGCTGGCTGGAATACTGTCAATGTCACTACTGCTGTGTCCATCCTCACTGCATGCACTATTGATGTTGGAGACAGAATCAGGACCTGTGGTTGTTGTTTCTTCACTGCCATTATTACACTCTGTACCTGAATCCTGACTGTTGCTGTGTGTTATTTGCCCATTTCTGCTTGGCTCTTCAGTGCTTGCTGTCATCTCCAGTCGGGTGTTATTTTCACCACTGGATGTTGTAGTCTGTACAACTTTTTCCTGTGTAACATTAGGTGCATTGCACATGTGGGAAACTTTGTCATTAGAGGTTTGTGAGGAATTAGGTGTTGATAAAGTGGTTTCTCCATTTTTTTGGTGAGTGTTTGTGTGGGTGCCATTTGAAAGCTGTTCTGTATTTAATGTTCCATTTTTATTGTGTGTTTGCTTTTTCTCCATAGTGGCAGGGTGGCAGTCATCCCTGCTGTGTAGTAGGTGTGATGTGATCTGTGATGTAGCCTCCCTCTGCTGGACTAGGGATGGCTAGCCAATCAACCTTACATTGTGCTCAACATAAATCACCTCCATCAATCTGAACGAAAAGAAAATAGAAGAAATTGAGCATTGAAATGTAAACATGGTTAGAGGGATAATAGTTAGAAAGGAAATTGTTGTTTACACACACACACACACACACACACATAACTTAGATGACTTTTATATGTGGCCAAACAGCACTCTAAATATTAAACACCATGCTAAGTGAAGCACAAATTCAAATGATGTGGTGTCATACTTTCCTTCATACAAAAAGTTTCTGTTACCAAGGTTAACCAAAACATGAGATTCTTCTAAGTTCAAAATGCATAATGATTTTTTGAAGTTCAATACACTGCAGTTCCAGCAAGCCCAGTCCATTTTAATGTAATATTTTTCAAGTAAGCTGTAATATCAGCTTTCATTGAATTTCCATGGGAACCTTGTTATGTTGAATGAAATTTATTATATGATTGCCCAAGTAGTGCTACCAATTTGTTTTTTTTTTCTGTGCAGATGGTCCCTGCTACAAAATCAGGACATCTATAAAGTTGTACAGTTCCAGTGTGTACTTTTCAATGGGGGAAAAAACAACATGTAGATCGGCAATCAGCCTTTGGCACTATTTTTCTTCATAAAAAGATTCTTTAAAAAAAATTTCCATATTTTTTTAAAGCCCTAGTCATAAACTTTCCAACTGTGCCATTAATAAATTATTTTCATCACTTCAACTCTGGATAACCATTACAGAATGAAGATTTTCTTTGTACTTTCCCATAGTGCGATTGTAGGTTTCCATCTTTTTTTTTTTTTTTTGATGATTACATTTTAGAGAGTTTTTTGTGCACTTCCAATTTTAATTGTGCATTGACGGTGTGTTATTTTCAATGTGGCAGTTTGATGATCCGCAATCGGCCTATAGTATTGAGGTATTAAACATTCATTGTAAATATTTGTTCTTGTATATAGTTGTCATATATTAGCTTTAAGCTAGTGTTAATTGTTATACAAATATGACATTAAATTAAGTTTTTGTATCTTGTATCTTTGTATCTTGTATAATTAAGGGATAATCATCTGATATTGCTACAACATAACCAGCTTGTAACAATTTTAACATCTCAAATTTGACAATATCATAAAATAGACAAAATAATGACATGAGACAGAATAAAATATATGATCATATCCTAAATGTCATTTTCCTCTTAAATTCGGGGCAAATCTGACTGTTATCACTTTAAGTTTTGAAATCCTCATCTCAAAAGTGAAATTGGTTTGCCTCTCCTGTGTACATTTTGTATGATAATCGCTAGAAAGAGATAAGCTGCATTCTAAATTGAAATGTGTAAGAAATATTTCTTCATTATAAGTCTTCCAGAAGCTTAATAAACTATTGCACATTATCATTGTGGGGTTGGAGTGGGAACTGTTGTTACGCTGAAACATGGGATATGGTGAATCCCGGGATTTTCCATCCAAATCTTGGTGAAAGCTGGAATTCCAGGATTCACCGGTGAATCCTAGGATTTTCCACCTGGTAAAATTTAATGTTTTTGGTGAAGATATTATCTAGAGCCTAGGAGGGGTAGATCTAGATCTGGAGAGACTTTTTGACACTGACTGCCGACTTTTGTCTCATTTTGGGTCATTTTCGTCAAATATTCCAGGATTCACCACTCACCGGGATGGTGGTGAAACCTGGAATAATCCTATTTCTCATCAATTTTGACTATTTTACTCATTTTGGGGCATTTCAATCAAATATTCCAGGATTCACTACTGACCGGGATGGTGGTGAAACCTGGAATAATCCTATTTCTCATCAATTTTGACTATTTTACTCATTTTGGGGCATTTCAGTCAAATATTCCAGGATTCACCACTCACCGGGATGGTGGTGAATCCTGGAATAATCCTATTTCTCATCAATTTTGACAATTTTCTCATTTTAGGTCATTTCAATCAAATATTCCAGGATTCACCACTCACCGGGATGGTGGTGAAACCTGGAATAATCCTATTTCTCATCAATTTTGAAAAATTTTACCATTTTAACTCATTTCAGTCAAATATTCCAGGATTCACCACTCACCAGGATGGTGGTGAAACCTGGAATAATCCTATTTCTCATCAATTTTAATTTTTTTTACCATTTTAGGTCATTTCAATCAAATATTCCAGGATTCACCACTGACCGGGATGATGGTGAATCCTGGAATAATGATATTTCTCCACATATTTGACCAATTTTTCTATAATAGGGTATTTTGGGCAAATATTCCAGGATTCACTGCTGACCGGGATGATGGGGAATCCTTGAATAATCATATTTCTCCACATATTTGACTAATTTTGCTATAATAGGGTCTTTTGGGCAAATATTTCTGGATTCACCGCTGACCGGGATGATGGTGAATCCTGGAATAATGGTATTTCTCCTCATATTTGACCATTTTTGCTGTTATAGGATATTTTGGGCAAGTATTCCAGAATTCACCGCTGACCGGGATGATGGTGAATCCTGGAATAATCATATTTCTCCACATATTTGACCAATTTTTCTATAATAGGGTATTTTGGGCAAATATTCCAGGATTCACCGCTGACCGGGATGATGGGGAATCCTTGAATAATCATATTTCTCCACATATTTGACTAATTTGGCTATAATAGGGTCTTTTGGGCAAATATTCCAGGATTCACCGCTGACCGGGATGATGGTGAATCCTGGAATAATGATATTTCTCCTCATATTTGACCATTTACCTCAAAAGAAATTTACCTCAAAAGTCCACTTATGAGAATGTTAAATAGAATTATATAGAAGGAAAAAATCAATAGTTTGGGGGGTCAACTTATACACAAGTTATACACAAGTAAATACAGTAGATTATCAATGTAGGCTAGCGTCCAGTAGTGGTCATACAGTCTGTGAGTCAGTCAGTGAGTCAATCCACATTTTTTTACGCTATAACTACTGATCTATAAAAAATCTATGTGATATTTGACTGGAATGATCAAAATTGATGAGAAATACGATTATTCCAGGATTCACCACCATCCCGGTCAGTGGTGAATCCTGGGATATTCCAGGATTCATCACCATCCTGGTCAGTGGTGAATCCTGGAATATTTGACTGAAATGACTTAAAATGAGTAAAATGATCAAAATTGATAAGAATTAGGATTATTCCAGGTTTCACCACCATCCTGGTGAGTGGTGAATCCTGGGATATTTGACAGAAATGATCTAAAATGAGAAAAATTGTCAAAATTGATGAGAAATAGGATTATTCCAGGATTCACCACCAACCCGGTCAGTGGTGAATCCTGGGATATTTGACTGAAATGACCTAAAATGAGAAAAATTGTCAAAATTGATGAGAAATATGACTATTCAAGGTTTCACCACCATCCCGGTCAGTGGTGAATCCTGGGATATTTGACTGAAATGACCTAAAATGAGTAAAATGTTCAAAATTGATGAGCAATACGATTATTCCAGGATTCACCACCATCCCGGTCAGTGGTGAATCCTGGGATATTTGACTGAAATGACCTAAAATGAGTAAAATGTTCAAAATTGATGAGCAATACGATTATTCCAGGATTCACCACCATCCCGGTCAGTGGTGAATCCTGGGATATTTGACTGAAATGACTTAAGGGGGCTCTGTACCCACAAATAAAATGTGTTCCCACGAACAGGTTTTGATAGTTTTGGGTATAAAGGAAGAAAAAGGTATAATATGGTGAATTATGTATTACAAAATGGGGGTCACCGACCTAGTTTTCAAAATACTTGAGTATCTTTTTAGAAAAAGTTAGCTATTTTCATACTTTGACTTGGTACTATTCAAAATGCAATAACTCAGGCGAGGATGGACCAATTTTAAATTTGATTTTTGTTTTGAAAACTAGAGAAAATTCTACAAATTTCATATGCAGCATATTAGGGTCAATTTCCAGTCTATCATGGTCTATTATAGACTTAAATATTTTCTACCCCTTAATTTCCATTGTTTGATTCAAATGACGTCATATTTGCCAGTTACACGTCATTATTAAAATATAGTGAAAAATCCCCCATTGAGCCCAACATTATGAAAATTGACCAAGGAATAACGAAATGGTGAGGAAGTTTCTCAGACCTGTTTTGTATGATGACAGAATCATGAGAATAGGGAGCGCACAGTCAAGCACCATTTCCCATTCATTTGACAGGTGATCCTGATTAACTTGCTAATTTTGCAAGAATTTAAACTTTATCATATAATAATAACCATACAAACCTGTTCTATATGTATCTTAGGCTGGGTTATGATGAATTACTTATGATGGCAGTGTATATTTGTTCATAAAACATCAAATTTCTATCTGTCAGCAACTGCAGCATTATTTTCCTGACTGGGCCTGAGTGACCTACTTTTGGCAGGAAGTCACACACACAAACACAATCCGACACAAAGCTGGTCACACTGAAACAATACACTCTGAAAATACATTTTCGATACACACCTTCAAGAAAACATTGAATTTTACCAGGTGGAAAATCCTAGGATTCACCGGTGAATCCTGGAATTCCAAGTTTCACCATATTCCAGGATTCAGCGCAACAACTGTTACTTTGCCTGACATTGATTGTTGAATGTTGTTGTTGCCTGGAAGTTTTCAAGTTTGGACAATTTAATTTTGTAAACATAAACTTTATGATAGATTTGCCAACTAATTATCGTACAGAGCCCTGTCTTTGTCTCCTCTATTTAATATATAAATGTCTATGATTATCATGTTATAATATACATGGAGTAACTATCTCCAACAAGAACAAAATTTAAAGAATTTGATCAGTAGAACTCACTTCACCCATTCACTTGCAGTAGATGAGCGCCATCTTCTAAACTGACGTCACCTTGTTTTCTCTCGAGAAATGTGTGATTCCATGAGATTTGGACTTTTCCCTTGCATTTGCAAATGGGGCCCCCACGCCGCAAGGATGTTAAACAATGAAATCACATAAATGAAACGAAACGAGAAATACATTTTTATTTTTATAAATTCCATTTACAGGAAAAGTACAAATCGATTTTAAAAATAGGTAGAAATCATAATATCAATTTACCATTAAAATTGTTCTGTTTTAACATCTAGATGCAGATCAAGCAAAAAACAAAGCTGAGACAAACAAAACCAGACCATTTCGTATTATCGATCTGAGCTGATGTTAGTATTTTACGCATTCATAACGTCGAAAGTGGATTCAGGAAGATTGTGGCCTTTTCTCCAAAATGTAGATATCTTGTGATGATTTCATGTTTCTACCTTATTGATGGCTGAAAGAGAAAGATCAACTCACAAGTGAACTGGTGCTTTAAGGATCGAAAGCTGTAAACAACGAAAAGAATGTTTATTGACCGGTAATCTTGAATCACGCATCAAACAAAGCGCCATCTTTTTTGCCAAACCGACCTCACCGAAAGAAGTGTGTAAAGTCAGTTACATGGGTTACTTAATTAAAAGTTGACATATTAAGCTGACAGTGCAAAAGGTTCATTTAGTTGTTTATGATTGCATTGAACGATCAGCTTTTATGTTCATTAATTTAGTCAATTGTCGTGACCGGAGTCTTGACAAACGTGACTTTCTCTGACTGTAGAGTTTTTCTTAATATTCTAATGTAAAATTTAACATTAGAATTCTCAAATCAATGTTGCTATTAAGAAAGTGAAGTGACATTTCAATAAACAATCATGTCGTGCATCCACTACAAATTTAAAAGCAGCCTGGATTATGACACATTGTCATTTGATGGGTTGCATATCTCCCTCGGGGACCTGAAAAAGGCCATTATCCAGCACAAGAAGTTGGGCAGAATGACAGACTTTGATCTTCAAGTTACCAATGCCCAAACCAAAGAAGGTAATTAAAGCTTGTATATATATATATATCAATATTTGACTTTTGCAGCCTATAGTATTTTATTGCAGTGAGCGACATGAAACTTGTTAACTGCATTATGTCTTTACTCGTGCTGGACCAGTTTCCGCCGATGAATTAGACCGTGACTGGCAGCGGCTACAAGGGTCCTCTCCAGCTTAGCCGCTGTAATCGGCGGTTATTGGTAGTGACGGAAAACTGGTCCCTCATGAGTACAGCCTTTGCAAAAAATTATCGTCATATTGTAGTCTGAAGAAAAATTGTGATAAACAGCACAGATCATTTGAAAAATCTAATTGCAACTTTCTTGGCATTCCCTGTGCAAGTCTTATTCCTTGCGTTTATTGCAATTTAATAATATTGAAATGTTCGGCTTTAAGTATTTTGTTTCCAATTTACAGAATACACGGACAATGAAGACCAAATACCAAAAAATGCCAGTGTGATTGTCTCGCGTATACCAGTTGGTAGACAGAAGGGACCACTGTAAGTATAAAATAGAAGAATTTGCTCACTTAACATTGTTATCTATACTCTGGTTTTTACCCCCACATCCTTTTGGCTGAATGGGGTATTTTTGGCTATGACAAGCAGTTGCTGGATCGGTTGTCTGGGCTGATGGACAAACTGAGAGGAATAAAAACATACCTATATTCTTATCAGCTTGGAGGAGTTTCCAAAAGGGTTTTCAAATTGTCTATTTCGCATTTCCAAATTTGGTAAATATCAAAAGGGTTACCATTATCATTAATGAAATAACAGTTCTTTATTTACACATCTTTTATATCGGCTCATTCCAGCCTGTTCTCAAATATGATGCATACCAAAATATTGCACTTTAGCTTGTAGCCATTGTCACCTTGTTCTCTTACTCAAAATTCTTGCACATTTCAACACACCCTTATCAAACCCTCAACCCAAAATATTTTATGGAAATGCAAAATTATGAAAAAGTTTTTTTAGTAGCTTTACAGCACAAATTTGAAATATCAATAATGAAAATATAGCAATCTAAATCCAAACTAAGTAGCATGGTATTGATACATAAATGCAGAGTGCCATAGATTTTGAATATGCCCAGTTCCATGATTCTATTATGTTCGGAAAGTGATTAAATAAAAAAAAAATCAAATTTGAGAGTTTTAGTTGCCTGTCACTATCCTAAAATTTTGATATTGCCCAGTTACTCATCCCATCAATCTCCAATATTGATTTAACAACTGTTTGTGGAGAACTATTTCAATTGATGGATGTTTGAGAATTCTGAAAATTTAATTTGTCCAATATAATTATGTCTTTATTAATGAAAAAATGGGCAGTCTATATGGAAGGACAAGTTTAAATTTGCTCGAAATTTGAATTCACTCCAAATTTAGCAGGTCTGTATGTATTGCATCAGCATGTACATTTATGAAGCAGTACAAGACTATATAGACAGAATATTTTTAGAGGTATGACAAGACTCCTCTCAAACATTTTTTTAAAGTATTTGTATGGAGATGAATCCTCTCTTTTTTCCATGAGGCCCAGATTTTTTCCTAAGTTTACAAGATTTAAAAAAAATCAGTGGGAAGCTGTGAATTGTTTTTCATAAGTATGGACATGTGGAACATCCATTACCAGATTCTGCTAATCTAAATATAACCTTTGTTTAAAACCTCTGTAGAAAAGCAATTCTCCCGACTTGAGTGGGCTATGCAGAACTATGTTGATATGCAAGCTTGTAAAAAGATGTTAATATAGATGAACATGTCATTTAATTACGATCAGTTTATTTCACTGAATGCTCAAATTTCAACATCTGTGACCCACCAGTTACCTGGTGTCTCTTGAATCATATATAATGCATTCTGGGTTAGATTTGGAGACATGACAGCTAATATCATGACTAACATTAACATGGCAACAAATGTATGTGCAGAAAAAAATAGTATGGGAATCTTGAAAAAATAGAAAGACTGTTGAGAATTGGAAGGGGGGATGGATCAGCCCACCAAATTGTGCATAATGCTGTACATTATTTTTTCACATTAAAGGAATTGAGCACCAATTTTGCAAAAAAAACCGTTAAAAATTCACATATTGGTGACAAATGTATTTGTCTTTCATATCTGTTAACTTTTTGATTGATGCATCCCCATTATTGTCTGTAAAATCTATTTGAACATGACCCTGTTGCATAGCCTACTTTTGAAAGAACACTTTTTTTTCTTGTAGTCATTTGTATGTGGAGTGTTATCATAGAGGCACTGAAAGGTAAAATGATGTCATGAATGTATGGCAATACACTTTTGACATCATGAAATGTATTGTCCTTTGAATAGTGCCAGAATGACATCAAACAGTGCTACCCTACTTTGAGCCTAAATTGAGGTCAAGAAATGTTCATGCTACCCTTCAGGATTTTACCCATCATGTGCACCATATGTCTCAGACAGACCTCTGCTGGGAGTGAAACTCCTGTCTCTTTGCAACTTATCTTATTACTCTATGCATAACTTCAATTTGTCATATTGTTCACATATGTGGATAAATTTTCAATACACTCAGTCTTCCCGATAACCGCTGGTCCAGACCGATATTTTTTGCCACGGTCCGGCATATTTTCTGTCGTAGTCGTACCTCATGTCCAACATGTATTTTTGTCAAAATTCTAACTTTTTTCAAAATTTATCCCTCAAGAAGTTCGGCAGTCATTTTAAAAGTAAAACATAAATACGAAGTGTTAGGGATCCATCATTGCGCAATACATTGATATTTTCAATGCGAATGAATAGCTTCCAAATATTTTCGCGCCAAAAATACGAGCCTGTCCCCGTCACTTCCGGTTTTCATAATGACGACCTCGTGTCTTATATGCGTATTAAAGCATTGTTAAACTCGCATTTTCTCTGACTTGTGCATACTTTAAACTTATTAAACGAAGGCGGACTATTGCCGACACGTGTCAGAATATTCCTATGTGCAAAATTAAACAAAGATTTTAATTATATCGCCGTTTGGGAAGCTTGTACCTGGCTTGTTTACTTTTCACGATGATATTCTTTCTTTTTTTTACGGTCCGGTAAAAATGCTTTCGGTCCGGCGAAAATGTCAACTTTGTCGGACCAAATGTCCGTTGAAGGTCTGGTGACTATCGGGAAGACTGTACACTAAATTATATGATTGATGCTTAATACCTTTAACTTCTCTGGACCTAGGTAAAGCTGGATGAATACTTATAATCATCATTTATAAAGCAATTTGCAGGCTTTGTTATCACATTATTAGAAAAAAAATGGGTCAGCACAGCTCTTAGGCCTCTGGCCTATGTTTTCTTTTTGGCATATCCTGATTAACTGAAGTTAAGATAAAGAGTTTTCTTTTGGACTAAAATGTATATCTTTATGTCTGATTGTTTATGTCAAATTAATGTCCTAAAAAGAAATATCTTTTGTTTTTAGGGCATCTCTGAGGCAAGAAGGTCCAGGAACATTAATAAAGGGAGTATGTATGGTTATTCAGAGTTAGACCAATTTACATATAAGTTGTGTATAATTATGGTTTTACACTGATTTTTTTTTGGTTCAATGTAAAATTGTTTGGTATATTGAGGAAAGATGAGTAAAAGCAGTCTTTAAACTCAAGACTGAGTATAGATATCTCTATATTGAGGCAAATTGTGATGCACTATAGCACTAACAGTTTGTGTCACCGTTGGCCTCTTTCTTTGCGCTAGTATATATTAATTACAATTAAATATAGTTGAATCTATGAAAAGAGTACTGTCCTGCTTGCTAAACTGCAAGCAAACTTAAATATAAATGCCAATGATTTTAACCAATGAGAGTTAAGTCAAATATCCATCTTGTAAAAAGGTATTGTATTGTATTTATTGTCATTTTGACATGAGGTGTTACACTTGTCATTGATGCATTTAATTTTTTTTTTGCAATTTTATGAATGCTGGTCATTCAATAGTAAATATATTATCAAATAATATGCTGGTCATGTTATTGCATATACATTTTTGTATATTTATATTTTTACGAAGTTTTACAAAAGAAATTTGTATTTATATTTACAAAACAAAGCCAAATGTGTAATGTTCTTATTTATGCAAAATAAAGAATTCATACCTTATGTTGTGTTGCTCCTGATCTCCTGATGAATAAGGGGTCATCGCTGTGGTCAGGTTGGCCCTCAATATATGGCTGTTAGTTTTAATTATTAAACATTTGACATACAAAGTTAGTATCTGATTTTGACATTTGTGTACTAAGTGATAAAATGTCATAAATGCTGAGAAGAATTCATGAAGATGCAATATATTTGAAAATGTGTTGACTGATCATATTACACTTCAAAATCTTAAATATTGCACAGACAATTTTCTTTATGGGGAAACTTGATGACACGAAAGGCATGGAATAGAAAGTTTTGTTTTGTCACTCTTGTGAAGAAAAATATTTTTGAGGGACTTCGAGGTATTAGTAATTTCTTTTTGGCCAGAAATGTTGAATGGCATGATATTTTTCTTCCAAAAAAGATTGCTTTGTTTCCAATTTCTACCAATTGTACCTCAAAATGCCCTCTTGTTGGAGTTTTATTTTTTTATTTATGAATAAATATCCCATAAAAAATTGAAAATCAAAATAACCCATTGGGATTCTCATTTTTTGAGGGGTGGGGATTGTAACAAATTTGTATCCAAACCCTTTTTTTGTTGCAGTTCTTACTGGCACTTGTGAAAGTGAATGAGAATAAGACAGGAAACTTTTTGATAAAAGAAACCTAAATTGGCCCTTCTGTTAGGAAATCTTTTGAAATCCTTTCAGGATTTTTTAGTATTCTGTTTGGAGAAAGATTGATTGCAACATTCAACTTCAAGAACAGGTAAAAAGTTTCACAAAAAATATGAAGGAAGTGGAGTGATGGGAGGGGGGATTTTTCTGTTATTCTGTCAGTCAACTTTTAACTTCTCTGGAACTACTGCGTGGAGTTCTTGGCTATTAGTAGGAAAGGTGTTGCGTTTTCAGGGGACCAATTTGATATGTTTTCCATAAGTCTCATCTTTTTCTGTTTTATAATGATTTTTTAAAAATAAAAATAAAATAGCTATCAGTTATTTGTCAAGGACGCACTGTCAAGGAGGCTGCCATTTTGAAAAAAAACTTTACAAATATTAGCCAATTAGAATCAAGATAAAATCAAAATTATCTACACTTGAAAAGGATTTAAATGATCATTTATGAAATAATTTCCAGAAAATGTTCACAAAGTTGAAACCTTACAAAGAAAAGCAATAATCAGCATAACTCAGAGGCCATTGGCCTATGTTTAGTTTAAATGCAGATCACTCCCATGTACATTGGAGTAAAACTGATGATAACTTTTTGTGGTTATGACAACACAGTTTTTTTTCCTCTTGACACATGGGAGTTGTTTTTTTTAGCAGTGCATAGCTTGTGGAGCAAGAGAAGCCATACTTTCACATTAGAGCAGTATAGATTACAAAAAATGCAGGTGCCATTGAGTGGGACTGGAAGCAGAATGACATTAAACATTTTGCTGCATTGCCATACTTTCTTATTTTGATGGACCCTATTCCCCAAGTCAAAATATATAAAATACTTGTGATCAATATCATCATATCCAAAGATTTTCAAGTAAAGTACAGTTTTTAGTTGTGTTTACACAACAGTTTTCAGTTGTGTAAAGTTTCATAGATGTGCAGCATATAGTTTTTTGATCAAGGGCAGTCAAAAGAAAAATTGCATTTTAGGATAAAGTCTCTGCACTGAACTCTGCAGATTGCAAGTGTCCAAGGTGTGTTTTACATCTTTGTTCACATGTTCAGGATTTTACAAACGTTTTATTGATCCATGTACATCCCGAAAGAGTGCAAAAAGTGATGAATCCTAGACTTTTTCCAGCTAGCATCTTCCTTGTCGATTTTGTCTGCACCTCTGTGTGGGTAGCTTTGCTATTTATGATTGAGATGTAGATGTAATCTTGTCAGTAGACAAAACTCATCCATTTTCACTTGGCCCAAAAATTCTCAATTTTGAACCTACAGCCCTTTTCTGAAAGGATTATTTTCTTTCGCTGCAACAGGCATTGGTGACCGGCTAGATTTTTCAGATGATTTCTCAGCAAGAATAGATAGGAGATAGTTCAGATTTGGTATGTAGAATGACCTGAAGGGGAACATCATAAAGTGTGCATCATCACATTCATTTGACCTTTGGCTGTTGGGTGTATACAACTTTGCTGCACCATTTTTAGGTGTGCAGGCTTTGTATAAATTGTATAGTGAGAGAGAGAAATTTTTCTGTCATGCTGTCCACCCATCAAACTCCGTCTTCTCAGAAGCTACTGAAAAAAATTTCTTAGATAAGTGTAGGCAAGATCTTGAGTATATAATTTTTTTTTAATCATAGGCCAAGGTTTTGTTCTTTTTTACCCTCAGCCCCTGATGTAATCAGGCTGAGGGTATTGCAGTACTCCTGGTGTGGGTATGTATGTATGTCTGTCTGTAACGAACATCCTTGTCATTGCAATGACTCAAGAACAAATGATGGCAGCTCCATGAAACCTGACACACATATGCATCTGGTGAAAACCTCGGACGAGTTCGATGGACGACGACCTTGACCTATTTTTCAAGGTCACAGGGACAATTATGTGAAATCCCAAGAATCACAATAACTCAAGAACGAATGATGGCAGCTTTATGAGATTTGACACACATAAGCATCTGGTGAAGCCCTCAGAATTGTTCCTATGAAACATGACCTTCACCTACTTTTCAAGGTCACAGGGACAATTATGTGAAATCATCTTGTCATCGCGATAACTCGAGAACAAATGATGGCAGCTTCGTGAAACTTGACACATATAAGCATCTGGTGAAAACCTCGGACGAGTTCGATGGACGGTGACCTTGACCTATTTTTCAAGGTCACAGGGACAATTATGTGAAATCCCAAGAATCGCATAACTCAAGAACAAATGATGGCAGCTTTATGAGATTTGACACCCATAAGCATCTAGTGAAGACCTCAGAATTGTTTCTATAAAACATAACCTTCACCTACTTTTCAAGGTCACATGGACAATTATGTGAAATCATCCTTGTCATCGCGATAATACGAGAACAAATGATGGTAGCTTCATGAAACTTGACACACAAAAGCATCTGGTGAAAACCTCGGATGAGTTTGATGGACGGCGACCTTGACCTATTTTTCAAGGTCACGGACAATTATGTGAAATCCCAAGAATCGCAATAACTCAAGAACGAATGATGGCAGCTTTATGAGATTTGACACACACAAGCATCTGGTGAAGACCTCAGACTTCTCTTGATGGAACATGACCTTCACCTACTTTTCAAGGTCACAGGGACAATTATGTGAAATCATCCTTGTCATCGTGATAACTCAAGAACAAATGATGGCAGCTTCATGAAACTTTACACGCATAAGCATCTGTTGAAATCCTCGGACTAGTTCGGTGGATGGCGACCTTGACCTATTTTTCAAGGTCACGGGGACAATAATGTGAAATCCCAAGACACGCAATAACTCAAGAACGTATGATGGCAGCTTTATGAGATTTGACACACACAAGCATCTGGTGAAGACCTCAAGACTTCTCATGATGGAACATGACCTTCACCTACTTTTCAAGGTCACAGGGACAATTATGTGAAATCATCCTTGTCATCGCGATAACTCGAGAACAAATGATGGCAGCTTCATGAAACTTGACACACATAAGCATCTGATGAAAACCTCAGACATTTTTGTATGGAACATGACCTTCACCTACTTTTCAAGGTCACAGGTACAATTATGTGAAATCCCTATCATTGCTATAACTCGAGAACGAATGATGGCAGCTTTATGAGATTTGACACACATAAGCATCTGGTGAAGACCTCAGACTTCTCTTGATGGAACATGACCTTTACTTACTTTTCAAGGTCACAGGGACAATCATGTCAAATCCACGTCATTGCAATAACTTAAGAACAAATAATGGCAGCTTCATGAAAATTGACACACATAAGCATCTGGGAAGACTTCAGATGAGTTTGATGGACGGTGACCTTAACCTGCTTTTCAAGGTCACCGGCCCATCTCAATAATTCTAGAGTAAATGATGACAGTTTCATGATACTTGACACACCTAAGCTATCAAAGGAAGTAGATTTTATGGGTTTTTTTAACCCCTGCATCAATTTGCCTTGGTGCAGTGACGTTTTGTTCACAAATATTGTGTGGAGCGAATGTTGTGCAATGAGTTACCAGGGTTGAGGGTTGATGCATCTCTGATGCCTATGTTTTAATAGATTTTCGGAAATAAAATGGAAAACAATGGTTTCTCACAAACAAACCTGGAACATCCAGTACCTTGTACTCGGATAGCCTCAATTTGAGACTTACAAAAGCAATTTGTGGGAGTAATGGAATTCCCACTATATTGTAAACAATGCTATACTTTTCTTGTCTTAAATTGACTGTTCTTGACCTGGAAGGCTTGGTAAATATTTTATCTTGAAAAGTTGTTTATATCGCATTATCTTGATCACAAATTATCATTTATATTATCTATTTATTGTTGTTGTCAAAATTTGATAGTTCGTAGCCTCACATTAGGATAAACAGGTAGATATTAGTTTTGTACAGATGTGTAGTGGACCTAGAACCATGAAAATTTCTGTTCAAGATTTCCGAATTTTAAATAGAAGATTTTGTATACTTCTGTGCACAAAGAAAAATTGATTGAGGCATATTCAGTTTTTTTTATCATGCATATGAAAAGTAATTATCTGGACTTGATATTCAAAAAATATGTGGGAGAAATTTTACACAGGTACAACTTATCTTGAACATTAATTCATAAAATAATCACTGCATAAAGGACGTCTTGGTCAACCATTTTGCAAACTTGACTGTTCCATTGAATATCTCAGCATTTATTATTCAATATGGATTGGTATTATTTTTTCTTCTTTAAGTTGGGGTCAGAAAGAGCTATCAGACCATTAGCCTATGTTTTTATTAAAAAATGGGGCACAAGCATTTTTACATGGCTAAATTTGAATTTGATCCATTCACAGAATATTTATTGCTTTACTACAAAATGTCTCCATATTTTGTGCTAGGATTTTAGTGGATCTCTAAGCTTATAAGCTTGTGGGAGAAATTTTACACAGGTACAACTTATCTTGAACATTAATTCATAAAATAATCACTGCATAAAGGACGTCTTGGTCAACCATTTTGCAAACTTGACTGTTCCATTGAATATCTCAGCATTTATTATTCAATATGGAGTGGTATTATTTTTTCTTCTTTAAGTTGGGGTCAGAAAGAGCTATCAGACCATTAGCCTATGTTTTTATTAAAAAATGGGGCACAAGCATTTTTACATGGCTAAATTTGAATTTGATCACTTTTTTTATCTTGAAATTCGAAACTTTTTGTGATAAATTTTCAATTTTTTTTATATCCATTCACAGAATATTTATTGCTTTACTACAAAATGTCTCCATATTTTGTGCTAGGATTTTAGTGGATCTCTAAGCTTATAAACTTGCCTTTACACTGGAGATTGGCTTGTCATTGAATAAAGATGCAAGTTAAGTTGAGATCTAAACTTATTAAACAAAGTTTGACTTACTGAAAATATATATATATATATATATTCACATAAAATATTCAGATCTTAGGGAAGATGATAATTTGAGTGAATATTATGTGTAATCAATTGAATATTATTATTCAAGAGAAATTTGGACAGGAGTATTGTAATAAGATCTATGCCCAAATTTAGAATATTTGGAAATCATTAAGATATAAAGATTTAAAGAGTAGAAATTGTGTTGTCACATTGATAATTCATACCTATCTTCCCTCATCTTGTTTGGATTTACTGTAAATGTAGATAAAACTTTCAACATTAAATTTTTATGAGGTATAAATTATTTTTAATATGTATTTTTAGTTTTAAATTTTACTTTCCATGATATAACAATTCATTGTAATATTAACCATTCTATATATTAGTATATATCATAGATGATTTGTACAAAAAATATTTTTTAACTTGTGAAACATTTTGTGTTAAAAAATTGACATTGTCTCGGGCATCTTAGGGCAACTTGAAACATGACATTGATTAAAGTTGCAAAGTTATAAAAGTTTGATATGTATTGCAGGCTGAAAGTGTTCCTTTTTTACGTGGTTGAAGGTTTGGCCTTCATAAGCTTAGAAATGTTTTCTTTATCTCAATGAATGTAAAATAATGTATCTTAACATAAATCATTTATTGTATGTATGGTATAGATCCCAAGACTGATAGTTTCTTGGCAGTGTATGTACATGTTCAGGAGGTGAATGTACTCTCATCTTGTTTCAGGATTAATTCGTCAAATCAAAGCAAATGGATGTAAAATGTCTTGCATAAAAATGAGAAATAAATGGACTTTAACCAGTGAATACAAAAAAGCCTATATCAGAGTGACCCTTTTGAAATAACTGTAATGTCTAATTGGAATTGACAAGTAGAGAGTTCAGCAAGGATTGATGAAACTGTTGAAGCAGTAGGCATTTGTGCAACTCTGCATTCAGGAATTATTCTAAGAGTCATAATGTACAGCATTATACAAGATCCAGTGATATATTTGTTTTGAATTGGATGCTTCATATCAACAACACATTAAATCAAGTTTATCTTCTGATGAAGCAAGGCCTTCATATCATGGACAATTAATTTATTGGTGGAATATATTGATGAATAAACATCTGAAGTACATGGTGGGATTCATACTAGCACAGGCATGGCAATCAATATATTGACATTAAAAAGTTTTTCATAAAGAAGCAAAGTTTAGTCATTGTGCATGCATATTTCTCATGAAGGCCTCAAATTAAATGCCTGAAAAGTGATCCAGTGGGAATGGTGACACAACTCGAGCAAGATGACTTTTGTTATAAATTAGATATTTAAAATGATAATTCAGTTTTAATGCATGATTTTGTTCAATGCATCAATACATCATTATTCTTTGTTTGGAATTTCTTTTAAACTACAGTATACCTGTAATTTCAAGATGATTGAAATCATAACAGCAAAATGAAGCAAAATATCTTGCTTCACTTACATGTAAACAAGTAAGCATATTATATACAGGGACATTAATGGACTTCTGAGTATATGACATTCCCAGTCAGATTCTCTGAATGAATCCATTTAAATTGACCAAATTAAACAACTTTGAAAGCTAAATTGTTGAAAAACTAAGTGATTTGGAGAACAGCCATTCTTCAATAATTCATTAATAGACCATTCAGCATTTGTTTTAGTACCAGAGGTGTCATATTAGATTCATGTACAGGCCTTGACATATGCACTGGCCTGGTGGCCCAGGGCCACCATGTCCTCTGTTTGGGCCACTGAATGCTCTGATGTAGTGGCCCAGTTGGGCAACCATATTTTTGTTTTTTAGTGGCCCAAACTATCTTGATTTTATTCTAATCCTTGATTTTATTCTAATCCTTGATTAGGATGCAAAGGACTTGTCAATTTTGATAGGGACAAGTAAGCCCACTAATCACCACTCAGCCTTATATACAGTACGCTTTATTGTATCATGCATCCTATTATCTGGTGGCCCAACTGGACAACCACAATTTTTTTTATGTCAAGACCTGATGTGCATATTGATTATCATTGACATTACTTCATCTCACTGAGGGTCAAAAGATTGCTCTTGAGAATAAAGAAAATGACAGAAAATCGCGTGTTCACAATGTTAGTGCATCTAAAAATACAAAATGGTTTCTAGGTCTTCCATTTGCCCTGGACAGGAATGTGTGTTGTTTTTGTATGATACATGTTACTTTGCTCTGTTGCTTATCAATTGTTATCAACACAAGTGATTTCATTTCAGAAAGTCAGAAAGCCTTTATGTTCTGAGCTAAACCTCAGAATCAGACCCAAGTGATCTGCGGTCAGGGAAAATTTATGTCTTGTTTCTGTCAACAGGGCTTATTTTCTGCACTGCAAAAATAGTATATACCTGCTGTCCTGTTCAAGCAGAAACAAGAGAGCTAAACACTCAATAGTCATGGGATGAACTTAATCTTTCAATGACAGCAATATAATTGTTTGTTTCGTAATGATTGTTATGGTCTCTGTATGAACCCACTGAGAAGATTGGATGCCATACAAAAGATTATTTTATTAACTGTATTATAGAATGACATGACATGAAACAGTGCAGAATTGCATATTGTAAGATTCTTGCAGGCCAAAACTTCATGTCTTTCATATTTGTTGTTGCTCAAACAAAGTTTGACAAATTATGATAAAAATTGTGAAGTGTTAGAATGAAGAGTGGAGAGATACATGTTCTATAGATTGCAGTTTGTGTTACTAATGAATAATATTTAAAGATATAAGTTGGGCATTCCAAAATACAAAACTGTGATACTGTAAACATGTTAAGTGCATGTAATAACTTTGATTACGCTGTGCATGAGATATATTATTATCCAAGTGCAGATTCAGATCTATACCAGTGGTGCTTGGTGTTAATGCTGTTTGCGTAATTCATCATTCTCATACATAAACCAAGATGTATGATATTATGATTAACAGCAATAAAAGATTTAAATTAAAAAGTGTCATGATATTTTGCATAAGATGTCCCATCCATGCACTGTCAGCAGCCATGCTACATTGCATGTCAATTTGTGTGAATGTTGCTCCCCAATAAGAGCTTTTGTGTCATAGAAACCAAAATCCTTTCAAGGCCCCATTTTATGAGTGCACACGGGAAGATTCATCCAAAAATTAGGTTTCCATATTGTCATAAATAGGAAAATGTTAGATTAGAATTTTATTCAGTAATTTGACAGACTTTCATTCAGAGTAATACTGTTGCATACCCAAATTATTCAGAAACATTTTACGGCTTTTACTGGACGAAATTCTACAAACAGAACTAATTTTAGCTATGCTGATTATGTCGGCATAACTTCTAATAGTAAGGATGGGAAAGTCTGTTATTCTATCTGTTCGGCAACTTTGATCTCTGAAACTAATGGGTGAAGTCCTTAGCTATTAATTGGGAAGATGTATTTTCAGGGGAACTATTTGCTTCAACTTGCTTCGATTGATCCCCATTTTTTATGGTTAAAAAAACCCCCAAAAAACTCTCAATGAGTTTTCAAGTATGCATAACAGTGGGCCACTTAGGCATTGAATTATCAGACACCTGGAATATCCAGTACCTCATTCTTGTAATCTCAAAATAATAGCCTCAGTTTGAGACTTTCAGAAAAAAAGGAAGGTGGTGACTCGAGTGGCTGCCATATTAGATTTGAAATAACTCAAATATTTCATTGCAGAAGTGCACTGTTGGGGCGAGTGAGTCATCCCTCATATTTGATACATTATTTGTAGCATTGACCACTTGGATCTGCAAAACTGGGCAAATACGCAACATTTTCATTTGTAAAGCAATTTGCATTTGCAAAATCAAGAAATAAATCAAACATTCCTCAAAACCAATTATCAGCGTAGCTTTCAGCCTATGCACCAACAAATACTTGAATATGACATATTAATATTTGAATTATAAATATCAGTTATCAGTACATGTGGTTCAAAAGTTGCCCCAGTAAAAAAGTATCAGTATAACTAATGAAGTATGAAAGTTTTCACATGAATGGGGGTATAGATGTGTGCAAGTGAATGTCTAAATGATGAAAAGTTCATGCAAAAGTCAGTCGAAACAAATGTCAGATTTCCTTTCATTTACCCAGTGCAGATAACAGATTCCAGATCAGAATTTGTTTTATTGTATCCAAAATTGTTTAGTTGCATTTTCATAAGTTTGATGTCAGACTATAATACTGAACACGTTTTGCACTTGAAATTGACCCAAAAACTCATGCTTTACAAATGAGCTAAAAACTTTGTGTCTGTTTTTCATTGTGGCCTACTTTTATCTGTGATGTGCAAATTTTAGAGACTGACAAGTTCTTTATGTTGCCAAGTATTCATAGATTTCCTTACCAAGTGTAAAGAAGTATGTTTTTTGGAGAATTTCTCATCCCCCTAACAAAATGGAAGGGTCCCCTTGTATATAACAGTGCAAGTCATGTTATAAATTTTGAAATAAATTTCTCTTTTACCTGCAAAATTCTTTCTCTTTGCAAATGTATATTTTCATGAAAATTTGCAATATTTTGAAGAGCTCTTTTATTTTAAAATAAACATACTTTTCGGATAAACATTTGTCTTGATTTACACTTGATATTTTGAGTCCCCGCCATCTTCCATAGACAAGTCCAGACCCTCATTTACGACATAAACCACTCATTTGGGGACAGACAGCACAGCCACATGTTTAACTTAACCATTCAGTTAGAAAAACAGTTTCAAACCGGATTAATATTTTTCCACTAAGAGCTTAACATTGCAATTTTGGGCTGCAATGAAGAAAAAGATTTCTTAATACTTGGTATCACAATACTTAAGTGGTCACATTATTTTTTTGTACTTCTGCAGTAGAATTGTTTTTTAATATAACCAACCAAACTTACTCTCAAATTACATTGCATAACTGTATTGGACTCGTCATTTCTATGCTCCAAATATGATGGTGGCAAATTAAATATTTTGAAAGCTACAAAAATCTTACAATAATAACATTCGAAATCTGACATTTTGATTTCTTGAGTTCATGGAGATTTAGACAACACCAGTAGTCTAGTACCCATAGACAGACATGCAACCTTATGCTGATCATTGCTCCGTATGACATTACCCTGATCTGCTACGGAAAGCAGTAAAGGTGTCTGATATTGACACAGACTTGTTGACAGATGACGAGGCTCGAAACCCTGGTGTCTTCACACTGACACACTGCTGGACAGATGAATGTGAAACTAGCAGGGCGGTGACAGCATTCACAACCCTGGTGTGTACACACTCCTGGACAGGTGAATGTGAAACTAGCAGTATGTTGGTAGCATTCACAACCCTGGTGTGTACACACTGCTGGACAGATGAATGTGAAACTAGCAGGACGGTGACCACATTCACAACCCTGGTGTGTACACTGCTGGACAGGTGAATGTGAAACTAGCAGAATAGTGACCACATTCACAACCCTGGTGTGTACACTGCAGGACAGGTGAATGTGAAACTAGCAGAATAGTGACCACATTCACAACCCTGGTGTGTACACTGCTGGACAGGTGAATGTGAAACAAGCAGAATAGTGACCACATTCACAACCCTGGTGTGTACACTGCTGGACAGGTGAATGTGAAACTAGCAGAATAGTGGCCGCATTCACAGCCCTGGTGTGTACACTGCTGGACAGGTGAATGTGAAACAAGCAGGACGGTGACTGCATTCACAACCCTGGTGTGTACACTGCTGGACAGGTGAATGTGAAACTAGCAGAATAGTGGCTGCATTCACAGCCCTGGTGTGTACACTGCTGGACAGGTGAATGTGAAACTAGCAGTACGTTGGTAGCATTCACAACCCTGGTGTGTACACACTGCTGGACAGATGAATGTGAAACTAGCAGTACATTGGTAGCATTCACAACCCTGGTGTGTGCTGGACAGGTGAATGTAAAACCAGCAGGATGGTGACAGCATTCACAACTAACAGAATAGTGGCCGCATTCACGACCCTGTTGTGTACACTGCTGGACAGATGAATGTGAAACCAGCAGGATTCACAACTCTTTGGTCTACACACTTAGACTGCGGGACCGATGAATGTGCATCTAGCAGGATTTAAAACTCTGGGGTCTGTACACTCAGACTGCTGGACAGATGCATGTGACCATGCGCACAACCCTGGTGTTGGAAATAAAAGGATGGTGACCCCCAGGTGGTGACCACTTTCACAATCCTAATGTTTGCACATTGACACAAACTGGCAAAAAATAACTTGTTTTTCAAGCTTGGTGCCAACACACTGACACATATCAACAGACTGGTAAAAGGGCTCACAACCCCAGAGTCTACTGTGAAGGAAACTAACAGAGAAATACCTGGGTTCAAAACGTCATCACACGGACAGAACTGGCAGAAAAATAAGTGGGTTTACTACCCAGTGTCTGTACACTGACAGAAAACAGCCGACACGGACAGGACTTAAACCCTGATATCTGTAGACTGAAGGATTGTGAAATTGACAAAAGAAAATGGTCATTACACTGAGTGTGCAAATGCTGGCACACTTTTGACCTTTAGACTGACACAATTGAGCAGGTTCACATTCCAGTAGAATGCACACTGGTTAAAAAGTGACAGGTTTGTGTTTCTGTTGTCAGGTAAACACAATAACAACCCTTTATTGGTAGATGTTTATGCAATATTGAATGAAATCATTCATAAAACAATATGTCAAGAAGTTTATATTCATTATTTTAAAGACTAATCCAATGGGTATGTGAGCAAACTGGAAATGTATTTTAAAGTCATATTCTTTTACATAACTCTCAATAATGAAAAGGGGGAAACAAATTATATTATAATACAGAATTGGCACCACGAAGACCCTTGGACATGAAGCATAATTTAACATAATATTACACAAAAGAAACACAGCTGATTTTTAAGTTTGACATTTGAAATAACTTATGTGGACAAGTCAAAATCTATGAAACCTGAAAAAGAGGACTACAGACACATTCATGGATATATTTTCTTTCACAGTCTGGATTATAATGCCAAAACAAAGAAAACTACTATTGACTGAATTTTCACGTTTGAAGTTTTTCAAAAGTGAGGTATATTTTTTTTAATACAATGTTTTGGGTGTTGGTCCACCTTATCATATGTTTAATTTGTGTTCTGTTTCACCTTTTCTTTCTGAATAGATGCAGCCAATTCCATTAGAGAAACTGAAGAAGGTAAATATGAACTCTTAGTTTGTAGAATGATATATTTACACAAATCTTTGTAAGATCCTTCATACATATCTTTGAATGCTGTATATTTGGGGTGGGGGGCAAATTGGAACCAGTTTTATGAAACCAAAACCTTCTTGTTAATGATGATCAATACTAGAGATTGAAGTAAGAAAAATAGCTTGTCATGATCGTATAAAAGCACATTTGAGGCCTTCACCAATCAGTATGATGATTTAAAGGCCAAAGTTGTATTACTAAGAACTATGCTACTGTCTTCCTTGCAGACTGCAGATTTGGTGTCTGCAAATGCGTCCGAAGATGACAAGATTGCAGCCATGTTTTCTCAGTCAACTAAGGACTATGACCAGTGCAAGTAAGTCTTGAATATTTTATCATTACACATTTTGTGACAATATGTTGCCAAATCTGTTGACTAAAATTCACGAAAGAAAATTGATAATATCATTTGGAATAGATTATATTGATTGCGAAGGATATTGTTGAAATATATAAATATTGTATTTGCAGTTATATCAAGCCCAAATATCCAACAGGCCCACCACCTCAAGGTTACATCTGCCACCGCTGTAAGCAATCCGGCCACTTCATTAACAACTGTCCAATCAAGGGTGAAAGATCTAAGGTTAGCACACTTTACTCAACACATTTCTGTCGTGGTTTGTTTGAAAATTATATCCTCACATGAGATGTGATAATTCTTGGCCTCTATTTCCTTGAAATAGAAACTCTTTGGATATGAATATCATTTTTCACATTATTTAACTGCCTTTTTCACATTATAAAGAATAATCACTTCCCTTGAGAATTGTTGCCGTCTCTCTCTCTCTCTCCAGTATGAACACCAAATAACATTTAAAAAGTACATAGAATTATTTTGTATCGAGTACAAAGGTCCTAGAGGTCACTCACAGAGGGGTTTGATAAGATTTATGATTGGTAACCTTTCGCCATTTTTCACAGAGATAAGAATTATGATTCAATGGCAGCTGTGTCCATGACCAACATGTGTATAACACTGTCTATCAGATAACTTTTGAAAAAATTAAGGAATTCAATACACATTGTATTCCTTATTTCTATTGCTCACCACTTATTTGAGATAAAGTGACCTGCTTAGAATGTTTTATGATTTTATTATAATTGTGATATGAAAATATTAAGGTACACAAATTTGATTTTGTTTTGTTTTAGGATGGAGAGCGTGAACCAAGGATCAAGCAGGCAACAGGAATTCCACAGAGCTTCTTAACGCATGTGACTGACCCCAAAGCACAGGGGGCGCTGCTAACTCACACAGGACATTATGCTGTACCTGCTATAGATGCGTAAGTACCTCCAAACACAACCAACATGTGACATCACATCATTAAGTCAAAAGTATGTAAAAACCACTTCAATGACTTTTATTCAATTAAATGAGTATTTATTCAATTAAATGATGTCAAAACCATCATGTCTAATTGACCCTTGGAGGTTAAAATTAGAGTCTGTACCTATTCATAGTTATAGGATTATATTGCAGGCGAGCATATAAAGAAGGTAAGAAGGAGCGGCCTCCATTCCTGAAGGAGCCCACCCCACCACCGGTTATGGAAGATGATAACCAGATCCCTAATGAGCTCAAGTGTCCGATCTGTCAGGATCTGATCCATGACGCTGTGGTGATATCCTGCTGTGGGGTCAGCTTCTGTGATGAGTGTGAGTATTACCTCCCCAGGAAGCATTTTATCAGATTATCTCTTAAAGGAAATTATAACTGAAGGAAATTATAACTGAAACTATGTCTTTTCACCAAGAAAAAGTAAAGAAAAAAAACTAAAGGTAGGTGGTTTGAACTTGGATAGGTAGGGAAATCAGAAACAAGTTTCTTTTTTTATAGGTCAAATCTATTGCCAACATTTGATTGGATAAGCCAATATTTCATGTGTTGCATTGATATTAAGGAGGTTAAATGACGAATGATGATTTATGTTTCAGGTATACGCAATGTGTTATTGGAATCTGAGGACCATATATGTCCACAGTGTGACACTGCAGGGGTGTCACCAGATGGACTAGTACCAAATAAGTTTCTGAGAATGGCTGTGAGGAACTACCTGAATGAGACAGGGTTTTCCCGTGGTGGGCCACGACAAGCTGCCGTGCGGGAGGAGGCTACCCCGCCCCCTCAGCCCCCACCCCAGGTCTCCTCTACCCTATCACTCCCACCCCATGTCAAGATCGGCCCACCATCTCAGAGGCCAGTGCGACAGTTTAAGCCAACACACCCAAGGCCCCATGCTCCAGTGCCTGAAAATCAAAACACACCGTATGTAACATTAACTTAAATAGATCAGATAAAATAAATATAAAGGTAGCAGAAAAGGTGTTCAAACTTTTAGTCAAGCTATCAATGTTAATTTATTTTTGGCCTATTTTTAAATGTATAAAAAAATGTAAAACAAAATTTCTGTTCCAATGAGCATTGTATTGGATTTGCTCATTTTTTAATTTACTCGATTTTTATATCCATTTGCAAGTGTCACATGATATATCTATTCGACTGAGTCACATGATCTATCATTGACTTTATCCATATATTTCCATATTGGGTTCATTGACTTTATCCATATAATTCCATATTGGGTTCATTGACTTTATCCATATATTTCCATATTGGGTTCATTGACTTTATCCATATATTTCCATATTGGGTTTATTGACTTTATCCATATATTTCCATATTGGGTCTTTGCAAATTATGTTTCAAATAAGAGATGGAAAGAGGTGCAAAATATCATAAACACTTTGAAAAAATGTTGACTTGAAGAATATTATATTCAGACTCCACTACAAAAAAACACTTTGTTTAGTTTGATATTGTAAGACAGCATGACCCTCCAATGGTGTGATTTAAGTGGTACATATAATTTCAGACCTCATGGTTCACCCCATATGGAAATGGCATCGTCATCACCGGGGAAACAAGAGGACTACCACAGGGTATGTGTTGGGAATCATATTACTTCACCTTGGCCTAGTAACTCCAGTATGCTTGCCTTAAAAATTCATACAGGTTTGCTTTTGGTCTTGAGCATTAGCTTTAAAATTTACAAGTTAAACAATTTTAAATATTAGATCAGATAAGACAACTTGAAATGAGTTCACAAGAATTGTAGTGAAGAGTGATTTGTTTGATAAATGTTTGATGAAGCCCAGAGAATAATAGCCTTTAATGTGGATTTAGAAATTCAGTCCTTAGACTTCAGAGTGTATTTATTTACAGGAAAGGAGACCTGGACCACCTCCACATCGGGAGACACGGGATCTTCCCAGAGACACAAACAAACCATTCTTCCCAAATAAGGACAGAAAAGTGGTTTCTTCAAGTAGGTATTTGCCAGAATGGAAACATTGTAGGTTTCATATTAAATATGAATATTACATTGCCTTGTATAAAATAGGTTCATGTCCTGAATGTTAAGAATGTTTTTGTTTTTGGCAGATCTGACGACACTGACTGGTGGTCCACGTGCTGACCAACCGGTGTCCGTTTCAGAACCAGTTCATGTTCCGTACTCTTCCTCACATTCTGACTCTTATGGAAGCCAAGCACCGATCATATCAATCTCAGCACCAAGACCTCGGGGGTAAGAACATTTCTCACAAATAATGCCACATCAATCTTAGTAAATGTATTATAAGGATTTACATATTAACTTTAGATAATGAATTTCTTCACAAAATGTGTTATTGATAATGGCCATTACATAATTCTTTTATCAAGTTTCATCAATACTCAACAAGATTGAGGATTTATTATTTTTGTTATTCTCATAAGTATTATATCCTCTGTCTGAAATTTTTGGTAAATCCAGCATGAATACCACATTCATATACTGTCAATCAAGTAATCCCGGCAGGCAGAAGAGGCTATAATGAGTAAGGTGTTGATGTTGTTGACTGTTTCAGGCCTCCTCCAGGTCACCATATGGGAGGTCCGCCGCCCCCAATGATGGACCCCATGATGCCGCCCAGAGGACCACCCCCACCAATGGCTGGTATGCCGCCTCATAATATCCCCCCCATGATGAACCGTCCTCCTCCTCCCGGCCCCCTCCCCGGACCACCTCCTCCAAGGTTCAGAGGACCTCCACCAGGTCTGTACACATCTCTTTTCACCACAATCACATGCCTCTCTCAAAATGGAAATCTGAACGCATTCCTTTCCTTTTACAGACATAATTATTTGGTCTGTAAATTTTGTAATTAATCTGAATAAATTTAACAAAAATATTATTAAAATTAAAATATGTTTCATGAAAATTATAAGTATTCCTTAACTTGTGTTATTTTCAAATGAGTATTAATTTCATTTATGACAATATCTTCCTTAATATTCATTGGACAATTTTACAGAAGATTAAATCATATTTGAAGCATATTTTAAGCAATTTAATTTGTTAATTTAATGACATGTATTGTTTTATCTTATAGGTTTGCCACCACCAGGTATGGGTGGACCGCCAGGGATGGGAGGGCCCCCGCCACCAGGGATGGGAGGACCCCCACCCCCTGGAATGGGAGGACCCCCGCCCCCTGGAATGGGAGGACCCCCGCCCCCTGGAATGGGAGGACCACCACCCCCTGGAATGGGACCACCACCTCCACTTGGATTTGGCCCACCAAGAATGCCTTTGTCTGAAGAAGAATTCTACAGAGAGCAACAGAGACTCAAACACCAGCAAAATAGAAAGTAAACAACATTATTTGATTAAAATAAAAAAATTATGTTATTTAAATATGTCACCCATACATTTTGAAAGTAAAGAAATAAATGGACATCACCTACAATATCGGCAATTGTCTTAATCCTCGAAAGATATGTTATTCATTACAATTATCAATTTTTTAGCCTTTTGTGTCTATATTGTGTGAAAATGATTATTTTGTCATATCAGCAAACTAACTTTGTTGCTTTTTTCTCTTTGACAGCAAAATATCAGATCCTTTGGATGATTTTGCAAAAGAACTTATGGAATTCCAAATGGAACAGATGAAAAGAATAGATGCTATAAAGCCAAAATCTAGGTCCAGGACTCGATCTAGAACAAGGTCTTTTACCAGGTCACGGTCACGCTCAAGGTCACGATTCAGGTTAGCTCAGACTTTGAAATGATTTCCATAATCCTTTAAATGGGAAAATATAGTAAACTTTAAAAGTAGATCATAGATAGGTTTGAATGGCAGTAATAATTTTATAACTTATCTAGAATCATTGATTAAATCCCTTTTTCTAATTGTTAACTTCACTTTTTATAGTTCCTTTAGTAGGTCACGATCCAGGTCTAGGGTGCGATCGAGGCCCAGATCCTTCAGTAGGTCAAGGTCCAGATCACGATCTAGGTCAAGATCTCGAGGAAGGAGGGTATATTCAAGGCGAAGGAGCTTTAGCAGATCACCGAGACCTAGGTCCAGATCAAGGTCAAGGTCATGGACTCCAAGTAGATCACGCTCAAGAACCCCATTGAGGCGATCTAGAACAAGAAGTTTCACCCCAAGGTCAAGGTCGCCAAGATCTAGGTCAAGATCATGGAGTCCAAGACGAAGATCTCGATCTCCATTGCCCGTGCCCAAACGATATAAGGCCCGATCTCCAATCCCCCCTCCACCCAGACGGGGAGATATGTACAATAGAAGGGGTGGTGGAAGAGGGTATGGGCGTGACAGACCTGTTCCATACAGAAGACCACCAGGTCCACCCTCGCCGCCATATAGAGCAGTGAGGAACTGGTCCCCAGATAACTATTATAATGCACCTGTCTATGATGCACCTCCACCACCCCCAAGACGTCCATACTCACCATCAGATCGATATGGAAGGAGTTACTCACCTGCCAGAATAGAGGAGTACATCAGGTAACGCCCAAAAAGCGCTCTCTTTTGAAAATACATGAATTAAAAAAAAACTAATATCCAAGGTATATTGTAACCTTTACATTCATACTGTATTATACCAAACATATTACATTATTGCCAAGTGATCAGTGGAATGTGTTTAATTTTTTATGCCGGAGTTAAAGGTGTTTAGATGACTGATATATGTTTAATGGACTCTTTCCCCGTCCCCTTTCATACATTTCCCTTCTCCCTGAAAGACTGCAATTATTTAATTCACAGTTCAATGAATGTGATTGATATATTTGTAGATATGCTGAGCAAAACGATCCAGAATGGTTAGATTGGTACAGAAAGTTTTATAAGGAAATCATGGCTCAAGGGAATGAGGAGCCTCCCTTTAATGACAGGTCCTCATCTCATGGCAGAGGTGCCCGCGCTCCACCCCAGGAAAGATGGGATGAATCCAAACCTAGAGACAGAGAATGGAAACAAAGTAAAGAAAAGGTACCAGAGGCTCGCAGAAAGGAAAAGTATAGCAAAATGCAAAAGAAGCCGAAAGAGGAGGAATTTGAAAAGGAAAACAAATATGAGAAAGAGAAACGGGTTAAAGATTCAGCCGAAAGAAAAACTAAAGAATCATCAGATAAACGCCATGCAGAAGCATCCAAAAGAAAGAAATCAAGCAAAGAGCCTGTTAAACAGAGTTCAAGAGAGAAAACTAAGACCATAAGAGAGACAGAGGATTTCCCAATGAAAAAGGAAATTAAAGATTTAAGAAGAGTAAAAGTAGAGAAGACTGCAAGTGGTAGTGACTCAGATAGGTCCAAGAGACGCAAAGTTCTGCCATCTGCAACAGAAACCTCCACCAAACAAAAAGCTAGACCAAGAGCTGTGTCCCAATCAGAGCCTGATGATGAGGCCCAGAAATTAGGAAAGCCTGTAACAAATATAAGGGTCAAAAAGAGAAGGGAAAAAGAAGCAACTGAAATTCTGCCACCAATCAAAAAAGTTAAAATGGATGACATTGAAAGTACTGAGCAAGATGTTGAACATGAATTTAATAAGCATATTCGAAAGAGTAAGAAAACTACTAACCCCAAAGTAAAAATCGATGAAGCAGAACAGGAGCATATAGTATCAAGCACAGAAACTGAAATAGCAAACGATAGAGAACAGTCACGGAGAAAAGAGACAGCTGTGGAAAAAGGAGATGTTCCAGAGCGAAAACAAATGGACGAACCCAAGAGTGTGAAGGAGAATGAAGGTGTTGTTAGTCAAACTGCCAAAGAAGGGAATGAAGAAAGTGCTGAAATTGTTGAGGAGATGAATGCACATGAAGATGGGAGATATTATGAAAAGAAAGAATTATCAAGAGCAGAAATGGAGGACTCGCCACTTCCCAAAGCAGAAAATTCTGCTAAATATACCAAAGAAAGTCAGGAAGGAAATACCTCTGATAAAGAGGAGCGGAGAGTCAGGAGAACAAGACCTGTGGAAAATTCATCAAATGTTAAGACAGTCAAAACAAAAGTGTTGGAAACTGAAGTTACGAGTGATTCTCAGTCAGAATCGGAAGCAGCACGCAAAAGGCCTAGTATTAAAGAACGATTGGGCCGTAAGATTAACTCATCTGAGGTCACTGCTCTGAAGAGAGGACCAAAGAAGATGCGATCAGACAATGCGACGCCGCCAGCCAAGATGCGTCTGGGTAAGACTGGCCGTGAAGATTCAGATGCATTGGTGGTTGATGTCCCTGAGCTGTCCAAGTGGGAAAGAGATGATTATGATTCTGGTTATGAATATTCAAAACCGGAAAAGAAAAAATTGTCATCAGAAAGGAAGCCATTACCAAAGTAAGTTTTCCTAGTATCTAATTTCTACTATTTGAATGAGATATATAACCTTAGAAATTTCTGATATGTTGCCATCCTTTTCAATACCCAGTGCAAAAAGACCACAAATAATTTGGAAAGGGGCAAGAAATTGTGATTTTCTCTGAACAGCTTGGGAAGAAAATTAAAGATGAATTATTTATTGTTATATTTTTTTTTCAGGTCTGTGATAGAGAGTGCAGAGAAGGCAATAACACAAAAACCTCGAGCTGCTATCGTTGCATCTACAGTGCGATCTCAGCCAGCCAAGGCTGTCGGTAGAAGGGTATATATTGATGAGGAAGAAGAGGAATCTCCAACACGACCTGCTGCCAAAGACAAAGAGGCAATGGAGAAGGCGCTAAATAGGAAAGTTATACAGAGGCAGAGTTCTGTTCAAGTCACCATATCTGGCCAAGAGAAAAAGTCTGAAAAAGACAAACATATTAGTCATAGTTCAAGAACAGTGGTCAAACGAGACCGGTCAGATAAATATGACAGAGACAGTACAGAAAGGAAATATCCTTCTCGAGAGGAGAAATATAGCTCAAGGAGAGAGAGTAGAGATGTTGGGAAGAGCCGAAAAGAAGACCAAGATCGTTTAGATAGAGACAAAGACAAAGACAGACCGAGATCTGACAGAAGCAAATCAGTTAGTCAGATGAAAGCCAGAGAGAGTGCGAGAGATGAAATTGAAGAAGTACAAGATCGAGAACCAATTAAAAGTCAGAGAGATCCTAAGGCATCTAGTTCTGGTCATAGGGTACTGGATCGTAAAATCTCCACAATAGAGGAAGATAAGTTTGAGCCAGATTATGATGAGGAAAGTGAGTCAGACAGGTCTTTAGACTCCGAGTCTGGGGACGATGATGAGGATAGTGATGATATGTCTAGTAGTAGCAGTGCCTCACCAGCTAATAAGAAACACAGAAGCTCCACATCGACAGATAAGAAACACAAGAAGGCCAAAAAGAAACACAAGAAGCATAAGAAACATCACAAGAAACATAAGAAACATAAGCACAAAAAAGAAAAGAAGAAGAAGGAATGAATTCAGAAAACAGACACTAAAGTGCATTTCTATCAGCTGATTTTCAAATGTAAAGTAAAAAGTCATAAGTTTTGTTCTATTGAAATATCAACAAGACTTGGACCACAATTAATTTATCACAAAATGTTTCATCCAATGAATTTTTCCCAATTATAACCTTAATGCTTGATACTTCACTTTGTTGGATTGTTTCTTGCTATGTAAGATAGTACTTTTTCATTAAAATATATAATGGAACTAATTTTTTCAGAAAATGAAAATCAGGACGAAATACTGCATTAAAAAGGGGTATTTACCTTTTTTGTTAACATGCAGTTCTATTAAGCACTTAACACAAAATAATGCACTTGGACTATGATTAGTTAAGTATTATTACGTGTATGAAAAGCCAAAAACTTGAAGAATGTAAATTTACTTAGCCAGATGTTTGTATTCCTCTTGTTTTCCCGTTTGGAACAGATGTATTACAGATAATGTAATGATAATTAACAAAAGACTTTGCAGAACATTATGTTCTGATGTTTCCATAGGATATCCTAATGTCCTGTTTTTTGTCATAATAAACCTATTTAATATTGAATTTAATACCAAAAAAAACAACAAGATAACATCTTTACAGCTACTAAGGTATGCTAATCAGCATGAAATATTTTTCAGAAAGTTTGGTGCTTACTGTATTAAGAATTTAGCATGGATGGTTGTGTGTTTGTGAAGAACATAAGAAATCATGACAAAAGTAAAAAGTAATTGTCAGGCAATTACTCTTATCTTGCCCAAATTGTCAAAATATCAAACAAATTTGTGAACTTGAATATTGTTTAATTCAACCTGAGTGCTCGTAGTAAATATTGATGTTTCTCTCCAAATGCACATGTTCATCATCTGTTATTAGTAAAGTTCAGATATCAGTGTTCACAGATTGGTAATGTAACTCATATATACGTGCACAAGAGAATGTATTCAGTATGTGCTTTATCTGTGATGGAAATATGTATATATCTGTTAAACACTGGTTTGCTCAGCCTTGTCAAGACCAATACTATTGGTTATGTTTTGTGTAATTTCTGCAGAAAATAATGTTGTAAACATTAAACATAAAAAAACATCTTTACTGAATAAGATAAGGGAATAAAACATAATTGTGCAGTTTCTGGTTTCCAGATGGGTCAACAGTGTCCAGAAAAATTGCTTCATTTGTTTAACTTGATTATAAGTTGGTAAGAATTAAACAAAGTAAATTATGCACATTTTTGAAACTATGAAAAATACCTGCCTCACTGATCTTACGCAGGCAACAATTTGAGAAAGAGTAAATTTACATTTACATTATATACCACATCTAGGTGATTTTTTTCTTGATAGATTGGTTTGATGCAAACTTTTTCATTTTAATTGGATGTGAACAAATGTCGAGTACCAGGGGAAAAAAATATAACACTTTAAAACATGTATTGTAAATATCACTGCAGTCTGATAATTGATTGACAGAATTTTATTTTTCTGCCTGCAAGTTTATTTGTAAATCATGGTATAAGAGTGTCCAATTTTGTATTGATATGGGAGAATAAATTGATTCAAACAAAAGAGAATGTGTTGTTCAAAAATTAGAATTTGCTTTAGAGAAATGGTTGCAGTAAGGACTCAAGCAAGGGAAAAAGTTCTGCAGATTGTGGGACCGTAATAAAGTGGATTTCCAAACAACTTTGTAAAAGAGATCTTAACAATATTTACTGTGATCCTAATGAAACAGATTTTCTATTTTTCAACATACATTAAGAGAAAAATAGAGGTAAAGTACACACTTGACAATTTCAAAAATATGAATTTTTTCACCTCCCTTCACAAATCTGATTGCCAAACTTCCTTTTTATTTCCAAATTACACAAATCAAAATGAGAAAATCTGTTTCACTAGGATCACGGAATTTTCTTCCCAATGAAATGAAATAAACACAGATAAAAATAAGCCTACTCCTGTTGTGTAATCTGCGGAACTTATTTTCTTGTCTTCTTCATTTCTCATGAAAACTATCATCAAGGAATATTAGGACAAAGTACTATTTTGAAAGAAATATACTTGTAATCATACCTTATAGTTCAAATATTGAGGTGTTTAAATATTGATTCATGCTATTAATGCTTTTAATTTAATAGGGAATGTATTTTTACACCGTAAATGCACCAATTCCCATCAAGTACAATATTTTGGTAATTTACTCCTCTGCCACTAGGGGGCACTCACTATCAACACCCATAAATACCTTTAAAAAAGGATGGTTTTTCCTTGGAGTAATTATGAATGGAGGCGTGACGGCTGTTATATGAGATGGCGTCATGACAACGCATTGTTTTACACAATGGATTCAAAATCCTTTGATCCTATCATGGTTGCCGACTTCAAAACAGTGGAAAATTGAACATTTATATTTAAAAAAAATAAATTGGCCAAAGTTTTATTGTAGTTTTATACCACATTTTGGTTTCTTTTTTTAAAGAATAAATCAGAACAGTTGCTCTTTTCAGGTTTACAATACTATCCACTCAAAATTACTTCAAATAAATCTGTTCATTTCTGTTTTAATTGCTTCAATAATAAATATTCCGAAAAAAAGAAAAATACATATTCCAAACTTTTTATTTTTTATACGTTTTAAAAAAATGTGTTGCTATTCATTTTTCGTTGTAAAAAACATTTAAAACAAAATATTGTTTACCATATAGCATTTGCAAATTCCTGTTGCATTTTTTATTGTTATTTTTGTTGATTTTAATTGATGACATAACATTTTATAAGTCAATTTATTTCTATAATGGCGCATTTATTGGCAAGGATATAGAATTCTTTTTACTGGCAGGGATATAAATTGCATATTCTGATAGAATTCTTTTTACTGAACAACATGGTTTATTTTTTTAATCTTTGCGGCAATAATTAAAAATAAACTGGAAAGACAAATATAACAATAAAGTACGTGATTTCCTGATAATCTGAGAGGAAAACGGAAATTTGGACTCATTTTCATGAATATGATATGAATTTGAAAATCTGTTCATAAAATCGTCTAAACTTGGAGCAGAGAAATAAAATTTATATCCCCATAATCTGCATAAATAAATAAACGTTTCATTCGTGATATGTATAGCTCTAAATTGTGGTTTTGTTAACTTAAAATAGTTCTGAAAAAAAATTACGTCAAAACTTTCATATCTTCCACCTATATGGCGTCATCATAACAATGCCCATGGCGGCAACTATGACGTCCCCTTTGATCTTGCATCGTTAATTGCGCCTCCAAGGATTTATTGACACTGCCATCTGGTGGAGTTTTCTTCACAAGGTCGGCCTCTGGTGGAATATAATTTAAGAGAGTAGGGTGTCAATGAATCCCAACTGGTACCCCATTTTCCAGCCCCGTAACAAAGAGAGGACTTCCGGAGAGTTGAACCCGTTTAAAGGAATGAACAAAGGAATGGAACCTTGTCCACTCATGACCAACTACTGGATTAACCCTCAGATCGACACGTCAAACTTCAATGTTTTGTCAAGGTAAACTTTTGAAAGTTAACTTATTTCTACTTATAGTACTTGAAATGTGTCCGAACAGTTTCCAATGCACACGGGCGTGCCACAGGGCAGGCATCGCGGAACACGGAAGTCAGAAATCAGCCACTTTTAAGTACTCTTTATTTCACCCTATTTTACAATACTGTTCAAATATAATTTTAGAGAGACTGTATAAAGACTCTTAAAGGAGGGTCAGGGAAACTCGTGTTACTTATTGCTATCACAGAAGGCCCCCACCTCCTAGACTCAGGCTCCCACGTGCAGGTATCACTCAGGCTCCCACGTGCAGGTATCACTCAGGCTCCCACGTGCAGGTATCACTCAGGCTCCCACGTGCAGGTATCACTCAGGCTCCCACGTGCAGGTATCACTCAGGCTCCCACGTGCAGGTATCACTCAGGCTCCCACGTGCAGGTATCACTCAGGCTCCCACGTGCAGGTATCACTCAGGCTCCCACATGCAGGTATCACTCGGCAAAATAGACTTGAAATCCACTGTTTCTAGAAACACCTTGCACTGTCCTTCGTATTTAAGCCACAACTCTGAAAGAACTCGACTTCCGGCAACTAACAATCACACAATTATGTCCCCTTTAAGTCTACATTAGATGTGAGTCCTGTTTGAAAAAATTTCTTTGTTATTTCAAGAGCTCAGCATCGTTTTGCCATTGTTTACGAGTTTGCGCAATCAGATGAAAGTGGGTCAGTTTATTCACGGGAGTGACAGCAACGATCTGAAGCTCAACAACGTTGTGGTGCATCTGACTTCATATGACATTTCTCCCTTTGTGTTTCCATGACGTCATCACTTGGACTCTTCTATATGCCATTTCATGTTGTCAAGTTTAATATCGGGTAAAAAACTGGAGAAAAAACACTACAGAAAGCACACAGATTTGCAATTATAGATATTATGACGGGGAAAGACGATGACATGGATCAGAACTGCAACAGTCAATCGCCGGAAGTCGAGTTTAATTAGTGGGGAAACTTCAATATGATGGGCAGTGCGTGATGTTTCTAGAAACAGTGGATTTCAAGTCTATTTTGCCAATGTCTTTGGGTATAGTAGTTGTGGAACCCCGACTTGCGCGAGCAGAGCTCTGAAGGCTACGTTGGGATGTGAGGTGTGTCTTATCCCTCGTGAAGAGACAGGTCGCGACACAGCGGGATGCCAATTGGTTTTGCCGAGTAAACTTATAGATGTAGACCTCAGTGTGAACAGCAGACACTCTCTACACTTATTATTAAGATATCTCAAATGTCTTACACATCTAATCTTGCTTTCTTGTGAGTTTTGGATCCAAATTAATTCATTTGCAGAAGTTATTTGGGGTTACACTTCAGAGGCAGTGAATACCTTCCACTGATGTGCCATCGTAGGTGTTTGGAGTGTGTGTCCAAACACCCTACCGATTGACTGTATCGTAAGAAGGTCAAGGAGAGGCCCCAAGTTGATTGCACATGTAAAACAGTATTCTGTCAGAAGTTTAGTTGTATCAAGCTCCCATAATCTTAAACAAAGATACAAATACACCAGATGATTAGTTTTAAGTGGCAGAAAATCAACTTTTTTATTTGTGAGGTCATATTTGTCTGGAGAATATCACACTAGATGGGTGGTTTAGAATCTTTTCATGCGTGAATTACTCTCCTTTGCATCGGGCTCAATATATAACACCATCTCTGATTATGCAATGAAATATGCTTGAATAGGCCCGTTCCGTTAGCCCCGCCCCCTGAATGCATCCCACCGCACGTGCACTGTGCGATGACGTATTTACAGCCTTTCAGTGATACGATGACATAACTCAATTCTATAGCTCATAAATATTCATGAGCGCCCAAATAGTACGACAATTGGTATCTCATACATGGTGCTTCAAGAGAGTGTTCTGCACCCATGAGATATTTTTGCAGATCACCTCTTTGCTGAACTACTTTCATTATGAAGATTTATTATGAAAGCAAAAACCTTAATGGGGGGGGGGACTGATCCTTCAATCCTTGGCACTGGTTTTAATATTGGGGGCATAATTCTTTATCTTTTGTAAAGTCCACATAAAGTTTACATGCCCTCCCTCGCCCTCCCTCGCCACCCAGGGAGGAGTTTTAGATCAGGAAGAATACAGCCAGGTTTGCGGACAATTCTATCTGGGAGGGGGAAATACAGATATCAAGAATCAGTCATACATCACTTACTTCAGGTAAGCTCCTATAACTGTTTAATTTTTGACCAAAAGAAAGATCCAGTATCAGTCATGCTTTTCACACTGTTCAGCAGATGGCAGCATCAGTTAAATTCTAAAGGATAGAGTGGTATGAAATCAGACTTTTAAAAGCTTCTCTAGAGCCATTGCTGACATCACATTAAGTTTTTTCCACTTAAAAACAGTGACCATTTGTACTGCTCGAAGAAGATTGACCACAATTTAATAGACAGTGCCTATCTTGGGTGGCCCTTGAAGTTGTTGATGTGATGGGAGATCCCTGATCCTCTGGACCATCTTATTGTTTATATATCAGGAAATAAAATATGTCAATTATCGAAGATTCTCTTTGAAATTATTGAAAAAAGAGTGGAAGAATCTGCATACGATTAGATGCGTATGCCAATGGAACTTGGAACTTTGTCTACTTTTGTAATGCACAATCTCAGTTAAAGGCTGCATTAAACTTTGTGAACAGATTAAACATATAAACATGTCAAAGATGAATATTGAACAAGGCAAAATATATTACCTTTTAAATGTTTTGCCCAGTGTGTGAAACTTTTGGGCAAATTTGGAATATTCCCACACAAATTCCTGCACATGATTAATCAACAAAACATGTTCCTTTCAGATTTCAGATTGACTACCATAGGACATTTCTTAATAATCAAGAGACATGGCCCAGAAAGCCAGCAAGGAAGCTGCAGAAAGGTGAGCAGTCATCCAATTCTTCCATTCAGTGTGTTTTATTGCAATGGTAAACTTATGCCTAGAGTTATCTAAAGAATGGATGAGAAACAAAAGCATGATGAGGGAAAAGCAGAACATTGCCAGAACAGTGCCAGTCGCAAACTCTGATTTAGCTATTAACATTTTTCCCAAGTTGAAATTTGTGCCATTCATGTTTATCAATGTTATTTGCTATGTGGAAGTGTGGTGTGTTGCTGTTATACATGAAAATTGAAATCAAAGCAGAGCACTAAGTAAATAATTGTAGTTAACTACTTTGAGCATGGCTAAGGAATCATAATATGCTCATTCCTGGATGCTATCTGCACAACGCTTATCAATTCCCATCAGCTGCCTATTCTATATTTCCAATATTTCACATTTTGACAAAGAATAATAAGAAAAAGAAAAAAAAGAAGTATTACAACTTGCATCTTATTAAAAAGAAATATTTTACCATAGTAATGTCATTTGGAATCATTCTTTGGTGTCCATCACAAAATGGGAATTCTATTAGATATACTTGGTTTGTTTGAAACAAAAGTTGCATGTCACATTTTGTTTCATGATTTTGGTGTTCAAATTGAAGAGTTGACAGATATGTAGTTTTCCGAGGCATGTTTTATGATCCGAGCATGTATTAAGTGGACCCCGAGTGAACTTGGCTTGAAAAACCAACCAACCATGTAAGTTGACAATCTTCTTAAGATATTTTGTCGTATTCATCAGTTGAATGGATACATAGCATATAACCTAGTTTTTCATAATGCTTTGCCCATATCTTGTAAAATTTCCACTTGAAAATATTAAATCCATTTAAACTGAAAATATTTTTTACGTTAAGATCAAAATGTGAAAATATTATTTGGGTGTCTCTATAATATGAAATGTGCAAGAAATCGGTTAATGAGCAGTCATTGAGAGTGAAAATTGATGATGTTTTAATGGGTTCCAGGAGATTCCGGATCGACCTGTATACTAGGGCCTTATGTGAACAGCACCAGACTTCTTTGCAAACCCTCATTCGAAATTACAGTGAGAGACAGCTTGACAGCATTCTTGCACGCCTCTTCCAGACTCAGGACCCTTGCTTGCCAGATGTAGAATGCGTACGCATGCTGATCAAGGCTGGTGCCAGGCCTCTGCAGCCACTCACTCACTCTAATGGTGGAAACAATGCCCTGGCTGTGGCAGTGGCTTCTGGGAAGCACCAACTGGTTGAACTCCTATTGACCAGCCCCAACCTGGACAAGGAGCTCATGAGCAAGTGCTCACTGATATATTATGAAGACAGGGCCCCTGTATGTAGTGACACGCTGGTCAGGTACAGTGTAAGGAACAATGACGTGGACATTCTCCAGATGTTGCTAAGTAACGGCTTCCTGCCAGATGCGGATCCTGACTCACAGCCTGATCAGTGGGAAAGTGACTCTGCTCTCATGTTGGCCTGTGACAGAGGAGACATGACCATGGTCAAACTGCTTGTATTCTATGGGGCTAGAGTTAACCATCGTGTCATCAGCGATGATCCGTTGCAAGAATTTGACACCTCTGTCTCCCTGGCCATCTCTGGTGGCCATGCAGAAATTCTCCATCTTCTCTTCAGAAATGGAGGCAGTCTAGAGACGGAATACTTTAGTCAATTATTGTTTATTGAGGCTGTGAAAAAGGGATATTTTGATGTGGTGAAACTATTGGCTAACAAGGGAGTTGATATGAGTTGTGCTCTGTTACAGAAAGCCTCTCCTCTTGTGAATAGTTTACTAGTTGGGCACATGGGTATGGCAGAGTATTTGGTCCAGATGGGTGCTTCTGTGACTGGAGAAGATTCAGACAGCATACCTTTACTGGATGTAATATGTAAAGCTAACCTCCCCAAATATTATTTTTACCTGAGACTAGGTAAGTGGTTGATGGATCACGGAGCTAATATTAACCAGTTGAATGGTGAAGACAGACCTCCCTTGATGAATGTGATGGATTATTATGACATCTGGATGGAGCCCCCTGTTCCAGAGTGTATCCTGATGGAGCTAGGTGTGGATGTGGATGTGAGAGATAACGATGGATGCACTCCCCTGGGGCCAGTCCTCCGCCTGTATACAGACGTGTCTAGAGGCCACGGCAGCATGACACACGTCTGCAGCAGATTTATATTCCTTATCAGATGCGGTGTTAACATCAACGAGCCCACGCAGCTCATATGCCAGCACCTGGACATGTACAACTTGATGTTGGAGTTGCCACTGGTATTAGCGCTGAGGTCAGGATTACTCCTGTTTGCTAAGATGATATGGGTAGCAGGCAGTGTGAGGGGACAGACTGCGACCTGGAAGAAGATCCCGTGGAACCAAGCCAGGCTGTGCATCCATCTGACGCGTGATGACAGCATCAAGGAGGAGGGCCTCACTTTCCTCACCGAGATTGTTCAGGAGCCTCGGTCCTTGCTGGATGCGGCTCGGGCTGTCATCAGGGCTCAGCTGGGTGCACGCTCCGACAAGAAAATCCTTCAGCTCAAACTACCTTCATCAGTTGCCAGGTTCCTCATGCTTCCAGAACTCGATGAAATGCTCAACAATCTATGAGTCATATAATAGTTTAATATTTATAGGAATTTTTTGACAGTGATGTTGGCCTTTAGCTGACAATAAAACAATGGATTTTCTTGCAAATACAAACAGGAACTCAGATGTTTACATGTGTGTAACAAACTGAAAAAAGTTAGATACTTAAAAACCTCATTTGTTTCATAAAGATCATGAGAATTTTAAAACTAGATCAAAGTGGAAACAAACAAAATACATACAGAAAAGATTTAAACAGTTCTGAAATTGTGAGAATGTAATAAAACATTGGTTTATGAAAAATCTATATTTGAGTGAAATGTGGGCCCTTAGATTACAATGCAAAAAATATGATAACAGTCAAGTCTGTCTTGCATGTTATTATTTGGTTTATTTGGCCCAGGATGATTTTCTCTTTTTACCCTCAGCCCCTGATGTAATCAGGCTGAGGGTATTGCAGTACTCCTGGTGTGGGTATGTATGTATGTCTGTCTGTAACAAACATCCTTGTCATTGCAATGACTCAAGAACAAATGATGGCAGCTCCATGAAACCTGACACACATAAGCATCTAGTGAAAATCTTGGACGAGTTTGATGGACGGTGACCTTGGCCTATTTTTCAAGGTCACAGGGACAATTGTGTGAAATCCCAAGAATCATGATAACTGAAGAACAAATGATGGCAGCTTTATGAGATTTGTACACACATAAGCATTTGTGAAGACCTCAGACTTTCTATTATGAAACATGACCTTCACCTACTTTTCAAGGTCACAGGGACAACAATTTTGTGAAATCCCTATCATTGCTATAACTGAAGAACAAATAATGGCAGCTTTATGAGACTTGACACACATAAGCATCAGGTGAAGACCTCAGACATTTTTATGGAACATGACCTTCACCGACTTGCATCAATTTGCCTTGGTACAGTGACGCTTTGTTCACAAATATTGTATGGAGCGAATGTTACAGAGTAAGTTACCAGGGCTGAGGGTTGATGCATCTCTGATGCCTGATTTACATTTATATTTCAGCCATGAATATGTTTATAAAATGAACAAAGCAGTTATTAAATTGTGACAAAAAAGAAAACAATGGTTCATATAACCACTTAATATCTGCCATCTTACCCATTGATACAATTTGCTGAAGGGGTACTGTCTGTATCTTTTTGTGACAAATTGAGAAGAAATAATGTTTTGTTGGTGAAGCTTGAGCCATGAAGGCATCATATGGAGATTCTCGAATGATTCAATAGTTGGTGATCTTGACCTTCATTTCATGGTCATGTAACCCAATCTCTCCAAAGTTGTAAACAAATATAAATAGCATTACCAAACTTAAATCATAGATGCACCTTATTAATATCTCAGAATGGTATGCTTGTCCGTGATCTTGACTTGAGCGTGATGTAACAGAGTTAATTCAGCAGGTCTGAAATCCTGAGAACTATGCTCAGACATTAATGTATTTAGAAGGTGGATTTATTGAGGTTTCACTTTGGAATTGGCTCATGTCATTGAGATTGATTAAATGAAATGTAAATAATTATTTTAAAGATTTCTCAACAATATCTAAAAAAATTAAGACACTTAATTAGGATGGGGTTCTGTAAAACTGGGGTACTGTTATGTTAAGGTTTATTATTTGATATTTTTCTGCAATAGCCATTGATATATCAGGTATTAACATTGGCGAGTCAGGTATTGACACTTGATCAATGCTTGCAGGGACTCTGGGGACTAACTAATTAATTATGCCAGACCATTATGTCCTTAAACATTTTTTTATCTTGCACTCTATGTAGGACAAACAAAAAATACCTTAATGGAAAGTTTTCAATGCCCCTTAATCAGCTTTTGATAAAGATCCAGAGAATGTGGGTATCCATTTAACCTGCAATTGCCACACCCCTGTGGACAAACAATCCAAATTTTGGAATCCATCAAAGCTGACCAAGACTCAACCATAGTCTCCTCTGAGATGACAGACAACATCACTGAATGTATCTTCTGAAAACCTTGGCGTCAATGCCACTGAGGGATGCAATCACACCAGGAGCCACCGGAACAGAACCAAACCTACTGGGCCACACTGAGGGATGCAATCACACCAGGAGCCACCGGAACAGATCCAAACCTACTGGGCCGCGCTGAGGGATGCAACCACACCAGGAGCCACCGGAACAGAACCAAACCTCCAGGAACTGCACTGAGGGATGTAACCACACCAGGAGCTGCCAGAACAGAACCAAACCTACTGGGCCACACTGAGGGATGCAATCACACCAGGAGCCACCGGAACAGAACCAAACCTACTGGGCCACACTGAGGGATGTAACCACACCAGGAGCCACCGGAACAGAACCAAACCTACTGGGCCGCACTGAGGGATGCAACCACACCAGGAGCCACCGGAACAGAACCAAACCAACTGGGCCGCACTGAGGGATGTAACCACACCAGGAGCCACTGGAACAGAACCAAACCTACTGGGCCGCACTGAGGGATGTAACCACACCAGGAGCCACCGGAACAGAACCAAACCAACTGGGCCACACTGAGGGATGTAACCACACCAGGAGCCACCGGAACAGAACCAAACCTACTGGGCCACACTGAGGGATGCAATCACACCAGGAGCTACCAGAACAGAACCAAACCTACTGGGCCGCACTGAGGGATGCAATCACACCAGGAGCTACCAGAACAGAACCAAACCTACTGGGCCGCACTGAGGGATGTAACCACACCAGGAGCCACCAGAACAGAACCAAACCTACTGGGCCGCACTGAGGGATGTAACCACACCAGGAGCCTCCAGAACAGAACCAAACCTCCAGGAACCGCACTGAGGGATGTAACCACACCAGGAGCTGCCAGAACATAAACCAAACCTCCAGGAACCACACTGAGGGATGTAACCACACCAGGAGCTGCCAGAACAGAACCAAACCTACTGGGCCGCACTCTTATCATTCAGGTTCCCAGTAACCCTCTTCTCTACCTCTTAGATGTCAATGCCAGTTTTCACTTTGGCAGTATACAATTTGTCCATATAACAGTAAATTGGCAATTGACAACTTTACCAACCAATCTTCCCCAATGAATATCCAGATAGATACCTTGAAACAGGCAGGTAGGAGATAAGATAACCCAAATGGATCTCTGACTTACCACAACCCTCGCCACCACCCCTGGTGGCATATAAGAGGACTAATAATACCTAAGTATGGTGCCATTGGAATTCATTTTCCAACCACATTTGGGTACTGTGACATCCCTGATAGGACAGTAGAATGGTATCTCAGGACTGTCTCGAACACAAAATTGTTCTTGACACCAGACAAATATCAGAAGACTGGCCCCACTAGCACAGTTGGTAGGGTGTGGGATCTGTGCTGGATGGTTATATAAGTGGAGGACGGGAGGTGGTGGGTTTGACTCCCACTACTGACAGTCTTACTTTACCATCACACTGTCATGCCATCTGTCCAACCATCACACTCTCTGTCATCACACTGTCATGCTGTCTGTCCAACCATCACACTGTCAAGCTGTCTGTCCAACCATCACACTGTCATGCTGTCTGTCCAACCATCACACTCTCTGTCATCACACTGTCATGCCATCTGTCCAACCATAACACTCTCTGTCATCACACTGTCATGCTGTCTGTCCAACCATCATACTGTCAAGCTGTCTGTCCAACCATCACACTGTCTGTCCAACCATCACACTGTCATCTTGTCCATCCAACTATCACACAGTCAAGCTGTCTGTCCAACCACCATAGTCTTGCTGTCTGTCCACTGTCATGTTGTCTGTGCATTTATGTTACAATTTCTCATATATATGCTCTGAGGGCCATGACAATTCATTGAGGTGTAATATCTGCAATATGTAGGTCTCATCATGAAATGACTGAAGTTATGATGAAATGAAGTAAGATGCCAAACAAACAAATACACAAAAAACAATTGTATCACACTCATTCAAGATATATTATGGCTTTATGATGTATACACAAGCTGGAGACCATTGAAATATGTGTCTCAGACTATGTTTAGCAGCATTCAGAGCCTCTGATGAATTGTCCCTTTCTCTCAGTTAGAAGAAACCAACCCACTGGCATGCTTCAAAATTGCCTGCCTCCAATCAATTGTATATTCAAATTTGATCAAATGTCCTCAGCCCTCTTTGACAGCAAACCATAAATTATTATTTTGATGCCAAAATGGTGAATAATATATCAGAAAAGCAGTTTTAACACAGCAAATTTCATCTATTCTTTCCAGATGTTTATTTTGTATTTATGATTCAAATTTGGCACTGCAATATTGCTGGCTCAAGAATGGGAAAATCATTTTGTTTTGAAAATTTACAGACTTTGACTCAAGGCTTCATAATTTTGTAATGTAGAAAGCTTGACGGTGTAGTGGTATTGTATTGGTCCTTCAGATAGTTTATACTAGTTAAATGAAATTGGTCTATTTAATAAGATTTAATTTTAGTCATTTTATAGTTTTTTTTATAAAATATGTAATTACTTACAAAAAGTAGGTACTCAGTCCAGTTCAAATCTATTGTGTCAAGGAATCTATCAAGTAAGCACAGTTCTCCTATGGTAATTATACATAAGCTTTCTTTTCAGAAGACCAAAATGTGAACTGACTGCTGTTGATTCAGAGGGAGATGGAGTGACATGCTGGAGACGGGGTGACATGCTGGAGATGGGGTGACATGCTGGAGACGGGGTGATGCTGGAGACGGAGTGACATGCTGGAGACGAAGTGACATGCTGGAGACGGAGTGACATGCTGGAGACGGAGTGACATGCTGGAGACGGAGTGACATGCTGGAGATGGAGTGACATGCTGGAGATGGAGTGACATGCTGGAGATGGAGTGACATGCTGGAGATGGAGTGACATGAGATGGAGAGTGTAGATTAGCAGATGCTTGGGTTTGCTTGAACATGATCGGCATCAGATTGGTGCCATGCCATAGGCAGCAGTAGTGACATTCTTGCTTTAGACGTGACATTCTTGCTTTAGACGGGAACCAGTCCATGTTGGCCACTTTACTATGACTCCTGATTTTGGTCTGAAGTTCTAGAGCTGGCAACCCAATCCTGCAGGGTGCCTAGATATAACATCACACAGATTAGGGCACTAAACATGGGCAATAATAATGAAAAGTGATATCACCCGGAGGCTCTAAAGGGAGGCTCCAATTTCAACGTGTCACTGAAATCAAGAATTTGTAAAGACTGGCAAATATTTCAAGAGAAGCATACATGTGCATATATCATGTAAAGGATTGATTATCTGTATATATGATCCTTTTCCTAAAGAAATGTGAATATGTATTAAATACTAATTAAGACGATTTGGTTAGAAATGATCCCTATGGTAGAATTGCTACAGAGGATTTGTGATTTTAAAGGGTAAAAGGTGCAAAGGTGCATAACTAGAGGCAAAGGTGCTTAACTAGAGGCTTTCGATAGGGGATGGCAAACACTCAGATGGTTCTAAGTTTTGGAATGTTTTCTTGGGGGGACACCCCTGGCACAAGGAATGTATGGTGAAATTAATGATCATCCAATATAAAGGCGAGTGTAACACAACCCAGTGACGTAACATTTGCACCAGCATGCTCTGTGATGACCACAGTACCTTTCTCAAGAGGTGAATCCTTCAGATGTATTTTACTAATCCCATGAAGTACAGCTCCAAGATGCACTAAGCACATAGTTGCATTACAGTTAAATGCTTATTTCATAAGCAGCAAGCAGCCTCAACATTACACTGCACCATTTTATCTCTTATATGAGAGGGTTTTATAAAAGGTGATCATGTGGTTAGTATATTTTTTTATTTAGAGAAGGCATACAACACCCCATGTGATAATGAGTGATTTATATGATATGGGATTAAGTACGTTCCAAACTTGATTATGGGTGTATGGTATATGGATCAGCAGGTCCATCGTATATTAAAATGCTCAATCCTGTACAAAATCAAGGTTTAAGACTATGCCTTGGTGCATTTCGTACATCGCCTGCAGATATCTTCTTGATTTAACGAGAGAAAAACTTGCCCCTCAGTATGCTGCAAAAATTGCTGCTTTTCCAGACAATACTGCACATGATACCATATTTAATCCAAATTATGTTGACCTTTTTGAAAATAAACCTAACACAATACCAACTTATGGCATTCACATCAAAGAATCTTTACAATCTTTAAATATAAATCCAAATCAAATAGCCACATTTCAATATCCAGAAACACTTCCATGGACCTATGCAACTTTACATATTAATGTAACCATGTCAGAATTAAAGGAATACTCAACAGATCCATCCTTCTATATAAATAGATATAAAGAAATTAAATCTATTTTTATATCCGTGTATATATACTGATGGATCTTTCAACGAAGACAATGCAGCTGCTGTTAAGGGCAATCCTATTTATCCTGAATGTCTGCCAAGCAAGTCATCAATTTATTCAGTAGAACTTTATGCACTATAACTAGCATTAGAGACTTCTCCATGTCATGCATTTTTAATATTTTCTGACTCTTTGTCTTTACAAGCTTTAAAAGCAAAGGATTGGAAAAAGTCTTTGATTTACAAAATCCTGGAACGCTATCATAAACGCTGTACTCAGGATAATGCAGATATCCATTTTTACTTGATCCCCAGCCATATTGGTATTAAAGGAAATGAGGCTGTTGACCAAGCTGCCAAAGCAGCATTGGATAAACCACCTATTGATATGCTTATTCCTTATACAGAGTTTAAGAAATATATTACTGTTTTTATGTTACAAATGGCAATTGCGCTGGGACAAGGCTGTTTTTAATAAATTGCATATAATTAAGCCTATTCTTGGTCAAACTAACAATGCTTCTAGAAAGAGCCGAAGAGAAGAGTCTGTTTTAACTCGTATAAGAATAGGACATAGGCATTTGACACACTGAGGCGAAGATCAGGCTCAATGAAGGCCACGGCGCAGTTGGTTAGAGCGCCAGCTTATTAGCACTAGTTCCTCTGTGGTGATCCAAAGATTCAATTTCCCATATGAGCTGAGGCCCGTGCCTAAAGGGTTAACCCGTTTTCCTTGTAAATCTGTGACCGGGTGGGTTGTCATGACAAGGACCTGCGACATGACAATTCAGTGAGGGAGCATTATATCTGCTACAAGTAGGTCTCATCACGAAATGACTGGAATAATGTTGAAAGTGATGTAAAACCTTAAACAAACAAACAAACAAATATACTAAGGTCTAGTCTTGATATGAAAATACAATATACAATACAAATTTTATTCTCAAGAGAGGTCGCCACTAGTGCGACATGGGAGAAACAGAACTGGTGGTGCCCCCCGACAGTTACAAGGTGGTGGGCACCCCATACAATTGTTGTCTATTATGGGTAGTTCACACAGTAACTATAAATGTGATAGTGGAATAAAATACAAACTACAAAATACTTAAATAATCTAGTAGAAATAGCGGTAATTATGCCATTTGCTATTTACAAGTTGTATGGGTATATACATACATGTTTATAGTTTGCACCTAGACTACCCATACTTGGTAGTATCCTATGAACTAGTATAATTGTGACAATATGCGGTGAATATGTAATCATGCTCTTGTTGGCTTAAGGAGCGATTCTGACATGTAAAGTCTAATTAAAGTGATTCATGATAATGTTGACAAATTTGGAGAGTGAGGTTAGCTCTTTCACATCTGTGCTATTGAGAAGATGCTTCATACTAGTGATATTAGGATTTCTAATGTATGCTGTGCCTATATGTCTATCCCGCTCTACTCTGAAGTGTTCACAAACTAGGAGGTAGTGGTGCTCATCCCCAACAGACTTGTCATTGCATAAAGTACAAAGCCTTCTTTCTCGTGGGATGTTATTGTAACGGCCCACCACAACTGGTAGTTTGTGGTTATTTGTTCTGAATTTAGTGAGTGGTATGGAAAGGTTTGGCTCCAGGAGTGTGAGGTAGTTTTCAAATTGGAGTGAGGATTTAAATTTACTATAGTTGTCACAGGTGCTTGAGCTGGCCAGATCTGCCTCCCATTGATTTGAGTAGTGGGCCTGTAGCCTCTGTTCAAAAAGTGCTTTTAATAATCTGGGATTCAACTGATCATGGGGGGCCTCCCACAGGTGCTCTAGACCCAGGTCCTTCAGGGTGGAATCAATTTGTGACAGCCAGCTTGACTTGTATTCACCCTTTAGGTATAACTCTTTCATTTTGTGATAAATAGCTCCTGATATTTTGCTTGATTTACCAGTATTAATTCTGATATGGATTGTCAGTAATTGCTCTGGTTGGAACTTTACTGTTCTGTAGGTGACATAGTGCATCATTGATTTCTTAAATCATGATTTGTTTCCCTTTGCTTTGGAATAAAGTGATGGAGTTTGTGACATGGATCGCAGAGTTTATTGAAATATGCTTTGCACAGTCTTTCTCTTCTGTCTTTCAATGGTAAAAGCTTGCCTTCTACTAATGCTTCTTCATATGAGAGATTGGGGAAAACTATTTTTAGGGCATCTCCTCCTTGCCCTCTCATATCCTTGCCCTCTCCTGTCTCCTCTGTGCCCTCTTGTGCACTGTTGCCCTTTTAAAAGAGAATGATGTTATACTGTGTTATAATCATAAAAGGCTCAAACCAGGTTTCTATTCTTTTCATGGCAAAAGCATAAATTTTAAGTTGTGACATATACATGCATCACTGTTAAGTCAGTAACATAAAAGCAATCTTTCAAATATAATCATCCTCTATGGGGGGCTGAAATGATTTTGATATCAGGGGATTGTGGGGAGGGCCCTCTGGTGGGCACCAAAAGGCATGATGCATGTTGCTGGACATTGCTGGACATTGATATACAATTGATGATGTGCTGTTTTCATTTTTGTGCCAAATACAAACTTTCAAAGTATGCACACCCTTTTCATTTCATACCTCATAATCAATGTAGCTCTCCACTATCCTGATCATATCCCTCTTAGAAAGTCCAGATTTGGCTTCTGTAATTATCAATAAGTAATCGTTTATTTTTCTGGAAACATAATAATATGAATGACACCATTGTTGGCATTGGTTGTGACTGCAATCTTTGTTAATGATCCTTGTGTAGCATCACTTTTAATTTTATACTTATTTTTTTATGTATGAGTTAGCTATATTTGTCATTTTATTTACCAGCTACAATAAACAACTATCTCGAAAAGTATTTTTGATCACGTTATGCCAATCAATTATTGATGTGCATGTTAGAATATGGTCTGAACGTGACCATTTTAAACTTCAATGGCAAAAATAAAAGATTTAAGTAATTTTGTAAATATGAGACATAAAAATAATATCATACCTTCAATGTCCCGGAAATTTGGAGATATCAGCCTGGTCCCCTCAGGCCACCACCGCGGCCTCTCAACCTTTTTCCCAAAATGTCTTATGTGACTGTATTTGCCTAGAATTGTAAAATATTTAGATTCTATTACATTAAATACAAGAATTATATATGAAAGCTGTGATGCTGTCTCTCTGAAATCAAAGTGCACATGCCTGAATTATTGTGTATTGCTGAAAGTGCTCTCATGTGAGCACTGTCTTCCCGAAGGATTCTGTTGACAAAGTTTTCAATGAATGATTTGAATTTTAGCAGATGGGGTAACATGATCAAATACACTTATTCACAAATTGCAGGGTATAAATATTTATATTATGTCAGGAAAAGGTGCTTAAAATCTTATTTCATGAAAACTTTAATTTTTCAATTTGTTAGTGTTGAACTTTATTTTAGATAGAATCATCATTATTATAATTTGAGGGACATACCTTCAGATTGAGGATGCACCATCTTGGTTATTGTCTCTCTTAGTCAAGACCAACTTGGCCCATTTGGGTCTGGCCTGTGTAAGTGGGCTTTTATTGCATTGCAGTCATCGAAAAAGTCAGTCCTGTGCATTGCAGGCAACAGGACTGTACTTTTCACATTTTCTCTTTGAACTGGCTCATTCGTTGATGCTAAAAGTGAATAACATTATTAAAACACACACCATGACTTCAATCATTTTCTGTCTAAAACATCAATATAAAGATTTTCTGAATGGTTGTAAGCAACATTGCAATTATCACTCAAATTATAAGAGTAAAACTGCAACATATACACATTGCAGTTTTCTAACCATGTATATTAGATCTCGCAAGCTTTTGAAAATTTTCGCCTGCATCCCTCATCACCTGCTCGCAAAGGTATTTTGTCCTTTGAGAAAAATAGATGAAAAATGTGTATATACTGCCTCAGAATATTGTATTCAATCTTTTCAGGAAAATTATATAATGCCTAAATTAATCACTTACCAATAGTATTCAATGTGCCGTTAAAATCTGCATAGATGCAAACAAGGTCAAACTTTTCTGCACATTTTTCAATTTACAAAAGTAAATTATACAGTATATCAAAAAAACATTTTGAACAAAATAATGAGGTATTTGAAAATTTATCATTTCTATCATGCAAAGATTTCCTCTGAATTAATCTCAAGGAAATTAATCTGTTGGGCAAGAGCTCAATTTTTAGTTTGGCAGTTTTATTCTTCAGTTCATTCTTTGTGACACACAGCTTTGGTTTCTGAAATTACAAGATACAACAATTCCCTATAAAATAGCAAAATATATGAGTAGGAGACATGGCTCCTGGTAAAGTGAAGATATCAAATATGGCACATTAAAACTAGAAGTTAATGGTAGTTTTAATCTGCATCAACATTATATTCAACACCTTGTGTCAAACTTCCAATTCAGAGCCATCCAAAATCATATTTTTCCAGGACAAAAATGGTATTCATTTATGATGACAGATGTCAACATCAAGACAATCACAAATCCAAATATCTTATTTCAACATATATTAATTTGTTTAATATTAATACAAATGAATATCACTATTAGCAGTAACAAGTATTCACAATTTATGGAATCAAATTGAGAGCAAGGATTTATACACTGGCATAATATATGCAAATCTTAAACCTTGCAATTATATAATTGAAAAATTTGAAAAATCTCTCGTTCAGCTTGCCCTCTTGTACTGCTGTACTGCATGCCTTGGCTTATGCCTTTTCCTATGGACTGACCTCTTGCACAGTACCGGAAATATTTTTGCATCCTTATATGAACTTCAACTTACAACTTTCTTTTGTTGACATTTTATAATAGTTAAAATTCACGTCCAATAGCTTGATATGCAAAAATTCTATCTACTTTGTAAACGCTATCCAAGAAAAAGTGATTTGAAGAAATGGGCATGCTTGAACTTGAAGATCAATATAGGTCACCTATATTTGAAATGGCCAGGGGTAAAAATGAACTTACTCTAAGAGACTGAAAGACTTTGTGTTTGCTCTCTCTTTTTCACTCACTGCACAATTCATCTACAACACTCAAGTTTTGGATATCTCACATTATTTCATTTGTAATTTAAAAGCAGATATAAAAGGAAAATTGTTATGCAGTTGCCATGTTATATTTGTCATTACATGTACTGTTTCTGAATATTTACAGTCTATGTCTTGAAGTCTGTGTTTTGGTCCGCCTGTCTTGTGCTTTGGGGGTGAAATTGGCAAGTCTTCTTCCAACACCTCTAACTGGTCTTCCATTTGCACAGCACAATTATTGGTGATTTCTGAAACTGAAATAAGAAAATCAGAAAGATGTATGATATACAGAATAAAAATTAGAAATTTATGGATTCATATCTAAACATACTTGCATAATTCAAACACTGCAATCTGGGTTGTGAGTGTTTCTGGGCTGTTCTGCAATAAGCATGCAATCAGTAAACATGCAATGTTATTTGGGACATGCAGACAAATTTTGTCAGTGGATGTACTTGTCTTTCTGTCTTCATAGAAAGTGTTGCTGTAAATTCTAAAGAAATGAATTTACAAAGGTCTAAACAAAACCTTTGGAATCTTTCTTACTCTAAATATTCTAGATAGTTCATGTTATCAAGATCACACATATTTTAATGTAGATTTAGAGATCAAACATGTTAGATAATATTGTTAAAGAATGAGGGCTATAATAAGTAAATAAGAAAGAATAAAATTGTTAGATATCATGTCCATGAAAATAGCCTCACCTGAATTGTTCCGCATAGGAAGATTACAGCTTTCTTGAAGCAAACATGGCTCTGCATCATCTTCAGTTCTTGTAAATGTGACAAAACCTATTCTTAAAAAAATGCCTTATTACAGCATCGAGAGGAGAAATTGATTAAGTGTTTTATGAATTGGAAAACTGGTTTTCTTGGCAAGTTCTTTTTTGGCAATATGAGGCTCTCATCATAATCTGATGCCAACAATGCCATATATCAATATTTCAAATATATATATATATATATATATATATATATATATATATATATATCTATATATAGTTAGCAGGAAATCTAAATGAAGCACCTGTGAGAAAATCTAAATAAGTCATTTATTTTGATTCTAGATCTGATATGAAATTGGTAAAAATAATACATCTTTAAATTTTGCATATCCCAGTGGAAAACCAAATTGTGGAGATGCTCCTAATTTTAATCAATGGCCTCCTTCAAATTATGCTCCTTTCTGAACATGTCACTCTGAGTGATTATCTGATTGAAACAATTTTTAAATACTCAAATCTGTAGTACACTGACCTTATCTAATATTTGTTTGTCTTAGAATGTTTAAAAATTACGGTAATCTAAGAATTTGTTTTAGGATAAAGATAAATGTACCCTTAAATATTTTTAGATGCAATTTACAATACAATACCTTGAGTAATGTTTTGGTTTGGCATCATTTGGAACACCTCTTCATATCTTGGAGGCTGACATGGGGGCAAATTGTGACCTGTTCCAACTCTTTGCCAATTAAGGCAGCTTTCACCACATGCATCTACACCAGAGGAGCTATGTAACAATGAAAAGTAATTCAAATTATGGTGCAATAAAATAAATATAAAGTTTTCAAAGGTTTAAATACACAAAATATAATGTGTTATATATGTGTTATTTATTTTTGAAGACAATCAATCTGATTTCGAAAAATTTAAAAATTACAACAATGTTGTCACTCTGTTTCAGAGCCTTAACCATCTTGCCAGAAGTATGTTATATATCCATTTAATACTGGTCACATAAAAAGATACAAGCCTAATCCTAAACAACTAGGCTGATAACTTGCATGCAAAATTTAAATTGTCATTTGCTATATATGTATATGACAAGATTTATGTGTGCATGCAAACACTGGTGAAAATGAAGTTGGATGTACATTTATCTTGATCATTTATCTTTATCATTATGACTAACATGCAAAAATTACAAACATGAATGAGAGGAGTGGACTTGCAAGCAACTTCGTATTACAAATAATATATGCATAACTATTCTATCTTGTTCCAAGTGAGCTAACATTCCAAACATCAGGAAGCTATCAAACACACTATATGAACTAAATGCATTTTTGTGAAAGGTGTGAATTGTACCTTGTGAAGTCTTTAACAAGCACCTTATGTTCATCCAAAGTGACATGAAAGGAATCCTTAAATTACAACATACCATACATTATGAGCTGCTTGATCTTGAGGTGGTTCCAGATATTTTATAGCTTCTACTTTAGCTTCCAGGTGACGAATGCCATTGGAATCAACCATGTAACCCAGCAGCTGAACTTGTCTTTTGCCAAATTCACACTTGCTCGGCTTAAGTTGGAGACCAGCATGTCTTAGCCTATCGAACACCGAGGCTAAGGCTTTTACATGCTCCTGTTCAGAGCAGCTGTAGATGACTATATCAGCAAGATATACCATACAACAACGACCAACAAGCCCAGACAGGACTTTATTCATTGCTCGTTGAAAAATACTAGGGGCATTCGTAAGGCCAAATGGCATACGTACAAACTCGAACAAGCCAAGATGACATGTAAATGCAGTTTTTGGAATTGAGCTCTCTTCCATGGGCACTTGCCAATATCCGGATTTGAGGTCAAGTGTAGAAAAGATCTTTGCTCCTTGTAGTTGATCAAATATGTCTTGGATATGGGGCAGCGGATGTGCGTCCTTTTTTGTAATGGAATTAATTTTCCTAAGATCTACACAGAAACGTGTCGAGCCATCCTTTTTAGATACAAGGGTGATAGGTGAGGCCCAAGGGGAACTACTAGGCCGAATAATTCCATCATTGAGCATCTCCTCGATACACTCTTCCACTTTCTGTCTTTTTATAAAATTCCCACCCTGGGTGATTTTATAAAGTGAGAACTTCCCAAGTTCTCCCTGCTCACAAGTAAAGACACAAAGATGTTGGTTGACTGGATACTACTCAGGAACTGACTTTATTGGCAAACCTCGCAACATATATACATTCAGTTTAACACTACACATGTATGCGGGTATGGTGCTTTTCACAGTAAACACAATTTGTCAACTAAACACAATTTGTCAACTCTCTCTTTGTTGAGACTCCCAAACTCTCTCACCTTACAACCCCATTAATCTAACAGTACTTGTTTATCATTAGTTATTTCTGACCTTAGGAGAGATACCAACCTCAAGTGAGTACAATCCACTTAATCACTGACACCCCAGTGATCCTCTCGGGACATGTATACTAAACACGTCCAAACAATTCTACATGCTACTCTTCTATAATGGGTTTCCACGTTCCATGCCAAATACCATATGTTAAGAAGAAAATAACAAGTCCATTTCTCACGGTCAAATATTCGGAGATGAAATAAAATACAATCATTAAAGATATCTGTTAATTAGTAAATAAGTAAATAAATTCCTCACTAATTCCTAGGTTAATTAACACTAAAGTCCTGGACTTTACATTTTGATGAGAGGCATTCTATAAGGGTTCTGAAATATAGGTCTTGCTGTACTCAGTGCAAGCATTATAATGTAATGAAGTCGAAGAAAACTTGCTCCCAATTTTTTTATATTATCATGAATGTAGGACTCTCAGATGCTTATCGTGACATATATGTTTTATACATAGTTACTTTCTTCACTTAGTATTATGATAAATATACACAATATCATGATCTGTTTTATTGCAGTAACTTTTCCTGAAGCGGCATAGTTTATTTTTCAATAAAGGGTCATAATTACTTGTGCATTTCTATATATTTCTTTAAAATCGGATATTTACATTAAATCATTAGATATTTTTTGTTTTCTTTTGAATTAGCATCATTTATACCCGATGGTTGGATTTTGGGGCTTTTGATGCGCAGCATTGGTGAGACCGGCTGAAATGGAATCAATAATGCCATTTTCCAGGTTAATGAGTAGAGTACGCAAGACACGGCCATCTGGTGTAACGGCAGGTGACTGGTCTACAGCAGTTCAACTGCTATATATTCTGTACATCCCTCAATTATGTGCAAATGCAAAATGTTTGATATCATGTCAAGGGTAGATGAAAATATTCTTAATTCAGATTCTGCACACTGCTGTCATGTACGTTTTTTTATTGGTGTCTTTCAATCTTCTGTCTTTCATTGGTAAAAGCTTGCCTTCTACTAAATTAATGCTTCTTCATATGAGAGATTGGGGAAAAACTATTTTTAGGGCATCTCCTCCTTGCCCTCTCATATCCTTGCCCTCTCCTGTCTCCTCTGTGCCCTCTTGTGCACTGTTGCCCTTTTAAAAGAGAATGATGTTATACTGTGTTATAATCATAAAAGGCTCAAACCAGGTTTCTATTCTTTTCATGGCAAAAGCATAAATTTTAAGTTGTGACATATACATGCATCACTGTTAAGTCAGTAACATAAAAGCAATCTTTCAAATATAATCATCCTCTATGAGGGGCTGAAATGATTTTGATATTAGGGGATTGTGGGGAGGGCCCTCTGGTGGGCACCAAAAGGCATGATGCATGTTGCTGGACATTGCTGGACATTGATATACAATTGATGATGTGCTGTTTTCATTTTTGTGCCAAATACAAACTTTCAAAGTATGCACACCCTTTTCATTTCATACCTCATAATCAATGTAGCTCTCCACTATCCTGATCATATCCCTCTTAGAAAGTCCAGATTTGGCTTCTGTAATTATCAATAAGTAATCGTTTATTTTTCTGGAAACATAATAATATGAATGACACCATTGTTGGCATTGGTTGCGACTGCAATCTTTGTTAATGATCCTTGTGTAGCATCACCTTTAATTTTATACTTATTTTTTTATGTATGAGTTAGCTATATTTGTCATTTTATTTACCAGCTACAATAAACAACTATCTCCAGCTACAATAAACAACTATCTCGAAAAGTATTTTTGATCACGTTATGCCAATCAATTATTGATGTGCATGTTAGAATATGGTCTGAACGTGACCATTTTAAACTTCAACGGCAAAAATAAAAGATTTAAGTAATTTTGTAAATATGAGACATAAAAATAACATCATACCTTCAATGTCCCGGAAATTTGGAGATAGCCTGGTCCCCTCAGGCCACCACCGTGGCCTCTCAACCTTTTTCCCCAAATGTCTTATGTGACTGTATTTGCCTAGAATTGTAAAAAATTTAGATTCTATTACATTAAATACAAGAATTATATATGAAAGCTGTGATGCTGTCTCTCTGAAATCAAAGTGCACATGCCTGAATTATTGTGTATTGCTGAAGGTGCTCTCATGTGAGCACTGTCTTCCCGAAGGATTCTGTTGACAAAGTTTTCAATGAATGATTTGAATTTTAGCAGATGGGGTAACATGATCAAATACACTTATTCACAAATTGCAGGGTATAAATATTTATATTATGTCAGGAAAAGGTGCTTAAAATCTTATTTCATGAAAACTTTAATTTTTCAATTTGTTAGTGTTGAACTTTATTTTAGATAGAATCATCATTATTATAATTTGAGGGACATACCTTCAGATTGAGGATGCACCATCTTGGTTATTGTCTCTCTTAGTCAAGACCAACTTGGCCCATTTGGTTCTGGCCTGTGTAAGTGGGCTTTTATTGCATTGCAGTCATCGAAAAAGTCAGTCCTGTGCATTGCAGGCAACAGGACTGTACTTTTCACATTTTCTCTTTGAACTGGCTCATTCGTTGATGCTAAAAGTGAATAACATTATTAAAACACACACCATGACTTCAATCATTTTCTGTCTAAAACATCAATATAAAGATTTTCTGAATGCATTATCACTCAAATTATAAGAGTAAAACTGCAACATATACACATTGCAGTTTTCTTACCATGTATATTAGATCTCGCAAGCTTTTGAAAATTTTCGCCTGCATCCCACATCACCTGCTCGCAAAGGTATTTTGTCCTTTGAGAAAAATAGATGAAAAATGTGTATATACTGCCTCAGAATATTGTATTCAATCTTTTCAGGAAAATTATATAATGCCTAAATTAATCACTTACCAATAGTATTCAATGTGCCGTTAAAATCTGCATAGATGCAAACAAGGTCAAACTTTTCTGCACATTTTTCAATTTACAAAAGTAAATTATACAGTATATCAAAAAACATTTTGAACAAAATAATGAGGTATTTGAAAATTTATCATTTCTATCATGCAAAGATTTCCTCTGAATTAATCTCAAGGAAATTAATCTGTTGGGCAAGAGCTCAATTTTTAGTTTGGCAGTTTTATTCTTCAGTTCATTCTTTGTGACACACAGCTTTGGTTTCTGAAATTACAAGATACACAATTCTCTATAAAATAGCAAAATATATGAGTAGGAGACATGGCTCCTGGTAAAGTGCACATGCCTGAATTATCGTGTATTGCTGAAAGTGCTCTCATGTGAGCACTGTCTTCCCGAAGGATTCTGTTGACAAAGTTTTCAATGAATGATTTGAATTTTAGCAGATGGGGTAACATGATCAAATACACTTATTCACAAATTGCAGGGTATAAATATTTATATTATGTCAGGAAAAGGTGCTTAAAATCTTATTTCATGAAAACTTTAATTTTTCAATTTGTTAGTGTTGAACTTTATTTTAGATAGAATCATCATTATTATAATTTGAGGGACATACCTTCAGATTGAGGATGCACCATCTTGGTTATTGTCTCTCTTAGTCAAGACCAACTTGGCCCATTTGGTTCTGGCCTGTGTAAGTGGGCTTTTATTGCATTGCAGTCATCGAAAAAGTCAGTCCTGTGCATTGCAGGCAACAGGACTGTACTTTTCACATTTTCTCTTTGAACTGGCTCATTCGTTGATGCTAAAAGTGAATAACATTATTAAAACACACACCATGACTTCAATCATTTTCTGTCTAAAACATCAATATAAAGATTTTCTGAATGGTTGTAAGCAACATTGCAATTATCACTCAAATTATAAGAGTAAAACTGCAACATATACACATTGCAGTTTTCTAACCATGTATATTAGATCTCGCAAGCTTTTGAAAATTTTCGCCTGCATCCCTCATCACCTGCTCGCAAAGGTATTTTGTCCTTTGAGAAAAATAGATGAAAAATGTGTATATACTGCCTCAGAATATTGTATTCAATCTTTTCAGGAAAATTATATAATGCCTAAATTAATCACTTACCAATAGTATTCAATGTGCCGTTAAAATCTGCATAGATGCAAACAAGGTCAAACTTTTCTGCACATTTTTCAATTTACAAAAGTAAATTATACAGTATATCAAAAAAACATTTTGAACAAAATAATGAGGTATTTGAAAATTTATCATTTCTATCATGCAAAGATTTCCTCTGAATTAATCTCAAGGAAATTAATCTGTTGGGCAAGAGCTCAATTTTTAGTTTGGCAGTTTTATTCTTCAGTTCATTCTTTGTGACACACAGCTTTGGTTTCTGAAATTACAAGATACAACAATTCCCTATAAAATAGCAAAATATATGAGTAGGAGACATGGCTCCTGGTAAAGTGAAGATATCAAATATGGCACATTAAAACTAGAAGTTAATGGTAGTTTTAATCTGCATCAACATTATATTCAACACCTTGTGTCAAACTTCCAATTCAGAGCCATCCAAAATCATATTTTTCCAGGACAAAAATGGTATTCATTTATGATGACAGATGTCAACATCAAGACAATCACAAATCCAAATATCTTATTTCAACATATATTAATTTGTTTAATATTAATACAAATGAATATCACTATTAGCAGTAACAAGTATTCACAATTTATGGAATCAAATTGAGAGCAAAGATTTATACACTGGCATAATATATGCAAATCTTAAACCTTGCAATTATATAATTGAAAAATTTGAAAAATCTCTCGTTCAGCTTGCCCTCTTGTACTGCTGTACTGCATGCCTTGGCTTATGCCTTTTCCTATGGACTGACCTCTTGCACAGTACCGGAAATATTTTTGCATCCTTATATGAACTTCAACTTACAACTTTCTTTTGTTGACATTTTATAATAGTTAAAATTCACGTCCAATAGCTTGATATGCAAAAATTCTATCTACTTTGTAAACGCTATCCAAGAAAAAGTGATTTGAAGAAATGGGCATGCTTGAACTTGAAGATCAATATAGGTCACCTATATTTGAAATGGCCAGGGGTAAAAATGAACTTACTCTAAGAGACTGAAAGACTTTGTGTTTGCTCTCTCTTTTTCACTCACTGCACAATTCATCTACAACACTCAAGTTTTGGATATCTCACATTATTTCATTTGTAATTTAAAAGCAGATATAAAAGGAAAATTGTTATGCAGTTGCCATGTTATATTTGTCATTACATGTACTGTTTCTGAATATTTACAGTCTATGTCTTGAAGTCTGTGTTTTGGTCCGCCTGTCTTGTGCTTTGGGGGTGAAATTGGCAAGTCTTCTTCCAACACCTCTAACTGGTCTTCCATTTGCACAGCACAATTATTGGTGATTTCTGAAACTGAAATAAGAAAATCAGAAAGATGTATGATATACAGAATAAAAATTAGAAATTTATGGATTCATATCTAAACATACTTGCATAATTCAAACACTGCAATCTGGGTTGTGAGTGTTTCTGGGCTGTTCTGCAATAAGCATGCAATCAGTAAACATGCAATGTTATTTGGGACATGCAGACAAATTTTGTCAGTGGATGTACTTGTCTTTCTGTCTTCATAGAAAGTGTTGCTGTAAATTCTAAAGAAATGAATTTACAAAGGTCTAAACAAAACCTTTGGAATCTTTCTTACTCTAAATATTCTAGATAGTTCATGTTATCAAGATCACACATATTTTAATGTAGATTTAGAGATCAAACATGTTAGATAATATTGTTAAAGAATGAGGGCTATAATAAGTAAATAAGAAAGAATAAAATTGTTAGATATCATGTCCATGAAAATAGCCTCACCTGAATTGTTCCGCATAGGAAGATTACAGCTTTCTTGAAGCAAACATGGCTCTGCATCATCTTCAGTTCTTGTAAATGTGACAAAACCTATTCTTAAAAAAATGCCTTATTACAGCATCGAGAGGAGAAATTGATTAAGTGTTTTATGAATTGGAAAACTGGTTTTCTTGGCAAGTTCTTTTTTGGCAATATGAGGCTCTCATCATAATCTGATGCCAACAATGCCATATATCAATATTTCAAATATATATATATATATATATATATATATATATATATATATATATCTATATATAGTTAGCAGGAAATCTAAATGAAGCACCTGTGAGAAAATCTAAATAAGTCATTTATTTTGATTCTAGATCTGATATGAAATTGGTAAAAATAATACATCTTTAAATTTTGCATATCCCAGTGGAAAACCAAATTGTGGAGATGCTCCTAATTTTAATCAATGGCCTCCTTCAAATTATGCTCCTTTCTGAACATGTCACTCTGAGTGATTATCTGATTGAAACAATTTTTAAATACTCAAATCTGTAGTACACTGACCTTATCTAATATTTGTTTGTCTTAGAATGTTTAAAAATTACGGTAATCTAAGAATTTGTTTTAGGATAAAGATAAATGTACCCTTAAATATTTTTAGATGCAATTTACAATACAATACCTTGAGTAATGTTTTGGTTTGGCATCATTTGGAACACCTCTTCATATCTTGGAGGCTGACATGGGGGCAAATTGTGACCTGTTCCAACTCTTTGCCAATTAAGGCAGCTTTCACCACATGCATCTACACCAGAGGAGCTATGTAACAATGAAAAGTAATTCAAATTATGGTGCAATAAAATAAATATAAAGTTTTCAAAGGTTTAAATACACAAAATATAATGTGTTATATATGTGTTATTTATTTTTGAAGACAATCAATCTGATTTCGAAAAATTTAAAAATTACAACAATGTTGTCACTCTGTTTCAGAGCCTTAACCATCTTGCCAGAAGTATGTTATATATCCATTTAATACTGGTCACATAAAAAGATACAAGCCTAATCCTAAACAACTAGGCTGATAACTTGCATGCAAAATTTAAATTGTCATTTGCTATATATGTATATGACAAGATTTATGTGTGCATGCAAACACTGGTGAAAATGAAGTTGGATGTACATTTATCTTGATCATTTATCTTTATCATTATGACTAACATGCAAAAATTACAAACATGAATGAGAGGAGTGGACTTGCAAGCAACTTCGTATTACAAATAATATATGCATAACTATTCTATCTTGTTCCAAGTGAGCTAACATTCCAAACATCAGGAAGCTATCAAACACACTATATGAACTAAATGCATTTTTGTGAAAGGTGTGAATTGTACCTTGTGAAGTCTTTAACAAGCACCTTATGTTCATCCAAAGTGACATGAAAGGAATCCTTAAATTACAACATACCATACATTATGAGCTGCTTGATCTTGAGGTGGTTCCAGATATTTTATAGCTTCTACTTTAGCTTCCAGGTGACGAATGCCATTGGAATCAACCATGTAACCCAGCAGCTGAACTTGTCTTTTGCCAAATTCACACTTGCTCGGCTTAAGTTGGAGACCAGCATGTCTTAGCCTATCGAACACCGAGGCTAAGGCTTTTACATGCTCCTGTTCAGAGCAGCTGTAGATGACTATATCAGCAAGATATACCATACAACAACGACCAACAAGCCCAGACAGGACTTTATTCATTGCTCGTTGAAAAATACTAGGGGCATTCGTAAGGCCAAATGGCATACGTACAAACTCGAACAAGCCAAGATGACATGTAAATGCAGTTTTTGGAATTGAGCTCTCTTCCATGGGCACTTGCCAATATCCGGATTTGAGGTCAAGTGTAGAAAAGATCTTTGCTCCTTGTAGTTGATCAAATATGTCTTGGATATGGGGCAGCGGATGTGCGTCCTTTTTTGTAATGGAATTAATTTTCCTAAGATCTACACAGAAACGTGTCGAGCCATCCTTTTTAGATACAAGGGTGATAGGTGAGGCCCAAGGGGAACTACTAGGCCGAATAATTCCATCATTGAGCATCTCCTCGATACACTCTTCCACTTTCTGTCTTTTTATAAAATTCCCACCCTGGGTGATTTTATAAAGTGAGAACTTCCCAAGTTCTCCCTGCTCACAAGTAAAGACACAAAGATGTTGGTTGACTGGATACTACTCAGGAACTGACTTTATTGGCAAACCTCGCAACATATATACATTCAGTTTAACACTACACATGTATGCGGGTATGGTGCTTTTCACAGTAAACACAATTTGTCAACTAAACACAATTTGTCAACTAAACACAATTTGTCAACTCTCTCTTTGTTGAGACTCCCAAACTCTCTCACCTTACAACCCCATTAATCTAACAGTACTTGTTTATCATTAGTTATTTCTGACCTTAGGAGAGATACCAACCTCAAGTGAGTACAATCCACTTAATCACTGACACCCCAGTGATCCTCTCGGGACATGTATACTAAACACGTCCAAACAATTCTACATGCTACTCTTCTATAATGGGTTTCCACGTTCCATGCCAAATACCATATGTTAAGAAGAAAATAACAAGTCCATTTCTCACGGTCAAATATTCGGAGATGAAATAAAATACAATCATTAAAGATATCTGTTAATTAGTAAATAAGTAAATAAATTCCTCACTAATTCCTAGGTTAATTAACACTAAAGTCCTGGACTTTACATTTTGATGAGAGGCATTCTATAAGGGTTCTGAAATATAGGTCTTGCTGTACTCAGTGCAAGCATTATAATGTAATGAAGTCGAAGAAAACTTGCTCCCAATTTTTTTATATTATCATGAATGTAGGACTCTCAGATGCTTATCGTGACATATATGTTTTATACATAGTTACTTTCTTCACTTAGTATTATGATAAATATACACAATATCATGATCTGTTTTATTGCAGTAACTTTTCCTGAAGCGGCATAGTTTATTTTTCAATAAAGGGTCATAATTACTTGTGCATTTCTATATATTTCTTTAAAATCGGATATTTACATTAAATCATTAGATATTTTTTGTTTTCTTTTGAATTAGCATCATTTATACCCGATGGTTGGATTTTGGGGCTTTTGATGCGCAGCATTGGTGAGACCGGCTGAAATGGAATCCATTATGCCATTTTCCAGGTTAATGAGTAGAGTACGCAAGACACGGCCATCTGGTGTAACGGCAGGTGACTGGTCTACAGCAGTTCAACTGCTATATATTCTGTACATCCCTCAATTATGTGCAAATGCAAAATGTTTGATATCATGTCAAGGGTAGATGAAAATATTCTTAATTCAGATTCTGCACACTGCTGTCATGTACGTTTTTTTATTGGTGTCTTTCAATCTTCTGTCTTTCATTGGTAAAAGCTTGCCTTCTACTAAATTAATGCTTCTTCATATGAGAGATTGGGGAAAAACTATTTTTAGGGCATCTCCTCCTTGCCCTCTCATATCCTTGCCCTCTCCTGTCTCCTCTGTGCCCTCTTGTGCACTGTTGCCCTTTTAAAAGAGAATGATGTTATACTGTGTTATAATCATAAAAGGCTCAAACCAGGTTTCTATTCTTTTCATGGCAAAAGCATAAATTTTAAGTTGTGACATATACATGCATCACTGTTAAGTCAGTAACATAAAAGCAATCTTTCAAATATAATCATCCTCTATGAGGGGCTGAAATGATTTTGATATTAGGGGATTGTGGGGAGGGCCCTCTGGTGGGCACCAAAAGGCATGATGCATGTTGCTGGACATTGCTGGACATTGATATACAATTGATGATGTGCTGTTTTCATTTTTGTGCCAAATACAAACTTTCAAAGTATGCACACCCTTTTCATTTCATACCTCATAATCAATGTAGCTCTCCACTATCCTGATCATATCCCTCTTAGAAAGTCCAGATTTGGCTTCTGTAATTATCAATAAGTAATCGTTTATTTTTCTGGAAACATAATAATATGAATGACACCATTGTTGGCATTGGTTGCGACTGCAATCTTTGTTAATGATCCTTGTGTAGCATCACCTTTAATTTTATACTTATTTTTTTATGTATGAGTTAGCTATATTTGTCATTTTATTTACCAGCTACAATAAACAACTATCTCCAGCTACAATAAACAACTATCTCGAAAAGTATTTTTGATCACGTTATGCCAATCAATTATTGATGTGCATGTTAGAATATGGTCTGAACGTGACCATTTTAAACTTCAACGGCAAAAATAAAAGATTTAAGTAATTTTGTAAATATGAGACATAAAAATAACATCATACCTTCAATGTCCCGGAAATTTGGAGATAGCCTGGTCCCCTCAGGCCACCACCGTGGCCTCTCAACCTTTTTCCCCAAATGTCTTATGTGACTGTATTTGCCTAGAATTGTAAAAAATTTAGATTCTATTACATTAAATACAAGAATTATATATGAAAGCTGTGATGCTGTCTCTCTGAAATCAAAGTGCACATGCCTGAATTATTGTGTATTGCTGAAGGTGCTCTCATGTGAGCACTGTCTTCCCGAAGGATTCTGTTGACAAAGTTTTCAATGAATGATTTGAATTTTAGCAGATGGGGTAACATGATCAAATACACTTATTCACAAATTGCAGGGTATAAATATTTATATTATGTCAGGAAAAGGTGCTTAAAATCTTATTTCATGAAAACTTTAATTTTTCAATTTGTTAGTGTTGAACTTTATTTTAGATAGAATCATCATTATTATAATTTGAGGGACATACCTTCAGATTGAGGATGCACCATCTTGGTTATTGTCTCTCTTAGTCAAGACCAACTTGGCCCATTTGGTTCTGGCCTGTGTAAGTGGGCTTTTATTGCATTGCAGTCATCGAAAAAGTCAGTCCTGTGCATTGCAGGCAACAGGACTGTACTTTTCACATTTTCTCTTTGAACTGGCTCATTCGTTGATGCTAAAAGTGAATAACATTATTAAAACACACACCATGACTTCAATCATTTTCTGTCTAAAACATCAATATAAAGATTTTCTGAATGCATTATCACTCAAATTATAAGAGTAAAACTGCAACATATACACATTGCAGTTTTCTTACCATGTATATTAGATCTCGCAAGCTTTTGAAAATTTTCGCCTGCATCCCACATCACCTGCTCGCAAAGGTATTTTGTCCTTTGAGAAAAATAGATGAAAAATGTGTATATACTGCCTCAGAATATTGTATTCAATCTTTTCAGGAAAATTATATAATGCCTAAATTAATCACTTACCAATAGTATTCAATGTGCCGTTAAAATCTGCATAGATGCAAACAAGGTCAAACTTTTCTGCACATTTTTCAATTTACAAAAGTAAATTATACAGTATATCAAAAAACATTTTGAACAAAATAATGAGGTATTTGAAAATTTATCATTTCTATCATGCAAAGATTTCCTCTGAATTAATCTCAAGGAAATTAATCTGTTGGGCAAGAGCTCAATTTTTAGTTTGGCAGTTTTATTCTTCAGTTCATTCTTTGTGACACACAGCTTTGGTTTCTGAAATTACAAGATACACAATTCTCTATAAAATAGCAAAATATATGAGTAGGAGACATGGCTCCTGGTAAAGTGCACATGCCTGAATTATCGTGTATTGCTGAAAGTGCTCTCATGTGAGCACTGTCTTCCCGAAGGATTCTGTTGACAAAGTTTTCAATGAATGATTTGAATTTTAGCAGATGGGGTAACATGATCAAATACACTTATTCACAAATTGCAGGGTATAAATATTTATATTATGTCAGGAAAAGGTGCTTAAAATCTTATTTCATGAAAACTTTAATTTTTCAATTTGTTAGTGTTGAACTTTATTTTAGATAGAATCATCATTATTATAATTTGAGGGACATACCTTCAGATTGAGGATGCACCATCTTGGTTATTGTCTCTCTTAGTCAAGACCAACTTGGCCCATTTGGTTCTGGCCTGTGTAAGTGGGCTTTTATTGCATTGCAGTCATCGAAAAAGTCAGTCCTGTGCATTGCAGGCAACAGGACTGTACTTTTCACATTTTCTCTTTGAACTGGCTCATTCGTTGATGCTAAAAGTGAATAACATTATTAAAACACACACCATGACTTCAATCATTTTCTGTCTAAAACATCAATATAAAGATTTTCTGAATGGTTGTAAGCAACATTGCAATTATCACTCAAATTATAAGAGTAAAACTGCAACATATACACATTGCAGTTTTCTAACCATGTATATTAGATCTCGCAAGCTTTTGAAAATTTTCGCCTGCATCCCTCATCACCTGCTCGCAAAGGTATTTTGTCCTTTGAGAAAAATAGATGAAAAATGTGTATATACTGCCTCAGAATATTGTATTCAATCTTTTCAGGAAAATTATATAATGCCTAAATTAATCACTTACCAATAGTATTCAATGTGCCGTTAAAATCTGCATAGATGCAAACAAGGTCAAACTTTTCTGCACATTTTTCAATTTACAAAAGTAAATTATACAGTATATCAAAAAAACATTTTGAACAAAATAATGAGGTATTTGAAAATTTATCATTTCTATCATGCAAAGATTTCCTCTGAATTAATCTCAAGGAAATTAATCTGTTGGGCAAGAGCTCAATTTTTAGTTTGGCAGTTTTATTCTTCAGTTCATTCTTTGTGACACACAGCTTTGGTTTCTGAAATTACAAGATACAACAATTCCCTATAAAATAGCAAAATATATGAGTAGGAGACATGGCTCCTGGTAAAGTGAAGATATCAAATATGGCACATTAAAACTAGAAGTTAATGGTAGTTTTAATCTGCATCAACATTATATTCAACACCTTGTGTCAAACTTCCAATTCAGAGCCATCCAAAATCATATTTTTCCAGGACAAAAATGGTATTCATTTATGATGACAGATGTCAACATCAAGACAATCACAAATCCAAATATCTTATTTCAACATATATTAATTTGTTTAATATTAATACAAATGAATATCACTATTAGCAGTAACAAGTATTCACAATTTATGGAATCAAATTGAGAGCAAGGATTTATACACTGGCATAATATATGCAAATCTTAAACCTTGCAATTATATAATTGAAAAATTTGAAAAATCTCTCGTTCAGCTTGCCCTCTTGTACTGCTGTACTGCATGCCTTGGCTTATGCCTTTTCCTATGGACTGACCTCTTGCACAGTACCGGAAATATTTTTGCATCCTTATATGAACTTCAACTTACAACTTTCTTTTGTTGACATTTTATAATAGTTAAAATTCACGTCCAATAGCTTGATATGCAAAAATTCTATCTACTTTGTAAACGCTATCCAAGAAAAAGTGATTTGAAGAAATGGGCATGCTTGAACTTGAAGATCAATATAGGTCACCTATATTTGAAATGGCCAGGGGTAAAAATGAACTTACTCTAAGAGACTGAAAGACTTTGTGTTTGCTCTCTCTTTTTCACTCACTGCACAATTCATCTACAACACTCAAGTTTTGGATATCTCACATTATTTCATTTGTAATTTAAAAGCAGATATAAAAGGAAAATTGTTATGCAGTTGCCATGTTATATTTGTCATTACATGTACTGTTTCTGAATATTTACAGTCTATGTCTTGAAGTCTGTGTTTTGGTCCGCCTGTCTTGTGCTTTGGGGGTGAAATTGGCAAGTCTTCTTCCAACACCTCTAACTGGTCTTCCATTTGCACAGCACAATTATTGGTGATTTCTGAAACTGAAATAAGAAAATCAGAAAGATGTATGATATACAGAATAAAAATTAGAAATTTATGGATTCATATCTAAACATACTTGCATAATTCAAACACTGCAATCTGGGTTGTGAGTGTTTCTGGGCTGTTCTGCAATAAGCATGCAATCAGTAAACATGCAATGTTATTTGGGACATGCAGACAAATTTTGTCAGTGGATGTACTTGTCTTTCTGTCTTCATAGAAAGTGTTGCTGTAAATTCTAAAGAAATGAATTTACAAAGGTCTAAACAAAACCTTTGGAATCTTTCTTACTCTAAATATTCTAGATAGTTCATGTTATCAAGATCACACATATTTTAATGTAGATTTAGAGATCAAACATGTTAGATAATATTGTTAAAGAATGAGGGCTATAATAAGTAAATAAGAAAGAATAAAATTGTTAGATATCATGTCCATGAAAATAGCCTCACCTGAATTGTTCCGCATAGGAAGATTACAGCTTTCTTGAAGCAAACATGGCTCTGCATCATCTTCAGTTCTTGTAAATGTGACAAAACCTATTCTTAAAAAAATGCCTTATTACAGCATCGAGAGGAGAAATTGATTAAGTGTTTTATGAATTGGAAAACTGGTTTTCTTGGCAAGTTCTTTTTTGGCAATATGAGGCTCTCATCATAATCTGATGCCAACAATGCCATATATCAATATTTCAAATATATATATATATATATATATATATATATATATATATATATATATATATATCTATATATAGTTAGCAGGAAATCTAAATGAAGCACCTGTGAGAAAATCTAAATAAGTCATTTATTTTGATTCTAGATCTGATATGAAATTGGTAAAAATAATACATCTTTAAATTTTGCATATCCCAGTGGAAAACCAAATTGTGGAGATGCTCCTAATTTTAATCAATGGCCTCCTTCAAATTATGCTCCTTTCTGAACATGTCACTCTGAGTGATTATCTGATTGAAACAATTTTTAAATACTCAAATCTGTAGTACACTGACCTTATCTAATATTTGTTTGTCTTAGAATGTTTAAAAATTACGGTAATCTAAGAATTTGTTTTAGGATAAAGATAAATGTACCCTTAAATATTTTTAGATGCAATTTACAATACAATACCTTGAGTAATGTTTTGGTTTGGCATCATTTGGAACACCTCTTCATATCTTGGAGGCTGACATGGGGGCAAATTGTGACCTGTTCCAACTCTTTGCCAATTAAGGCAGCTTTCACCACATGCATCTACACCAGAGGAGCTATGTAACAATGAAAAGTAATTCAAATTATGGTGCAATAAAATAAATATAAAGTTTTCAAAGGTTTAAATACACAAAATATAATGTGTTATATATGTGTTATTTATTTTTGAAGACAATCAATCTGATTTCGAAAAATTTAAAAATTACAACAATGTTGTCACTCTGTTTCAGAGCCTTAACCATCTTGCCAGAAGTATGTTATATATCCATTTAATACTGGTCACATAAAAAGATACAAGCCTAATCCTAAACAACTAGGCTGATAACTTGCATGCAAAATTTAAATTGTCATTTGCTATATATGTATATGACAAGATTTATGTGTGCATGCAAACACTGGTGAAAATGAAGTTGGATGTACATTTATCTTGATCATTTATCTTTATCATTATGACTAACATGCAAAAATTACAAACATGAATGAGAGGAGTGGACTTGCAAGCAACTTCGTATTACAAATAATATATGCATAACTATTCTATCTTGTTCCAAGTGAGCTAACATTCCAAACATCAGGAAGCTATCAAACACACTATATGAACTAAATGCATTTTTGTGAAAGGTGTGAATTGTACCTTGTGAAGTCTTTAACAAGCACCTTATGTTCATCCAAAGTGACATGAAAGGAATCCTTAAATTACAACATACCATACATTATGAGCTGCTTGATCTTGAGGTGGTTCCAGATATTTTATAGCTTCTACTTTAGCTTCCAGGTGACGAATGCCATTGGAATCAACCATGTAACCCAGCAGCTGAACTTGTCTTTTGCCAAATTCACACTTGCTCGGCTTAAGTTGGAGACCAGCATGTCTTAGCCTATCGAACACCGAGGCTAAGGCTTTTACATGCTCCTGTTCAGAGCAGCTGTAGATGACTATATCAGCAAGATATACCATACAACAACGACCAACAAGCCCAGACAGGACTTTATTCATTGCTCGTTGAAAAATACTAGGGGCATTCGTAAGGCCAAATGGCATACGTACAAACTCGAACAAGCCAAGATGACATGTAAATGCAGTTTTTGGAATTGAGCTCTCTTCCATGGGCACTTGCCAATATCCGGATTTGAGGTCAAGTGTAGAAAAGATCTTTGCTCCTTGTAGTTGATCAAATATGTCTTGGATATGGGGCAGCGGATGTGCGTCCTTTTTTGTAATGGAATTAATTTTCCTAAGATCTACACAGAAACGTGTCGAGCCATCCTTCTTAGATACAAGGGTGATAGGTGAGGCCCAAGGGGAACTACTAGGCCGAATAATTCCATCATTGAGCATCTCCTCGATACACTCTTCCACTTTCTGTCTTTTTATAAAATTCCCACCCTGGGTGATTTTATAAAGTGAGAACTTCCCAAGTTCTCCCTGCTCACAAGTAAAGACACAAAGATGTTGGTTGACTGGATACTACTCAGGAACTGACTTTATTGGCAAACCTCGCAACATATATACATTCAGTTTAACACTACACATGTATGCGGGTATGGTGCTTTTCACAGTAAACACAATTTGTCAACTAAACACAATTTGTCAACTCTCTCTTTGTTGAGACTCCCAAACTCTCTCACCTTACAACCCCATTAATCTAACAGTACTTGTTTATCATTAGTTATTTCTGACCTTAGGAGAGATACCAACCTCAAGTGAGTACAATCCACTTAATCACTGACACCCCAGTGATCCTCTCGGGACATGTATACTAAACACGTCCAAACAATTCTACATGCTACTCTTCTATAATGGGTTTCCACGTTCCATGCCAAATACCATATGTTAAGAAGAAAATAACAAGTCCATTTCTCACGGTCAAATATTCGGAGATGAAATAAAATACAATCATTAAAGATATCTGTTAATTAGTAAATAAGTAAATAAATTCCTCACTAATTCCTAGGTTAATTAACACTAAAGTCCTGGACTTTACATTTTGATGAGAGGCATTCTATAAGGGTTCTGAAATATAGGTCTTGCTGTACTCAGTGCAAGCATTATAATGTAATGAAGTCGAAGAAAACTTGCTCCCAATTTTTTTATATTATCATGAATGTAGGACTCTCAGATGCTTATCGTGACATATATGTTTTATACATAGTTACTTTCTTCACTTAGTATTATGATAAATATACACAATATCATGATCTGTTTTATTGCAGTAACTTTTCCTGAAGCGGCATAGTTTATTTTTCAATAAAGGGTCATAATTACTTGTGCATTTCTATATATTTCTTTAAAATCGGATATTTACATTAAATCATTAGATATTTTTTGTTTTCTTTTGAATTAGCATCATTTATACCCGATGGTTGGATTTTGGGGCTTTTGATGCGCAGCATTGGTGAGACCGGCTGAAATGGAATCAATAATGCCATTTTCCAGGTTAATGAGTAGAGTACGCAAGACACGGCCATCTGGTGCTACGGCAGGTGACTGGACTACAGCAGTTCAACTGCTATATATTCTGTACATCCCTCAATTATGTGCAAATGCAAAATGTTTGATGTCATGTCAAGGGTAGATGAAAATATTCTTACTTCAGATTCTGCACACTGCTGTCATGTACGTTTTTTTAAAGAATGGATTGAGCCAAATTTCAACACTTTAATGAATCGTCAGTTCAGGCCTCACACAAAAACATTTTGTACAATTTGCTGAACTAAAAGGCCTACGTTTTCACATTGTAGGGAGAATACGTGATATTCATGGCACAGTTCCATCCACGGATTCTGCTGCTGGTGTTGTAAATGGGTATAATCCTGAGAAGAATGGAATAGCATATTATTTCACACCTCATGGAGGCCGCGCATTTGTGATCTCCCAATATATATAGAATAAAAATTAGAAATTTATAGAAGAATGTCTAAAATCATTGTAGGAGACAACATACCTGCATAATAAAACACCGCAAACTGGGTTGTGGGTGTTTTTAAGCTGTTATCATGCTCATTTCAAATTATCTGTAATAAGCATGCAATCAGGTAACATGTTGCTTGGATTTACATGCAGACAAATTTTGTCAGTGGGTGTACTTCTTGTTTTTCTGTCTTTTCTTCTTGTTAGTCTGTCTTCATAGAAATTGTTGCACAATTTCTAAAAAGATAATTTTTTTGTGTACATCTTGGAATCTTTCTTATGCTATCACAATCACACATTATTTTATAATGTAAATTAAGTAATCAAACATGTTAGATACTTATGTTAAAGGATGAGGGCTACAATGACTAAATTAGAAAGAGTAAAAATTGTTAAATATTAAAATACATGTCCATGCAAATATCTTCACCTGAACTATTCCGCTTTGGTTACTGCTTTCTTCTACTGCTTCGTCTTCATTTTCAGCATCTGCATCTGTCAAAAAGTGTATAATTTGACAACAGTATCAACTTGACAACAGTATATTTGACAATAGTATCAACTATAACTATCTTTGTGGTTGTCAGGCATGCTTAATATATATATATATATTTATATAGCACTTTTGAGAAAATCTAAAGCACTTTTGAGAAAATCTAAATATGACACTTATCTAGATTCTTTATCTGATATAAAATTTGTGATTTAAATATTCTGACTTTGACGTTTTAAACATAACCCCATGGGTTGATAGCTGTAACTAGCAAACAGGTTGTGGTTTTCCATACAAGATCCCAATTCAGTTTTTGGTGAGATCATTTATATCTTTTAAATAAATCATTATCTTGCTACCAATGCAATATTTCACATAAAATTTGTAACCTTAAGGTAACTGGAATAAGGTCATTATTAACCTAAACAGCTGGTTAATATACTATTTACAATCGCTATTGCTGGCAGTCACAATTTCAGAAGTACATACCATCTTCAAGATTTTCCTGAAAATAATCCTCCTCTTCATGGGGTCTGGAGCTCCCTTTTATAGCCATGGCCTGGTTTTCTGAAACATTAAATGGTCATGTCTGAAAATTGTAGGAATATACATATCTTTTAAATTTTGCATATCCCAGTGGAAACCCATAGAGTGCAGATGCTTCTAATTATGCTCCTCACTTTAAGTAATTATCTGACTTAAACAATTTCTGAATACTCAAATTAGTACATTCTGATCTTATCTAATATTAGTCTGTCTTATAATTTTTTAAAATTACGGTATCTAAGAATTTGTTTTAGGATTTGATCAAACATGCTTAGACTAATCATCAACAGAAGTGACCGACATCATAAATAGAACCATACTGTATCTTACCATACATAAATTCACGTAATTCTTGAAGATGTGACAGAACATCATTCCTCTCTTCAATCTTTAAGGCCCAGGAAAGTCCTTCTATCTCTGAGGTGATATCATGCACTCTAGACAGAAAGTGTCGTCTGCCTGAAAATAAATATGCACTGTCAAAATTTTAAAAACAATTATGGTGAACGAGTAAGAAATATGTCACATATTTTTATTCAAAATGAATGGTACCATGCATATTTTGGCCAGGACAGCAATGTTTCAAGCCTCTTTATACTATTTGCCATTATTTGACTGATTAAAACATATTAAATAAATAATTTAATTCATGCACATTGGAGATGTCAAAAATATTTGAAACCTTCTGCTTGTCCAGATTGAGATAGGTAGATGGTGGTGGATCTTGAAGCTCTTTCCAATTTCTGGAATAGGTCAATGTCAATTTAGATTATTGTTTGAAAAAATAATTAGTGCTTTCTTCAACAATTACCAATAATTTTCATGGTCAAATACATTCAATTTGTCAAGTACATGTAAACTGGTCTTTTCCCCTTAGCCTGCTTTTTACAAAAAAAAAAGAACATACCATTTTCATTTCTAGAATAAATGTTTCCTTTCATTGAAAGAAAATTATATATTTTCTTGAACAGTTTGCATTTGATTTTTATCTCCCTCTTGGTATTTTTGTTTGGAGATAACACGAAGAAGCTACTGGACTGATTGAAATCCACAACATCTTGACAGATGTGCTGGTGGATCTCATATACCAGACCCTGAGGCACTGTCACACCTCCTCCTGCCTTTTGTTTCAAGTTCCATGAGGAATTCCTCCACGTCATTTTTATTTGATTGTCAATAAAAATGCTCAATTCAGACTGAGGTGGACCTGGTTTTTTTCGTTCATCTGGAAAACATGAACAAATCAAGCTTAAAAAAGTATATCTATAAATACATACATTCATACATACCTAACTATATACATACCCAACTACCTACCAAACAAACAAACAAACCACATACATACACACATTCACACATATATACACACATACATACATACATACATACACACACACACACACACACATACATACATACAAACATACATACATACATACATACACACATACATACACACATACATACACACAAACACTCATACATACATACACATATGCAATGCATTCTCCCATCAATTCGTCAACAGTGTGACGAGCATGTACTGCCTAATCACGTCAATAATTGACGTACTGGGAGGCAACATTCCTCGCATGTGGACGAGTACACCAGAACAAATTAAACCGTCATCAATTAGCCTATATCAGGGAGTTCAGAACTGTTGTACACTACTATACATCTATACATGTAATATCAGCGATGACAGCTTTTATACAGAGCCTACTGAGATATTGCTAACAGCTTAATATTCATGGTATTTCACACCTCTCTATGACACCTCAGTTACATGATTGTATATCATGGCCCATTCATCATTGTTCAGAGGGCTACGGGCCGTGGCGCAGTTGGTAGAGCGCCAGCTTATTAGCACCAGTTCCTCTGTTGATATCCAAAGGTTGTGGGTTCGATCCCCGGCCATGCTGAGATTGAATTCATGATACAATTTCACACATGAGCTGAGGCCCGTGCCTTAAGGGTTTACCCGTTGTCCTTGTAAATCTGTGACTGGGAGGGTTGTCATGTCAAGGACCTGCGACATGACAATTCAGTGAGGCAGCACTATATCTGCAAGTAGGTCTCATCACGAAATGACTGAAATAATGTTGAAAGTGATGTAAAACCCCAGACAAACAAACAAAATCATTGTTCAGAAAAAAATACAGTTTACAGTAGCCTACTGCTAGGTGATTGTCGGGAAAATTAGAACCATAGGTCAAGTCTTATTAATTAAAGGACTAAAGAAAAAAAGTTCATTAAAAAACGTGACCATATTGCTTATGGAACTAGCAAGCAAAGATCAACATCCTCCAATGTCACTGATAATATATCAACATTACATGATATATAGCCTACTATGATGGGGGCCTACGTCAGCACGTCTCATATGGACGTGCCTGCCCATTTGACCCTCGTCACTTTAGTGCCTCGTCACTATAGGACGTATGCATGGAGAATATGTTGACATATGTGTTATAGTGGGGTATATCCACAAGTAACAATTTACATTAATTAATCTTATAAAACGATTATTATGTGTTATATTCTTCAAGATTTACGAGTCAGAGTCACAGGTTTGCGTACATGAGTGTGGGACATTATGAGTTAGGGACTATATGAGCGTGGGACGTTATGTGGGCTGATCTGAGCCATTGAACTCATTTTCAAAAAATTTGATTTGTCATTGTCTTTAACTTAATTTTAAGCTATATTTTTACTACATATTTTAAGTACATATACTAGTTATCAATTGTGAATGTATAGAAATGTATGAAGATTGACACACTGGTAGATATCTCATATTGTCCCACTCTCAAACTGTAAGTGAACCATTGAATCAATGATGAAAATCGGCTGACAGAGCAGCATCTATGTTTATGTTTTTACGCTAGTGCTTCTCACTTTGTCAACAATTAAACTCTTACCAAACAGACATTTCAAAGTTCGAGTGGGTGCATCACTTTCTGATGCTTTTGATCAGGAAATGGGTGTTCCACAGGGTATCAGTCACCCTTTTTATTATTAAAATTAATAGCATTGTTGATTGTATGAGGCCTGGAGCAGATTGCTCACTTTTTGTTGATGATTTCAACTTAAGCATGTATACAATAGAACGACAGCTCCAACAACACCTAAATAGATTACAAGAATGGGCTGATAACGATGGATTTAAATTTTCTTTGAAAAAGACCGTATGTATGCACTTTTGTAAAAAGTGGAAGGCTCACCCAGATCCTAATCTACACCTTGGCCAAACTCGAATCCCTGTTCTCGAAGAAACCAAGTTTCTTGGACTTATATTTGATAGAAAACTATCTTTTATCCCTCATATTAAATATGTAAAAAAGAAATGCCAGAAGGCAATTAGATTTATTACGGGTTCTCGCCCATACCGATTGGGGAGGGGACCGGAATGTTTTATTACAATTATATAGAGCGCTGGTACGTTCCAAACTTGATTATGGGTTTATGGTATATGGATCAGCACGTCCATCGTATATTAAAATGCTCGATCCTGTACAAAATCAAGGGTTAAGACTATGCCTTGGTGCATTTCGTACCTCGCCTGCAGATAGCTTGGCAGTAGAGGCAGATGAACTGCCTCTTGATTTAAGAAGAGAAAAGCTTGCCCTTCAGTATGCTGCAAAAATTGCAGTTTGTCCAGACAATCCTGCACATGATATTATATTCAATCCAAATTATGTTGATCTTTTTGAAAATAAACCAAATACAATACCAACTTTTGGCATTCGTATCAAGGAATCTTTACAATCCTTAAATTTAAATCCGAATCAAATAGCTAAATTTCAATATCCAGAAACACTTCCATGGACCTATGAAACTTTAAATATTAATTTAGCCATGACGGAATTAAAGAAATACTCAACCGATCCATCCCTGTATATAAATAGATATAATGAAATAAAATCTATCTTCACTGGATATCAGTGTATATACACTGATGGATCGTTTGATGATGACAAGGCTGCTGCAGCTGCTGTTAAGGGCAATCATATTTATTCAGAACGTCTGCCAAACAAATCATCTATTTATTCTGCAGAACTTCATGCTTTATACCTAGCTTTAGCGGCCACGGGCCGTGGCGCAGTTGGTTAGAGCGCCAGCTTATTAGCACCAGTTCCTCTGTGGTGATCCAAAGGTCGTGGGTTCGAGCCCTGGCCGTGCCAAGATTGAAATCATGATACAATTTCCCATATGAGCTGAGGCCCGTGCCTAAAGGGTTAACCCGTTGTCCTTGTAAATCTGTGACCGGGTGGGTTGTCATGTCAAGGACCTGCGACATGACAATTCAGTGAGGCAGCACTATATCTGCTACAAGTAGGTCTCATCACGAAATGACTGAAATAATGTTGAAAGTGATGTAAAACCCCAAACAAACAAAAACCTAGCTTTAGATCATGTGGAGACTTCTCCACATCGGAAATTTTTAATATTTTCTGATACTTTGTCTTGTTTACAAGCATTGAAAGCCAAGGATTGGAAAAATCCATTTATTTTAAATATCCTTGAACGGTATCATAAACTCTGAGGAAAATAAAGAAGATTTGTTTTTACTGGATTCCCAGTCATATTGGAATCCTTGGAAATGAGGCTGCGGACCAAGCTGCCAAGGCAGCATTGGATAAGCGGCCAATAAATATGCTTATACCTTATACAGAATTTAAGAAATATATTACTGTTTTTTTACGTTCTAAATGGCAATCACGCTGGAACGAAGCTATTTTTAATAAACTACATGAAATTAAGCCCGTTCTTGGAAAAACTAAAGGTGCTATTAGAATTAACCGAAGAGAAGAGTCTGTTTTAACTCGTATAAGAATAGGACATAGTCGTTTGACACATTGCTATCTTCTGAAAGGCGAAGATCAGCCTCAGTGTATTGGATGTCAAAGAGCTATGACTGTCAAACATATTTTAATTGAATGTATCGATTTTGATATAATTAGGACTCAATATTTTAATGTACAGGATTTACATTCGTTATTTGATACTGTAGATACTTCTGTGATAGTATCGTTTTTAAACCAAATAGGGCTTTATAACCAATTTTAAGTGTGGAGCTCTTGTTTACTTAGGTCATTGACCTATTTATTAAGAACCATGAAACATCAAATGGTATTTAAAGTCTTTTAAATTGAATTTATTTATACAAATGTATTATGTCTAAAACTGATATATTGAAAGGATTTTGTTGATATTTTGTGTTGTTAAGATTATTTACATATCATATTGATTTTATAAACGTTAATGTTTTATCATTTTTAGGCACTGAATAACCTTGGTGGTTGATGTGCCTCTAAGCAACCATTCATTCTTTCATTGAGTGTATCGATTTTGATATTATACAAACTCAATATTTTAATGTACAAGGACCCCTGTGGGTGCGGGGATTAAAGAATAGCCCCACTGCCCCCCAGCATGTCGTAAAAGGCGACTAAAGGGGCTTCCTGTTTGCCGTGGGATGCAACCTGTGTCGGGGAGGATATGGAATCCTGACGGGCTGAGCACTGGGCTGGTTTGGCAGTAATACCGGTCCGGTTGCAACACGCCTGTCTTGCATCCAAATGTTCACCAGACAGGCAGATCAGATTAGGCCTGGATCTGATTTAACCGGCTTGTGGTATATTTCCTTAAATATATTCTGGCTATTTGATTTTTATTTATGACAATTTTAATGTTTGAAATTTAGGAACAATTGATAAATTTTTGATAAATATTTCTTAAAAGGAGATTACTGCTGATTGGGTCAATCGAGGGATATAAATAAAATCCGAAAGGGTGGAGTTTTTATTCTTAGAGTATGTCATGTTGGGTATCCTCATGGCGTCAGGGCTTGGAGTTACCGGCCCAGAAAGGTGTCCCCTTGTCGGGCTCCGTGGTGGGTAGGGGACCTAACTGATGAAATATAAAATAACACACATGGCACAAAACAAACAAAAACGACCTAGGAATGACATAGACAGTGATGACGATTCAAATAAATCAGAAAAATGGCCGAGATTTTTAATTGCGGAAAGTTCCGATGCTGAACATACCCTGGCAAAAATGTCCCCCTTTGCAATTGCAAAGGGGATTCAAGGCATTGCCGGGGTGCCGAAAACAGTTTAAAAAATGGGAACACGTTTATTAATTGAAGTTGAGCGGAAAAGCCATGCGGACAATCTTTTAAGATGCCGAATGTTGGCCACAGTTCCAGTTTTTATAACGGCTCATAAGACCCTCAATAATAAAAAAGGAGTGATAAGATGCCCAGATCTGGCGGGAGTTTCTGAAGAGGAAATAGTGGATGAACTAAAAGATCAAGATGTAGTCCAATGCAAACAAATTTTTATTAAGAAGGATGGAATCAAAGTTCCAATCAATACATTCATTCTGACATTTGAAGCAGCGCAGCTTCCAACATCTATTAAAGTTGGCTATTTAAACGTCCGAGTTGATGTTTTTATTCCAAACCCTCTGCGCTGCTTCAAGTGTCAGAGGTATGGACATGGATCTGATCGATGCAAAGGAAATGTAACTTGCCCAAAATGTACAGCCCAGCATAGTGGAGAAGAGTGTTCTTCGGAAGTCATGAAATGCGTGAATTGCCAAGGCAATCACGCATCGTATTCGCGGAATTGTCCTTCCTTTTTAAAAGAGAAGGAAATTCAGCGAATGCGCCACACTGAAAACATTTCTTTTCCTGAGGCACGTAAACGTGTAGAAAGTTTGAACAATACGAAAACATCCTATGCTGGCACTGTAAAAACGAAAGAAACCAAATCAATAGCGATTCAAACCGAAATAACATGGCCAATCAATGACAAAAATTATTCCTTTTTTACAAAAACCTCTAAATCTTCAGCAACGTCAACTCAGACTACAACATCCACTATCCCAGTTATAACTCCACCAACAGCAACATCCACTAAACCCTCTTCACAAACTCCCTCCACATCATCCAGTAATACAAGTATCAATAGCAATCAAGTATCAATAGACACAAATCAGACAAAAAAGAAATCAAAGATCAAGTTAAAAGTAAAATTAATAGAACTAAATCCTTAGAAAGGATGGACACAGGTGATCCTCCGGATATGAATTTTACTCCTGTGCACTCAAAGCATAATCGTAAACTTAATAAGTGATTATGCTGAATCATATATTTTTTCTCATTATTCTTAATATGGCTATCGGCAATATCATACAATGGAATTGTAGAGGATTTGAGGCAAACAGACCAGAACTGGAGTTATTAGCCCAAAAATATAATGCATCTGTTATTTGTTTACAGGAAACTAATTTTAAAGATAACTCAACAACATTTAAGGGATATGTACCTTATAATAAAGTTGGTTCAATAGATGCAATGGACCGAGCACATGGCGGAGTTTCTATTTTTGTTAAATCCTGTATACCCCAAAGTAAAGTGACATTAAATACTAATTTACAAGCTTCTGCAGTCAGGATTACCCTGCACAATACATTAACAATATGTTCAGTATATTTACCACCAAGTGAACCAATAAATATTACAGATTTAAATAACTTAATAACTCAGCTGCCACAACCATATATGCTAGTTGGTGACTTTAATGCTCACAACTATCTTTGGGGTGGCAGAAACAATACTGATGCCAAAGGACGTATAATAGAAGATTTCTTAAATAACAATAGTTTGTGCCTTTGGAATGACGATTCTCCAACCTATTTACATCCTGCTACAGGCTCTTTAACATCAATAGATCTCTCCATGTGCACTCCAAATTTATTTTTAGACTATTCCTGGGAAGTAGAGGAAGATCAATGGGGTAGTGATCATTACCCCATTATTTTAAATAACCATTTTCCTCCACCAGATGAAAGAATCCCCAAGTGGAAATTTCATAAAGCCGATTGGGCAAAATTTCAAACATCCTGTTTCAATAGAATAACTCCAGAACTTTTTAACAATGTAGATGATCCTCTTCAAGTTTTTACAGATACATTGTATGATATTGCTGATGGGTGTATTCCCAAATCAAAGCCAAATTCTAAAATTAAAGAAAAACCCTGGTTTAATGATGAGTGCAAAAAAGCTGTCAAGGAGCGCAAAAAAGCTCTGAAAAAATTTAGTCAACAGCCAACTCAATATAATTTGCACCAATTTCGAGTAAAAAGAGCTAAAGCCCGTTATATTATTAAAATAAGCAAAAGAAAAAAGTTGGAAGGATTATGTTTCCAAATTAAATACGCGTACACCGATTAAAAAATGCTGGGATATGGTGCGTAAAATTTCGGGGAAGGGAGGTGGAGCAAGGATCAAACATCTAACTCATAATGGCCAATTAATTACAGATCCCACTGACATAGGTAACACAATAGGTCAAACAATTTCTAAGAATTCCTCATCCAATAATTATTCTGCAAAATTTCAACAAATAAAAAATAGGAAAGAAAGAAACCAACTAAATTTTATATCTCATAACTTGGAACAATAAAATAAATCATTTACAATAGAAGATTTGAAACTTGCTTTGGATAAATCTCATGATACCGCTCCTGGGCCTGATCAAATTCACTACCAAATCCTTAAACACCTCCCTGATCAATCACTTGGGCATCTTTTAAATATTTATAATAACATTTGGGAAAGTGGTGATTTTCCTCCTTCATGGAGTGAAGCCACTATTATTCCCATTCCTAAGCCTGGCAAAGACTCCTCAGATTCAAATAATTATCGCCCCATTGCTTTAACCAGTTGTATCTGTAAAACAATGGAGCGAATGATTAATGAGCGTATAGTTTGGTTTTTAGAAACTGCAACTTATATTTCTGTTGCACAGAGTGGCTTTAGAAAAACTCGAAGTACCATTGACCACCTGGTACGTTTAGAGACATTTATAAGAGAGGGTTTTTTAAAAGGTGAGCATGTGGTTAGCATTTTCTTTGATTTAGAGAAAGCGTACGATACTACATGGAAATTTGGAATAATGAGCGATTTATATGATATGGGATTAAGGGGTCGTTTACCCCTTTTTATTCAAAATTTTTTGTCAAATAGACATTTCAGGGTCCGAGTTGGTTCATCACTTTCTGATGCTTTTGATCAGGAAATCCACAGGGAAGTATATTATCAGTGACCCTTTTTATTATTAAAATTAACAGCATTGTTGATTGTATGAGGCCTGGAGCAGATTGCTCACTTTTTGTTGATGATTTCAACTTAAGCTATAGGTCCACAAGCATGCATACAATAGAACGACAGCTCCAACAACACTTAAATAGATTACAAGAATGGGCTGATCATAACGGATTTAAGTTTTCTTTAAAGAAAACTGTGTGTATGCACTTTTGTAAAAAATGGAAGGTTCACCCAGATCCTGATCTTAATTTAGGCCAAACTCGGATACCTGTTGTCGAAGAAACCAAGTTTCTTGGACTTATTTTTGACAGAAAATTATCTTTTATTCCCCACATTAAATACGTTAAGAAGAAATGCCAGAAGGCATTAGATTTATTACGGGTTCTTGCCCATACCGATTGGGGAGGGGACCGTAATATTTTATTACAATTGTATAGAGCATTGGTACGTTCTAAGCTTGATTATGGGTGTATGGTATATGGATCAGCATGTCCATCTTATATTAAAATGCTTGATCCTATACAAAATCAAGGTTTACGACTTTGCCTTGGTGCGTTTCGTACATCGCCTGCAGATAGCTTGGCAGTTGAGGCAGATGAGCTGCCTCTTGATTTAAGAAGAGAAAAGCTTGCCCTTCAGTATGCTGCAAAAATTGCAGCTTGTCCAGACAATCCTGCACATGATTTTATATTCAATCCAAATTATGTTGATCTTTTTGAAAATAAACCAAATACAATACCAACTTTTGGCATTCGCATCAAGGAATCTTTACAATCCTTAAATTTAAATCCGAATCAAATAGCTAAATTTCAATATCCAGAAACACCTCCATGGACCTATGAAACTTTAAATATTAATTTAGCAATGACGGAATTAAAGAAATACTCAACCGATCCATCCCTGTATATAAATAGATATAATGAAATAAAATCTATCTTCACTGGATATCAGTGTATATACACTGATGGATCGTTTGATGATGACAAGGCTGCTGCAGCTGCTGTTAAGGGCAATCATATTTATTCAGAACGTCTGCCAAATAAATCATCTATTTATTCTGCAGAACTTCATGCTTTATACCTAGCTTTAGATCATGTGGAGACTTCTCCACATCGGAAATTTTTAATATTTTCTGATTCTTTGTCTTGTTTACAAGCATTAAAAGCCAAGGATTGGAAAAATCCATTTATTTTAAATATCCTTGAACGGCATCATAAACTCTGTACTGAGGAAAATAAAGAGATTCGTTTTTACTGGATTCCCAGTCATATTGGAATCCTTGGAAATGAGGCTGTGGACCAAGCTGCCAAGGCAGCATTGGATAAGCGGCCAATAAATATGTTTATACCTTATACAGAATTTAAGAAATATATTACTGTTTTTTTACGTTCTAAGTGGCAATCACGCTGGAACGAAGCTATTTTTAATAAACTACATGAAATTAAGCCCGTTCTAGGCAAAACTAAAGGTGCTATTAGAATTAACCGTAGAGAAGAGTCAGTTTTAACCCGTATAAGAATAGGTCATAGTCATTTGACGCACTGTTATCTGCTTAAAGGTGAAGATCAACCGGAATGTATTGGTTGTCAAAGGGCTTTGACTATTAAACATATTTTAATTGAGTGTATCGATTTTGATATTATAAGAACTCAATATTTTAATGTACAAGATTTACATACGTTATTTGATACTGTAGATACTTCTGTGATAGTATCGTTTTTAACTCACATAGGACTTTATAATCAGTTTTAAGGGCAGAGCTTTTGTTTATTTATGTCATCGACTTATTTATCAAGAACTGCAAAACATCATACTGATAAAGTCTTTTAAACAAATTATACATATTTATTATATTTGATTGATATTATATAAATGCTGTTGATAAATCCTTGTGTTATCTACATATTGTATTAACATTTACATTTTGTTTCTAGTCAATATTACGTTTCTATTTTTACTGTTTTGGCACTTTATTGTGTCAATGTGAAACCATTCATTCATTCATTTTTACCATTTTTAGGCACTAAATAACCTTAGTGGTTGATGTGCCTCTAAGCAACCATTCATTCATTCATTCATTAATGTACAAGGTTTACATATGTTATTTGATACTGTAGATACTTCTGTGATAGTATCGTTTTTAACTCACACAGGACTTTATGATCAGTTTTAAGGGCAGAGCTTTTGTTTATTTATGTCATCGACTTATTTATCAAGAACTGCAAAACATCATACTGATAAAGTCTTTTAAACAAATTATACATTTTTATTTGATTGATATTATATAAATGCTGTTGATAAATTCTTGTGTTATCTACATATTGTATTAACATTTACATTTTGCTTCTAGTCAATATTACGTTTCTGTTTTTACTGTTTTGGCACTGAATGACCTTATTGTGTCGATGTGCCGTTAAGAAACCATTCATTCATTCATTCATACTTCTGGATGGGAACAGTTATCCCTACATGACATGTTGAATTTCTATTATAAGGAACTTGCCTCCTTAATAAGTATGCTCCCCTAACAAGAAAAAGTGGTGCTCCACATGTAACACGGATGGAAAAAAATTAACAAACAAAACAAAAATTACAATAAACAAAACAAAAATTACAACAAACAAAACAAAAATTACAACAAACAAAACAAAAATTTAAATAAACAACAAAATACATTTAAACACAAACAATCATTGATAACTGATGGGGTAGTTGAAATTATTTTTATTCATCTTTTAAAAACATTTAATTTGGTATTTGAACGATTTTTTTAGCACAACTGTTTGCAAAGATGTGCCTTTTCAAATATACAAATACAAATAATACAAATACAATTTTTTATTCTCTCAAGAGAGCCCTCTGGTGAGGTATGGGAGAGAAAGACTGGTGGGATATGATAGTACAGTGTGTATATCCACCAGGGGTACAAATTTGTATATCAATAATACTTAAATATAAAAAGTGGTAGCTATAAAACAAATAGGTCTGTGAATAATGCAAGCATGTCACTAGTACAGGAACATATCTACAAAAATATGCATGTGGTTCTGGTTTCTAGCTGGGCATGAGTTTAACAGTAGCAAAGAAGCTTGCATAGATTTTTTACAGTGGGTCACAGCACAGACCTAAGTTAATAGCTAATTACTGAATTAGCTTCAGACAAAAATACTAAATCATAAGACAATAATGTAATGACTAGCTAAACATATAAGTTAAACATCACCCCCCCTTGAGATAAAGAGTGGTATATACCAATTCCCCACTCTACTACCAGGCTGAGGAGATGTACAGATTAACTAAATGGCTAATTAAGTGGATGACCTATTGTCAATAAGACATATATGAATAAATGAGATATACACCCCTTGAACAGTGAATAGAAATGACATTGGATGAGTACATCAATTGAAGTGCCTGATGATTATATTCACAAATCTAGATAGACTGATCAGCTCTGTGTATCTGAACTATTAAGCAGATGTTTCATGCTTGAGATGTTTGGATTGGTAGTGTGAGCTGAGTCAATGTATCTGTCATGCTCCACTTTGAAGTGGTCACAGATTAATAAATAGTGATGTTCATCCCCTACTGTCTGACTATCACAATGGGTAATTTATGGTTATTGGTTCGAAACTTTGTGATGGGGATGGCATGTTTCGTTTCCAGAGAGGTCAGGTAGATCTCTAGTTTCAGAGTGGATTTGAATTTTGTGTAGTTGTCACAGGCACTAGAATCAATGATCTCATCTTCCCAGAGTTTAAAGTAGAATGCTTGCAATTTTTGGTCAAACATCCCCTTCAGGAAGTTAGGGTGTAGCTGTTCTGGAGATGCATCCCAGAGGTACTCAATTTGCAAGTCTTTTAAAACTGTGTGCACCATTGACAACCAGCTTGACTTATATTCGCCTGAGTTGTACATTTCTCTAATTTTATTGTGAATGGCTTTGGAGATTTTGCTCGATTTCCCAGTTGTTAATTTAACCCAAAAGTTTAACATTCTCTGTTTGACAAATTTCTCGACTTTGAATCTACCTAATTCACCTAATATGATATTATTTATGAATTTAGGGCCAACTTTCAAAATGTATTTGCAACATTGGTTATGGAAAATTTCAATAGAGTTGAGGTTAGAGAACCCCCAAACGGAGCCATAGAGCAGTATGGGTAAAATACATGTGTCAAACAGGTGGAGCTGGATGTCAATAAGAAGTTGAAGAATTAAAACAACATTCAGAGAAAAAAATATAACTCTTTATTGAAGTCATCCCAATCAAAATATTTCTCAACTTTGGTTGAGGAAAACAAACATGACCCTAAAAAGCTTTTTAGAGTCATTAATTCAGTCATGCACAAGACTAAGGACACAACAATGCCCAAATCTGATTATGATATCTCTCAAGCTGAGAAGTTCAATGGTTTCTTCCTTGAAAAAATAAAAAAAAACTGCAAAGACATGGGTAAATCACCAACTTGTGCAGATCTGCCACCAGATGACACTACGAACAAGGGCTCAGGTCTAGATTTGTGCCCTTGACAATGGACGATATGCGCAAATGGTGTAGAAGACGGCTAAGAAGTCATGTGAGCTTGACCCCATCCCTACCTGGCTATTACTTGACCTCACTGATGACCTCTTACCCATCATTACTGCCATCATCAACAAATCACTGACTGATTCAGCAGTATCAGAGAACATGAAAATTGCTATCATTGCACCTCTCCTGAAGAAATTACGTCTAAAACTCATTGCGAAGAATTACAAACCTGTCTCAAACCTAACCTATATTTCTTAATTTACTGAGATACTATACTATTGCTATATTAGTCTTGTCAGCCGTGTGTATAGAAATGTTTTAATTTAGGTCTTATTTATGTGTAGATTACATGGAAACGATAAAACTAACCAAGAAGAGATATTTGCATGACTATTTCTTCTGCATTATAACAGTGAGATTTTAATGATTTGAATGAATATTTATTCAATCAAAAATGCATGTAATTTATGCGTTCTCACATTTCAAAAAATTAGATGTTTGCGAGACATTGCTATCCTTTTATGTAAATTCAAATGGAATTATGATACAGTTGATGAAATTAAAGCTTTTCACGTTTAATCAATTGATGTAATGTACATAAGAGATCATAAGATAGATCAAAGGTTTTATGATTCCATCTCTTTGTACACATATCCGGTCTCTCCAGACTATAAATATGCAGATTGCTGAAGAGGGCTTCATATCGTTAAATCCTAGATTAAATAGAGCTCAATGCATGTTTGACCATACTCCCATAACCGTACTCTTGCCTCATGCCTCTAATTATGCCGTTATATATTTAAGGACTTTCTTGATTTTATCACGCATTTAGGAAGAATGAAGTGAATATAGCATAGAGAAGTATAGAATAGAGAAATATATAGCATATAAAACCTTATCCAAATATAACTGAATAAAAAGGAAAGGACAAACCATTTTCTTCTACTGATGAGACAAAATTAGTCGAAATTAGTATGGTTGTTGAAAGTGATGTAAAACCCCAAACAAACTAGTATGGTAGTTGTACATCTTACATAACAAAGAAAGACCCACCAAGATCTGTTCCATTCCTAGCCTACACTTCTAAACCATTTTCTTCTATTTTATGTGCATGAGCCTTCGTCCCACTTCCCCCAAAAATAACCCCCCCCCCCTTCAAAGTAGGAAATGGGATAATGTATCAGATCATTTGCTATTAATTGTGATAAATATATTGGGAATTGAAACATAATTATGAAAATAGTACCGAAAAAGTCCATAAAAGGTTTAGGTTAGCTGGTTTGATCAAGAGTAGGGAGGAAATCCGAAGCAAACTTCTTTTTTAATAAGGCTTGATAGTACTCAACCAATATATCGTTATTTGTATATACGAATATCTCTATTGATTATAAGATACAGGCTTTGTACTGAATGTGTAAATTGTGACTGGTAAAATTCATTCTTTACCCAAGGTCACATTCCATGACGGACAATTCTGTTGTGTTGAATGAACTTATTTTATCCTGCTATTTTTATCTTGCTTTTTGATCAACATTATTCATTTAGAAAATACAGAATTTGTGCGTAACATTTTGGGTTAGGAATACACATAGATTTAATATAGCCACGTATATAAATTCTATTGTGTTCTGAATTTAAAAGCTCTATTTCCCTACTTCCATGTAATATTTGATATGAAAAAGGTCAGTTCATGCAATATTACTTGAACTTGCACCAGATGTCAACACTGCGTCCATATTAAAGTTTAGTTTGTTGGCATTGTGTTACTCTGCTTCATTAGTATTCATTAGTGACCTCTTGCGGATGAAAAATGAAGCAAAGAGTCCTTATGATCACATATTGGTCTCGTGACGTCACAAGTATATAGAAAGTTATTTCATAAAATTTAATAAATTATTTCATAAAAACAGGATCTACACGTATCTTTCAAGATCCCAATACTGCTTGTTTAATATTATCAGTGAGTAATAAATGTTAAAAATTATGTGTCATATGGGTCAGAAATGGGTTAGATCTGTGAACTTCCCTGACACTCACAAAGCAATTTGTGTATCCACACCCAAGATGCACCTTGATTTGACATATCTGAAGGGAATTATAGTCCAAGGATTTGTTTAGTAATTTGCCAGGTGTTTAGTTCTGGTGTCATGGGGGAACAGTTGGAGTGGAGGTCATGGGGGGACAGTTGGAGTGGGGGGTCATCGGGGGAACAATTTGAGTGGGGGGCCATGGGGGAACAGTTGGAGTGGGGGGTCATGGGGGGAACAATTTGAGTGGGGGGTCATTGGGGAACAGTTGGAGTGGGGGATCATGGGGGGAACAATTTGAGTGGGGGGTCAAGGGGAACAGTTGGAGTGGGGTCATGGGGGGAACAGTTGGAGTGGGGGTCATGAGGGGAACAATTGGAGTGGGGGTCATGGGGGAACAGTTCGAGTGGGGGGTCATGGGGGAACAGTTGGAGTGCGGGGTCATGGGGGAACAATTGGAGTGCAGGGTCATGGGGGGAACAATTGGAGTGGGGTGTAATGCGGGAACAATTGGAGTGGTGTGTCATGGGAGAACAATTTGAGTGGGGTGTCATGGGGGAACAATTAGAGTGGGGGATCATGGGGGAACAATTGGAGTGGGGGTCATGGGGGAACAATTGGAGTGGGGGATCATGGGGGAACAATTGGAGTGGGGGATCATGGGGGAACAATTAGAGTGGGGGGTCATGGGGGAACAATTGGAGTGGGGGGGTCATGCGGGAACAATTGGAGTGCGGGGTCATGGGGGGAACAATTGGAGTGGAGGGATAATGGGAGAACAGTTGGAGTGCGGGGTCATGGGGGAACAATTGGAGTGCAGGGTCATGGGGGGAACAATTGGAGTGGGGTGTCATGCGGGAACAATTGGAATGGTGTGTCATGGGGGAACAATTTGAGTGGGGTGTCATGGGGGAACAGTTGGAGTGGGGGGTCATGGGGGAACAATTGGAGTGGGGGGTCATTGGGGAACAATTGGAGTGGGGGGTCATGGGGGAACAATTGGAGTGGGGGGTCATGGGGGGAACAGTTGGGAGTGCGGGGTCATGGGGGAACAATTGGAGTGGGGGTCATGGGGGAACAGTTGGAGTGGGGGGTCATGGGGGAACAATTGGAGTGGGGGGTCATGGGGGAACAATTGGAGTGGGGGGTCATGGGGGAACAATTGGATTGTGGGGTCATGGGGGAACAATTGGAGTGGGGGTCATGGGGGAACAATTGGAGTGGGGGTCATGGGGGAATAGTTGAAGTGCGGGGTCATGGGGGAAAAATGGGAGTGGGGTGTCATGGGAGAACAGTTGGAGTGCGGGGTCATGGGTGGAACAATTGGAGTGGGGGTCATGGGGGAACAGTTGGAGTGGGGGGTCATGGGGGAACAATTGGAGTGGGGGTCATGGGGGAACAATTGAAGTCATTCAAATGTTCTAATGTTAACGACTGAGAGTAATATATTAGAGAGACCTCACAGAGTTGATCACCTCCTCCCACCTAAAGAAGAGTCTTCCTCTGTCAGCGTCTGTAATGATCACCTCCTCCCACCTAAAGAAGAGTCCTCCTCGGTCAGCGTCTGTAATAATCACCTCCTCACACCTAAAGAAGAATCCTCCTCGGTCAGCGTTTGTAATGATCACCTCCTCCCACCTAAAGAAGAATCCTCCTCAGTCAGCGTCTGTAATGATCACCTCCTCACACCTAAAGAAGAATCCTCCTCGGTCAGCGTCTGTAATAATCACCTCCTCACACCTAAAGAAGAATCCTCCTCTGTCAGCGTCTGTAATGATCACCCCCTCACACCTAAAGAAGAATCCTCCTCGGTCAGCGTCTGTAATGATCACCTCCTCCCACCTCAAGGAGAGTCCTCCCCGGTCAGCGTCTGTAATAATCACCTCCTCCCGCCTAAAGAAGAGTCCTCCCGCCACTATATCGTGATAGTCGAGGTCAAATAGAGTGACCTTGGTCTCGGGTTTATGTGCCTGTTTCCATTGCTCAATGTTGTCTGGGCGTAAAGCAATATAGAAAATAGACAGGATGTAACCATGACCTGTCTGTCTGGTATTTATCTAAATTAAAGCAGCAGAGATGGTATGCGTGCCACAACAATCCTGACGTGAGCTTCGGAGGCAACGTGTTCTCTCTCTCAAAAAAAAAAAAGAAGTAATGAAAACTAGGGGAATGTGTACTGGCGGCATAGAGGGTATAGCGTAGCAGAGCTGGGGAGGGGAGGAGGCCATTATGGGCCCTGAATGGCTAGCAGGCTCTCACACCTTGCCATCTCACTGACAATCCTCACTAATCACACAATCTCCGTGTGCAAAATGATTTATCTCCGCCTATATTAGGGGCTGATTGTTACAGAATGGGGCTTTGTGATACCAGCTGAAGAGTTATGGGATAGACCGGATTAGGTGTGCAATAGAAACGGTTGTATTCTGTGGTATCTTCTAGGGCATTGATGTCAGATCGAGATATAGAGCACAGTATGTGGAATTGGGCGTCCTGATCTTGGCACACACAACAGTTTGTTTACTCAAAGCTTGGCACCAAATTTCAATTTTCTGTATGTTAAATATGAAACCATCAACCAATTTTCATATACAATAGAAAAGGCGAGGATCACAAGAAAAGAGCTTGACGACGATCTCAGTCCCGACCAAGACCAACAACGGTTTCGATCTGGTTCGATCTCTTCAGTTGGATAGGGACTGACTGTGTTATCCTAATTCTTGTTTATATTGGATCTAGTGGAGGTGACAGCACCTCTGGAGGTGTTCTGGTTTCTATGAGCTCCAGGGTGGAGGTGCTATTGAAAAACCTTTGTTTTGTGGGCTTTGCAAGGGTTACAGTGAGTTGTAAAGTGTTCTACATATGTTGTAGAATATTCTGCAATTTTTGGGGAGGTTTTTTCGACTTTTTGTCGATTCGAAAGTGTTCGATCTCTAATCTCTAATTCTTTTGAAATTTACGGAGCCTCTCCCGGATGGCCTCCAGACTAGTTCGTTTATTTTACGCTGCATACTGCCCCGGCGTGGGGTAGGAATGTCCAGTTTTTAAACGAATTTCTTGATCTCGTTTCTTTCTTTTGTTATGTGTACGAGAATTTTTCAATGATTAAATAGGATAAGATACCTTATTTTAGTTGGGTTCTCGGCCAGTTTTTGAGCCGTTTTTTTTGGTGTTTGTATTCCAATGTCGATTAGGAACCTGGTTTGGTTTCATACAAACACGAACAAGAAACTTTTTTTCTGTAAAAATAGGTTTTATTTTCATATTGGTTTTTTAGGTTTTTTGTTGTTTCTTGTTGTATTGTACAGACTTTTTTGCAAGTTTGACTGTTTGTAGAATATGGATGACTATGTGGATGACTATGGATGACTATGTGTTTCCAGTTCTTTGGGGGGATTTTGTGTATCCCATTCGAAGCTTTCCCAGAAATCGTCAATATTTGTCGACTCTGAGATGCCATTGGGAACTTGATCTGGGGTAGTTTTGCCAAAAGAGAGAGCCGCGGTGGTTGCGACTCCCTCTGTGATCTCCCCTTCTCCACGTGGTTCTAAGTTAGCTGATAAGAGCAGAATGAGTACCTGCTGATGAATTTGTTTCAAAAATTCTTTTCACAAGTTGGGGTTTCCAATTTTCATATAAAAGGCTGAAGAAAGAAAAATATAATTTTAATTATACAAATCTAAGACTACATGTAAATGAAGGTATTTTATTTTTATAGTTTTGTTGTAAATGAAAAGCTGAGAAGACAAAGACTTCTTGGAATATTAAAAAACATTGTCTTTTAAAATCGAATATTTCGTAGTTACATGCATGCCCCAGAAAATAAAATAAAATATATTACATGCCTGACAGATGTTGTGTTTTGCTACATAGTAAATACCATCTTGTTTTATAAATTATTTATTTTACAATTATTCTGTGCAAATTATTACTCATATTGTCTTTGCATCTATTAAATATGCTGCAATCAAAATAACTTGGCTCATTTGTTGTGCAAATATTTATATATTATTTATTTGTTCATAGAAATCAGTTGAGATCATGACATCAATTATTAGCAGTGAACTTGTCAATATTGTGCTGTATAAATGATTGGGCCCTGAGTTATATCTCAATGTGATGTAATCATTCCAGTCGATGACAAGTGGAGAGGATTACCGTGAGTGTCCATTTTGCCATGCAATGTGTCAACCACGAGCCGCGAGTCAAGTGAAGATCAGCTGGGCTGATTGAATACACACACACTTTAACTATTTAATGCCTGAAAATCGTATAAATGTGGGCCATTTTATCCCGTGGACTTCATTGTTTTAAGTAGCCTTCCTTGATACTTTATATGAATGATTGACTAAATGTAGCCATTAGATATTTGCATTCACCACTTAGTAATACTGCGTCATCAGGCAACGCCAGGACACTTCAATGTGCATATATTAAGGTGTGGCATCAGATATACCACTTGGACACAACTCTTTATGCCATCTCTTAATCACAGAATACACTGACATAGCATTGGTTCACTCCATTTTATTATTATTTTTTTCAATTTTACTTTTTTTTATCTCAATATATGTACAAGACAAAAATTACAAGAAATGTTTAAAAAAGATTGGAATTGCAATAAAACAATATTTAGATATTTCTAATCCATTCCAAAGTATTTCTTTTCAATACAATAGAGCCTGAAGCCATTTTTATAAAATCCCTATCTTGTCAATTTTATATTTATGTGTTTTTGTCTGAATTCCAAACAGGTGCCTTTGTAGAATCATCCTACCTTCGTAGTTTTCATAGTTTTCGGTTTGCCAACAAAGTATCAATTGGTGTGGTTAGTTGACCTTGCAACGCATAATATATATTGCTGTATTATATAAAAATAACTTTTTCAGGCAGCACAACTAAGGGAATTTCAGGTCAGATTGAAGCCTGCCATCGGGATTCAATCAACTTCCATTTTTCCAAGGAGTGACTGGGGTTCTTTTCTTTACATTATTACGTAGACATGGACAAGAATAGAGCCTTTGATTGACAGTAGTCTCGGTTGGATATAGAAACCACCGATCGGCAGATGTTCTTAATCATGTTACCATTTGTAACCCACAGAGTACAAAATCCATCGCTAAAGCACCTTTTGGGAAGTTGCAACAAATGTTCTAAATTCTCAATTTTGTTTCCGAACCAAACATATCTCCATATTTTTTTCTCAGTCAGTTGGAGGGTTCATACATCATAATGTTTATACTTATATGTGTGTTAATAGATGTATGATTAAAAAAAAATAATACGATGTTTTATTTACACTAATTCATAGTTAATACAACTATTTCAAGTACACATGTATTGAAGTAAACTTCATCTGTCCTGAGTGTCAGGAAGTTTTGTCCTATTTGTCATGAGTGTGGTCACATTTGATATGGGCACTGCACGGCCACCTGGAGTGCTGATCACACATCACCTGGACACCACACAGTTTTCCAGACATCAGGCAGTCTGCAGGCACCCTCGGTTCTCAGCCGATCTTATCCAAAATAATCCATCACTGAAACACCTTTTGGGAAGTTGCAACAAATGTTCGAAATTGGAACAAATGTGACTTGGGTATAAAACCTGATATATACATGATAGAGCAACACAAAAGTGTCTGCCCAGTGTTGAGGACAAGGAGTGGGACACCAGACGGCTTAATTGTCACACCATTACTAAGAACAATAGGCACTGGCCTAAATGTCCCAGCAGGTAACACATTGGTTTCTTTGACTTTACTGACCAGGAAGGGCAGTGGGTGGGACTTACAAAGATAATTTACAGAATGAATAAATTACAGAATTTCTCAGGATTGGGAGAAGTGCCAAAATGGTAGAATTTTGAACATAAGGGAAGTAACAGTCGACCTCAGAGATCTCTGACAAATTCATCACCCGCCCCGGACTGCTTCTGCCAGTTGCTTGTCAAAGTGATGAGAAATATCATTTATTGGTCACATTTTGAAAGGAAGTGTCAAAAACTTCACCATGTGATTTTGATAAAACAGTGACTATTTATGCATTCAAGATTTAAAAGTAGGTCATATAATAATAATGATGATGATGATTGGTTGAAACTCCCTTTTTGACACTTCAATCATTTTTTTACTTCTGCAGATCTGTGAGTCACAATTTATTTTTTCTTGGCATTTTCAATATTCCTTTCCACATCAAGTGCTCTCACCGATATATATTTTTTTACTTTCCTCCACCCCCCTCAAATGAATAATGGTCCACCCCTAATAGAGATTGTCATGTACGAAGCTGTTCTGTACGGCATGTTGAACGTACCATGTGAAATGTACCATGTGAAATGTACCATGTGAAATGTACCATGTGAAATGTACCATGTGAAATGTACCATGTGGTATGTGCCATGTGGTTTGTACCATGTGGAATGCATCATTTGGTATGTACCATGTGGAATGTACCATGTGGTTTGTACCATGTGGAATGCATCATTTGGTATGTACCATGTGGTATGTACCATGTGGTATGTACCATGTGGTATGTACCATGTGGTATATATGTGGTATGTACCATGTGGTATGTGCCATGTGGTATGTGCCATGTGGTATGTACCATGTGGTATGTACCATGTGGTATGTACCATGTGGTATGTACCATGTGGTTTGTACCATGTGGAATGCATCATTTGGTATGTACCATGTGGTATGTACCATGTGGTTTGTACCATGTGGAATGCATCATTTGGTATGTACCATGTGGTATGTACCATGTGGTTTGTACCATGTGGAATGCATCATTTGGTATGTACCATGTGGTATGTACCATGTGGTATATATGTGGTATATATGTGGCACCCTCGGTTCTCAGCCGATCTTATCCAAAATAATCCATCACTGAAACACCTTTTGGGAAGTTGCAACAAATGTTCGAAATTGGAACAAATGTGACTTGGGTATAAAACCTGATATATACATGATAGAGCAACACAAAAGTGTCTGCCCAGTGTTGAGGACAAGGAGTGGGACACCAGACGGCTTAATTGTCACACCATTACTAAGAACAATAGGCACTGGCCTAAATGTCCCAGCAGGTAACACATTGGTTTCTTTGACTTTACTGACCAGGAAGGGCAGTGGGTGGGACTTACAAAGATAATTTACAGAATGAATAAATTACAGAATTTCTCAGGATTGGGAGAAGTGCCAAAATGGTAGAATTTTGAACATAAGGGAAGTAACAGTCGACCTCAGAGATCTCTGACAAATTCATCACCCGCCCCGGACTGCTTCTGCCAGTTGCTTGTCAAAGTGATGAGCAATATCATTTATTGGTCACATTTTGAAAGGAAGTGTCAAAAACTTCACCATGTGATTTTGATAAAACAGTGACTATTTATGCATTCAAGATTTAAAAGTAGGTCATATAATAATAATGATGATGATGATTGGTTGAAACTCCCTTTTTGACACTTCAATCATTTTTTTACTTCTGCAGATCTGTGAGTCACAATTTATTTTTTCTTGGCATTTTCAATATTCCTTTCCACATCAAGTGCTCTCACCGATATATATTTTTTTACTTTCCTCCACCCCCCTCAAATGAATAATGGTCCACCCCTAATAGAGATTGTCATGTACGAAGCTGTTCTGTACGGCATGTGAAATGTACCATGTGAAATGTACCATGTGAAATGTGCCATGTGAAATGTACCATGTGAAATGTACCATGTGAAATGTACCATGTGGTATGTGCCATGTGGTTTGTACCATGTGGAATGCATCATTTGGTATGTACCATGTGGAATGTACCATGTGGTTTGTACCATGTGGAATGCATCATTTGGTATGTACCATGTGGTATGTACCATGTGGTATGTACCATGTGGTATGTACCATGTGGTATGTACCATGTGGTATGTGCCATGTGGTATGTGCCATGTGGTATGTGCCATGTGGTATGTACCATGTGGTATGTGCCATGTGGTATGTGCCATGTGGTATGTACCATGTGGTATGTACCATGTGGTATGTACCATGTGGTATGTACCATGTGGTATGTACCATGTGGTATGTACCATGTGGTTTGTACCATGTGGAATGCATCATTTGGTATGTACCATGTGGTATGTACCATGTGGTTTGTACCATGTGGTATGTACCATGTGGTATGTACCATGTGGTTTGTAAAATGTGGAATGTACCATGTGGAATGTATCATTTGGTAGTACGGCAATGGACGTGCACAGTCTGCAAATAAGCATAAACCTGTTGCCGTTTGTTTGTGATATTAAACTTCAAAGGAGAACGACATTAAACAGACTAAATCTATATTATCTATCACACCTCACACTGAGTTGTTAGTGAACTCTTCTGTGTTTATCCAATGTAGTCGCTTTCATCTTTAGTTACTCAGCTTTTTCTAATCGCCCGAGGACTGCTTATGATAATTGTCATCTGAACAAACACAAATCTGCGTGCATGCTGATTTTGCGTGCTGAATGAATTAATGATGGGATATTCTGCTATTACTGATCTGCCTTTGTTAAATCACAATTGTTACCCTCCATTACAGGACTTTATATCAGTCCCTGTCGTCAACGGCCGATCTAAAGTGCGTTTAAGATCGGCCGCAAGTTGTGATTATCGACCAAAGATCATGCTGTTCACTGCTGGGTAAATGAATAAATGAATATTCATGGATTCTGCATTGTACTTGATTTGTGGTAATATCGGTTTGTGAAAAAGTCATGTTATGCCTCAGTCACATTTGCGCCGATTTCAGTAAAGATGCCCTGCCGATGGGTATTTTTTGCAAAATCGGCAGGCAGTTCAGATTGCCGTGCGGGCACTGGGAGATCATCGGCCACAATTGGGCATCTTTAAGACGTCGGGCGGGTCATCAGGAACTTTTATCTGGAACATAAATGTTGCCGGCGTTTCCCCGATGTATTATCAGCAAATATCATCTTAAAGTACACGGCAGGGTCCCGGCAGTGTCCCGCAGGCACATCGGCAGATTATCTTACGGCTGCCGGTGGCATCGTGCGGTGAAAATAGGATTTTTTTTATTTCATGTGTTCACAGGCCATCGTCAGATGATCCACCGGGCTCCCTCCGATATCACATAGACGTCTTAAGGATATCCTACAGACGTCTGTCAAATGATCTAGACGTCTTTAGGATGTCTTTCAGACGTCTGTCAAATGATCTAGACGTCTTTAAGATATCCTGCAGACGTCTGTGCCATTCAGTCTTGCACGTGCCGTGCGGTGCCCTTCAATTAGGTGACCACAGCTTCGGCATATCTCAGATTGTGGCTGATAAACTCCCCGGCGCCCGGCAGACTGTGAAGTCGGTCGATTGTTACTTCCCGGCCGGCGCCCGGTGCAAATGTGACTGAGGCATAATCTACAAATCACCTTCTTTTGTTCTGAAAGTTCTTATCCCAGAATTAGAACTATTTGATACATTTTAAGACGGCTGGTTGGGGGCTATGTGCTCAGTCTCGGATGGCTGGTTGGAACCTGTGTGCTCAGTCTCAGGTGGCTGGTTGGGGGCTGTGTGCTCAGTCCCAGGTGGCTGGTTGGGGGCTGTGTGCTCAGTCCCAGGTGGCTGGATGGGGGATGTGTGCTCAGTCCCAGGTGGCTGGTTGGGGGCTGTGTGCTCAGTCTCAGGTGGCTGGTTGGGGGCTGTGTGCTCAGTCTCAGGTGGCTGGTTGGGGGCTGTGTGCTTAGTCTCAGGTGGCTGGTTGGGGGCTATGTGCTTAGTCTCAGGTGGCTGGTTGGGGGCTGTGTGCTTAGTCTCAGGTGGCTGGTTGGGGGCTGTGTGCTCAGTCTCAGGTGGCTGGTTGGGGGCTATGTGCTCAGTCCCGGGTGGCTGGTTGGGGGCTATGTGCTCAGTCCCAGGTGGCTGGTTGGGGGCTATGTGCTTAGTCTCAGGTGGCTGGTTGGGGGCTGTGTGCTTAGTCTCAGGTGGCTGGTTGGGGGCTGTGTGCTTAGTCTCAGGTGGCTGGTTGGGGGCTGTGTGCTCAGTCCCAGGTGGCTGGTTGGGGGCTATGTGCTCAGTCCCGGGTGGCTGGTTGGGGGCTGTGTGCTCAGTTCCAGGTGGCTGGTTGGGGGCTATGTGCTCAGTCCCGGGTGGCTGGTTGGGGGCTATGTGCTCAGTCCCGGGTGGCTGGTTGGGGGCTGTGTGCTCAGTCTCAGATGTCTGGTTGGGGGCTATGTGCTCAGTCCCGGGTGGCTGGTTGTAGCCTGTGTGCTCAGTCCCGGGTGGCTGGTTGGGGGCTATGTGCTCAGTCCCGGGTGGCTGGTTGGGGGCTATGTGCTCAGTCCCAGGTGGCTGGTTGGGGGCTATGTGCTTAGTCTCAGGTGGCTGGTTGGGGGCTGTGTGCTTAGTCTCAGGTGGCTGGTTGGGGGCTGTGTGCTTAGTCTCAGGTGGCTGGTTGGGGGCTATGTGCTCAGTCCCAGGTGGCTGGTTGGGGGCTATGTGCTCAGTCCCAGGTGGCTGGTTGGGGGCTATGTGCTCAGTCCCGGGTGGCTGGTTGGGGGCTGTGTGCTCAGTCCCGGGTGGCTGGTTGTAGCCTGTGTGCTCAGTCCCGGGTGGCTGGTTGGGGGCTATGTGCTCAGTCCCAGGTGGCTGGTTGGGGGCTATGTGCTCAGTCCCGGGTGGCTGGTTGGGGGCTGTGTGCTCAGTCCCAGGTGGCTGGTTGGGGGCTATGTGCTCAGTCCCAGGTGGCTGGTTGGGGGCTGTGTGCCCAGTCTCAGATGGCTGGTTCGAAACTATGTGCTCAATCTCAGCCATATTTCATCTGCAGTATTTTTGCCATTGGAATAGACATGCAAGCAGGTAGACGATTTTCACAACTTACACTGATCTCTCGTGCAAACTGTTTCAGCAAATATGCATGTGCTCACATAAATGTATTATGTTAAATATAGAAAATAGTTTATAAATTAACCTATACTTTATTCATAATAGAATGTAATTCATATCAAGACCCAACATCAACAGTGTTGTGTGTGTATATATATATATATATATATATATATATATATATATATATATATATATATATATATATATATATATATATATATATATATATATATATATATATATATATATATATATATATTATTTATATGTGTGATATTATACAAACAAAGACATAACAGCCTTCTGCCTTGGTCCACTCCAACCAGTTGCCAACCAATAGAGAAGTCAAAACCTTAGCAACATCCATGAACAGAACGCGGCAGGAAAGGTCCGGGCCACAAATTATCGCCCAGGCAAGAGGCCATATTATCCGTCAATAGCCTATGCCAACACGGCGCAACACATATCGACCCCAACCAGCCACCAACATCTACTGTTTCTGGTGGCAAAGAGAAAACACTGCTAAATCATAATATGGGACAGAATGATTGACTGCCATTTGTGATTTGCACAGTTAACGGGTTTAGAACTCAAGTTGTTTAGAGGGTAAACTCTGGTTCAAATTTGAAACTTAGAGATGTAAGTGTTTAGTACACTGATGTTCAATAGCGTCTTTTTTATAGACTTATACTGTATGGTTCGTAGGGACCTTTGGGGGCCACAGACTATGGGTTTAAATTGATGTGTGTATATGGTATACTGAACTCCAGAATGTCCTGTACTGCAGTAGTGACGGTATAGAACAAGGCGCCAGAGTTAACCACTCACCATTCAGGGGGAATTAGGAGAGGGAAGTGGGAGGGGGAAGTGGGAGGGGGAAGTGGGAGGGGGAAGTGGGAGGGGGAAGTGGGAGGGGGAGTGGGAGGGGGAGTGAGAGGGGAAGTGGGAGGGGGAAAGTGGGAGGGGGAAGTGGGAGGGGGAAAGTGGGAGAGGGAAGTGGGGTGGAAGTGGGAGGGGAAAGTGAGAGTGGGAAGTGGGAGGGGGAAATGGGAGAGGGAAAGTGGGAGAGGGAAGTGGGAGGGGAAAGTGGGAGGGGGAAGTGGGAGGGGAAATAGAAAGGGGGAGTAAAAGGTGGGAGGGGAAGAGAAATCCCCCTTTTCTGTAAGAAACGATTCTCATCCCATTTTCTTTAGAAGATATGGACCATTCTAATCTGCTGATAATTGCTCATTTAGTCTCCTCGAGGAATTCCCATTGAAGGGCCTCGGCAAGATCTTTTATACCAATTTCCTCCCCCACCACCGTCTGAGGGTCCGTCCCTAAGATGACACAATGGTTAGGACAAGGGTCCTCGAACACTGGTGTTCATCCGCCGTAAAGATGATCATAAATTGGGTACTTTGCATGCTGTGATCTTTTGTCTTTTTAAAATAAACTTAGTGTGATATTTATTCAAAACTTCATCCCGAATGTCTATACTTTGTATGTTTGTAAGCACTTATGACACTTCCGTAATATGTTGCAGACTGTATTTATTTCCGCTGTGTGATTCTTTGTGTACATGTAATAGTGTGGCGTGCATTATGCATGGCGTCTGCGAGGAAACTGTCAGAATACACAGTGCTGCGTAATTCACACATACTCTGCTCATATCACACCGCCAAACTCATTTCCACCATGGCTTCTCTTTGGTGCATGCAATTGCTTGTCACCATCCTCAGTGATATATACACATGACAGTTTAATAAATATGAATGAATAGAAATGCTATGTTTGCTGTCAACAAAGACCTCCCTGTGCACAGCATTTGCACCTTGGGGCCTAGCATATAAAGCATTCATAATATTCGACAATGCGCCTGTTTTTATTCATTCAAACAACCAATTTTATAGCAAATGAGAAACATAAAGAGCATAACTTGGATGAGAAACACCCTTTTACCTGTAGCTTAAGAATGGTATTTTTCTGGTTTATTAAACTCGCACATTTCTCAGAGCACCATCTCGTGACAATTATGGCAAAGCCCGGCGACACTGCAGCAATCGGAAATGAATAAAAAGTCTTGTTACTCTTGTCGGAAGAGGTGTGAGTGTTTGCACAGGGTGACACTTGATGACCTTGCACACGACCTACTTGACGACCCAGCTGCATGGTGTGATCAAATCATTTTCTGGCCTGTCTTATTAGTATTATACGAGATTAACCTCGGTCAAACTCCGGAGAATGAGCCTCATAAGGGGTTTTTATTTGATTTCAACCTTTCATCGTTAAAATCATAAATAAAAAAAAACAACCTTCAGTTGTCATTGATGCATTATGTTATGGCCAAGTTTTACACCACAAATCAATAACAAACAAACAAACACGCTTTGTTATCATAAGCAACAATGTCCGATTGCCGATCTCCATGTTGTTTTTTTCCACTGAAAAGTACACACCGGAACTGTATAACTTTACTGGGACCAGAACTGGACAACTCCTCTATATTTAATAATTGATAAAAGAGGTTGGCAAGAGGCCTATTGAAGTAGCATAAAGGCCACACCTTATTGTATTTTGGGTTCTCAGTTGGAGTGCCTCGGTCTCTCTCTCTCTCTATATATATATATCTCATCATCTTCACATTGTTGTTTCATCATTTTGCCCCCAGAATGGAGAGGTTCACTATGCAGATAGCATTATACCGATTACACAATGAGACTCGTATGAAGTATTCTGTACACAATGTTTAACCTGGTATGTGGGTATGTCACATGGAAGGTGGCCAAACTAGTGTGGATAATTCTGTACACAATGTTTAACCTGGTATGTGGGTATGTCACATGGAAGATGGCCAAACTAGTGTGGATAATTCTGTACACAATGTTTAACCTGGTATGTGGGTATGTCACATGGAAGGTGGCCAAACTAGTGTGGATAATTCTGTACACAATGTTTAACCTGGTATGTGGGTATGTCACATGGAAGGTGGCCAAACTAGTGTGGATAATTCTGTACACAATGTTTAACCTGGTATGTGGGTATGTCACATGGAAGGTGGCCAAACTAGTGTGGATAATTCTGTACACAATGTTTAACCTGGTATGTGGGTATGTCACATGGAAGGTGGCCAAACTAGTGTGGATAATTCTGTACACAATGTTTAACCTGGTATGTGGGTATGTCACATGGAAGGTGGCCAAACTAGTGTGGATAATTCTGTACACAATGTTTAACCTGGTATGTGGGTATGTCACATGGAAGGTGGCCAAACTAGTGTGGATAATTCTGTACACAATGTTTAACCTGGTATGTGGGTATGTCACATGGAAGATGGCCAAACTAGTGTGAATAAATCGGGATTTAGAATGTGTAACCTGGTATGTGGGTTTGAGGTCTTAAATATGGACATATCTGTCTTTTTATTGGTAATACGTTTGGGTTATTCTGCATTTCGTATATTGGCTGATAATCTAGGATGGTTCATTCTGTATAATGTGGCTGTCTTAAATATGGACATATCTGTCTTTTTATTGGTAATACGTTTGGGTTATTCTGCATTTCGTATATTGGCTGATAATCTAGGATGGTTCATTCTGTATAATGTGGCTGTCCTGTGTCATAAATAGTCTGGTAAGTGACCAAATAACTGAACCAAGCTACTAAGAATGAACTACTGATGATAGTGTATATCCTTGAATGTAAGCAATAATATTACATGCAAAACAATGGATTTTCGGGAAAATGGAAAGTGGTCAATCAAGAGTGAACTGTGGGTAGGAGACAGTCTGGTCGGTGGTAAATCTATGATGTGTTATTCATTGTGCAGAATGGCTAGTGTATAGATATGTGTCAGATTATGAAGTGTTGTTGCCGCCGACTTATCCTGAGTGTAATAATCTCGATGGTGTTATGTGCCAGGATGGTGTGGCCCCTTGAGACAGTAATTAGTCAATAACGAGTTGCTAATGAGGCAGTTCAATACTTGTTCCCGGTGTCACGTGACCACCGGTTCACACTTCACCATTCTTGTATGTTATCCTACTTGTCAGTGTGTTGGTGGCATTACGTGACTCCTGGATCAATACTAAGAGCTTGGAATAACACCATCTCAGATGAGATGCACCTCATACAAAGTGACACTCACGTCTGCCATCATTCTGCTGCATACACAATGCCAGATTTACATGCAATAATGAGACGTGAACAGGGGATTACATTCAGATATACAATAAGTTTGTTCAGTGAAAGCCAAAGATTCATCAGGTCGGAAAAAGAAGCTTGTTTCCAATTTCCCTACCTACCAACTCAAACCAGCTACCCTAAAGTTTTTTTTCCACTTTTATGGTGAAGAGACAATTCCAGTTATAATGTCAATTAAATATACATGTATCCATAAAAAAATGTAAAAACACTATCCTCTATCCTATTTTAGGGCATATTATCGGAAGTAATGATATTTAAAAAAAAAGATTTGGCCTTGTAATGAAAAATATTCCTAATATTTTCCTATTGCAAGGTACATTGACACTAAGAGGTTGGACACGAATCTCAACATATGAGCACAGGAAATCCCTTTACAATCAACGAGCGTGAAGTTCATTTGATATTTGATATTTGATATTTGACGTTTTTTTCAAAGTATGCCTCCAAGTATATATCTATACACACTTATAGGATATGGGTCAAAACAGGATATAAAAGGATATATACCCTGTCAAAAGCGGATATATCCTTTTTATTCGCAATAAATCCAATTTTTATACATTTATAACTTAGAAATGTTTTTTAAATGATCTCAAAGACTTTTGATTGACTAATGGGGCCTTAGACATACTTGGTAGACATGTCTAGATTACGTCTAGCCCCCTCAATATGAGAGCATAAATCTGAGTTCAATGGAATAGCCCTTTTCCCCTGGCAAAGTCAATATATTCGACCTACTGACTGGAATGAGGTTGGGGAGGGGGGAGAGTACTAAAAGGACTTTTGATTGACTAATGGGGCCTTAGACATACTTGGTAGACATGTCTAGATTATGTCTAGCCCCCTCAATATGAGAGCATAAATCTGAGTTCAATGGAATAGCCCTTTTCCCCTGACAAAGTCAATATATTCGACCTACTGACTGGTATGAGGTTGGGGAGGAGGGATGGAGAGTACTAAAAAGACTTTTGATTGACTAATGGGGCCTTAGACATACTTGGTATACATGTCTAGATTATGTGTAGCCCCCTCAATATGAGAGCATAAATCTGAGTTCAATGGAACAGCCCTTTTCCCCTGGCAAAGTCAATATATTCGACCTACTGACTAGTATGAGGTTGTGGTGGGGGGAGAGTACTAAAAAGACTTTTGATTGACTAATGGGGCCTTAGCCATACTTGGTAGACATGTCTAGATTATGTCTAGCCCCCTCAATATGAGAGCATAAATCTGAGTTCAATGGAATAGCCCTTTTCCCCTGACAAAGTCAATATATTCGACCTACTGACTGGTATGAGGTTGTGGAGGGGGGGAGATAGTACTAAAAAGACTTTTGATTGACTAATGGGGCCTTAGACATACTTGGTAGACATGTCTAGATTATGTCTAGCCCCCTCAATATGAGAGCATAAATCTGAGTTCAATGGAATAGCCCTTTTTTCCTGACAGAGTCAATATATTCGACCTACTGACTGGTATGAGGTTGGGGAGGGGGGAGAGCACTAAAAAGACTTTTGATTGACTAATGGGGCCTTAGACATACTTGGTAGACATGTCTAGATTATGTCTAGCCCCCTCAATATGAGAGCATAAATCTGAGTTCAATGGAATAGCCCTTTTTTCCTGACAGAGTCAATATATTCGACTTACTGACTGGTATGAGGTGGGAGGAGTACTAAAAAGACTTTTGATTGACTAATGGACCCTCAAACATACTTGGTAGACATGTCTAGAATCTGTCTAGCCCCCTCAATATGAGAGCATAAATCTGAGTTCAATGGAATAGCCCTTTTTCCCTGACAGAGTCAATATATTCGACCTACTGACTGGTATGAAGTGGGAGGAGTACTAAAAAGACTTTTGATTGACTAATGGAACCTTAGACATACTTGGTAGACATGTCTAGAATCTGTCTAGCCCCCTCAATATGAGAGCATAAATCTGAGTTCAATGGAATAGCCCTTTTTCCCTGACAGAGTCAATATATTCGACCTACTGACTGGTATGAAGTGGGAGGAGTACTAAAAAGACTTTTGATTGACTAATGGAACCTTAGACATACTTGGTAGACATGTCTAGATTACGTCTAGCCCCCTCAATATGAGAGCATAAATCTGAGTTCAATGGAATAGCCCGTTTCCCGGGAAAGTCAATATATTCGACCTACTCACTAGTATGAGGTTGTGGTGGGGGGAGAGTACTAAAAAGACTTTTGATTGACTAATGGGGCCTTAGACATACTTGGTAGACATGTCTAGATTATGTGTAGCCCCCTCAATATGAGAGCATAAATCTGAGTTCAATGGAATAGCCCTTTTCCCCTGGCAAAGTCAATATATTCGACCAACTGACTGGTATGAGGTTGGGGAGGGGGGGGGGAGAGTACTAAAAAGACTTTTGATTGACTAATGGAGCCTTAGACATACTTGGTAGACATGTCTAGATTATGTCTAGCCCCCTCAATATGGGAGCATAAATCTGAGTTCAATGGAATAGCCTTTTTCCCCTGACAAAGTCAATATATTCGACCAACTGACTGGTAAGAGGTTGGGGAGGGGGGTAAAGTACTAAAAAGACTTTTGATTGACTAATGGGCCCTCAAAAATATTTGGTAAACATGTCTAGTTTATGTGTAGCCCGAATATATTGACTCTGTCAGGGAAAAAGGGCTATTCCATTGAACTCAGATTTATGCTCTCATATTGAGGGGGCTAGACAGATTCTAGACATGTCTACCAAGTATGTTTGAGGGTCCATTAGTCAATCAAAAGTCTTTTTAGTACTCCTCCCACCTCATACCAGTCAGTAATTCGAATATATTGACTCTGTCAGGAAAAAAGGGCTATTCCATTGAACTCAGATTTATGCTCTCATATTGAGGGGGCTAGACATAATCTAGACATGTCTACCAAGTATGTCTAAGGCCCCATTAGTCATTCAAAAGTCTTTTTAGTACTCTCCCCCCCCCCCTCCCCAACCTCATACCAGTCAGTAGGTCGAATATATTGACTCTGTCAGGAAAAAAGGGCTATTCCATTGAACTCAGATTTATGCTCTCATATTGAGGGGGCTAGACATAATCTAGACATGTCTACCAAGTATGGCTAAGGCCCCATTAGTCAATCAAAAGTCTTTTTAGTACTATCTCCCCCCCCCCCCCCTCCACAACCTCATACCAGTCAGTAGGTCGAATATATTGACTTTGTCAGGGGAAAAGGGCTATTCCATTGAACTCAGATTTATGCTCTCATATTGAGGGGGCTAGACATAATCTAGACATGTCTACCAAGTATGTCTAAGGCCCCATTAGTCATTCAAAAGTCTTTTTAGTACTCTCCCCCCCCCTCCCCAACCTCATACCAGTCAGTAGGTCGAATATATTGACTCTGTCAGGAAAAAAGGGCTATTCCATTGAACTCAGATTTATGCTCTCATATTGAGGGGGCTAGACATAATCTAGACATGTCTACCAAGTATGTCTAAGGCCCCATTAGTCAATCAAAAGTCTTTTAAGTACTATCTCCCCCCCCTCCACAACCTCATACCAGTCAGTAGGTCGAATATATTGACTTTGTCAGGGGAAAAGGGCTATTCCATTGAACTCAGATTTATGCTCTCATATTGAGGGGGCTAGACATAATCTAGACATGTCTACCAAGTATGTCTAAGGCCCCATTAGTCAATCAAAAGTCTTTTTAGTACTCTCCATCCCTCCTCCCCAACCTCATACCAGTCAGTAGGTCGAATATATTGACTTTGTCAGGGGAAAAGGGCTATTCCATTGAACTCAGATTTATGCTCTCATATTGAGGGGGCTAGACATAATCTAGACATGTCTACCAAGTATGTCTAAGGCCCCATTAGTCAATCAAAAGTCTTTTTAGTACTCTCCATCCCTCCTCCCCAACCTCATACCAGTCAGTAAGTCGAATATATTGACTTTGTCAGGGGAAAAGGGCTATTCCATTGAACTCAGATTTATGCTCTCATATTGAGGGGGCCAGACATAATCTAGACATGTCTACCAAGTATGTCTAAGGCCCCATTAGTCAATCAAAAGTCTTTTTAGTACTCTCCCCCCCTCCCCAACCTCATACCAGTCAGTAGGTCGAATATATTGATTTTGCCAGGGTAAAAGGGCTATTCCATTGAACTCAGATTTATGCTCTCATATTGAGGGGGCTAGATGTAATCTAGACATGTCTACCAAGTATGTCTAAGGCCCCATTAGTCAATCAAAAGTCTTTTTAGTACTCCCCCCACTTCATACCAGTCAGTAGGTCGAATATATTGACTCTGTCAGGGAAAAAGGGCTATTCCATTGAACTCAGATTTATGCTCTCATATTGAGGGGGCTAGACAGATTCTAGACATGTCTACCAAGTATGTCTAAGGCCCCATTAGTCAATCAAAAGTCTTTTTAGTACTATCTCCCCCCCCTCCACAACCTCATACCAGTCAGTAGGTCGAATATATTGACTTTGTCAGGGGAAAAGGGCTATTCCATTGAACTCAGATTTATGCTCTCATATTGAGGGGGCTAGACATAATCTAGACATGTCTACCAAGTATGGCTAAGGCCCCATTAGTCAATCAAAAGTCTTTTTAGTACTCTCCCCCCACCACAACCTCATACTAGTCAGTAGGTCGAATATATTGACTTTGCCAGGGGAAAAGGGCTGTTCCATTGAACTCAGATTTATGCTCTCATATTGAGGGGGCTAGATATAATCTAGACATGTCTACCAAGTATGTCTAAGGCCCCATTAGTCAATCAAAAGTCTTTTTAGTACTCTCCATCCCTCCTCCCCAACCTCATACCAGTCAGTAGGTCGAATATATTGACTTTGTCAGGGGAAAAGGGCTATTCCATTGAACTCAGATTTATGCTCTCATATTGAGGGGGCTAGACATAATCTAGACATGTCTACCAAGTATGTCTAAGGCCCCATTAGTCAATCAAAAGTCCTTTTAGTACTCTCCCCCCTCCCCAACCTCATTCCAGTCAGTAGGTCGAATATATTGACTTTGCCAGGGGAAAAGGGCTATTCCATTGAACTCAGATTTATGCTCTCATATTGAGGGGGCTAGACGTAATCTAGACATGTCTACCAAGTATGTCTAAGGCCCCATTAGTCAATCAAAAGTCTTTGAGATCATTTAAAAAACATTTCTAAGTTATAAATGTATAAAAATTGGATTTATTGCGAATAAAAAGGATATATCCGCTTTTGACAGGGTATATATCCTTTTATATCCTGTTTTGACCCATATCCTATAAGTGTGTATAGATATATACTTGGAGGCATACTTTGAAAAAAACGTCAAATATCAAATATCAAATATCAAATGAACTTCACGCTCGTTTACAATCAATGTTATGGCATTGTGTTCTTCAGAGTCATAAATGCTTGATAAATTCAACAGGATGTAATTGGTTATTCCATGTCCACAAATTGCGGCAATAACGCCTATGTAAATAGTGCAATAAATCAATCCAGACCACCACCTTCATTCTCAGGTAGAGATACGAGTCAGCAGCCTGTGGAGCCGCACTCTGCCAAAACAATGCATGAATATATTAATGTCTAAGAATAGATATTACCACAGATATTTCCATTAATGAGACAAACCCTAAAAAAGGTGTTCACATAAAAATCATGTTTATTTATATGAGAGAAACGACCGGATTCAGGTTGGGGATTAAAACTGTCATCAAATCACGGATGTCACAGGCAATTCTACTAAAATGGGGCATATTTGAATGATATATGGTCATGATACTGTGATATATTCCAGCTATCTCCCAAAAATCAACCAAAATACACCTGTCATGATAATTGCGTTTTGCTGAAAGTGCCTAGTGCTACGCTTGTACTCACGTGACCACAGTTGTGGCCCGTAAGAGTGTTAGGTCTGTACCAATAGACAAACACTGATGAACAAACAGGCAAGAAGTGTTCCAATCACAAAAGAGGTGTCCTAGACTGAAGGTGTGAGCAGGGAGCAGATGTTTGCGCCAGATCACTGGTCAGCTAAGCAAAGTGTTCAATGGACAATTCAGATTTTAGCAGTAGACTCATCCACTTTCAAATGGCACAGACCTTTATGAACGGTAATATGATGGGTAGTAACATTTATCACAAAGTTTAAGGTATATAAACATTTATATTACGTTAAGACAAAGAAAAGTGCTTGAAAATCTGATGCCATGAAAGCTTAAACAGTGTTCAGGTATATTGTAATGGTGGCCCTATACTTGTATGGCTGTGGCCACATGGCTGACTTCTCTCAAGAGAATCACACGGTATGAATGGCTTTGGTTTGGATCACATTCCAAATACATTTGTGCATGGTATACTTGTATAGCTGTGGCTTAGTATTATTGTTGGTTTTGCTAATTTTAAATCCATAAGCCATAACTTGCCACCGGTATACTGGCCACTTGTATAGTGGTGTACGTTATGATGAAATGATATGTTAATGTTGCATATAGTTTTAATTTTTGTGGTCCTTAATATATGTTCCTATAGAAACGTCTTACAAACTGAAATAAGCAATAGCAACATCCTTTGAACTGATCTAATAAAAGTCCAATGTGATTTTATCAAAGAAATAATTTCATTAACAAATTACATTTCATTATACTAGCATAGAGTATAAGGTTCTGAGAAGGTAATAATGAATGCTTTCAACTATAATGAGTTTTACTGTGAAGGCGGCTGACAGCTGATGCTCGGGCTGACCCGCACCTGTAACCAGCCTTCACTCTACCCAAAACAACATTATCCCTATCGATTGTGTGCGAAAACATTGGGAAATAAAGGTATTCTATAAAATAATTTACATTTTTTTTTATTTCATGAAAGCAATAATATATCTGCCCAATATATCTGCACAAGGATATCTATTAGGTATTCTAATGGGCCAGACGGTATAATCTTGCTGTATCTTCATCGGATCTTCTGGGAGCTATTGATGGTACTGGACGTAACTACCCGACTTGGTACTCCATACTCCTTCATTATTTACCTTAGGCACTGATAGACCGGCATGTGTCAACCTTCTCGGTGGTATCCAACCACTTTAGTTAGTGATGATATTTGATCCGTTATACATTGCGAAGATAATGAGTTTGGTCTCGCTCCATTACACCGTTCCATTTTTCCTTTATTGGTGACATTTTGTTCCAGTGCGTCATACATTTCTTGCATTCTGTTTATTTTATACCGACCCACCCCCAACCCCACAATGCCACTACAGACGCTAAGACCCCCATACCTACCTCAGCTACTGTTGGTGTTTGTTTCTGTGCCACCTTACCTTCAATATTAATACACTGAATACTTAAGATACTACCTCCCCTCCAATGTACCGTCCATAGCCACTGCAGCAATTCTTACCTCACTGATTCACCACTGCAAGGAAGACGAATGTGGGAATAACAACTCCATGCATAAAAAGTGGTTTTAAGGCTGTGCTGTGAATACAGTGGAGAGCTTAGTGGGCAGGCTGGGTTGGTTAACTGGCTGAGCCGGGGATGCAGGCTCCATGGATGTACCACTATTTCTCACCTACTTTAACGTGGTGGTATTCAGGCCGGAGATTGACACAATGCAGGCGCTTCTTCTAGGTCTGGCAGTAAGCCAAAAGTATCATCCCAAAAGGGACCGGTCATAACCACAGAGATATAGTTGCGTGAGCCCCACAGAGAGCTCACAAATACAGATTTTATGGCTGAATCAGAGAGAAGGCAGCGTCTTCATCTTTGGCCATACATTGGTGGGTACGATAACGGTGTACACATGTAGGTTGTGGCAGTCAGGGCTGGGTCAGATAGGCTTTGAGCTCCTTGCCGACATAGCTTCTATGAATGAAGTTTGTCGTTTGGGGCCAAATTAAATAAAGTTGCGTGGTGTGATCGGATGTGTGAATGGACGACGGGGTTGATACACAGCCAACATCGCAGCCCGACTGCCAGACAAAAAACTGCACTTGTATACAATATGTGCAGGCCCTCTTAATTAATATTGAACTATTATTGGGTCTCCTAAAGGAGAATGGATTGATTGGCGCCAGATTGTAGTGTGTTCTCTGCACTCACTCCGCATTTGTACAAGGTGATCAACCCGCCTGTAGGAGATTAACCATGTTTTGGCAATACTTAAGAAATCATTATACATGATTTATTCATAATTCCTCAATCCCAGGATACGCATGGAAGCACGCTAAAATTACGCAATAGATCATAAGTATATAGTAGGATGTGAGCATAACAATTAAGACGATGAACCTTAACTGGTAAGATGGCTTTACGATGATGCGGCGGCAGGTGGGAAGGGCAACTTTAATTACGTAGAGATGGTGGATACATAATGCTACACATGGTCTGTGCAGTCGCTGGTGACCATGGCACAGAGTAATATTTTACAATGATGATTATCTCCAGTGGTTACATTAATGGAATATGAATAGTTGTGTCTACAGTTAGGAGATACATTACTTTAGAGAGGCTTTATTTGCGATGAGAGAATTATACCTACGTATTAGGTCTGCGCAAGCGCTGAAAGGTATAATGATAATAAACTTATATAGCGCTTTCCAGACTCGGAATGTTCCCTTACTCTTATTGGCCACCGCCATTACATTGCTTCTTTGGATTTACACCCTATCCACCTTGCTGAAAAAATAAATGCTCGATGAATACCTCTTAATATTCAATTCAACGTTGTCCACTAAGGTGTGCATTAGATGTGGTGTTAAGACAAACTTGGGTTTTAGTACTTTGTGTTACTGCATGGTTATAGTTGTGTACGACACCGAGAAGCCTACTTAAGGCTCGGGTAGAGAATGATCGCCCATGACACGGTGAGTTATGGGTTGAGCTGCCAGGCAGGTACGCAGGCAGGCACCTAGGCAGGCAGGTACGCAGGCAGGCAGGCAGGTACGCGGGCAGGTATGCAGGCGGGCAGGTATGCAGGTAAACAGGTATGCAGACAGGCAGGAGTTACAAGATGTGTGTCCTCATTAATGTATATATATATATATATATATATTGTTTTTCTTCATCAAAGGGATAACTTGCTCTGTACACTATATACTGATTTCTTTGGCTGTAAAATCTACAATAAAATTATATATATATTGCATATTTGATTTCCCTAATATTTGGCTGGTACGTTTGATCATGCCAGACAACCAAGGCATATCATTCATAACAAGGTTTTGGACCATCTAAGGAAATTACTGAGCTTATCCTTCCCGGCTTGCAATATGTATAAAGGAATATAATGGAATATACCTGTCGACACAGATTAATCAATAACTAATGTATGCTTAGTCTACTGATGAAAAAACTTGTGACTTTCTCTAAGGACGTTGGCCTTTTGTCAGGCTAGGTCATTGTATTCAAATAAAATAATTAACTGTTCCTTTTTTAGCAATTAAAAGTAACTTTTTCCAAAACTAACCAATATGCATAGTGGTTGACCTCTGACCAATGATCCTGCTGACAAGGTATATAGAGGTATTGTTTAGGTAGGGTGTAGTGGTTGACCTTTGACCAATCATCCTGCTGACAAGGTATATAGAGGTATTGTTTAGGTAGGGTGTAGTGGTTGACCTTTGACCAATCATCCTGCTGACAGGGTATATAGAGGTATTGTTTAGGTAGGGTGTAGTGGTTGACCGTTGACCAATCATCCTGCTGACAGGGTATATAGAGGTATTGTTTAGGTAGGGTGTAGTGGTTGACCTTTGACCAATCATCCTACTGACAGGGTATATAGAGGTATTGTTTAGGTAGGGTGTAGTGGTTGACCTTTGACCAATCATCCTGCTGACAGGGTATATAGAGGTATTGTTTAGGTAGGGTGTAGTGGTTGACCTTTGACCAATCATCCTGCTGACAGGGTATATAGAGGTATTGTTTAGGTAGGGTGTAGTGGTTGACCTTTGACCAATCATCCTACTGACAAGGTATATAGAGGTATTGTTTAGGTAGGGTGTAGTGGTTGACCTTTGACCAATCATCCTGCTGACAGGGTATATAGAGGTATTGTTTAGGTAGGGTGCAGTGATTGACCTTTGACCAATCATCCTACTGACAGGGTATATAGAGGTATTGTTTAGGTAGGGTGTAGTGGTTGACCTTTTCCCGTTCATGCTACTGGGCAGGGCAATATTCGATGTGTTTTACTGAGAGTTACTCTTTGACCAGTCATCATGCTTGCAGGATAAACGAGACATGTTCTAGCTGGCTTGGAGGGTACAGTGTGTGCAGGGAAGGATATACGCCTTTGACCAGTCATCCTTCTAGCAGGGTATAGCAGAGGTATTATGCAGGGAGGGTAGAGTCTGTAGCAGAGCTGTGATCTGTGTTGAGAACGGCACACAAAACCCGCATCGATTAGCAATGAAACCCTCTACCCCAGTGTGGTGCTTTGACTGGCCGGGTGCCCAATGCTGGGCTGGGTACACAACAAGGCCCGCCGATGTGTCCTGTGCTTTTGCACACGTATTGTGTTCAATAGATGAATAGCCTCAGCACTATATCCACTGGTGTGCGTGGTAGCAAGCATGGCCTCGGGCAGACATGGGGGAAAGTGGCACCCGGAGATGGGTCAGGCTTGTATGGGGAGGATAGGCGGCACACTAAGCATACATGTAGGCAGGGTCCCCAGTCATGGAGAGAATACCATCTATAACCTGGGCTGACCTTCACTACGTCCCGGGATCATCAATGTGTGAGTCTCAGGTCCAGACAGCCAATACTAAATATCATGTCTTCCAAGCAGTGCATAGAAGGCAACTTCATTTTAACCCTTTGTCGTTAAAACAGTCCTTTGCGAAGTTTCCGTCCGTGGGGTAATCTAATAAGCAAGTCAATGTTTAGAGGAGAAAACCCAATCTCTCTGAGTGGCATGCATGTTAAAATTGATATTTGTGGGACATAATGAATGCCTGGTTGGTTGTTACAGCAAACCATAAAACACCCTAGTTGCTGGTACCCTGGTAGTGACTACCCTGCCTGCGTGTCTGTGTGGGGCAGGCTGGTATGCAGGCACAGCGCTGATACCAGCTGGTGGGTTGGGGAGAGTGACAGCAGCTGTGCCTCCTGTGCCACATCCCGGTGTAGGACCCGGATAGCTCCCTCACATCTCACCACTATAGATTAGCTTCTTCATCAGAGGGGGTCTAGCATTCCACAGAGGAGGGATGTAGGTGCGGCTCTGGTGAATCGTGCAACAGTGAGCGAGGCCTTGCCTGCGTGACGCGCGCCGCTCCGGGAGTCTAAGCCACCACACAGCCTGCTCGCCTTGGATTACCGCTACCTTGGATTACTCCAGAGCCTCGTGAGGAGGGCTTCCATTTGTGTGACGCAATGTATTTGATCAGGCCGCCTGCGTAGCAGAGGGCAGAGAGCAGACACAGAGGAAGGGCGGGCGATGTAAGGTGTGGCATCGCGCTGGGGCGGCAATCGGGGTGTCTCAGAAAGGGAGAGTTGGTAGGTGGTGGGACTGTCCGGGAAACTAAAGCATCGACGCCTGTGAGGGCACGCCAAGCAGGCCAGGCTGGTAAGCAGGCCAGGAATGGACAAGTCACATTGCACAGCATCGCAGCAAAGCATGAAGGAACACCAGGCCCGTGGTCAGCCACTCTGAAGGCTGGGGTCTGTGCAGCGAGCCGTGGTGTCCACACATTCCTCATACGGATTACAAGCAATTTATATCTCTAGTGAACCAAAGGATAAGTTGGTGACCATGTCTCTACTTGACAGGTTAACTGCTTCAACAGGTTTGTATCATCTTTTTATATTCATTGAACACGTATTTGAGCACGTCAGTAGGTCGGGCGAATGTGGCATCAGAATACAACCAAATATATATATATATATATCTATGTACATATTGCTGGTCTGCCTGGAATTATACACACACACAGCTTTAACCAAACATGATGATGATCCATCAACTATTTATGAACATACTCTCACATCCTACTTCCCTGTATAATGGACATTAATGACATTCCTCCTACCCTTCAACCATTACCACCCGTTCCTTGTATTTTTGTCATGCGCCCATGCTACTTTTCCATTAACCCAGCTGCTGGCGACCTCTGGTGATTGGTGAACAAGCGTTTGAATTCTCGCTCACATCTCGTTCAAAGGTAGCATGACCACGGTGGGACTGACTCCTGTTTTATTCATCCAGATAGATGTATAGGAAATGGGTGTGTAGACTACACTGTATTGGTGTGTACATAATGAAGGTCATCAGTTTCTTGTACTGGCGCATGCGCAGCTGTCTCTTTCTTTCCTTGACCTGCATTAACGGGACCAATTAATATTTCATAAGCCACAAAAAGTATTCAGTTTCGGTATGAGTTTCAACCCCCCATATAGGAGATCTGTAAGGGATTAGGTTTTGAGGGATACTATTGCAATGTATATATCGGATAACCCAATTAATCAGAATGTGACATCCGAATGGAAATAATTTTGTACATACTCTGAACATGAGATTGACATGTGAATTATAGTATATATAATAAAGAGAATCCTCATTTTTGCGGCCAATTCAGTTCAATGCCGTTGAGAATCACCGAGTCAGATATTTTGCTGTATATCACTCCATTCACAGTATGGCCCTTTGAAGAAATAATTTGAATGTATGAGGTTCGAATAATAATTACAGAGAAAACCAATCAGGTGATTGGACGCAAATGAAGGAATGATGGGATTCGAAGTTCCGGTGATATAATATTGTTAGAAGTTGTTCAATTAATGTGTAGGCGATTTAACAATAAACGTACTAAAAATAGATACATTTACCCAGACAAATGGGCTTATGTCACTGAAATATCGTCATTCTTGACACCACTTAGAACCGAGGGCTGATGTCTTTTATAGCAGGATAATGTCATGGTAACCTTATGCTTTCTCCATTATTCATTAGACTACTGTCTTTAATGATATTTTTTTTCAAATTAAGAAGCCAGGAACACATGTTCAAGGTTGATTTCGTGCCAATATACTCGAGCTCGAATTTTAAATTCATGATTGAATTCTGAAAATGTCAGCTTTGTAGCCCAATAGATGACCTGGTGAGGAGACTTCCCATGGCGCTAAAGCTTAGCGACCTGGTGAGGAGGCTACCCATGGCACTAAAGCTAAGTGACCTCACAAGGAGGCTTCCCATGGTGCTAACACTAAGTGACCTCGTGAGGAGGCTTCCCATGGCACTAAAGCTAGGTGACCTTGTGAGGAGGCTACCCATGGCGCTAAAGCTAAGTGACCTCACAAGGAGGCTTCCCATGGTGCTAACGCTAAGTGACCTCGTGAGGAGGCTTCCCATGGCACTAAAGCTAAGTGACCTTATGAGGAGGCTTCCCATGGCACTAAGGATAAGTGACCTTTTGAGGAGGCTTCCCATGAGACTAAAGCTAAGTGACCTTATGAGGAGGCTACCCATGGCGCTAAAGCTAAGTGACATTGTGAGGAGGCTTCCTATGGCGCTAAAGCTTAGCGACCTGTTGAGGAGGCTACCCATGGCCCTAACGCTAAGTGACCTCGTGAGGAGGCTTCCCATGGCACTAAAGCTAAGTGACATTGTGAGGAGGCTTCCCATGGCACTAAAGCTAAGTAACCTCACAAGGAGGCTTCCCATGTGACTAACGCTAAGTGACCTTGTGAGGAGGCTTCCCATGAGACTAAAGCTAAGTGACCTTGTGAGGAGGCTACCCATGGCGCTAAAGCTAAGTGACCTCACAAGGAGGCTTCCCATGGTGCTAACGCTAAGTGACCTCGTGAGGAGGCTTCCCATGGCACTAAAGCTAAGTGACCTTATGAGGAGGCTTCCCATGGCACTAAGGATAAGTGACCTTATGAGGAGGATTCCCATGGCGCTAAAGCTAAGTGACCTCGTGAGGAGGCTTCCCATGGCACTAATGCTAAGTGACCTCGTGAGGAGGCTTCCCATGGTGCTAACGCTAAGTGACCTTATGAGGAGGCTTCCCATGGCACTAAGGATAAGTGACCTTATGAGGAGGCTTCCTATGGCGCTAAAGCTTAGCGACCTCGTGAGGAGGCTACCCATGGCACTAAAGCTAAGTGACCTTGTGAGGAGGCTTCCCATGAGACTAAAGCTAAGTGACCTTATGAGGAGGATTCCCATGGCGCTAAAGCTAAGTGACCTTGTGAGGAGGCTTCCCATGGCACTAAGGATAAGTGACCTTGTGAGGAGGCTTCCCATGGCACTAAAGCTAAGTGACCTTGTGAGGAGGCTTCCCATGGCGCTAACGCTAAGTGACCTTGTGAGGAGGCTTCCCATGGCACTAACGCTAAGTGACCTTGTGAGGAGGCTTCCCATGTGACTAACGCTAAGTGACATTGTGAGGAGGCTTCCCATGTGACTAAAGCTAAGTGACCTCGTGAGGAGGCTTCCCATGGCACTAAAGCTAAGTGACATTGTGAGGAGGCTTCCTATGGCGCTAAAGCTTAGCGACCTGGTGAGGAGGCTTCCCATGGCACTAAAGCTAAGTGACCTCGTGAGGAGGCTTCCCATGGCACTAATGTTAAGTGACCTTGTGAGGAGGCTTCCCATGGCACTAACTTTAAGTGACCTTATGAGGAGGATTCCCATGGCACTAAAGCTAAGTGACCTCGTGAGGAGGCTTCCCATGTGACTAACGCTAGGTGACCTCATGAGGAGGCTTCCCATGGCGCTAAAGCTAAGTGACCTCGTGAGGAGGCTTCCCATGTGACTAACGCTAAGTGACCTCGTGAGGAACTAGGAATCATTTTATTCAGAATGATTCCTAGTGACCTTATGAGGAGGATTCCCATGGCGCTAAAGCTAAGTGACCTTGTGACTAATGCTAAGTGACCTTGTGAGGAGGCTTCCCATGGCACTAAAGCTAAGTGACATTAAGAGGAGGCTTCCCATGGCACTAAAGCTAAGTGACATTGTGAGGAGGCTTCCCATGGTGCTAAAGCTAAGTGACCTCGTGAGGAGGCTTCCCATGTGTCTAACGCTAAGTGACCTTGTGAGGAGGCTTCCCATGGCACTAAAGCTAAGTGACATTGTGAGGGGGCTTCCCATGGCGCCAAAGCTAAGTGACCTCATGAGGAGGCTTCCCATGGCGCCAAAGCTAAGTGACATTGTGAGGAGGCTTCCCATGGCGCCAAAGCTAAGTGACCTCGTGAGGAGGCTTCCCATGGCACTAAAGCTAAGTGACCTCGTGAGGAGGCTTCCCATGGTGCTAAAGCTAAGTGACCTCGTGAGGAGGCTTCCCATGTGACTAACGCTAAGTGACCTTGTGAGGAGGCTTCCCATGTGACTAACGCTAAGTGACCTTGTGAGGAGGCTTCCCATGGCACTAAAGCTAGGTGACATTGTGAGGAGGCTTCCCATGTGACTAACGCTAAGTGACCTCGTGAGGAGGCTTCCCATGTGACTAACGCTAAGTGACCTGGTGAGGAGGCTTCCCATGGCACTAAAGCTAAGTGACCTTGTGAAGAGGCTTCCCATGGCACTAAAGCTAAGTGACATTGTTTGGAGGCTTCCCATGTGACTAGCGCTAAGTGACCTCGTGAGGAGGCTTCCCATATGACTAACGCTAAGTGACCTTGTGAGGAGGCTTCTCATGGCACTAAAGCTAGGTGACCTCGTGAGGAGGCTTCCCATATGACTAACGCTAAGTGACCTTGTGAGGAGGCTTCCCATGGCACTAAAGCTAAATGACATTGTGAGGAGGCTTCCCATGGTGCTAAAGCTAAGTGACATTGTGAGGAGGTTTCCCATGGCGCCAAAGCTAAGTGACCCCGTGAGGAGGCTTCCCATGGCACTAAAGCTAAGTGACATTGTGAGGAGGCTTCCCATGACACTAAAGCTAGGTGACCTCGTGAGGAGGCTTCCCATGGCACTAAAGCTAAGTGAAAGATATTACAAACACAGACCATTATTATGTTATACACTTCGGAGATGAAAAACTGGAGTAAAAAAGAGTCGCCAGGGATTAAAAGGTTGAATAGAGCATGTTGGCAAATACATTCGCACATATTGTCTTTTCATCAAAATAGTTTGAGTTGACTGTATCCAAACTGTGAAAGCGCTCAAAATGGTGGCTCAAAGTTGGTTGAATATTGCATCAAAATCTCTTAAAGTCCTCACACGTAATGAAGGCCTCCAGCTGGAAAAGGAAGCTCAGCTTGACAATGTCTACATTCCAACAAGGTCAAGGTCGATTCTAAGCTATAGATATATCTTGATGAAAAATGGCTTGTTGGGCTTATGTTTAGCACAGAACTGTTCATCTCATCATTCAAGTTGTCAAGGTTAGGGATTGCTTGCATATTTACTGTCTCTTGGTCATAGTGAAGGAGAGAAAATGTTTGTTTACTTCATGAGGAACCCGTCATAGCAAAGGCCATTTTTCACATTGGAAATGTAAGGAAAGCATACAGTATAACTAATTGAATTGTTATATTATCTACTTGGGTATTATTATGAGAATAATAAAAATCTGATACAGGTAATAACATAACATTTTGTACTGAATAATAATTGTTATTAGCTTTATTACCAAATGAGAATCCCGAAACAACTATATAGGAATACCATGGTATATATTATAACAACAGTATTGCAATTACAGTATATATTGTAACAACTATATTGAAATAATATGGTATGTATCATAACAACTAGATAGCAATAATATGTGATATAGTATATATCATAACAACTATATTACAATAATATGGTATATATCATAACAATTATATTACAATAATATGGTATATATCATAACGACGATATAGCAATAAGATGTAATATGGTATATATCATAACAAGTATAATACAATAATATGTGATATGGTATATATCATAACAACTATATTACAATAATATGGTATGTATTATAACAACTCTATAGCAATGATATCGTCCATTTTATGACAAAGCTGCAATATTGCCATCAGGACAGCATTAACCAGAGTTGTTAGAGACGGAAAGTGGTCATTAAGATGTTCAATGTCAAACATCAAAGATAACATCTTGCTACTTTGCTCTTCAATAACACAGTTGAGTTATTGAGCTGGGATCATTAGGATTTGGGGTTCTAAACCCACATTCCAGCTTACAGGCATGCTCGCCAATTAATACTACAAGTGATACATTTGAATGAAACGCGAAAAAACGGAAGTGGAAGAAGGCGTTTGGGCAACATGAAGGTCACCATGGGAAATGAGGTCAACGTGGGGTAAATGGAGAGAAAAGATAAAGGTTTTAGGTCATTCGCCATTACCGGAATGGAAATAAGCTAAAAGAGGGAAGGGAAGCAGGGCGGTGTCGATGTCAAGCAGAGCACAGCTGGCTTTAGCTCTTGGTATAAATTCCCACTTTGATGAATATTTAATTAATGTCTTTGTACGCAACTGATATAACAACTTTAACATATGAGTTAATCTTATTTACAGCTATTCGTCATATACGGCAATTTTAAAAGATTTCCCATCGCAGATATTTGTCATGAGAAATATAGAGCGGTGATAAATGGCCGACCTTTCACGCCAAATGCCTGCAAAGTGAATTTTTAAAAGAGCGTCACATTTTGCACTGGTGACAACCTTCTATTGACCATTCATCTGGCAAAACAAACTCTAATATCGCAAAGTATTCCTTTTGATAACTTGAAGCCTTAAAGTCAGGAAACGTTTTATATATGGCCAATTAACCTGTTTCAATAATAAATTTAATTGATTTAAAGGTCTATAAATTCTGTAAATAGTGTAGAACTATATTTATCTTTAAACCTAGTCTATTGAGTATTTTTAAACTGCACCATCTCGGTCTTTCAGAATACCTCATTCATCAAAGATTAAGATATTCAGATCACAATAAAATGGGATAGAAATCTTTAATCTTGAACACTTTTTGTAACAGAAAACGTTTGGCTCCACATTTGAAATTCCTATCAAGTGAATAATGAAAACATCTCAAAACTGAGGCACATAGATGGAAACAATTAGGAATAATGAAGAATTTCAAAATTTACAGATTTTAGAATATATTTATGCATATAGTTTTCCATGTGAAGAATATTTTCAATACCTTATGTGGGTGTGTAAATATAATCTTTTTAACAGTATAATAAGGTCTTATTTCTGAAGAAGCTTTTTTTGTTAGAATTGTCTTTGTAGAGGTTGTTTATATTTTAAAAGTATTGATAGATCTTACTAGTAACGTAAATGATAAGGGTCTTGCAAATCTTAGCCTGCTCCTGTGGTCCCGTGTGAGTGTGATGTTCTCTGGCAAAGTAATGTTGACCTTCAAATCATGATGGACTATGACCCATAAATGTGCAATTATAGCCTCAGGGAAGTGTCGAACAACTCACAAGATGTATCTAACTATCACATGCAAAAATAGAACATGATATTAAAATTATGATGATAAATACAATGTTTCATACAATTAAAATCAATATATTTTTATCATATCAAACATTATTTATGAAAATATTCCTTTTCAAAACAAACTAGACATTTCAAAACAAAATAAAAATGATTTCTAGGAAGCATATAGAAACGAAAGTGTCCTACTTTATGCTATATTCATTCATGGTACAAAATAGTTATTGTATTGGGGACTTGAGAACAATAAAACGTCTCATGGCCTTCTATTTAGAATAGGTCAGAAGACAGTCTTGAGAACCAGTGAGATTGATAAGCAAGGGAAGAGATGGCTCTGCTCTTATTCGGTGATTGGTAATAATATTTTCCAACGATTCGAAATATCAGTGTTGTCTCTGATCTTCACAATGCCCATTTTCCTGCCTTTGTCGCTGAAATAGCTTGTTGCTTGTGAGTGGGTGATTCCACGTGTTTTTGGTTCCTGTTTCACAGTAACTGCTTGATCAATCATCATGAAAGTGTGTATGTTTGTAGAAGATGAAGCTGTTTGAGGAAAAGGAAGCTGCCATCAGTGCCTGACAAACCTACTGACCTATTTTTAAGCATATACGCTAAAGCTAACCTGCCGCTGGATATATTGGCAAGTTGCCAATATGTGCTTTAAGCTCCAATGGAGATCTGCTGCTGCTGATTGGCAAATAGCCAATAAATACTGTAATCGGCCATAACGCTGCTGCTGCTGGAATGAAATCTCGTGAGTGTTGACGATAGCTTGCTGCCTGCCTAGATATGTTAAGCTACCCTGCAGCAGCTGAATGACCTACTGACCTACTCCTCACTAAAATGCAGTGCAATATTAGTTTGTTGTATTTTGGTCTCAAACGTCACTCAACAAAACCAATCAGCACCCAACCTTGACATTAAATTGTCTTAGTCACCCTGTCGTAGGGTTCGTACAGTCTGATAGGATTGAATATTGCTTGTATATGACACTGTCGATAATGTAGTCTAGATAGGATAGTGGCCTTGCTTCCACAGCTGAGTAAAACGACAGAGTGAAAGAAACAGTGATGCTTCTTTTGCACTGTGTCAGGAATAGTTAGTAGGTAGTCTTGCTCATTTAAGGTAGTTCACTCATAATGAGCTCGGGTTTTGCAATTACTGATGTGTGCCGATGTTTTCCGACCTCATTCATATTTCGCGCCAATTATTGTGGTGATCTCATCATTATAAAGTGATAATAGCTTCAAATATACCATTTTATGTGCCCTAATTGGACATAAAAGAGGTTTTAACTTTGATAAATGAACATTGATAAGAAATGAGGAAATAATTACGTCCCGACACAGTGGCCGCTTCTGTGCACGTGATTGATATCAACTGCTTCCGGTTAGCTTTCAGATAAAGAAAATAAGTATTGATTTTATTTCTATAAAATGTAAAATTTATCTTTAAAGAGGTACTTTCCCATAAGAAATAATTCTATAAATTACATGTCTACAAATTACATGAGTAAATACATTGAACTTTATAGATAAAACAATTTTTCAGGAGCCATGGAAACACAAACCAACCTTAAAACTCATCTTGCAACACCCATAAAATGTGATCAATGCAACCCCCATAATACATGATTAATGCAACCCACATAATACATGATCAATTTAACCCCCATAATACATGATCAACCCAACCCCCATAATACATGATCAACCCAACCCCCATAATACATGATCAATGCAACCCCCATAATATATGATCAATGCAACCCCCAAAATACATGATCAATGCAACCCCCATAATACATGATCAATGCAACCCCCATAATACATGATTAATGCAACCCCCATAATACATGATCAATGCAACCCCCATAATATATGATCAACGCAACCCCCATAATACATGATTAATGCAACCCCCATAATACATGATCAATGCAACCCCCATAATATATGATCAATGCAACCCCCATAATACATGATCAACGCAACCCCCATAATACATGATCAATGCAACCCCCATAATACATGATCAATGCAACCCCCATAATATATGATCAATGCAACCCCCATAATACATGATCAACCCAACCCCCATAATACATGATCAATGCAACCCCCATAATATATGATCAATGCAACCCCCATAATACATGATCAATGCAACCCCCATAATACATGATCAATGCAACCCCCATAATATATGATCAATGCAACCCCCATAATACATGATCAATGCAACACCCATAATACATGATCAATGCAACCCCCATAATACATGATCAATGCAACCCCCATAATACATGATCAATGCAACCCCCATAATACATGATCAATGCAACCCCCATAATACATGATCAATGCAACCCCCATAATACATGATCAATGCAACCCCCATAATACATGATCAATGCAACCCCCATAATACATGATCAATGCAACCCCCATTAATATATGATCAATCATTGCAGTCTGAGGTCATCGTGATGGATTTCAAGCGCGTGTAAAGCTTTACAAAACCTATCATGACTTTATTAATCCTGGTCCGACATGTTGACATGGTCCGATTGAAAATAGATACATTTCCCTTCGTTTACAAAACAGTTATGTGAGTAGAAAAGTGCCCCACGATCACATCATTAGTTATTTCAACTACGCGCATATGAAAGAGCTAGATATCTCCACAAAAAATCACATTTCCCTTGTTCAGATCAATGTGCATATTAATTCTCCTCCAAACTTCAAAGGCAAATGTGAATCAGAGAAGTGAAGGTTCCCCATTTTTGGCCAGTAAAAAGGGTCTGCTCTATTATAGTTGGACTGCCGTAAATGATTCCCTGAAGGAGGGGACGTGTAGGTTAATAACCTACACGTTCACTATTCCTCTGGACAAGTGTTAATTATGTATAGGGTTGCCCTGCTTACCGGTGAGCAACTCTTGGGTTCCTGTTTGTTTGTAGGTCAATATATCTGGTTATACCAAGGCAAATGAGCGATATATCAGGGTGCCTGTTGCAGGGTTTGGTATCAGTGGGGAAACAGGGCCTGGTTGTTTTCCGGCCAGGGTCGAGTATATCCGGTCGTCTGGCCTATCACACTTTGTGCGTCACGCTAAGGTAGCTATGCTCACCCTAGCCCGTTGGTGGTCACTCTAGACCTTTGGTGGTCACTCTGGCTCTGTGGTGGTCACTCTGGCTCTGTGGTGGTCACTCCAGCTCTGTGGTGGTCAATCTGGCTCTGTGGTGGTCACTCCAGCTCTGTGGTGGTCACTCCAGCTCTGTGGTGGTCACTCTGGCTCTGTGGTGGTCACTCTGGCTCTGTGGTGGTCACTCTGGCTCTGTAGTGGTCATTCCAGCTCTGTGGTGGTCACTCTGACTCTGTGGTGGTCACTCTGGCTCTGTGGTGGTCATTCCAGCTCTGTGGTGGTCACTCTGGCTCTGTGGTGGTCACGCTTGCACTGTGGTGGTCACTCTGGCTCTGTGGTGGTTACTCTGGCTCTGTGGCGGTCACTCCAGCTCTGTGGTGGTCACTCTGGCTCTGTGGTGGTCATTCCAGCTCTGTGGTGGTCACTCTGGCTCTGTGGTGGTCACTCTGGCTCTGTGGTGGTCACTTTGGCTCTATGGTGGTCACTCATGCACTGTGGTGGTCACGCTTGCACTGTGGTGGTCACTCTGGCTCTGTGGTGGTTACTCTGGCTCTGTGGCGGTCACTCCAGCTCTGTGGTGGTCACTCTGGCTCTGTGGCGGTCACTCCAGCTCTGTGGTGGTCACTCTGGCTCTGTGGTGGTTACTCTGGCTCTGTGGCGGTCACTCCAGCTCTGTGGTGGTCACTCTGGCTCTGTGGTGGTCATTCCAGCTCTGTGGTGGTCACTCCAGCTCTGTGGTGGTCACTCTGGCTCTGTGGTGGTCACTCTGGCTCTGTGGTGGTCACTCTTGCACTGTGGTGGTCACGCTTGCACTGTGGTGGTCACTCTGGCTCTGTGGTGGTTACTCTGGCTCTGTGGTGGTCACTCCAGCTCTGTGGTGGTCACTCCAGCCCTATGTTGGTTACACCCAGAGTCGTATATCAAGCTTTATGCAGTCCGTGTGCCTTGTGTATCGACTAACGGACACCAATCTGAACATAAAACTATCTTGGTAATTTTATTATCCAACAGTGGGATGGTGGGTTGGGCAAAGTAGACCCATACTTGGCTGCTTTGAGCGCCTGATAAGAAAGCAGAGGCATTAAAGCTTAACACAGCTTGTGTGCCGGGAGAGGGGCACTACTGATCACTCAATATTGCAACATGAACAGGCAACAATGGAAGGCGGTGACTGCAGCAAGTCATATATGAATATCTGCTATATTCGCCATTCATATGAACATGATGCTCTATTTTATTCTTAAAAAGATAAAGACCAATTTAGTCTGGGATAGAATTCCCAGCTGATCATACCGATAGGCCTATTTAGTTTGGTGATACCTAATTATAAAGATACTGGCCTGACAAATGCTCTGAACCGCGTATTTTTATTTGGACATGGGAATGGTGGCTGGTCATGCAAAAACACGATACAAGTGATAGGCAATTTACTTAGCTGTTGTGCAATACAGCTTCAGCTATCTGTTGCTCAAAAAGGTTATGGGGAGTGCATATTCAAAATATCACAATTTTAGTGCACTTTACAGATATGAGTATTCATTTCACAAAGTATTTGAATCTAATCTTTCGCTGTGAACTAGCATTAGAATTATTATGTTATACTTGAAAACAAAAATATATTTTATCAACTTTATACATTACCTTTAATAAAAAAAAACAACAATCAATGCGATCTTGAGGAGGAAAAGTGGGGATGGTTTTGTAGACCCTGGATCATGTTCTTTATCATTGCAATTATGGCAAAACGAGAGCACTGCTACTAAATATTGCAGAACAAGAGGATTGCTACTAAATATTGCAGAACTAGAGGATTGCTACTAAATATTGCTACTAAATATTGCAGAACTATAGAACTGCTACTAAATATTGCAGAACTACAGAACTGCTACTAAATATTGCAGAACTATAAAACTGCTACTAAATATTGCAGAACTATAGAACTGCTACTAAATGTTGCAGAACTAGAGGATTGCTACTAAATATTGCTACTAAATATTGCAGAACTATAGAACTGCTACTAAATATTGCAGAACTAGAGTACTGCTACTATATATTGCAGAACTATAGAACTGCTACTAAATATTGCAGAACTATAGAACTGCTACTAAATATTGCAGAACTAGAGTACTGCTACTAAATATTGCAGAACTAGAATACTGCTACTAAATATTTTAAAGCTAGATGTCTGCTATTAAATATTGCAAAACTAGAGGGAAAGAATAAAAATGATTTAAATTTGCAGGCATTTCCAGAAAATGTTCCCTAAAAATACCAAAAAAGCAATGATCAACATAGCTCTCGGCCGGCATTGGCCTATGTGATTTCTATAGATATCCCGACCATGTACATCTATTGAAACCTGACTTGTCGCACTCTGTGAAAGTATGATATGTAATAAATCGACAAATGCAGTTATGGGTGCAAACAATGGGGTGGAAGACAATAAACAAGAAATCGTTAATCCGATCCAGCATGTCCTATCCCGCCCCAGAATCAACATCCCCCTAATTAGCACAATAACAAGAGACCACATGCAATATATGCACGTGCCACCAAGATGTGCAGTGCAAAACTACTTCTTGTTTGATATACTTACAGACCCGCAATTGTTTCCTGATCAGAAAATTTATCATAATATTAGCTCTTATGATTAAATGCAAACTATGATTTGGGGGTAGAATGGCGGATAGACTCGCTCTGCAGGCATCCCGCGATGTAATGAGATAGCCATTATGTAGATATGCGACACATTGCTGGCATATTGTGTTGGTAAATGTAATTTGGTATGCAGCATTGTTTTGCGGTGAGGTATTATCCAAGCTATTGTCTGCATCAATATTGTTTAAGCCTGGTCTTCTCCACTATAATGGCGCATCAATCTATCATACCCATAACATCTCCGCAATTTCCATAAATATATCACAAGCAAACAAAATCACACGGGTTTGATTTATTGTGGCTATAAATAGTTATTCAAACACACGGGCAGTGTACACAGAGGCTGATGGGGATGTGTATGCTGAGACAAGGCAAAGATGAGTCTAACAGGCCGGTCTGCATCCTCCGCCAGGGGAACTTAGACTAGAGCGACCCCTAGAGGCTACGGAACGGTCATTGACTGCCATCGACGCCGCTGTTATTGGAATAAAGAGGAGAGAGTAATATTAGGAACATGAATGTTAAAAGGGTATGATGATATACTATAGTATGGACCCCTGCTCCGAACTAAAACAACTTCACATGAAAAATGTATTGATGCCAAACTGGCACAGAAAAAGACTGACTGTTCCACTTTGTTCTGACATTCCCAAATGGTTCAAGCTTTCTGCAGATCAATAGGCGCTCATAGAGGTTACAATACAATACAATGCGTGGTGCACATGGTGTTCTCACCTGCTAATGCACACATCATGATTGTAAGAAAGCACGCCAGAGGGCTCTCTACACAACCCACCTAACATACCACCCATCATGCAACAGTTGCCTGGTGTCTGACTTCCTCATTGGGACCTGCGCATTTGGATCAAAGATCAATACACGCGAGATTAACGCTTTCCTTTCTATATATTACTGCATATTTCTGTGTAACTTGAATATCACTATGGGAAACAATGGAAATAGGTCACATAACAAAAAACAGGCGTGCGTTAAATAAACGAAAAAGCATTTTCTCCTTACCATGGGATTATAGATAATACTTATAACCGAGAGCATTATAAACGGCCTTAAATATTCACATTTGACAGCAAAGACATTTGAACTTTATCATGGAGCCATTTTCTTTCCTCCCAAAATAAAAAGTATTGATACAGCACAGTCTATTATATATAAGAAATAACACATTACAATACTTATTCCTTAAAAATATTTATAAAATCTCAGTATTATTTGATAGAAAATAGAACCAAAGCTGCATTTGCGGTTTACCAGAACAATATGATGAACTGGCCACATTTTGATGTTATACATATCTGTGATTAATGAAGAACAACCATTAATTAAGGTTTTGACATATGATTGCGGACATTTGTTGAAAGAATGTTGCATCAAAGTATAAATTTATCAATTTCTGTGCATTTGAGTGACAAGATGATATTCTTTGGAAATAATTATCTTTAAATTGATTTATGCATCAAAATTAAGGGAGCATTTATCTATTACGAATAAAAACTTATTCAGAGACCAAAGTTTTATGTCATTTGAAAATAAAAAAATATTGATGTGGAAGTTTTCTCGTCCAATTTGTTCTGAAGATGAAATTTGTTTTGTTCATCAAGGGACTTGTATGCGTTGCTATAAATAACTTGAGAGAAATGGCTGGCGGTTGGATTGGCGTAGTTTGTTTAGATCCTGTGATATATGACCACATTTATCTGCACCATGATGGAACATATGTCATAAAGTACGGAAACAACATAGAGACTTCGGTGGAAGCAGCTCTCGTCAATACAAAATACACAAATACGTAGTTCCAGAAGATGATAAACCATATGTTCAAATAATATGATATTGTTATTTTAAACATGTAATATATTGATGTGAATACGATGATATAATGCTTACTTTGGATAAATTAATTGATTGAACTGAGCAATTTGCTGCCAATCTGCTACGGATAATTGATTCATTGCCTAATTACAAAGTATCACAGTGATTTGTAGATTATCCTAAAAAATCTCAACAATAACCGAATTTTACTTTCTCTCTATTTTCATATACCATCAATACAATCGGGTATTTAATATGATAAAGACACAATGATCAAGATTATTTATTAATACAGACTGGAGTATATAGAAGTAGTGATCATCAAGGAGATTTTACGTCAAAAGAAAGGAAATATTTCAATCGAGGGAAACCCCAACGGCCGCAAATTTATCCAGTCCAAGACAGGTAGCCATTATATTGATTGCGCATATTCATTCCACTTGTTGTAAACCTGTGTTGTCTGGGTATGTTCCATTTCCCGTCACGTGACTGTCATGGCAGACAAAGATGGATGGCAAGGTAGGCACAGGGGGCTAATAAGCCAAACTGAAGCATGTCACAACTAAGTCCTATCCTCAGCCCTGACACTAGCAGGCAATCGCCATTATGTGAAGGGCTGCGAAACAATCCCATCCACTCCACCACTCCACAAGCTAATTGCAATTCTTTGCTTTTAAAATTCACACGAAAGCAACAAATGCAAATATCTATCAAATATTTCAGATCCAATATAATACATGTGGTAACATTATATAGATATATATGGTAGAGATCACAAGCCATGGTCTTTCCTAACCATCAGTGGGACACTAGTGGGGTGGATTAGTTTGTTATCAACGTTCTCAATCATGAAGCATGACTGAATTTGCTTATCCCAACCTGAAAATTAATCCCGGCAATCAACAGACGAATTAGACACATAAAATAAGTAAATCGTACAGAAGTCGACAAAACTAGGTCATTCCAGCGGTGGCTGTTTTTATAGCGTGGAGTATGTCATCATGGCGTGTAGATCAGATCATTCCAGTGGTGGCTGTTTCTATAGCGTGGGGTATGACACCATGGCTTGTAGATCAGATCATTCCAGTGGTGGCTGTTTCTATAGCCTGGGGTATGTCACCATGGCGAGTAGATCAGATCATTCCAGTGGTGGCTGTTCCTATAGCCTGGGGTATGTCACCATGGCGAGTAGATCAGATCATTCCAGTGGTGGCTGTTTCTATAGCGTGGGGTATGACACCATGGCGTGTAGATCAGATCATTCCAGTGGTGGCTGTTTCTATAGCCTGGGGTATGTCACCATGGCGAGTAGATCAGATCATTCCAGTGGTGGCTGTTCCTATAGCCTGGGGTATGTCACCATGGCGAGTAGATCAGATCATTCCAGTGGTGGCTGTTCCTATAGCGTGGAGTATGTCACCATGGCGAGTAGATCAGATCATTCCAGTGGTGGCTGTTCCTATAGCGTGGAGTATGTCACCATGGCGTGTAGATCAGATCATTCTGGTAGCGGTACTTCATTCACTTAGTGTGTATCTCATGTTGTGTTGATAAGTTTGATTAGGACACTTCCTGTTTCATGGGACGTGTCACCATAGCGTGTATAATAAATCAAATAATTTGAAATATGTCCCCATATCTTGTAGACCGAGACACACTACAACTGAGCCCAACACAGTCCATGGTAGACGCCCTAATACAATATATTCATGGCCAAAAATACTGACCGAGAGGTCAAAGCAAAAACAGCATAAGTCTCTGAAGTTTGCAGACAAGTATTTTGGCCTACTTCCCAAGGGTATCTAATTAGTGTTCACAGACTCCAATGCATAACAACTGCTAACCAAAATATCGGAGGTAAACATCAGGAGAAATAACATCAAATGTGCTCTGACAGAACACAAATTGTTCAGACTGAGGAGAGTTTTATCTTATCTGCTAGCAGAATTGAATTTGTCAAATTTCTCAGTGAATCAAGGAGGAAGGTTGCTGCATAGAGAACCTCATTAACTTACAGCCTCTCGTGGCACGTGCAGGGAGGCGATGATGGTATGAATGACCTCACGTGAGAATTTATTGTGACGTAACATAACTCCTAGAGCTAACGAGTATTTCCGGGCACCAAAGAGATCACAATTCTTTTTGTATGCATACAACTGACTTTGAGCTAATGTGGGTCTCTATAAGAGGCTGGGTGCTAATGTGGGTCCCTATGAGAAGCTGGGAGCTAATGCAGGTCTCTATAAGAGGCTGGGAGCTAATGCAGGTCTCAATGAGAGGCTGGGAGCTAATGCAGGTCTCTATAACCTAATGTGGGTCTCTATGAGAGACTGGGAGCTAATGCAGGTATCAATGAGAGACTGGGAGCTAATGCAGGTCTCATTGAGAGGCTGGGAGCTAATGCAGGTCTCAATGAGAGGCTAGGAGCTAATGTGGGTCACTATGAGAGGCTGGGAGCTAATGTGGGTCACTATGAGAGGCTGGGAGCTAATGTGGGTCACTATGAGAGGCTGGGAGCTAATGTGGGTCACTATGAGAGGCTGGGAGCTAATGTGGGTCACTATGAGAGGCTGGGAGCTAATGTGGGTCACTATGAGAGGCTGGGAGCTAATGTGTGTCTCAATGAGAGGCTGGGAGCTAATGCAGGTCTCAATGAGAGGCTGGGAGCTAATGCAGGTCTCAATGAGAGGCTGGGAGCTAATGTGGGTCACTATGAGAGGCTGGGAGCTAATGCAGGTCTCATTGAGAGGCTGAGAGCTAATGCAGGTCTCAATGAGAGGCTGGGAGCTAATGCAGGTCTCAATGAGAGGCTGGGAGCTAATGCAGGTCTCAATGAGAGGCTGGGAGCTAATGCAGGTCTCAATGAGAGGCTGGGAGCTAATGTGGGTCACTATGAGAGACTTGGAGCTAATGCAGGTCTCAATGAGAGGCTGGGAGCTAATGCAGGTCTCAATGAGAGGCTAGGAGCTAATGTGGGTCACTATGAGAGGCTGGGAGCTAATGTGGGTCACTATGAGAGGCTGGGAGCTAATGTTGGTCACTATGAGAGGCTGGGAGCTAATGCAGGTCTCAATGAGAGGCTGGGAGCTAATGCAGGTCTCAATGAGAGGCTGGGAGCTAATGTAGGTCTCAATGAGAGGCTGGGAGCTAATGTGTGCCTCAATGAGAGGCTGGGAGCTAATGTGTGACTCTATGAGAGGCTGGGAGCTAGTGCATGCCTCAATGAGAGGCTGGGAGTTCAACTGGGTCTCTATGAGAGACTGGGAGCTAATGCAGGACTCACTGCAGGACTCACTGCAGGTTTACTGCTATTAAACGTATATACTTGATGTCATTACCTGCCATGAGAGGCTGGGAGCTAATGTGGGTCACTATGAGAGGCTGGGAGCTAATGTGGGTCACTATGAGAGGCTGGGAGCTATAGCAGGTCTCAATGAGAGGCTGGAAGCTAATGTGGGTCACTATGAGAGACTTGGAGCTAATGCAGGTCTCAATGAGAGGCTGGGAGCTAATGCAGGTCTCAATGAGAGGCTAGGAGCTAATATGGGTCCCTATGAGAGGCTGGGAGCTAATGCAGGTCTCAATGAGAGGCTGGGAGCTAATGTGGGTCACTATGAGAGGCTGGGAGCTAATGTGGGTCACTATGAGAGGCTGGGAGCTAATGCAGGTCTCAATGAGAGGCTGGGAGCTAATGTGGGTCACTATGAGAGGCTGGGAGCTAATGCATGCCTCAATGAGAGGCTGGGAGTTCAAGTTGGTCTCTATGAGAGGCTGGGAGCTAATGCATGCCTCAATGAGAGGCTGGGAGTTCAAGTGGGTCTCTATGAGAGACTGGGAGCTAATGCAGGACTCACTGCAGGTTTACTGCTATTAAACGTATATACTTGATGTCATTACCTGCCATGAGAGGCTGGGAGCTAATGTGGGTCACTATGAGAGGCTGGGAGCTAATGTGGGTCACTATGAGAGGCTGGGAGCTAATGCAGGTCTCAATGAGAGGCTGGGAGCTAATGTGGGTCACTATGAGAGACTTGGAGCTAATGCAGGTCTCAGTGAGAGGCTGGGAGCTAATGCAGGTCTCAATGAGAGGCTAGGAGCTAATATGGGTCCCTATGAGAGGCTGGGAGCTAATGCAGGTCTCAATGAGAGGCTGGGAGCTAATGTGGGTCACTATGAGAGGCTGGGAGCTTATGTGGGTCACTATGAGAGGCTGGGAGCTAATGCAGGTCTCAATGAGAGGCTGGGAGCTAATGTGGGTCACTAAGAGAGGCTGGGAGCTAATGCATGCCTCAATGAGAGGCTGGGAGTTCAAGTGGGTCTCTATGAGAGGCTGGGAGCTAATGCATGCCTCAATGAGAGACTGGGAGCTAATGCAGGACTCACTGCAGGACTCACTGCAGGTTTACTGCTATTAAACGTATATACTTGATGTCATTACCTGCCATGAGAGGCTGGGAGCTAATGTGGGTCACTATGAGAGGCTGGGAGCTAATGTGGGTCACTATGAGAGGCTGGGAGCTAATGCAGGTCTCAATGAGAGGCTGGAAGCTAATGTGGGTCACTATGAGAGACTTGGAGCTAATGCAGGTCTCAATGAGAGGCTGGGAGCTAATGCAGGTCTCAATGAGAGGCTAGGAGCTAATATGGGTCCCTATGAGAGGCTGGGAGCTAATGCAGGTCTCAATGAGAGGCTGGGAGCTAATGTGGGTCACTATGAGAGGCTGGGAGCTAATGTGGGTCACTATGAGAGGCTGGGAGCTAATGCAGGTCTCAATGAGAGGCTGGGAGCTAATGTGGGTCACTATGAGAGGCTGGGAGCTAATGCATGCCTCAATGAGAGGCTGGGAGTTCAAGTTGGTCTCTATGAGAGGCTGGGAGCTAATGCATGCCTCAATGAGAGGCTGGGAGTTCAAGTGGGTCTCTATGAGAGACTGGGAGCTAATGCAGGACTCACTGCAGGTTTACTGCTATTAAACGTATATACTTGATGTCATTACCTGCCATGAGAGGCTGGGAGCTAATGTGGGTCACTATGAGAGGCTGGGAGCTAATGTGGGTCACTATGAGAGGCTGGGAGCTAATGCAGGTCTCAATGAGAGGCTGGGAGCTTATGTGGGTCACTATGAGAGACTTGGAGCTAATGCAGGTCTCAGTGAGAGGCTGGGAGCTAATGCAGGTCTCAATGAGAGGCTAGGAGCTAATATGGGTCCCTATGAGAGGCTGGGAGCTAATGCAGGTCTCAATGAGAGGCTGGGAGCTAATGTGGGTCACTATGAGAAGCTGGGAGCTAATGTGGGTCACTATGAGAGGCTGGGAGCTAATGCAGGTCTCAATGAGAGGCTGGGAGCTAATGTGGGTCACTAAGAGAGGCTGGGAGCTAATGCATGCCTCAATGAGAGGCTGGGAGTTCAAGTGGGTCTCTATGAGAGGCTGGGAGCTAATGCATGCCTCAATGAGAGGCTGGGAGTTCAAGTGGGTCTCTATGAGAGACTGGGAGCTAATGCAGGACTCACTGCAGGACTCACTGCAGGTTTACTGCTATTAAACTTATATACTTGATGTCATTACCTGCCATGAAAATAACATGAAAACCATATTTGATACAAATCAAAACTTAAAGAATGGATTTCTACTAAATTTGAGATTAATTACCTATGATAAAATATAGTATTCTGATAACATTCGCTTGAATCCAAAATAAGAAATGAGTTCAGTCAAAATAAAACGTGTTTGAAAAAAGAGATTTTTATATGCGCCATCAAGCACGCAATGTGAGGAATTGGTCTGTCATTATTGCTAACCACTCTACTATTAAAGACCATATATCCTTCTTCTGCCAGCTTGTGTATTGTACAAGTGATCACTCCCTATCACACAATCAGGCAATGTGTGGCAAATCAAGCATTCTGTCTCCTCATCGAACGGGGTGCACCTCTTTCTTATTTTCTGTTTGGCCTGTAAACAAACATGGTCAGATTTCTGAGATAGTTAATGATTTTTTTAAAGATTACTGAAATGGGCATACAAAAATATTTTTTATTGTGTAACAATTAATCGTTGGGACTTTATTCAATATACAATAGGTCATGAAAAATAATATTTACTGTTTGGTGTAACAAAAGATACATAACAAAGAATGAATAATATGAGTTTATTAAATATTACCATTCATCACAAATTGCCATATCTACCTTTATTCTTCTTATAATTGTGTAGTGTATTATGAACAAATACATAAACAAAAGGAAATCATCTTCTTCTATAGCGGACACTCAACAGGTGATAAATATGAAATGTATCGAAGTTGCTGAAGTCCGCGTGATATAAAAAAATACATTTTTGGTATTTTGGTCTTTAAAACGTTTTTTTCCCCATTCCCACTTTAAAAAATCATTTTTACCATTAGAAAAAAAATCAAAAGTTTTTGTCATCAATGTAAATATTACCAAAAATCCTTTTTATCTGATAGTGTAATTCCTTTATTTATTCCAAACATGGCCATGCACAACGAAGTTGTACTTATGCGACGTTCTGACCTCATTAAGTACTTCACCACATGTATAGAACTCTTAACCTTCATCATAAGAGGCATTATTTAATCATAACAGGCATTATTTAATCATAACAGGCATTATTTGTATATTCAAATATCTTCCAGATTGGTCCGTTTTGTAAGGATTTAAGGATTATTCTTGGAACAAGTCGTAAATCAGGTCTCAAGGGTCTGAACAGAAATAACAGAAGCAAATAAGATGGCACACTCCTGAGAAAACCATAACTATAAAGTGACGTATGGTGATATGAGTCGACCTGTAATACAAGTCACATCTGTTTGATGGGAGAATACAGGCCAACAAATCAGAAAAAGGGCGTAGCTGCCATCTGAATCTCGCCGAGTGCATATTGTATTCAAGAGGTTTCAAATAAGGCACGTACACTACAAATACATTTCCTAAGCTTTGCAGTTAACATGCCAAGTTGGATGGTCAACCAAGCATATCTCATATTTTCTAAGACAGTTCTAGAATGTTTATGAATATTTTTCGGTGGCAAAATTAATTGGGTTTACAATGACATGTGATACAGAGGTCAAACTGACTTTCATCAGACATTAACACATACACGCATGACCAAGAATATAAATAAATAAATAAATAAATATATATATATATATATATATATATATATATATATATATATATATATATATATATATATATATATATATATATATATATATATATATATATATATATTTATTTATTTATTTGTGTATATATATATATATATATATATATATATATATATATATATATATATATATATATATATATATATATATATATATATATAAATATTTATTTATATATATATATATATATATATATTTATTTATTTATTTGTGTATATATATATATATATATATATATATATATATATATATATATATATATATATATATATATATATATATATAAATATTTATTTATATATATATATATATATATATATTTATTTATTTATTTGTGTATATATATATATATATATATATATATATATATATATATATATATATATATATTTATATATATAAATGTGTGTGTATGTTAGTGTGTATGTGTGGTGCGTGATAGTGTGTGTGTGTGTGGGTGTCAGTGTGTGTATGTTAGTGTGTGGGTGTGTGTGTTAGTGTGTGGGTTTTAGTGTGTGTGTGGAGGTGGGTGTTAGTGTGTGTGGGTGTCAGTGTGTGTATCTTAATGTGTATGTGTTAATGTGTGTGTTTTAGTGTGTGTTTTAGTGTGTGTGGGGGTGAGTGTTAGTGTGTGTGGGTGTCAGTGTGTATGTTAGTGTGTGGGTGTGTGGGTGTCAGTGTGTGTGTATGTGGGTGTAAGTTAGTGTGTGGGTTTTAGTGTGTGTCGGGGTGTATGTTAGTGCGTGTGTCAGTGTGTGTGTGTTAGTGTGTGGGTTATAGTGTGTGTGGGTGTGTGTTAGTGTGTATGTGTCAGTGTTTGTATGTTAGTGTGTAGGGGTGTGGGTGTATGTGTGGGTGTCAGTGCATGTGTGTATGTTAATGTGTGAGTGTGGGTGTATGTTAGTCTGTGGGTTTTAGTGTGTGTGTGTGGGGGGGTAGGTGTTAGTGTGTGTGTATGTTAGTGTGTGAGTGTGGGTGTATGTTAGCATTAGACCGTATTGGTGCGGAGACAGTCACCTCCAAGTACATCACCAGTTTACATTTGCACATATTTGGGGTAGTTGGCACAGACACAACACTAAAAGAGTCACTTAGCTGAAAGCAGTCCCATAATGACAAACCAATGCTTCCCCCACTGCCTGTCCTAAGTAATTGCCATGGCAAGGGCACTGCAGGGAATGCGGACTGACTGCTTTGGGCACCCGTGTTCTGCGCAGGACATATGCGCCGCTCACTGCATAGTATGCATAGGACCCGTGCTGCCCCCTGTAAACACTCTTAACTTGTCACAAACCTTTGGACCTTGGCAGTATGGCTCTCTGAGATATACTGTATGATTGCCACCAGCACCTGAACTTCTTCCACGATGAATATGCTTTGAGTGACATTGTTGTTCCTGTTATGCCCCCTATGTTTATGTTGTACATTTATAGGAATGGCCAGTCTTCAGATAATAGCGTCGCCTCTGCCTGGGGACATCAGGCGCGAGAATATTGCTCAATCGAGACAGCGTCTGGTTACATTAGTTGGCAGGTCATAATAAAATGGAGATATTTATTTGCTGCAAATCTAGAGTACGCTTCTTCGTGGTCTTACTGCAGCCAAACCTAATTCTCGTCTTTGGGCCAAATGGTATTGAAATATACTCCACCTTGCACCAGTCTGCAAATAGTATCATTCTTCACTTTCTAATGCAAGTGCAGCTGTAGGATGTGCTTTTTACATTAGGGGAGGGAGGGAGGGAATATATAAGGGGCAGCTCTGAGTGTCACGCCTCGGATCACGTGCTCTGAACACAACACGCCTTACATAGGGATGAAATGTTGTAATAACCTTGAGATAAAGGAAATGAGCCCGGCACATGTGTAAGATGCCTGCTTGTCACGCTGACGACGTGGTTCGATTCCCAATCTGGGCTAGGACAGTGGTCACTGCTTGAGTGATAAAGGAAACAAAATACAAATATGTTGTTTCTCACCACTACCAATAGCGTACTATATATAATTAGTTAACAAAACACCGGCAGTTTGCTTTCTTCCTACAGAATCACTTTTAAAAAGGCTTATTTGGTGACGATGGAAGACTTTTATCTTACCTAATATATATGTATGCCGTTTTGTAAATGCACAATGGCAATGGTATGATTTAAACACCCACACCCCCCACATATGCATATCTTATAAGATGCAAAATATATCTGAATATCTGAAAACATATCTCAATGACGTACGGTGCAATAATAACTGGTGTTAGGATATAAGGTGTGGAATATATCTGAAGCAATGATATATGGTGCAATCATAATCAATGTTAGGATATATGGTATGGAATATATCTGAAGCAATGATATATGGTGCAATAATAATCAATGTTAGGATATATGGTATGGAATATATCTGAAGCAATGATATATGGTGCAATAATAATCAATGTTAGGATATTTGGTATGGAATATATCTGAAGCAATGATATATGGTGCAATAATAATCAATGTTAGGATATATGGTATGGAATATATCTGAAGCAATGATATATGGTGCAATAATAATCAATGTTAGGATATATGGTATGGAATATATCTGAAGCAATGATATATGTTGCAATAATAACTAATGTTAGGATATTTGGTATGGAATATATCTGAAGCAATGATATATGGTGCAATAATAATCAATGTTAGGATATATGGTATGGAATATATCTGAAGCAATGATATATGGTGCAATAATAATCAATGTTAGGATATATGGTATGGAATATATCTGAAGCAATGATATATGGTGCAATAATAATTAGTGTTAGGATATATGGTATGGAATATATCTGAAGCAATGATATATGGTGCAATAATAATCAATGTTAGGATATATGGTATGGAATATATCTGAAGCAATGATATATGGTGCAATAATAATCAATGTTAGGATATTTGGTATGGAATATATCTGAAGCAATGATATATGGTGCAATAATAATCAATGTTAGGATATATGGTATGGAATATATCTGAAGCAATGATATATGGTGCAATAATAATCAATGTTAGGATATATGGTATGGAATATATCTGAAGCAATGATATATGGTGCAATAATAACTAATGTTAGGATATTAGGTGTGGAATATATCTGAAGCAACGATATATGGTGCAATAATAATTAGTGTTAGGATATATGGTATGGAATATATCTGAAGCAATGATATATGTTGCAATAATAACTAATGTTAGGATATTAGGTGTGGAATATATCTGAAGCAATGATATATGGTGCAATAATAATCAATGTTAGGATATATGGTATGGAATATATCTGAAGCAATGATATATGGTGCAATAATAATCAATGTTAGGATATATGGTATGGAATATATCTGTAGCAATGTTGTTTTTTGGTGCAATAATAACTGAGGTAAGTATATAACACGTGGAATATATCTGAAGCAACGATATATGGTGCAATAATAATTAGTGTTAGGATATAAGGTGTGGAATATATCTGTAGCAATGATATATGGTGAAATAATAATCAATGTTAGGATATTTGGTATGGAATATATCTGAAGCAATGATATATGGTGCAATAATAATCAATGTTAGGATATATGGTATGGAATATATCTGTAGCAATGTTGTTTTTTGGTGCAATAATAACTGAGGTAAGTATATAACACGTGGAATATATCTGAAGCAACGATATATGGTGCAATAATAATTAGTGTTAGGATATAAGGTGTGGAATATATCTGTAGCAATGATATATGGTGAAATAATAATCAATGTTAGGATATTTGGTATGGAATATATCTGAAGCAATGATATATGGTGCAATAATAATCAATGTTAGGATATATGGTATGGAATATATCTGTAGCAATGTTGTTTTTTGGTGCAATAATAACTGAGGTAAGTATATAACACGTGGAATATATCTGAAGCAACGATATATGGTGCAATAATAATTAGTGTTAGGATATAAGGTGTGGAATATATCTGTAGCAATGATATATGGTGAAATAATAATCAATGTTAGGATATTTGGTATGGAATATATCTGAAGCAATGATATATGGTGCAATAATAATCAATGTTAGGATATATGGTATGGAATATATCTGTAGCAATGTTGTTTTTTGGTGCAATAATAACTGAGGTAAGTAGATAACACGTGGAATATATCTGAAGCAACGATATATGGTGCAATAATAATTAGTGTTAGGATATAAGGTGTGGAATATATCTGTAGCAATGTTGTTATATGGTGCAATAATAACTGAGGTAAGTATATAACACGTGGAATATATCTGAAGCAATGATATGTGAATGTGTCTCACAAAGGCATGATTAATCTTTTACAACATTGAAGAGCGTTCTTCTTTGTGGCCACAATGTCCTCAGTGCAATCAATGCATTTTGGGATCAGTGATGTTTAGTCAGTGGCTGTCCTTAGTATATCATGTTTGGACACTGCTCTAATGAATTATAATGAACATTCTTATTCAAACATTGTAAGCCTACATAATGTATATGCTCTATCTGCTTCCGGGGGTTAATTGTGGTGTAGTTTACCCCAGACTTACCGAGGTTTATCTCTCTGAAAGAGCCTTTCAAGACAAGAAAATGTCCATTTCATTTGCATATCAAGGTAAGCACAGAAGTCTATTTGAAATTCCTGCGCGGAAATGACACGTCCCATTGACTTAACAATGCTTGACATAGGTCCTTTGCTATGAAAGGACGCCTCTGAGGGTGCACCTATCAGAGTAGACTAATCTCCTGAGAGTAGACTAATCTCCTGAGAGTAGTCTAATCTCATCAGAGTAGTCTAATCTCCTCAGGAGAATATAATCTCCATAGAGTAGTTCTGATCTCCATAGAGTAGTTCTGATCTCCTCAGAGTAGTTCTGATCTCCTCAGAGTAGTCTAATCTCCTCAGAGTAGTCTAATCTCCTCAGAGTAGTCTCATCTCACCAGAGTAGTCTAATCTCACCAGAGTAGTCTAATCTCATCAGAGTAGTCTAATCTCCTCAGAGTAGTCTAATCTCACCAGAGTAGTCTAATCTCACCAGAGTAGTCTAATCTCATCAGAGTAGTCTAATCTCATCAGAGTAGTCTAATCTCCTCAGAGTAGTGTAATATCATCAGAGTAGTTTAATCTCCTCAGAGTAGTCTTATCTCCTCAGAGTAGTCTAATCTCCTCAGAGTAGTCTAAGCTCATCAGCGTAGTCTAATCTCATCAGAGTAGTCTAATCTCCTCAGAGTAGTCTAATCTCATCAGAGTAGTCTAATCTCATCAGAGTAGTCTAATCTCCTCAGAGTAGTCTAATCTCATCAGAGTAGTCTAAACTCCTCAGAGTAGTCTAATCTCATCAGAGTAGTCTAATCTCATCAGAGTAGTCTAATCTCCTCAGAGTAGTCTAATCTCCTCAGAGTAGTCTAATCTCACCAGAGTAGTCTAATCTCACCAGAGTAGTCTAATCTCACCAGAGTAGTCTAATCTCACCAGAGTAGTCTAATCTCCTCAGAGTAGTCTAATCTCCTCAGAGTAGTCTAAACTCCTCAGAGTAGTCTAATCTCATCAGAGTAGTCTAATCTCCTCAGAGTAGTCTAATCTCCTCAGAGTAGTCTAATCTCATCAGAGTAGTCTAATCTCACCAGAGTAGTCTAATCTCACCAGAGTAGTCTAATCTCACCAGAGTAGTCTAATCTCACCAGAGTAGTCTAATCTCATCAGAGTAGTCTAATCTCCTCAGAGTAGTCTAATCTCATCAGAGTAGTCAAATCTCATCAGAGTAGTCTAATCTCACCAGAGTAGTCTAATCTCACCAGAGTAGTCTAATCTCCTCAGAGTAGTCTAATCTCACCAGAGTAGTCTAATCTCACCAGAGTAGTCTAATCTCATCAGAGTTGTCTAATCTCATCAGAGTAGTCTAATCTCATCAGAGTAGTGCTACTCACATCAGGAGAATCTAATCTCATCAGAGTAGTTCTTATCTCCATAGAGTAGTTCTAATCTCTTCAGAGTAGTTCTAATCTCAGCAAAGAGTAGTCTAATATCATCAGAGTTGTCTAATCTCCTAGAAGTTGTCTAATCCCATCAGATCAGTCTAATCTCATCATCAGAGTCGTCTAATCTCATCAGAATAGTTCAGGTCTCATCAGGAGTTATTAATTAAATGAAGTATATAACTCGAATTGGTGGAAAATTTACCGATAGACATACTAATAATAACCTTGAATGCGAAAATCACTATTCTGAGCTGTTACCAAAGTCACTGTCAGTATTCTGAGCTGTTGTCGAAGTCCGTAGTCATTCTCAAGTACTGAGCCAATACCACAATCTGGCAGAAAAGGTTTGTGTATTTTTAATATCTCAAGAGCATCTTTAATATTGTCAGAAACATCAGTTTTGAGGTATACATTTCTAATTTCTAGGAAAATGAAGCCCATATCTAAGATCGTGTGACACCAGCTTCCAGTAGCAGGGAGAAAAATATTAAGCCAATCCTGTGCTAATGACTCCTTAATGTAAAAAGGTTCACAAAGATGCACTCTACATCAAAGTCGGTGTCTGTTAGCATCATCACAAGTGCTCTATGACCCTCTAGACCTTTTGATGTCGATTTTAAATAAAAGGTTATGGTCGGAAATAAGGATTTATATTGCAGAGAGCAATAATTAGATGTTAGGCACCAAGGAAAGATGAGAATGAGCTATTCAGATATAATCTGTAAGGCATACAACTCTTCCTGCTATGTGATATCAACTCAATGCTCCCATCTCAACATGCGTCTATAAAGACATCTATCATCTCTTAACAAGAAGCATAGATTAGAACATCAAATAGTCTCTGCTGTCTGGTAATGTCAGCACATCACTTTGTCTTCTTGTGTCTTACTTAATGCGTGCATGCAGACACAAATCCAACTCATACATGCATTGCGTACTTTATAATTTTTTTTTAGATCGGATATTTTGCTCATGTAAAGATTAAAATTTATCACCTATTGTGTATTCACCAGTCAACACTTATGCTCCATACAAGCGGATTTGTTCTGAATTCATATTGCAAACCTTTCCGGTTCCTTCTGGTACGTGAGTCTGCGCAGTGAGGGTTTAGCTGATGCGCATGGCGCCTGCTTCCTGTACCTGTGAGGCAAATTAGCAATAAGCTTAGGAAACACAGAGAAAGCTTATGTTTTCGAATCTGTGAAAAATAGGTCTGGCATTAAAATTCTTTTCTTGCTTTCTTTATGTTTAAACGATGTTTATCGGTGGCGTCAGTGAACGGAATTTCGGCCAAATTGTTTTCAACATATTCTACAAAATTTGCATGAAACATATATCATGAAAATTTGACCCTAGCCCTAAAACCATTACTTGTATATGCAATAGATGTTAAAAAATATAAATCTGTATTTATCATCGGTTTTGAAAAAGAAATATTTTCCTATCATCGGCATCCAATTTTACTGTGATATTGTCAAACGCTTAGTTATCCTATTCAAGTAGGGGGTATGGTGGTCTGGATATAGTAGGGGGTATGGTGGTCTGGATATAGTAGGGGGTATGATGGTCTGGATATAGTAGGGGGTATGGTGGTCTGGATATAGTAGGGGGTATGGTGGTCTGGATACAGTAGATGATATGGTGGTCTGGATACAGTAGGGGATATGGCGGTCTGGATACAGTAGATGATATGGTGGTCTGGATACAGTAAGGGATATGTTGGTCTGGATACAGTAGGGGATATGGCGGTCTGGATACAGTAGGGGATATGGCGGTCTGGATACAGTAGGGGATATGGCGGTGTGGATACAGTAGGGGGTATGGCGGTCTGGATACAGTAGATATTGTCAAACGCTTAGTTATCCTATTCAAGTAGGGGGTATGGTGGTCTGGATACAGTAGAGGATATGGCGGTCTGGATACAGTAGGGGGTATGGCGGTCTGGATACAGTAGGAGATATGGCAGTCTGGATACAGTAGGAGATATGGCAGTCTGGATACAATAGATGACATGGTGGTCCGGATACAGTAGGGATATGGCAGTCTGGATACAGTAGATGATATGGTGGTCCGGATACAGTAGGGATATGGCGGTCTGGATACAGTAGGAGATATGGCAGTCTGGATACAGTAGGGGGTATGGCGGTCTGGATACAGTAGATATTGTCAAACGCTTAGTTATCCTATTCAAGTAGGGGGTATGGTGGTCTGGATACAGTAGAGGATATGGCGGTCTGGATACAGTAGAGGGTATGGTGGTCTGGATATAGTAGGGGGTATGGTGGTCTGGATATAGTAGGGGGTATGGTGGTCTGGATATAGTAGGGGGTATGGCGGTCTGGATACAGTAGAGGGTATGGTGGTCTGGATATAGTAGGGGGTATGGTGGTCTGGATATAGTAGGGGGTATGGTGGTCTGGATATAGTAGGGGGTATGGTGGTCTGGATACAGTAGGATATATGACAGTCTGGATAGAGTAGGGATATGGCAGTCTGGATACAGTAGATGATATGGTGGTCCGGATACAGTAGGATATATGGCAGTCTGGATACAGTAGGGGGTATGGCAGTCTGGATACAGTAGGGGGTATGGCGGTCTGGATACAGTAGATATTGTCAAACGCTTAGTTATCCTATTCAAGTAGGGGGTATGGTGGTCTGGATACAGTAGAGGATATGGCGGTCTGGATACAGTAGGGGATATGGCGGTCTGGATACAGTAGAGGATATGGTGGTCTGGATACAGTAGGGATATGGCAGTCTGGATACAGTAGATGATATGGTGGTCCGGATACAGTAGGATATATGGCAGTCTGGATACAGTAGGGGGTATGGCAGTCTGGATACAGTAGGGGGTATGGCGGTCTGGATACAGTAGATATTGTCAAACGCTTAGTTATCCTATTCAAGTAGGGGGTATGGTGGTCTGGATACAGTAGAGGATATGGCGGTCTGGATACAGTAGGGGGTATGGCGGTCTGGATACAGTAGATATTGTCAAACGCTTAGTTATCCTATTCAAGTAGGGGGTATGGTGGTCTGGATACAGTAGATGATATGGTGGTCTGGATACAGTAGATGATATGGTGGTCTGGATACAGTAGGGGGTATGGCGGTCTGGATACAGTAGATATTGTCAAACGCTTAGTTATCCTATTCAAGTAGGGGGTATGGTGGTCTGGATACAGTAGAGGATATGGCGGTCTGGATACAGTAGGGGGTATGGCGGTCTGGATACAGTAGATATTGTCAAACGCTTAGTTATCCTATTCAAGTAGGGGGTATGGTGGTCTGGATACAGTAGATGATATGGTGGTCTGGATACAGTAGATGATATGGTGGTCTGGATACAGTAGGGGGTATGGCGGTCTGGATACAGTAGATATTGTCAAACGCTTAGTTATCCTATTCAAGTAGGGGGTATGGTGGTCTGGATACAGTAGAGGATATGGCGGTCTGGATACAGTAGGGGGTATGGCGGTCTGGATACAGTAGATATTGTCAAACGCTTAGTTATCCTATTCAAGTAGGGGGTATGGTGGTCTGGATACAGTAGATGGTATGGTGGTCTGGATACAGTAGGGGGTATGGCGGTCTGGATACAGTAGATATTGTCAAACGCTTAGTTATCCTATTCAAGTAGGGGGTATGGTGGTCTGGATACAGTAGATGATATGGTGGTCTGGATACAGTAGATGATATGGTGGTCTGGATACAGTAGGGGGTATGGCGGTCTGGATACAGTAGATATTGTCAAACGCTTAGTTATCCTATTCAAGTAGGGGGTATGGTGGTCTGGATACAGTAGGAGATATGGCAGTCTGGATACAATAGATGACATGGTGGTCCGGATACAGTAGGGATATGGCAGTCTGGATACAGTAGATGATATGGTGGTCCGGATACAGTAGGGATATGGCGGTCTGGATACAGTAGGAGATATGGCAGTCTGGATACAGTAGGGGGTATGGCGGTCTGGATACAGTAGATATTGTCAAACGCTTAGTTATCCTATTCAAGTAGGGGGTATGGTGGTCTGGATACATTAGAGGATATGGCGGTCTGGATACAGTAGGGGGTATGGCGGTCTGGATACAGTAGGAGATATGGCAGTCTGGATACAGTAGGAGATATGGCAGTCTGGATACAATAGATGACATGGTGGTCCGGATACAGTAGGGATATGGCAGTCTGGATACAGTAGATGATATGGTGGTCCGGATACAGTAGGGATATGGCGGTCTGGATACAGTAGGAGATATGGCAGTCTGGATACAGTAGGGGGTATGGCGGTCTGGATACAGTAGATATTGTCAAACGCTTAGTTATCCTATTCAAGTAGGGGGTATGGTGGTCTGGATACAGTAGAGGATATGGTGGTCTGGATACAGTAGGGATATGGCAGTCTGGATACAGTAGATGATATGGTGGTCCGGATACAGTAGGGATATGGCGGTCTGGATACAGTAGGAGATATGGCAGTCTGGATACAGTAGGGGGTATGGCGGTCTGGATACAGTAGATATTGTCAAACGCTTAGTTATCCTATTCAAGTAGGGGGTATGGTGGTCTGGATACAGTAGGGGGTATGGTGGTCTGGATACAGTAGAGGATATGGTGGTCCGGATACAGTAGGGATATGGCGGTCTGGATACAGTAGGAGATATGGCAGTCTGGATACAGTAGGGGGTATGGCGGTCTGGATACAGTAGATATTGTCAAACGCTTAGTTATCCTATTCAAGTAGGGGGTATGGCGGTCTGGATACAGTAGATATTGTCAAACGCTTAGTTATCCTATTCAAGTAGGGGATATGGTGGTCTGGATACAGTAGAGGATATGGTGGTCTGGATACAGTAGGATATATGGCAGTCTGGATACAGTAGGAGATATGGCAGTCTGGATACAGTAGAGGATATGGTGGTCCGGATACAGTAGGGATATGGCGGTCTGGATACAGTAGGAGATATGGCGGTCTGGATACAGTAGGAGATATGGAGGTCTGGATACAGTAGGAGATATGGCGGTCTGGATACAGTAGATGATATGGCGGTCTGGATACAGTAGAGGATATGGTGGTCCGGATACAGTAGAGGATATGGTGGTCCGGATACAGTAGGGATATGGTGGTCTGGATACAGTAGGAGATATGGCGATCTGGATCCGGTCTGGAGACACTGTTGCCTTTGGGAGCCGTTAGCATTACCAATGCCGCTATGTCATAGCTGCCACGACGGCTCAAGGAGATGTCTGTGTGAGAATGCCAGACGGAAGCAAGTGTCCCCGAGCTCCGATCCCCTCAGTGCTTATCCCACTGTCAACTACGTGTTGGCTGCTTTACAACACCACGTGACTTTCACATCCCTCAAGGCAACACGGAAGAAACCCTGTCAGTCATGAGACGAATCAAAGCCGATCAAAGCCCCTTGTGCCAAAATGAAAGAAAAATAATGTGAACTACAAGAGTTGAAATAAGAAGGTTACAAAGTATGATGAATGTGACTGAGTTGCTGTGAGATCTCGCGAGAGGCGACAGAGCTTGGAATCACGCTGGGGATGTGTCATTAATGTGAGGAGCTAATAACGCACACTAAGTGTTGTCATCACAGGTTAGGACGGTGTCCCCGGGGGAACTGGCAAGCAAAGGCCAAGCTGATTGTTCAACGTCCAGGTCACGGCGCAGTGGGCGATTAAGAGCACCGCCAGCGTGTCAAGGTGTTAGCCATTCGCTGCTGGTCTAACTGCAGGTTCCCGTCATGCTTAGCGCTACCTGAATACTTCACATTGCAACACTGTGGTGCCATATCTTAAGACTTTATTGGAGTGATGCAGGCGGCGGCGTAGAAGCAGCTGCTGCAGCCTCATCCCGGGCCCTAGCACGCTCACAGGTGGCCTCCACAGCCCCTCTATTTGACCACAAACTTCTCGTTGTCACATGACACACAGGATCAGCGTGGCTTTCCCATACATCGGAGCCACAAGTGGCATCTGTGTTTGAAACACTGAAGGCTTTTCCCCAAAGCAGGATTATCTGTTCAGTGACACGGGCTCTTTTATCATCTAATCTGTCTCAAGCAGGACGTGTGCAAATTAGCAACCCTCAACGTTCTTGTTAGATGGGCTATATGAGTGCGCCTAATGGAATAAATGCGATGAGAATTGATGACAAGGGAAGGAAAAGATCAGAGCGGGCAAGCGCAATTTGGCACAGTGACGCTCTGCGCTTGTAATGACGGTGAATCTGGTCATTGCATAGTGGGAGCATATATCGTGGTTTGTGTCAATGTAGCCTGACCCCCTCCTCAGTCACTCACACTGGCTAAGCTAAGTGGTGTTTGATGTAGGGCTAAGGGGGTAGTGACCGGCTCTGTGGTCATCAGACAGCTATCATCTATGGGGGGCTCTGCGCTTATCTGTTTTGTGCCATAGAGGGTATAGTGACTGTATATGACAGACATACCCCATCTCTGGAGGTCACAAGATCTCGAGGCACACGTGACTTTGTTGTGAGAGTTGGCGGAAGCGGGCAGGAGGCGTTCTGTGTGTGTGGTGAGTTCTGACGACTTCAGCATATGGTCTAGGAGACTGTCTGTGGGCTGCTCAGTGCTCACCTGGGCGTGCAGGCGGGATGGAGTGTGACACAAGCGTGATGAGTCGAGCAGTCACAGCCTGCAGTCCGGCGGGGCCATCAGGAGACCACCAACGACCCGCTCATGTGATGTGACCGGGGACGGGCATCGCCACTATGGTTCATCCACGGACACATATGACCGCTCAAGGCGTTGTACAACAGCAGACACATGTCCAGTCAGAATACTATGGCATTCCTTGACTATGTTAATGAAATATGCAATGAAATTTGTGAGGTCATTGTACAAAACGTGCAGAAATTCTACCCTGGGACTCCAAGCCCCGCACGGAGAGCTAAGCCTCCAAGTCTCAAAGAAAAGTCTGTCCGAAAGTGTAAGAAAACTTATTTTCTGTGCTTATTTGCTCGTCTTGTTTTGCTGGCTCGTGTCTGTGTCCACATTTGCAGACGTTTTCCACCATTCTTATAACTTGAATATTCTGAAAAATGGAGGTCTGACAAAATTACTGCAATTCTCTGGACAATGGTGTTCCCCGGTGGTACTGTGACAAATATCTGCAATGTTCTTTAGCAAAAGTTGATCCCCGATGGGATCTGAGAGACAAATGCTTTGTGCTGAGCTGGCGATCGTGAGTCCTGCGGTAGTCGAGAAGACAATATATATTGGATTAATTTCCGATTAAACCACCAAACATGAATGATATGTAAATTAACTAAGCCTATGCCTATGTCATCTTATTCCACATTCGCCTATTATTCAGTAATAATTAAAAAACAAATAAGTCACGATGTAATATTATACAGTTAATATATTTATGAAATATGTTTTTTTGAAGAAGGATGAGAAATATTGCATGCTAAGTGTTTGTAATGTTGGTGTTGCAGCATCTTCGGACAAGCCCAAGGAGGACGTGTGGAAGGTACACGAGTCCCTCTGCAAGGAATATAACGATGCCTCCGACGAGTACAAGCGCATGCGGGCCGTCATTGACCAGCTGGGGCGGGAGTACGACGGCTCCAAGGAACTGGATTACTTTAGGAGATACCCAGAACTCAAGGGCATGATTAAACGATGTATTTTACATTTAAAGCTAAAAGACGATCCAAATCACCAGCAGCAAATATCCACAGGAATGCGAGAGAAAGAGGAGAAGAGAAAGCGAGCTGAGCATTTAACAGGTAATTATTTTATCAGCATTATCAACTGCTTGCATTTGACAGCAGCTTTACCTGAGACAGGTAATCCTCCATATCATATTGGCGTTCTCATTTCATCCGCAATAACTCACGAGTCATAAAATAGGATTGCCACAGCCGAAATAATGCTGCACTTTAATTAATTAGCCTAACCACAGGTACTATTAATGCAGGTCATATTGGAGAAGTCCTGTGCACAGGGAAAGTTCAGACCATTTCCACGTAACAGATACCCATCTGTGTGTGTCTACACCTACACATGGAATTATATCCGCATATCACCATTATCTGATGTTGCATATGGCGTGTATACATTGTTGAGAAATTTACGCAAATAACATTCTCATTTCGCTTAGATTTATGAAGTACGCCAGTTTTAGGTTACCATTTATATAGGTTGGTTTGTGAATAAATGTTTGCAAGAAAAGATACTCGAGTAACCATTGAGACAGACTATACAGGTAGATTACTGTACCACTGGGGATGACATGATATGGCAAATAGATGGAATCCCAATATATATATATATATATATATATATATATATATATATATATATATATATATATATATATATATATATATATATATATATATATATATATATATATATATATATATATATATATATATATATATATATATATATATATTGTATGTAGATATAGATTTGAATTTTGTTTCATATCATATCAAATATATCTGTCTCAAATTCACTTTATGTTACATGTGCGGTCAATATAGATTAAAAGATGTAACCAGCAGATGTATGTATGCATTGAAGCATTGCATTATGGTCTGCGTTACAAATGTCTGTAGTAAGAAACTGTTGGTCGATAGTTTGTTTCCGGATGATTTGATGCTGTCCTGTCTCAACGTAAAGTGAGAATCTCGCAAGGTCCGAGATCGATGCGGGTTATCAGGTATACAGCTAACTTCTAGCCCATCCAGCACTCCGCAGTGGATATGAATTAAAGATTGCCACTCGTCAAGTATCAGAAAGCATATATTGATGCTTTTGTGAAATATTAATATTCATTACAGAAGATATATTCAACAAAATCAGCTATCTGCAACACAGTGTCCAATATCTGCCATACGATGTCCAATATCTGCAATACGATGGCCAATATCTGAGAACATGGTGTCCAACATGTTACACCCATGGTGTCCAATATTTCACAACACAGTGTCCAATATCTCAAAACAGTGTCCACTATCTCACAAAACAGTGTCCAATATCTCACAACACAGTGTCCAACATCTCACAACACAGTGTCCAATATCTCACAACACAGTGTCCAACATCTCACAACACAGTGTCCAACATCTCACAACACAGTGTCCAACATCTCACAACACTGATATCAGACGAAGTGGTGCCTATTTTCCACGTTCATAATGTACATCAATGGCTGTAACAGTAGCTACTCTGTGTTCAGAGAGATAGAGTCCACTCTTTCTCATTTCAAAGATAATGATGTACTCAGATATCAGAGGAAGCTGTCCAATCGCTCTAATAATCTCTTCCCATCCTCACAATTATATCCTTAGGATATATTCCAAGCGAACTGCTCATTTCATAAACAAGGAAAGTTTCATATTTGTTAGAACAAGACAACCAGTTTCTGTGATCACATTGTGACATGCCTGCAAGCCTTTCAATCGATGTGTTAATAAAAGAAAACATGCAATTTGTAGGGAAGATCATTGATGTGTTGCTTTGTCGTATTGTTCACATCTTATCCTGTTGTTTTGAAGTCTCGGCACATCTCACCATTTGCGAGAACATGTCATTGTCACGAATATAAATAGGATTGTGTTGAGATAAAATATTTGAAATCTCGTGCCGCCGCGGGAAGGCTAATAAGGGAAATATTCACTGTTGGTTTGGCTTGTGAATTAAACCAGAAGTGACAAGGTTTGGCAAGCTTAAAAAACCCACTCCTTTCGATCAAGCCAATATTAACCTCCTTATTGTGTTTGGACAAATTTCCAACAAAGTGCAGATTGTATAAAGTTTCAATTCATTGTAGTTCGATATTAAAGTCCAGCCTTTGAGTGACACAAAATACAGAATAATAGAGTAAGATATATGATTTGTTATTGGCATCGGTTGAATAAATCCATTGTTTAAAATGTCCTGGTAAAATTGGTGTATCCAAACCTAAGATCCTCTTATAATGAATACCAGATTTCTTTGACAGTTTTCCACGGAAGGCAGCGGATGTCACCGTATTTGATGGTCCTGTCTCCCCTGCCCCCTATGTGTGTCAAAGGATGTCTCTCTATTTGATGGTCCTGTCTCCCCTGCCCCCTATGTGTGTCAAAGGATGTCTCTCTATTTGATGGTCCTGTCTCCCCTGCCCCCTATGTGTGTCATTGGGAGTCACTGTATTTGATGGTCCTGTCTCCCCTGCCCCCTATGTGTGTCAAAGGATGTCTCTCTATTTGATGGTCCTGTCTCCCCTGCCCCTTATGTGTGTAAAAGGATGTCACCGTATTTGATGGTCCTGTCTCCCCTGCCCCCTATGTGTGTAAAAGGATGTCTCTCTATTTGATGGTCCTGTCTCCCCTGCCCCCTATGTGTGTCAAAGGATGTCTCTCTATTTGATGGTCCTGTCTCCCCTGCCCCTTATGTGTGTAAAAGGATGTCTCTCTATTTGATGGTCCTGTCTCCCCTGCCCCCTATGTGTGTCATTGGGTGTCACTGTATTTGACGGTCCTGTCTCCCCTGCCCCCTACGTGTGTCAAAGGATGTCACTGTATTTGACGGTCCTGTCTCCCCTGCCTCCTATGTGTGTCAAAGGATGTCACTGTATTTGATGGTCCTGTCTCCCCTGACCCCTATGTGTGTCATTGGGTGTCACTCTATTTGATGGTCCTGTCTCCCCTGCCCCTTATGTGTGTCAAAGGATGTCACTGTATTTGATGGTCCTGTCTCCCCTGCCCCCTATGTGTGTCAAAGGATGTCACTGTATTTGATGGTCCTGTCTCCCCTGCCCCTTATGTGTGTCAAAGGATGTCACTGTATTTGATGGTCCTGTCTCCCCTGCCCCCTATGTGTGTCATTGGGTGTCACTCTATTTGATGGTCCTGTCTCCCCTGCCCCCTATGTGTGTCAAAGGATGTCACTGTATTTGATGGTCCTGTCTCCCCTGCCCCCTATGTGTGTCATTGGGTGTCACTCTATTTGATGGTCCTGTCTCCCCTGCCCCCTATGTGTGTCAAAGGATGTCACCGTATTTGATGGTCCTGTCTCCCCTGCCCCTTATGTGTGTCAAAGGATGTCACTGTATTTGATGGTCCTGTCTCCCCTGCCCCTTATGTGTGTCAAAGGATGTCACTGTATTTGATGGTCCTGTCTCCCCTGCCCCTTATGTGTGTCAAAGGATGTCACCGTATTTGATGGTCCTGTCTCCCCTGCCCCCTATGTGTGTCATTGGGTGTCACTCTATTTGATGGTCCTGTCTCCCCTGCCCCTTATGTGTGTCAAAGGATGTCACTGTATTTGATGGTCCTGTCTCCCCTGCCCCTTATGTGTGTCAAAGGATGTCACCGTATTTGATGGTCCTGTCTCCCCTGCCCCCTATGTGTGTCATTGGGTGTCACTCTATTTGATGGTCCTGTCTCCCCTGCCCCTTATGTGTGTCAAAGGATGTCACTGTATTTGATGGTCCTGTCTCCCCTGCCCCCTATGTGTGTCAAAGGATGTCACTGTATTTGATGGTCCTGTCTCCCCTGCCCCTTATGTGTGTCAAAGGATGTCACTGCATTTGATGGTCCTGTCTCCCCTGCCCCCTATGTGTGTCAAAGGATGTCACTGTATTTGATGGTCCTGTCTCCCCTGCCTCCTATGTGTGTCAAAGGATGTCACTGTATTTGACGGTCTTATCTCCCCTGCCTCCTATGTGTGTCAAAGGATGTCACTGTATTTGATGGTCCTGTCTCCCCTGCCCCCTATGTGTGTCAAAGGATGTCACTGTATTTGATGGTCCTGTCTCCCCTGCCCCCTATGTGTGTCAAAGGATGTCTCTCTATTTGATGGTCTTATCTCCCCTGCCTCCTATGTGATGTCACTCTATTTGATGGTCCTGTCTCCCCTGCCCCCTATGTGTGTCAAAGGATGTCACTGTATTTGATGGTCCTGTCTCCCCTGCCCCCTATGTGTGTCAAAGGATGTCACTCTATTTGACAGTCCCGTCTCCCCTGCCTCCTATGTGTGTCAAAGGATGTCACTCTATTTGACAGTCCCGTTGCATGTCACTCTATTTGATGGTCCTGTCTCCCCTGCCCCCTATGTGTGTCATTGGGTGTCACTCTATTTGATGGTCCTGTCTCCCCTGCCTCCTATGTGTGTCAAAGGATGTCACTCTATTTGATGGTCCTGTCTCCCCTGCCTCCTATGTGTGTCATTGGGTGTCACTGTATTTGATGGTCCTGTCTCCCCTGCCCCCTATGTGTGTCAAAGGATGTCACTCTATTTGACAGTCCCGTCTCCCCTGCCTCCTATATGTGTCATTGCATGTCGCTCTATTTGATGGTCCTGTCTCCTCTGCCCCCTATGTGTGTCAAAGGATGTCACTGTATTTGATGGTCCTGTCTCCCCTGCCCCCTATGTGTGTCATTGGGTGTCACTCTATTTGATGGTCCCGTCTCCCCTGCCTCCTATATGTGTCATTGCATGTCACTCTATTTGATGGTCCTGTCTCCCCTGCCCCCTATGTGTGTCAAAGGATGTCACTCTATTTGATGGTCCTGTCTCCCCTGCCCCTTATGTGTGTCATTGGGTGTCACTCTATTTGATGGTCTTATCTCCCCTGCCTCCTATGTGTGTCAAAGGATGTCACTCTATTTGATGGTCCTGTCTCCCATGCCCCCTATGTGTGTCATTGCATGTTACCGTATTTGATAGTCCTGTCTCCCCTGCACCTTATGTGTGTTATTGGTCATCATTTGCCACTGCCTTTAGTTCGGACTTTGCCAATCTTGGTCCAATTTCAATATCAGTGAGCTTGATGGATTTCCAGATCCATCATGCCAGCAAGCCGCCAGACTTCCGCAAAAGATTTGCCCATTTGATTGTAATATTGAGCTCATGCCATCTCTGGTTTGTTGCTTGTGAATCTACAATAGGCTGGCCAGAGTGATCACGTCTGTGTTGTCTGACACCAAAACCCATCACTGAATAATGTAACAATCTGCAGATAAAGCCAAGGTTCTTGCTGACAGTCACCCCTATCTACATATCTATTACTCTATCTTTTGTCATTATCAGGTTGCAATCTTTTGTCAAGATGGATATCTCACTGGACCCATTGATGCTAAATAAAACATCTCTGATAAGGCTCAGGTTATTTCCCTACTTATTTTAGTCCACCTGCTTAGTATAAACCATTCTAGGAGATATACAAGTCCAGTATGAAGAAACTGCTTTGTTCTTTTTACCTGCTTTCCTCAGTTATATACGATTAAAGCTGTGCTTCCTTTGTTTCGAATGTCACGTGGGGTAAGACAATGTAAACATGCATCTACATGTAAGACGCCAGAAAAAAAGTATATAAAAGAAAACCTATCTAATGCAGAATACATCCAGACAGATCTCATATTTCACATGCCCCTGGAGTTACAATCACTGCAATTCATATTTCCGTATTCTCTATCAGAATGATCTGGGCGACAGAGGAAGAGCATATTGGCGAACCATGTTGATTGACCCCAACATAGCTACCAACATTCTACAGAGCATTCAGGCAAATACATTAGGAGAGTTATATAGGTTAACATGTACATTGTTGCAAATCGCTTTTGTTATGGCCTGATGAGAACAGGAAGGTGTACGTGACAACCAACAGATCTCTTCTTCCCAATGTTATGAGTTTCTTACTTCCTGTCCCAGGGTCTATGCCAGCTTATTGCGTATTTATGGTGGGTGTCCCGGGGTGGTGGAGGTGAGGCCGGCATCCGGTGGTGGGCAGGGATATTCCTACCTGCATTGCCTGCAGCCTCCTGCAGGAGTATTCAAAGACATTCCTCAGCTGAGGACAACAGAATGGACCAATATCTATATTTCCACAACATTTGTAATTGCTGTTATTATGCACAGAAATATCTTTATATTTTGATTGGTTCAGGATGCTTGACCAATAAAAAAAACCCCGTGAAAGGTCTGTGAAACCAGCAGCGTGTTAGGCTGTGGTCTTAGGCTGTAGTCAGCAAAAACCAGAAGTGTGCTAGGCTGTGGTTTGTGAAGCTATAAGTGTGTTAGACTGTGGTTTGTGAAGCCGGAAGTGTGTTAGGCTGTGGTCTTAGGCTGTAGTCAGCAAAAACCAGAAGTGTGCTAGGCTGTGGTTTGTGAAGCTATAAGTGTGTTAGACTGTGGTTTGTGAAGCCGGAAGTGTGTTAGGCTGTGGTTTATGAAGCCAGAAGTGTGTTATGCTGTGGTTTGTGAAGCCGGAAGTGTGTTAGGCTGTGGTTTGTGAAGCCAGACGTGTGTTAAGCTGTGGTTTGTGAAGCCAGACGTGTGTTAGGCTGGGGTTTGTGAAGTCGGAAGTGTGTTAGGCTGTGGTTTGTGAAGCCAGAAGTGTGTTAGGCTGTGGTTTGTGAAGCCAGAAGTGTGTTAGGCTGTGGTTTGTGAAGCCAGAAGTGTGTTAGGCTGTGGTTTGTGAAGCCAGACGTATGTTAGGCTGTGGTTTGTGAAGCCAGAAGTGTGTTAGGCTGTGGTTTGTGAAGCCAGAAGTGTGTTAGGCTGTGGTGCCAATCCATATGTATGAAGCAGGGACAAATAATTCAACCATTTTCCTTTCATAGCTGACAATGCTTTGAAGCAATATACAAATAATCACTTAATATGATGTTTCATTACGTCAAAATGTCAAAAACCTGCCATCGACAATAAACTGGTTGTCACAGCTGTCTTTCCAAATTGTCACGTAAGAAAAAGGCTAATTGCACGTGCTGTTCCGTCTGAATAAAATGCTGATAACTTCCTTGACGACTTACCTTATCTCCGCTTATATCATATCTCAGTGCATCATGCGTTAACTTACCTCCGCTTATATCATATCTCAGTGCATCTTACGTTAACTTACCTCCGCTTATATCATATCTCAGTGCATCATATGTTAACTTACCTCTGCTTCCATCATATCTCAGTGCATCATATGTTAACTTACCTCTGCTTATATCATATCTCAGTGCATCATATGTTAACTTTACTTACTTCTGCTTACATTGTATCTTGGTGCTTCATACGTTAACTTACCTCTGCTTATATCATATCTCAGTGCATAATACGTTAACTTACCTCTGCTTATATCATATCTCAGTGCATAATACGTTAACTTACCTCTGCTTATATCATATCTCAGTGCATACTACGTTAACTTACCTCTGCTTACATCATATCTCAGTGCATCATATGTTAACTTACCTCTGCTTATATCATATCTCAGTGCATCATATGTTAACTTACCTCTGCTTATATCATATCTCAGTGCATCATACGTTAACTTACCTCTGCTTACATCATATCTCAGTGCATCATATGTTAACTTACCTCTGCTTATATCATATCTCAGTGCATCATACGTTAACTTACCTCTGTTTATATCATATCTCAGTGCATCATACGTTAACTTACCTCTGCTTACATCATATCTCAGTGCATCGTATGTTAACATACCTCTGCTTACATCATATCTCAGTGCATCATACGTTAACTTACCTCTGTTTATATCATATCTCAGTGCATCATACGTTAACTTACCTCTGCTTACATCATATCTCAGTGCATCATATGTTAACTTACCTCTGCTTATATCATATCTCATTGCATCATACGTTAACTTACCTCTGTTTATATCATATCTCAGTGCATCATACGTTAACTTACCTCAACTTACATCATATCTCAGTGCATCGTATGTTAACTTACCTCTGCTTACATCATATCTCAGTGCATCATACGTTAACTTACCTCTGTTTATATCATATCTCAGTGCATCATACGTTAACTTACCTCTGCTTACATCATATCTCAGTGCATCATACGTAAACTTACCTCTGTTTATATCATATCTCAGTGCATCATACGTTAACTTACCTCTGCTTACATCATATCTCAGTGCATCATACGTTAACTTACCTCTGCTTACATCATATCTCAGTGCATCATACGTAAACTTACCTCTGTTTATATCATATCTCAGTGCATCATACGTTAACTTACCTCTGCTTATATCATATCTCAGTACATCATACGTTAACTTACCTCCGCTTATATCATATCTCAGTGCATCATACGTTAACTTACCTCTGCTTACATCATATCTCAGTGCATCATAAGTTAACTTACCTCTGTTTATGTCATATCTGAGGGCATCATACGTTAACTTACCTCTGCTTACATCATATCTCAGTGCATCATACGTTAACTTACCTCTGCTTACATCATATCTCAGTGCATCATACGTTAACTTAACTTACCTCCGCTTATATCATATCTCAGTGCATCATACGTTAACTTACCACTGACTACCAAGTCCTCTGCTCATGCTGTTTTTCGTATGAATAAAGTACTGATAAACTTCCTTAACAACTTAACTTACCTCTGCTTATATCGTATCTCAGTTTATCACACGTTTATAACTCAACTTACCTCTGCTGATAATGTATCTTAGAACACCATATGATGATGAAAAATTGGTTATATCTCTCGTAATACATGTTTTAGATTAGTGCGATTAACGGTTACCATGGCAACTAGCTAGCAGTGTCACTATATGAAGACAATACCTAATAATGTCTCAGATTGACACAATATAAATTATTCGTTTGAATGTTTTAAACATTTCAATATCATGTTTCACGAGCGAAATTCATTATAATAAAATGGCGATATTACACAAAACTGAAGTGGGCTTTTTGGGTTTATACTTCGCGTCAAGGCATTTCCGTTCTGAAAGTTTTGAACCAATCAGCCAATAAGAGTGTCACCTAATCGCCACTGCTGAAGGTATGTGGAATGGTATAAAAAATTAAACCCGAAAATACTTACGTGACCCTTCAAATAATCACATTAATAACGGTTTAAAAAAAAAAAAATGGTATAGTCATATGACCCAAAATTTCAAGCTAGGTCTTGGAACAGCAACTTCAAACTATCGTCATCTTGTAGATCTAACATAGGCCCCACAGAAGCACGTGACCGGAAGGGCAGGTAATTGCACCTCAGACCTCGAGACTGAGCTCGCATGCGCGACATTACACTTGGTGACATCAGCATTCACGCATCAACTTCTCATCTGATACTATTAGCCCTTCTACCTTTAGTGGAATATACAGATGTGATTCAGTGTCATCGCCATAGAGCTACTCCTACTTCAATATACTGACTTAAACTGGTGGAGCCAATTGGTTTTGCCGAATAAACTTAAAGATGTAGCAACGTGCAGAAAGCTTTAAATCTGAGACGTGTTGGGTCGAATGCCAGACATCCCAATATAATTTTGGCCCTGACTGCCTTATTTTTCTACGTAACATTTGTGTATTGGAATTCATGTACGCGTAATGGGCATGTGGCATATTTCTTTTGATGAATTCAACGATAAAATCTAAGATGTGTATTTCCATTAGATCTTCTAAATATATATTTAAACACATCGGTTACATTACAAGAATTATTGTGCCGAAGAGAATTTCTCCTTTTGAGATGAAAGGAAAATGTTATAACTATGTTAAATCTCACACTTTTGTAATATTTATTTTCAAGCAGATCATATTTCATAATGTTGGCATTGACAAAGGACTGACAAGTACACGGCGCATCAGGAAGGCTCCGGGAAGCCAGCGTGCATCCCACAATATCCATTATGCCTGCGGTGCAGTGCCGTGAACAAGGAGATGTCCTTGGAAAATATTGCCAATGTTTAACTTACATCAGAGCACTGTGTTATTGTTATTGCAAAAAACAACAACAATCAGGATGAAATCACTTTGAATATTTTGAATAGAACTGGCATTTCAAGTCCATCAGCCAATATCGTCGACTGTGGGCACAATCAAATGTTAATATTTTATACAGTTGGTTGGCTTGACAGCACCGCAGATAAATACGATCAAATGTCTAAAGCCTCCCATGTTTGAAGACAATATTGTAAATGCTAACATGCTATCATGTTTCAAAGCTTTGAAGTTTAAGATTAGCTTATAACATGTTATAAACCACACCCTTATCTCCCCCTTATATACTTATATATTTTGCCTTGATAAATACCTGTAAAGCTATTGATACACACACACACACACCCACACCCACATACACACACACCACACATGGACATAATTGTAACAGTTCAAATATAGCGGTTAGGCTCATATAACTGGAAAAAGGTGCATATCGTTAACATATGTTCCGCATTGGTGGATGGTATATGGCGGTGAGTGTTGGTGCAGGTGTGAGAGGCAGGATATCCAGGCATTGAGGTCACAAAGACCGCTCAGCAACCAATGCACCATTTCACTTCCATTTCTGTATTCCTAATATCACCAAGCAGGTGATCATCACACCTTCATTACAACATTGGCAAGACTGCAATAATCTAAACTTCTTCGTTTCAAATGAGATACACATGCTTCCTACTGAAAAAAATGTTTGAAATAATAGCAATATGATATTGGATTTCAACAAAGATACTTAGCATTGCTACTGTAATAATAATCTTTTTCGTACACATATTTTGTTATTTCCTTGCCATGGTTAATTAAAGAGTGGTAATATCAGAATCATACATTCAAAAATAAACTTTGGTATTGTTGGAAACATGATACATTCGATATCTTTTTCTTTCTTTTTGTAATTTACATTATGTATCCGATGTGGTCACATTTAGTACTAAACGAATGTTGTTCGTTGTTTTCGCTGATATATCTGACATATAAATTCAACATGTTATCTACATGGTCCTGGGATATTTTATCGACATGTCCACTGATAGATCAAACATGATATAAATGACTTCTCTTGAAGAAACATTTGAAAGACATGCGAATATAAAGGACATGGCTACATTTGATGCAAGTCCCAACAGGTGTAATTCAAATAAGGGGGCTTATTGTAAGACCCAAGTAGCTGGAGAGTATTTGTGAGGCTCTTATATTGGTGTGTTAAGATACTTGAAGCTGATGGACGCCGCCATCTTGGAAAGGAGGTTCAGCAGCAAACCGGAAGTGGCCTGATGGTGGTCATTGAAGGCGGCCGGTCCCATGCTGGAGCATAGTCATTAACGTAGGTTTCTACTCTGCCTAACAAGCTATGCCTTGTCGTGTTATATAAAGACACCACAGAACAAACCCACTTGTGTGAAGATTATACGCTCAGGTGGCACTTAACACAGATCAATGACTCATTCAATTTTAGCCAACTTATTTCAACTGGACATACCAACTGCCCTAAGTGACAAAGATACAGCATTTGCCATGGTGGGATTTAACAGTATTTGTTGTATTTCAGGACATTTTACATTTAGATTTAGATTTAAATATGTGAACGGTGGTATTGGTGAATATACTGCATATCGTAAGCTAAAACTATAGAAGGCAATAAATATCACAGTGATATTTTATCCTGCCACAAATGTAACTTATCTTCTCTACAGTAAAACCTTACTCAGAACAGACCTATAAATGTAAGAGACTCACCATTCACGTCACATCAAGCACATAACATTATGAACACCCATGGGAAGCCTCACTCCTGAATTATTATTGCTGTTCTTCATTCAAGTCACAACCAGGGCATCACCTTCTGCTCACCAGATGTCACCAGTGTCACATAAACTGTCATTTCATGAAATAACCTACAAAAACTCATTCTCAGCCTTTTATGAGCCGAGGGTTTTCAGAATTTTATTTCGCCCTTGGTCATTAACTAAACACCATATTGGACACTCAAAATTCACCATTATCATTCCAGCCGAAACATTCAGCAAACTTATCTGTATACCACACATGTGCGTATATGTGGGTGTGCGTAGATATGTGGGTGTGCGTAGATATGTGGGTGTGCGTAGATATGTGGGTGTGCGTAGATATGTGCATGCATGTACGTATATTTGCATGCATAATCTTGTTGAACAATATGAGATACTTTGAAGGTTCGTTTCGTTCACATGATCATCAGAAGCATAAGGAGTATGTTTAGATGACGTTTACCACGAATAGGTTTGGATGGCGGCATCTTTGAGACAGCCAATGCTGAATGCATAATGTGCTGTTTACATCGGTCTTTTTATAAAGACGTATTTCTGATAGCTCGAGATTATATATATCTTAAAAATGAAACAGTAATGCTATGAATATGTTTATCATGCTGAATGTTCTAAATTGGGGATAACGGTGGCAGCGATGATAGCAGAATGTACGCAAACAACATTCATAAATCCACATTAAAATATATTCAACCATTTCAGAAATACCTGGCGTAAATGTTGTAGTCAGTTGTGACATGGGATTGGTAGTTTTATTGCTTTTAAGCCAGATATGTTTGTTAGCCATTAAAAATGCTCGGTTTCGCAAATCCTACATCTTAGTGGTGCAATTAGTGCTCTGTGCGCCACAGCGAGGCTGCAGATCTCTTGTCACGCGATAAGGTCATACTTCTTTGCTGCATAATTAGGACATAGTTGTTTGTTACACGCTGATGTCAATCTCATCTGTTTTATTATATATCTGTTTAATATTGCTTTCAAATAAGAAATAAGCGTATTTAATAATTGGGGGCGATAATGGTTTTATAAAACATTCAAAGTTTGAAACTGTTCAGGCCATATCAACAAAAAGTTTCATAAAAAGGTTTTCGTTGTAAGAATGTGGTGACTTTGCTAATGTTCACCTTTGGAACTTGTAGTGAGTCAAAGGTAAAAAGATGAATATCTGTCTTTGTGCATAAAAACAGTATATGAACATGGATTGTTAATGTCACGAAATCCTTTACTTAATGTGATACACAATGTCAAGGTCCACGATGATATAACCCGGCAGAAGATCGGTACAGCCAGGTAAATAAATCCCCCCTGATTGCAATATACATGACGATCTGACGTGCGTTTGTTCAGTTGAGAAAGCTCATTAATGGATATCAGTGTCCAAGTAATGTATCAAGGAAACGCGGCGACTATCCGTGTGACCGAGTGCGTACAGAGGTATGTGTGTGTGTGCGCGCGTGTGTGTGTGTGTGTGTGTGTGTGTGTATGTGTGTGTGTGTGTATGATCGTGCAGCAGCTTCTTATAAACACATCTGCATACCTACTGCACTAAAAATCAATATTATGCTACCTTCAACTATGACTTCGTTCAAATTGATTTTTCTCCAAGTTCAAAGATATTGATAAGTTTTCCTTTTTTATACACATTAGCATTACTATCTAGTTTATATTCGTGTTTGATCGTTTAATTCAATTGGTCCATGTTTTTCTGCATACATCGCGGATAATACAATTAAAATGTCATAATCAATCATAAGCATATATGTGATCCCATCAAGGGGTATTTATGTGACCAAAGCATATTCTACAAATCTCAATATTCCGATAAGTATAAAAATAATGCTTCTGGTCTTTTGATACACAACAACAAAACCGGACCCGACCCTTGATTCCTGTAGCACCTGCTTCCCCAAGGCAATATAGAACTCCCAAAAACACCTTGCCAACCCGCGTGAAGCGAAATCAAGACAATGAGTTAGGTGATTAAAATAGGTCAAATCATCAAGTGAATTTATAATTTCTTAGTTTATCACTTTTATAAACAAGAATTTACAAAACATAAGGTTTAATCTGGTCTTGAAAATTCATACTTATTATAAGAGCCAATCGTAGTGAACGACAATATCACTCGTGTACATATTACATATAGAAAATGGAGCCACACCCACAAAGCCTAAAAAAGAAGAGAAAGGTCAACACTGAGCCTAAGATAAGCCCACAAAACAATAGATATCATATTACTACAAAATAGAAGTTCTTTGCATTTGTTTCCTAAAATTATTGTTTTACGGAAAGATCGCAAAAAAACATAAACATGTTCGTCATAATAACCGTATTCACTTATCAAGGGTTAAAAGGACAAGATGAGTATTATTCTATCAAGTACGTTACAAACGTCAAGTACATTACATATGTCAAGTACATTACATATGCCAAGTACATTACCTATGCCAAGTAGATTACATATGTCAAGTACATCAAGTACATCAGGTACGTCAAGTACATCAAGTACATCAAGTACGTCAAGTACATCAAGTATGTCAAGTATGTCAAGTACATCAAGTACATCAAGTATGTCAAGTATGTCAAGTATGTCAAGTATGTCAAGTACATCAAGTATGTCAAATACATCAAGTATGTCAAGTATATCAAGTGCGTCAAGTACATCAAGTACATCAAGTACTATACTTTTAAGGGAAATGGGTTCGTCCCATTCTAATGTATTTATTGTATAGATGCTTTCAAAATATCATTATGTAAATATGCAATTTCGATATGGGGTTATAAAAACTCTGACACTCGGTGCCGACTTTGATATAGTCTATAGACTTCATGAAATTCTGACCAATTTATCAAGATGATTCTGATGAGACATATTGTTACAATTAAGAAAGCATCATATTATGCGGGCTGTTATTTGAGATTGGTTTAAATAAAGGCATCATATGTAGAAATGCCATAATGTGCTAGAATGGCATGATGAATATATGATAACCACTTGTAACACCAACTGACTATCTATCTAAATGTAAATTGAACCATCTCTTTATGTAAGTTGTCCCCCTTGGATGTTATTCTGGCCTAACCTTTGAGCGTCCATCATCCACAAATACTGTGTAGAAGCTGTAAGCATCTGTGTAATGCATTATATAAAACCTACACCAGTGTGTCACATTGTCAAAGAGAAACACAAGGGGAGTCACATTGTCTGAGACAAACACAAGTGGAATCAGTGTCACGTCAGAGACAAACACAAGTGAAATCAGTGTCACGTCAGAGACAAACACAAGTGGAATCAGTGTCACATCAGAGACAAACACAAGTGGAATCAGTGTCACGTCAGAGACAAACACAAGTGAAATCAGTGTGTCACATTCATTACACAAAACACAAGCAATATCAGTGTACTCATTTTTACACCAACTGAATCACTGCGCACCAATTACTAAAACATAAGCCATAAGCGTGTCGTTTTGTAAGTTAACAACCCAGGTGAAATTGAATGTACTTTGTTTCAGCATAGACGAAGACATTGTCATGAAGTCCAGGTCTCTTATACGTATCAAACTGAGAGTGCAGTTGAAAGCCAGAATAATAACACAGATACAGAAATGCCGCTCTCATTACCATATCAGGATAAATATATATTTCATATACAAATTCCCTAGAAGATATGTACACAACACAATATTCTATTAATGTGAAATTCTGAAACACTTTCAATGAAAAGAGGCTTCTGGAAAAGCCAATTTACGGCGGCCGTAAATATGCATAATAATATCAAGCAAGTGACAAACAAGACGGGGATATACCACCCGATGATCAGTTGTGATGTGATGTGTGACATCATAAAGAGACAGACATCTCGGATGGGGTGATGAGATTTACATGGTCATTGAGAGACATTGCAGCTCGACTCTTGACCTTTGCTGTAGATTGCAATCTGCGCTGTGACACAATGACGGCTAATGCGGCGCTGAAGCAATTCACAACCTGCTCATGCCGAGGCCGATAAAATCTCGGCTTAACAAAGCATGCTATCATGATGCAGTTCACGAGCTGGGCGAGATCTTCTCTGTGATTTGGGAGTGTATTTGTTGCTTATTTACATCTGATGTGCCCACAAAGTAATTTATGATGAGAATAGGACGTTTATAACAATCCACAAATGTGTTTTGTGACAGGAAAATATTGGACTCAATGACATAAGTCGACTTCTACTTTTGGCATTCTGCCAGTAAGCATCACCTATACCTCCTTGTGTGGAGATTTAGAATAAGATTCAGAAGAGCTTTATCAATGGTTGAAATGAAAATTCCCTCATTACACAATTGAGAACGATTTCTCTTTTCTTAAACACGAAAACGAGGCTGATGAACAGAGTGCACCATGATTAATCCACCAATTAGGACAGCCTGGGGTGACTGGAGCGACACCTGTCGTCAGTGTTGAAGCACAGCCAATTTGTCACAGGAGATGCTGGGGTGGTGAACAAATCATGACCTTCAGGTTATAAAGGTCACATTGAGAATCACCGCCATAACAGCCAGGAAGCCTTTCTTGTTTACAAGTGAAATTAATTACTTTCATTCTAGTCTGAATTCTTAACGCTGTCTGTTATTACCAGTGCAATCATTAATCCTGCAAAAGAAAGGGGTCAACGTTCAGTTCATGTTGACCAAGACCCACGTCTACAGGTTATGTCATTCAGTGTTAGAGTGCACAACCTGGAGGAGAGTACATACCTTGTCATATGTATCCGGTCCGACTCACCTCACCTGTAGCACTTCACAATCAAAGACATCAATTAATCACACAGCCCGTGTACACTAAGCCAATATTTTGGCATATCAAAAAGCTCACACCTCTAGGTTTACCATAAGTCGATCTCTTAGAATATCTACCTCGCGATCCTGAAATAAAGGTGGACTTTTGGTGCAAGAAAAACAAGATTGATTAAGTAGGATATGTTCACCTAATGTAGTGTTGATCTTCTGTCTTGTGGTGGATGAGAAATCAATTATCTGAACTTTCCCGAGACAAAACCTTTACCCAGATCGTAGGCATTAGAAAAGTCCTTATTTTACCACAAAGTTGATTTTGTGCTTCATAAACGACAAATACAGACATTTGTATCCATTTGATGATGATAATAATAATAATAATAATAATAATAATAATAATAATAATAATAATAATAATAATAATAATAATAATTATAATAATAATAATAAAATTTGTAAAGCGCTGATACCATACAAGTCTGTTCATAGCGCTGAATTGTAGCGCTTTTTGCGGTGTATTGTGGGAATACTGGACAATAAGGGCATTATGGGTCCACCATACCTGTTTTGCCCAATCACCGTCACATCCGAAAGGCGTCATGGAAAACATGATCTCCGACTTCATAATAACATGAGGCATCACGACCAAGCAACAAACTTTGGTGTGATATTTCATACAACAGCATTTTTTATATGAATTGGTCGCACCATGGAATTATGTTGGTCATGATGCCATTCAAGGTCAAAGACACCAGACATTTGTTTAGGATCTTACTGTCCATTAAAATATATCCACAAAAAAGAACACATAAAACCTCACAGGTTGCAATGTTGTCTCCACAGTCTACTAACTGTTTTCCCTTGTTTGCGTACTCAAGATGTGCATCGATTGCATCTGTAGTTTTGATCACATATAAATGCATATTTTGTTTCTATCATTCTTTTCATTTTCTAACTTTGTTTCGGCAATGATGTATTTCCAACTTTGACAAACTTTCATAATGAAGATAAGATGAGCGCCGAGGGTATGGCTATTCTTTCCATCTCCCCCAGCAGTTTTAATGTATTTATTACTGGTAATCCATCCTTTGCTTTTTACAAGTATACTTTTAATCATATGGAACTATTCGGTGGATATTTGGGACTTTGGGACCCTTGGCCAATCTGTAGTCAATCCGCTAGGTGTCATTGCGGTGAAATGTCAGTCATTAACCAGTGGATATATCCTGGACCGTCAATAGTCACCCCAGTTGATCCCGATTGGGTGCAGCACTACCATACCATAGTCATCCACCTCACAGGAAGTGACCCACTGCCATGTCACCGCTTACCACTATGCACACATCTCCATAATGTATGGGCGATATCATGACATACTAACAACACTCAGTCAACATAATGGCCGAGAAGAGACAGAGTGATGTATAGGCACATTCATTGACCTTCTATCTCCCTCAATCGTGATGCCTTTGGGTAATCAGCAAAAGAGACCAACAAATATCTACTCATGCTGTTATGCACTCATGTCTTAGAGGATACAGCTCACAGGGTGTGAGTGTAGGTGCTTCATGTTAGGTGTGTAGGTGCTTCATGTTATGAGTGAAGGTGCTTCATGTTAGGTGTGTAGGTGCTTCATGTTATGAGTGTAGGTGCTTCATGTTAGCAGTGTAGGTGCTTCATGATAGAGTGTAGGTGCTTCATGTTAGGTGTGTAGGTGTTTCATGTTAGGAGTGTAGGTGCTTCATGTTAGAGTGTAGGTGCTTCATGTTAGGAGTGAAGGTGCTTCATGTTAGAGTGTAGGTGCTTCATGTTAGAGTGTAGGTGCTTCATGTTAGGAGTGAAGGTGCTTCATGTTAGAGTGTAGGTGCTTCATGTTAGAGTGTAGGTGCTTCATGTTAGGACTGTAGGTGCTTCATGTTAGCAGTGTAGGTGCTTCATGATAGAGTGTAGGTGCTTCATGTTAGAGTGTAGGTGCTTCATGTTAGAACTGTAGGTGCTTCATGTTAGGAGTGTAGGTGCTTCATGTTAGGAGTGTAGGTGCTTCGTGTTAGAGTGTAGGTGCTTCATGTTAGGAGTGTAGGTGCTTCGTGTTAGGAGTGTAGTTGCTTCATGTTAGGAGTGTAGGTGCTTCATGTTAGGAGTGTAGGTGCTTCATGTTAGGAGTGTAGGTGCTTCTTGTTTGGAAAGTAAGTGCTCCATATCGGGAAAGTAAGTGCTCCATGTTAGGAGTGAAAGTGTAAGTGTTTCATGTTAGGCTAGTAAGTGCTCCATATCGGGAAAGTAAGTGCTCCATGTTAGGAGTGCAAGTGTAAGGGTTTCATGTTAGGCTAGTAAGTGCTCCATATCGGGAAAGTAAGTGCTTCATGTTAGGAGTGCAAGTGTAAGTGTTCCATATTAGGCTAGTAAGTGCTCCATATCGGGAAAGTAAGTGCTCCATGTTAGGAGTGCAAGTGTAAGGGTTTCATGTTAGGCTAGTAAGTGCTCCATATCGGGAAAGTAAGTGCTCCATGTTAGTAGTGCAAGTGTAAGTGTTTCATGTTAGGAATGCAAGTGCTTAAAAAATGCTCATTTTTTTCATTCACGATATGGCACTTATGATATTTATATTTGTAATATAATACTGAATTAATATTCCCTTATCAAGATGTAAATTTATTTGATAACTTGAAAGCTTCACAACTTTCTAACTCATAAACAGATTTTTTTAACATGTAAAATTGTTAAAAGAAAAAAAAGTTTTGCAGATTGTGGGGCCATAAAGTGAATTCCCAAGCTACTTTGTAATCTTTAACATATCAATTGTGATCCTTGTGAAACAGATTGTCAAAATGAGAAAATCTGTTTCACTAGGATCACGGTGTCCATTCTTCTGAAATCATGGGAACAAAACGAAGATCCCAAGAAACGATCAGAGAAATCTTGAAGTGAGTTTTCATTAAAGCAAACGATGATTTCAAGATTAAATTCTGGATTTTAAACTTCAAGTAAAATGAAGCCAACTTGTATCTTAAATGTTCAACAATGTAGTTCTTCTTGTGCAGGGAATCGAGTTCTATAGAAATCCTTCTTTAAAAAAGAACCACAGCCGCTGTATGCATAAATATGATTCAAAATAGGTAACCTCACTCGAATGCGGGGGCTTGACGATGTATCGTGCATACTTTCTACAAGCAGAAGTTTGTTTCAGAAAAAAATAGATTTTTTAACATTTGACGTTCTACATGTGTTTGTGTGTGTGTGTGTGTGTGTGTGTGTGTGTGTGTGTCAGCTTGTGGAGTATGAGGCATACTTCACCGTACTGTTTGCGCTACAATACTAAAGAACAATGATACCTAGACAATGAAATGAAGTCAAATAAATACCAGTTGTATACCATCATATTGTTGACACCTTGCGGTGTAATCCTACACTGAAAGCATCCAGAAAGCTCGCTGCAGAAATACTACTCTCAATGAGACAATTTGTGTTGGGTGAAAGGCCACTACTAAGGACCTGTGGGCATTGTGAATATTGTGAGAGACGTGTGTAATACTGGAAGGGTGTCTTATTGCACATCATTGCTGACATCAAGTAACTATTCTGGGCAGTGTACATTTTCGCCATGCCAATCTTTCTATGTCTCTAATATATAGCTGATACATCACTTCATAAATAGTCTTTGGAGTACTAAAAGCGAAGATGCTGAGACAATGCAATGAACATAGCTTGTTGAGTCGCTCCCGGAATAGTCAGCAAAGTGTCCTCTTATGGGACTTTAGAAATGTAGTTTACTTAGCAGATCGGATTAAATGTTTTTATAACTCCTCATCTTATTACTTGATCTGATAGATGGGCCCCGAGAGACCTCAATTTTTAAATGTCTTAAAATGTAATGTAATTTGATAATATTATTTTGTGAGAAATAATCATTGTTAATAATATTTTTTATTCGTCTGTTTTACACTCACGTTTTCCTCACATAATACACATGTTTATACGCTAACCTGATCAAATTCTAATACCCATCATATTACCCCTACATAAATACCTGTGTCATTTAAAAACAAACAAGTCTACTGCTAAAACCATCTCTTGAACACTTTGTAAACAAACTTTGTTTAGCTGACCAGTGTTCAAGTACAAACGTCTACTTAGTAAAGGTTTGCTACCTACGGGGCACCTTCAGATTCGGACAGTGGAGTGATTTGGCTTTCAGAGGCCTGTTTGTCCATTTCTTATTGTCTACTGGTACAGGCCTAGCCCTCGTACAGACCACACGAGTACAATCATGTGAGCACATAGCATTAGGCATTTTTAGGTACTAGATTCTGTTGTCTCCATTGTGACAGGCATCAGCTTGATCATATTTCAGGAATAATTGCACTGGCTTCATGTCCATGCTAGGATTGATTTCAAAATCCTCCCTATGACCTGGAAGGCTCTAAATGGTAAGGCACTGCCTTACTTGCGTGATCTACTCCTAGTGAAACAGGGAGATAGGTGTCTGAGATCAAATGATGGTACTTAGCCATATGTACCTAAGACCCGTCTGAAGACAGTGAGTGATAGGGCATTTTCTTCCATTAGATCCAGACTTTGGAATTCCCTCCCTAGTGACATTAGGACAAGTACCTCAGTCACCTCCTTCAAGAGCAGACCGAAAACGCATCTATTCAGAAAATATGTTCTGAACACAGCGCTCTGAACAGACTTGTCTGTTATCAGCGCTATATAAATTTCATTATTATTACTATTAATATTATTATTATTATTATTAGTTGTGCAAGGCAGCATATGTAAACATAAAGGAAACATTTACTTTTTATCAGTGGTTAAATGTGGAAGCCTAGCTGAGAAAAGCATGGATAATGTCGACATATAAGAATACTCTTTGCAATTGTAATTTCAAAGATTACATTTCAAAATGAAAATAAACTAAATATCCTAAGGAAATACTGTTATTGATGTTCAGGTGTATGGAACATTCATTAGGTTCACAACGACAACAGTGAGTATTTATTCAAATCTCAAGTATCGAAATCGTTCTGGCCAATTATCAATTTTAGCTCAAAATCTGGAGACTTTAAAATCCCTGTCAAGATCAGTTGTAGTGGCGCCATTACTTACTGTTTTCACGCAAATGACACACAAGTGAAACCAACCCGAACCCACGATAAAATGTAAATTAATATAAATATATGGCAGTTCACAATTCAGCCTTCCAATCCCGTACATCCAGACCAGTCCGATATAAAAAGGGGGGATATTTAACCCAAATGTGGCATAATTAACTTATAGGGCCCATGCTACGTAAAGAATTAGTAATTGGACTTAGCGAATGGACGCTTCCAGTCATGATTGTTGTGGAAACAATATGAACATTGCCATCCACTGATAAAGACAATATATGAATCATCTTTCTATCATTACACATCACAATCATGAGAATAATGCCAACAAATACTCCCCAATCAGATTCTCCCTGAATATAAGCTAACAGAGTATACAACACTAACCCTATCACCTGAAAGAAACCTACCCAATACGATGCACTAACGTAGATTGCGCTATTCTCACTGGTCTTGCAAGAAGTGGCACAATTTAACCAATCTATATGGAACTGTAGGGTTACCCTTGCTCACAGACATTCGACCTCACAATATACTGCAAACACTGGCTGCAATGCTCAGTCCAGATGATCAGTGAATGAGAATTAATGGTCTATACTCAAAGAGGAAGGGACACATAATGAAACATTAAGCAGGTGGAAGGTGTCTAATAGACCTGTGGGACATTTATTGCAGGGTCTCCGGGCTTTTATCATGCGATATATGGGCTCTGTTCTTGCCGTGCTACTTTGCGTCATTCCCCTATAGGAAAGGGCACCGTAAGGAAAAAACCTGGTCTTAAGCGTCTGATCACACACACTATTGGAAGGTATTATGGGTCAGGAATTATACACAGAATGTTTGTACCAGAGCTTTCTATAATGTGATGGTAAACAAGGAGACCTCTGCAGAATTGCCTTAGGTTTAATGTCTTGTCACTGTGGAAAATTGGTATTCAAAGATCATTATTTAAGCATAACATAGTGCCCTTGTAAACAATTGAACCCCTAAAGAAATACTGTTAAATCCATGCTAAAATCATCCTCACGATAATAGGCAAGGAGTTCTATTATTCCGTAGCCTTATATCACATCTCTCCGGGATTAAATATGTGTCCCACCTATCAACCTTAGCCCGTGGGCTGTGACGCAGTTCGTCTCGCCAGCACAAGGTATAGATCATGAGTTCGATTCCCAACAGCGATTGCTCTTGCATGACAATTTCTCATGCGAGGTCGGTAAATGTGTGACCGAGTGTGACGGCATTTCTGAGCAACACTATATCTCCTCCAAGTAGGTCTCGTCACGATATGACTAAAACAATGAAATAATAGTGACGTAAACTCAATATACATATACGCGCCTCACACCATTATTTGATTACAGAGCTAACCTTACGATATTACCATATATATGCCGGCCTTGACATCACACCTAGGTGTTCGGGATTGACATCTCACTTCAATACAGTTTATTATATGAAAATATTGCAGCGTTAAGTGCTTTTCCATAAAACATACACATTGACTTTATTTTTCATTTCTCAGTTTATCTTTGTTTTATGGGATCCAGAACATCGCGTACTAGTATCTAACATGTGAAGAGCACATAATTCACAACCTAAATGGGCTGTATCCAAAGATGCTTGCTTTCCACAAAGAGCCCACTTCAAGCATGCAATAAAAAGTTAACTTTCACCATAAGAAAGTTGCAGTACATAAGAGAGATCAACCTTTCATGGAAACCTGCTTCTACGATTAATTGGAACAAACGATGTCAGAGCAGACGACATTGACAAAGTGTGCACGAGCTTCAATGGACGCACAGAGGTCAAATAAGCTGTTTAATGGATTCTATGACTTAATCCCGCTCACCCACTCTAAACAAGTGATGATTTGCACGAGTTGAAACTTGCTGCAGCTTGTTAACTATATTCTCAGGCTACTAATGATTATCCCCCACAAACCTGGCCGCCCATTGTTCCCTCCAATTAGGCCATGAGACTTTCAAACAGACCTGCATCACGATCGTGTCAACAAGATGAAAGCCCAAGGGTCAATGTGATATATATCTTCTGGAGAAGGGAAATATTACTTCATCTCTAATGTAAAATACAACCGTGAGATTTTCAGATCAGCTTCTTCAGAAACTGTAGTGAAACGTATAATGGGAAATTCCAATTGAATCCTAACTAAATCCAAACAGCGCTGCCCTAATCGACATTTATACCAGAGGCTTTGAACTGTCGCGACATCTATTAGCCGCCATGTCACACAAGTTAACCACTATCTGGGACTATTTACCCCATCTCTTGGCTCGATTCAGGTCAATAAAACCTAAAACCTCATTAAAATCCATTTCGACAATGAAGAAATACTACATTTTCACATAAACATTATGGCACAAACCACAGCATTTGATACCTAGGAGCTCTCGTTGGATTGAGGAACAATTTGTCAGTGGATGTCATCCATGTGGACGAGACTTGGACGGGAATATAACCCGGCGGCATGACAGACATATCAGCAGTGAGCCAAGTCTACGTATATCCATATGTTATACAGTGGCTGGTGATATTGACAACTGTAAGAGAATGTCTGATAGAAAGTGGCAACATACACAACTATAATCATAGGAGGTGGTTGCCTACAATGTTAACATATGTCTGACATTAGAGAGTTACCTTTATGCTATCCGGCCATATTGATGAGTGACCTAATGAAATAGCATTAGCTTCCAATTCCCTCTTTATAGACATCATATATGGTATAATTTCCAGATTCACCGATAATTCCACACAAATAACATATACTGTTCTATTGACTGAGTTAAAACAAAAAACCTACAATTGACACATATTAACCAAGATGTAATCTTAATTGTTATGTAGGTGGGACATACCATCTCCTTCCTTGGATAACGTTTTGGGTAGAAATTGATAACTCCCACACAAGCCTTTGTGATAGAACTCAAAGTCGCCCACCTATCGGATAAATGCAGGTCTGACAGACGGGAGCATTTCAATCAAACACATAACACAGAAACAAGAGAGTACTTGCATTCCCAACAAATGTTATTTGAAGAGCACATTGCTTATTTTCATATATTTCTGTAAACTATTTGCTACAATGTACTGCATACAAGTAAACATACAAAACTGAAATTCGTAAATAGTAAACAGCATTTATCAGAATCAACTCCTTTCTCGTAACAAACGAGAAAGGAATTTACCAGCTGAGGACTCGCAAAAAGTATATCAAATAGCAAAAGTAGTTAAATGAATAATATAAAATGAAAAGAATTTCTTGAATGGAAAAAATCATTGATGAAAGTATTATCCGACAACCAATAGAAACAATTCCAGCCCTTGTAATCGTTTTTTTCCAAGCAGATGAAAACATATCTCATAATTATTGCTTGATATGTGAATGCTGTATCACAAGCTTGCAAATTTCATTATCTTGATGTACGTTATCACCAGACGAGTGCAGGAAAAGGTCATCCAGATATAATAAGCAGATAATCTGGGATGAAATGAATGGGTGAATGTTACATTGATCCAAAGTCTGTAATTATCGTTCAGCCATTGTAGAGCAGAGAAACAAGACTGATATGTGCAGCAACAAGCCAACACAGAAAATGCTGTAAAAATCCTCTTTGAAATGTGAAACAGATCAATAATTTATTTTACTGCAGAAATTCTACCCCTACCGTCGAATATGTCCTGCGTGAATGCTGAATTATGACAGATTGCGCGAACATGAGTCAAGGTGATGCCTCATAGTGTAAACATGAGTCAAGATGATGCTTCATAGTGCAAACATTAGTCAAGATGATGCCTCATAGTGCAAACATTAGCTAAAATGATGCCTCATTGTGCAAACATTAGTTAAGATGATGCCTCATTGTGCAAACATTAGTTAAGATGATACCTCATAGTGCAAACATTAGTCAAGATGATGCCTCATAGTGCAAACATTAGTCAAGATGATGCCTCATACTGCAATCATTAGTCAAGACGATGCCTCATACTGCAAACATTAGTCAAGGCGATACCTCATAGTGCAAACATTAGTCAAGGTGATGCCTCATAGTGCAAACATTAGTCAAGATGATGCCTCATAGTGCAAACATTAGTCAAGATGATGCCTCATACTGCAAACATTAGTCAAGGCGATACCTCATAGTGCAAACATTAGTCAAGGTGATGCCTCATAGTGCAAACATTAGTCAAGGCGATACCTCATAGTGCAAACATTAGTCAAGGCGATACCTCATAGTGCAAACATTAGTCAAGGTGATGCCTCATAGTGCAAACATTAGTCAAGGCAATACCTCATAGTGCAAACATTAGTCAAGATGATGCTTCATAGTGCAAACATTAGTCAAGATGATGCTTCATAGTGCAAACATTAGTCAAGATGATGCTTCATAGTGCATGCATAAGTCAAGATGATGCCTCATACTGCAAACATTAGTCAAGATGATGCTTCATAGTGCTAACATTAGTCAAGGTGATGCCTCATAGTGCAAATATTAGTCAAGGTGATACCTCATAGTGCATGCATTAGTCAAGGTGAGTCATCGGACCTCTGTATGAAGTGACCTCGAGAAAGATAAAAAAACATATTCAAGATTTTAGAAGTAAACGTCATATCATGAACATTGGTAGGGTGATGAAAAAGGTTAATTTACAAACAAGCAGATCAAGCTAGATAATGCAGAGGCCTAACTGTGGTCATCCAGGAGTCTCGCACTCTATAAAGGCTCGTCTACTCGAGTCCAATCTGAAGATGGAGAGGCTGCCACATACACCACACCTCAAATCAACAACCTCGCCTGGTCAAACAAGCAATAAAGGCGAACTGCATCCAGAAATCATAATCTCACACTTTAAATAATCTTTCCTTGGATATTAAATCGATTAATGGGGTTTATAACCGTAGTCAACGACAACGTTATGGGTGTTATATTTGCATAATTACAGGCCTTGGTTATAAATTGTCTCACTTTTCAGTAATTTTAAGATATTTCTCATTTTATGGTGTTCTTATCCTGGTATAACATCACCTTTCACAAGGTGCACCAATATTCACACATTCGCTGAACGATACACATCAGGAAATAAAATATTCCCAATATTGTATGCAATCATTATGGATCCAGTGAATAAAACCAATATAACAACAATAAGATACAGCTTTATATAAATAGACTTATCTCTTGTACAATGCATATCGGTATTTCTCTTTAAGTGTATGCCTCATAGACTTGTGTTCACCAATATTAAAGGCAAGGGCCACTTGTTGTAAGGTTCAATGACATTATGTGCCTCCTAGCTAACAGCTGGTCCAGGCACAAGAGTACAAAACAATACATAAGCAATGCAAGCTGAATCAAAAGTTTCTTTGGCAGTAAAACTATATTTATCCAGGACATTGCGATTTATGTTGTTATAATCTCTTATTAATGTACCATGTTTTTTTAGATATCCCGTAAGCCTTATTCAAACAGGTATAAAATCACAAGTAAAGCACAAGACTTGATTAGAAATACGGGAACGGTCTGGTAAGAATGCCACAATAGTGAGATGGGCCTATCTGGACCAGCCAGCCACATGGCAGCACTATATGATTGCATTTGAGTGTGGATGCTCCTGTCACCACGTCCTTCATATGAGCTATAATCGGCCGTGGAAATTCATTGCGGTGACTTCTATTGATGCTAGGTCTAAGTCCTCCTGAGCCTAATAGATGGAAGTATGAAGTGTGGCGGGCTTTATATTGCCAACATATTGCTATTGTTAGATTATATCATTCCGTTGTTGCTGAGCATGACATATATATACCTCTGAATAGGTTTTAGAGTTCAAAATACAATAGACAAAGACTAAAATATCTCTGTCTTACCTATTTCTCTGACCTTGAACGACTGAGGCCAGTTGTGTAGTCGCAAAGGTGGTTTACGTTATTTGCTAAAGAGGTATAAAGTACACTAGAAAGTGTGACAGACAAGATGGCGACTATCTCATGGCAAAAAAATGTATTATTTAATTGGAATCACTTATAAAATTAAGTTTACATATATTTATACACAGATAATGTACATAAATATACTCTGTCGTTTTCAAAAGCCATATTTGAGAAGATTTTGATGCAAGGTGTTTGCATTCCCGCCTCTTCTGTTTAAATAGCTTTGTTTTCATGCATCGCAAGTATTTGGAGTTTTCATCTCACTAAATTGCAGGGATTTGTTTATTTATAAATTAATAAAATAACGAGACTTTATGATACTTCAATTTCAGTCATAAATTGATTGAGGTTGAGTTGCGTCACTTTCAACAGTATCTCAGTTATATCATGACGAGACCTTCTTGTAGCAGATGCTGCCTCACTGAATTTTCATGTCGTCCTTGACATAACAAAGACAACAAAGACAATGGGTCAATCCTTCAGGCATCGGCCTCAGTTCATACGAGAAATTGAAACGTAATTGCAAAATTTGTGTCCGTGTACCTAACAAACATGATGGGAAGTATGCTGAAATTTACCGGTATTGACTAGTAATTTGAAATCCATAAAACCAATGCTAAATTAAATGGCAATCAGAGATTTCAAGATGTTCACCTTGTGTAGAACTCGATATATTTGCTTTGTGACGTTTTGGACCACATCTAGTTGACTGATAACGTATTGCCAACAGAACTCACCACGTTGTGTTGCAGTGGTGGAAAGAGAACTGAATTCTCCAAATAGTCTCCGATGCGTCAATAATAGCCTGCCATCATTTTATAAATTTATATTTAACATATTAAATGAAAGAAGATTCGCATTTAACAACGCAAAACAATACTGTAAGTCAGATGTTGCCGCCATTACGGAAACCGGAAGTGGCAGGAAATAAATAGGTGGGAGTTATGAAATGGCGATGTGTTGTCATATTTTTCGGGTCAATATCTTCGTTGTACAATAATTTACATAATTATACTGAACATGGGTGTTGACGTCATATAATACAGGAAGGTGTGAATATCTATTTCTTAACGGAAATATATTACATGAGGCGAACCGAAAGTATTAACATAATCACAAATGAGAATTTCCGCTAACACATCGGCCCATGTACGTAGCCAAAGAACCTGAATCTAGATTCTTTGACGTAGCAGATAAAAACATGTCTCCATCTCTGTTGGGACATAATTATGTGATATCTATCTAAAGCGCCTGCAACGCAGGTTTGTTTGTCTTACCTCGAGATTTTTAAATAAATATAGCACACATGAAGACACCTAATTTGCAGGAATTGTCTGAATATGGACATACAGCAGCCCATCAAGGAGGCATATCGTATTAGTCTGACCTTGACCTTTGGCTCAGAATGAGGCTTGATCTCAGCTCACCAGGTATTAAAGATGAACAGGTATTCACCCTACATACAGTCTTGCTATTTTCAATCCTTCTTGTACACACCAATATGTTTTAGGTAACACCAGGAAGGTCAGTTGGTATATTGCGTGAGATGCAAGTTGTTAGATTGATCCAGTTCTTCCTCTTTCCTTTACATACATATCAGCCTTTCATGCACACAATTACAAGATTGCTGTTCGATACTCTGAGAAAGTTATCACAAGAGAACTTTCCCATTAGTGACGAATACCTTTATTTTTGAGGCAGTAAGAAACCAACTGCCTCTTGCTTGATAGACATGTTGTCTCTGGCTGACTTCATATGTAACCAATGTACTGTTATGTGGCTGCCGTCTTTCTCCCGGTTTTTTTATCTCACAGAATGTACGTATACGGTTAATTCTACCTCTCCAAACATGGCTGGGTAAAAACACACATCTCTCAATCCTTGGATCAGAAAATATTGGTGCATTTTCTTGACTTATTTCAGGTCATTTCTCCTCGTACCATAACAGGATAGAATGTATATTTATAAATACACCTACTTCCCAACTACAATACCTATTCATGACACAATATCAATATCTAATTGTTAATGTAGGAGTTGTACAAGTTATTGTAGAAGTTATAACTATGTAACAAAGTCAGAAAAGCCAGTTATGATGAAACATTTCGATTCACATAAATCATGACTCACTTTAAATCACTCAAAGCTAGTTTTTGATTGTCCTATTTTCAATTATGGCTTCGTGTTATCTGTTGAGACTTTTAATCACCATTACAGATTCTGTATTTATAAGACGCTTGTAAAATCAGGTGCGACAAGATGTTAAATTATTATGAAATAAGATATTCTAAAGTGCAATATGAGGGAATAAAACAACACTGAACCTGCAACTTAATGTATCATGTTTCTAATAGGGCTGATGAAATTCTTGGAATAAGAAAGAAAAAAAATACGCATGTTTACTGGAGAAAGGTGCAGCGAGTTGACGTTGCACGGTGGTTTAATAAAACAGATGCTGCCATTTTAATCTGACAGAAATTGGACTGGCCAGGAGTCATTTAGGCCTCACATAGATGCTGCTGATAATAATAATAATAATAAACATTTATATAGCGGTATATCAGACTGATCATGACGCGAAACATGTTTAATATCCATAACCAAGGGTAATTGGACAGATGTATGGCATGATTATTTCGATCAGGTATGAGATGTATCACGATCAGGAATAATATTCCAATATTTATTTCAAATTGGAAGTATAGATTTTACACTTGTGGATGCCGCTACATTCATACATTGCTTGACCTGATATGTTCACTACATTCAAAATGTCTCATTATCGTTTGAACATGAATGTCATTTATCCGTACGCCTTGACAGTTTCTAGCCCCCTTCTTGTGTCAGGGCAATAGGACAAAGAGAGCACTGCTCAAAGTACAAAAGTCGGTAATACTACTGCTTCTTGATCTCTCCAGCAGTACTTGATACTACTGATCATCAAATACTGCTCTCTAGACTGGAAACAAGGTTCAAAGTAACAGGTCATGCCCTAAACTGGATTAAATCATACCTAATGGACAGGAAACAGTGTGTGTTAAGTGGGCACACACAGATCTACTCTGAAATCCATTAAGCATGATGTCCCACAAGGATCAGTCCTGGGCTCATCTTATTTACTATTTACATAACTCCATGCTGACATCATGGCAAAGCTAACACATCTATGCAGATGACACTCAGATTTACATTTCTCTGGACATACACGTATACAAGGTGTAGACAGATATAGACATCAGCTTTAGAAGTGGATTAATGATGTCAAAACGATCTTACTCATCACATATGTTTTTTTTTCGGGGGGGGGGGGGTTTAAATCACTTTCAACATTATTTCAGTCATTTCGTGATGAGACCTACTTGTAGTAGATATGGTGCTGCCTTACTGAATTGTCATGTCGCAGGTCCTTGACATGACAACCCACCCGGTCACAGTTATACAAAGACAACGGGTTAACCCTTTAGGCACGGGCCTCAGCTCATATGGGAAATTGTATCATGAGGTCAATCTCGGTACAGCCGGGGTTCGAACCCACGACCTTTGGATTACCACAGAGGAACTGGTGCTAATAAGCTGGCGCTCTGAAAAACTGCACCATGGCCCGTGACCTAGAATAGGCAATGCTGACATCACAATCTCTAAGTCTGTGGTAGATCTGAGTATCACCTTCATGTTCATGTGTGTTGATTCAGACATGAACATGATGGCACAAATTCAAAAAGTGCAAAAAGGGATACTTAGATATCAAAAGATAATATCAATTAGATAATATCTATACTCAAAGACATCGTCAAAATAAGACTTGAAATCCACTGTTTCCAGAAACATCACGCACTGCCCATCCAATTTAAGTCCCGACTCTGTAAGAACTGACTTCCGGCAACTAACAATCAAAGAATTATGTACCATTTAAATCAACATAAGCTGTCAGCCCTGTTTGAAGATATTTCTTTATGTGATATCTATCTAAAGCGCCTACAACGCAGGTTTGTTTGTCTTACCTCGAGATTTCTTGATCTCAGCATCGTTTCGCCATTGTTTACGAGTTTGCGCAAAGACGTGAAAGTGGGTCAGTTTATTCACGGGAGTGACAGCAACAATCTGGAAACTCCACAACGTTGTGGTGCTTTTGACGTCATATGAAGTTACTCCCTTGGTGTATCCATGAAGTCATCACTTGGACTCTTCTGAATGTCATTTCACGTTGTCAAGCGGAATGTTGGGTAAAAAACTGAGGAAAAGACGCTACAGAATTCACACGGATTTGTATTTATAGACATTATGACTGAGAAAGATAATGGCATGGGTCAGAATGACAACGGTCAATCGCCGGAGGTCGAGTTCATTTAGTAGGGAAACTTCAATATGTTGGGCAGTGTTTGGTGTTTCCAGAAACAGTGGATTTCAAGTCTATTTTACCGATGGCTTTGGGTATAGACAACAAGTGGCTGCCACCTTTATACATGCCTGTGTGACATATACCCTGGACTATGGCAATGGTCACTTTGCTGGCCCTCCTGCAGCTGGCATTAAAAAAGCTACATTATCTATAGAAAACTGCAGTAAGCATAGTGGGAAATATAACTATGATCATATTTGTTAAAATAATAAATGGAAATGCAATGGCTCCCTATAAATGCCAGAATCAATTTCAAAATCTTCCTTTCCACCTGGCAGACTCTAAATGGTAAGGTGCTACCTACGTGATCTACTCGCCTTCAAGACCAGATTTATCCATAAGCATAATGAGCTAGAAATGTGAATCAATAAAGTCCGAATCTTCCTAGTCACAAATAAAATGAAACTCAATGATGTAAAGAGGAAAATGCTAATTTGTACTATTAATGTGAGTGGACTGGGCCATGAGGTTCCTCTTCCTCTGAGGCCTTGTCTGCCATTGCCCACTTCCTCTGGAATGGTCTTCCAAATGACATCAGGGCTGTATCTCAGTTGATATCTTCAAGAAACACCTGAAGTCGCACCTGTTACAGAAATACTATCTTGAATAGGCGCTATATAAATTATCATCATTATAATGATTGGTGTACTTTTTACACAGGAAGCAAGACATAAACTGCCGGCAGGTGGCTTCCCTGTCCAGGACCCGCATGAATGAATCCCATGCCACCTGTCGGCAGGCTTGGGTGTCATAGGAACTGGATGAGACGATCCTCAGGACTTTGTCTTGGTGTGGAGATACAAGTTGCCACAGGTGTATATGTTATTTTCATATAATACATCCCTGAACACTGGGACAAAGATCTGCTGAGCCGATGGCCATAAATCTGAGCACTGGATGGTTCAGTGATAGATTCTTGCCATCAACGTATATCTGTAGACTGGGTTGAGGGGACGTCTGGGGCATTTAACGTCCAACTTTTGCAGAGCTGACACTAATAATTTGGGTCTTTGTCAATTAGCAAAACACGGACAGTTGTGCTATAAAGGGTCTATCTATCAGTAACGCATGACATATCTTATAAAGCGATGATCATACATATTGTTCATGCAAGATTAAGTCAAAATCACGTCATTATGCACCCATTGAACATCAGATTTACATAGAATTGGAAAGAAAGGTTAAGAACTGACTGACCAGCGCCAATCTGGTGACGTAATGAGGTCATTGAGTGCAATCTTTATAAGAATTAATTTGTACTATTAATATCTTATCTAAGCCGGAAAATCGTTCCTCAGGTGTCATGAATACAATTTCCTAATCGTCAGCCGATGTCATGAACGCGCGAATCCTATAAGCTTAGCCCTGCGTATAAAATATCTTTGTAACCTCCTTTATATAACATAACGCTGATGCCAGAGGAAAGTTGAGAATCGTACGGGAATCGTAATATAACACACTCTCTGACACACATTATTACATACTGACATTGTGGAGAGGTATATCATAGTCAAGCAATGTGCTGGGGAGCATGGCCTACCATTTATCTTCTGGTACAAATTGTATTATAGCTATTAGTGTAAATGCGTGTGCTGAGGGGAGCCGGAGTTATGCGTGTTGTCTCTATGCCCACTGACCAAATGGCAGTCGTTCTGGGCATGTTATGGTTATCTGAGCCTCTGATGACCATCTGTAGGCAGGCAATTCCATTCCACAATAGGCAGGAACACACAGTTAATATGAGACAATATACAACCATGGGAAGTAGGCAGGAACGCACAGTTAATATGGGACAAGAGACAACCATGGGAAGTAGGCAGGAACACACAGCTAATATGGGACAAGAGACAACCATGGGAAGTAGGCAGGAACACACAGTTAATATGGGACAGGAGACAACCATGGGAAGTAGGCAGGGACACACAGTTAATATGGGACAAGAGACAACCATGGGAAGTAGGCAGGAACACACAGTTAATATGGGACAAGAGACAACCATGGGAAGTAGGCAGGAACACACAGTTAATACGGGACAAGAGACAACCATGGGAAGTAGGCAGGAACACACAGTTAATATGGGACAAGAGACAACCATGGGAAGTAGGCAGGAACACACAGTTAATATGGGACAGGAGACAACCATGGGAAGTAGGCAGGGACACACAGTTAATATGGGACAAGAGACAACCATGGGAAGTAGGCAGGAACACACAGTTAATATGGGACAAGAGACAACCATGGGAAGTAGGCAGAAACACACAGTTAATATGGGACAAGAGACAACCATGGGAAGTAGGCAGGAACACACAGTTAATATGGGACAAGAGACAACCATGGGAAGTAGGCAGGAACGCACAGTTAATATGGGACAAGAGACAACCATGGGAAGTAGGCAGGAATACACAGATAAGATGGGACAAGAGACAACCATGGGAAGTAGGCAGGAACGCACAGTTAATATGGGACAAGAGACAACCATGAGAAGTAGGCAGGGACACACAGTTAATATGGGACAAGAGCCAACCATGGGTAGTAGGCAGGAACACAGTTAATATGGGACAAGAGCCAACCATGGGAAGTAGGCAGGAACGCACAGTTAATATGGGACAAGAGACAACCATGAGAAGTAGGCAGGGACACACAGTAAATATGGGACAAGAGACAACCATGGGAAGTAGGCAGGAATACACAGATAAGATGGGACAAGAGACAACCATGGGAAGTAGGCAGGAACGCACAGTTAATATGGGACAAGAGACAACCATGGGAAGTAGGCAGGAATACACAGATAAGATGGGACAAGAGACAACCATGGGAAGTAGGCAGGAACGCACAGTTAATATGGGACAAGAGACAACCATGAGAAGTAGGCAGGGACACACAGTAAATATGGGACAAGAGACAACCATGGGAAGTAGGCAGGAATACACAGATAAGATGGGACAAGAGACAACCATGGGAAGTAGGCAGGAACACACAGTTAATATGGGACAAGAGACAACCATGGGAAGTAGGCAGGAACACACAGTTAATATGGGACAAGAGACAACCATGGGAAGTAGGCAGGAATACACAGATAATATGGGACAAGAGACAACCATGGGAAGTAGGCAGGAACACACAGTTAATATGGGACAAGAGACAACCGTGGGAAGTAGGCAGGAACGCACAGTTAATATGGGACAAGAGCCAACCATGGGAAGTAGGCAGGAACACACAGTTAATATCGGACAAGAGACAACCATGGGAAGTAGGCAGGGACACACAGTTAATATGGGACAAGAGCCAACCATGGGTAGTAGGCAGGAACACAGTTAATATGGGACAAGAGCCAACCATGGGAAGTAGGCAGGAACACACAGTTAATCATGCTTCATGCTATTAGATTCGTCCATCAGACACCAATCTTATACATTCATCTATCCCATTTATTAACGGATAACTACATTAAAATGGTAATGATTCCCTTGTGAAGTGTATTTTTGAGTAGATAGTTGCATAGCTGTGTGTGCAATATCTGGTCTGCTAGACTGAAATCGTGGGATGCTGAGCACCCAGGAACTCACAATGTTAGGGGATGCAAATCTAGCACAGTGTTATAACAGGAAAATCCCAAGGATAATCCTCCAAAACGAATTAGCGATGACTAATGGGCGTTTCATCTGGCCCCAATTGTTGCCTCCCAGATGCTCAGTGTATCCACCATAGCTGCCCACAAAGCTGCTTACGGCTCGGCATTCCCATCCTCGCTGGATCCCAATAGCACTTTTTGAAATGATCAAATTAGGAGGGTCAGTTTGATGAGTGCTGAAAGGTTGGACGATATGATCAGACGCGTCCACATTGTCACATGGCTAAATACCCAGGTCTCCATTCCATTTAAGGCTTCATTGAGCAGCAATATGATATTCATTTTAAAGCCACTACATAAAACAATCCATCAAGATTTACTAATTCAAAATGAATCACTGGGATGAATTTCATCATATGGGATGAATTTCATCATATGAGTTAAACTGGAAAAGGTTTCACAAGAAAGCTACCAACTTTAGTTTTAGCGATAAAATAACATGACAAAAGATAAACATATTCTTGAATTGAGTAACCTTTAATAATGTTTTCGGAAATGCTTGTAAATATATCTTAATAGCATACCTCTACTGTTCTAATTTTACTGGCACAATTAAAGTTACATGAGGTCATATTGAAGCCTGCCACCAGGAATAAGTGCCACACTCCTCTCGAAGAGTGACTGGACATCATTCTTCACCATCCCATGATATTACAAATGATATTGAATATATATTGACCAATTACACATACCACATGACTCGCCTTGTTAAAAGAATAGGTATTTCTTTTCAAATAATACTAATTTTGCAATCATTAGATTTTCTTTTTTTATAAAACAAATTGTTTTAGTTTCATTACATTACATTGTTACATCACATTATTATTACTGGTTATGATTTTAACATTGTATTGTTATACTTTCAGGGCTATCAGCACAGGAAATTAGTGAAGAAAACGAGGAATTGACTGAACAAATTAAGGAATATAAACGCAAAATTTCAATGATTAGGGACTTGATAGAACAAATGGACCGAAACTATGAGGCATCCAAGCGATACATAGTCATACAGCGCTACAGACTCATGAAGACTATGGTTAAAACAGTAACTCACAACAAGTGGATATGAGATCAAAATTAGATCAGTGGAACACAGATATATATGTATGAAAATCGTAACCCAGCAAAATTCATACCATACATATATATCTGGTGTTCTCTACAGACAACACAGTAACATCACTACGTCACAAATGCTGTCAGGGTGGAAATCATATTTGTAACATGCCCATATTAAGGATACAACTGGTACATAGGAAACCTCTTGACATGACCCGAGCCACACAAAAAGCTTACAATAAGATAAGCAATGCAGTAAAAGAGAATAAATGTCTGGTATGTATTTGCTGCTGATGGTCACACGTCATTATCAAGGATTAATCACGATTGCTCCCTGCCAAACTGTACAGATTCATCAAACATAGGCGTGACTTGCTATAATCATGGAGTAATACTCTTTTTCATCAAGAATTATTGTACCGTTTATCTATACAGCACAAAATATCATATCACGGAATCTACACCAAGGGATACTTCATACAAGGAGTACCACACGTAGACAAGCACATGCCAAGCCTACAAAGAGAATGTCTTTGTCTTTGAGGCTTTGGTGATACTGTGTTCCGACAGTTTTGTCTTCTACAATGTGCATATCTTCTGGGAATGTTTAGCACTCTGCAGCTTTCACTTCAGGAGTCTCGCCACAGTGTATAGTGCAGGTTCCTGTTCTTCACTGCGGCCCATTCATCAAGGCCCTGCACTTATTTTGTTAGGTGTAGCGAGGCAAAGTTAAAAAATCAGTAGGCAAGTCGTAGAAAGGTCTTCTAGCAAAGGAAAGTAGGGTTTCACATATAACTATCTAACATACAAATCCTGCTTTTTGGGGAAACTATATAGTGATAATTACCAGAGCTTGTAATAGTAGATAGATAGTAAAGAATGCGATAAAAAGCCGAACTTTATATTTCAGCAATAACACTGTCATGAGATTTTGAAAAATGTCAATGGTATAAAATATTTATCACCGGAAATAAACACATTTGATTATGTGCATTAAATGAATAACAACTGTTGTGTATGGATCTAAATGCCCGTATGTCCTTCATCATTGGCATTATAATTGTACGTCTGTGTTGGATTACTTGATTTACATATTCTAGACATAGTTGCTGTTGACATTATCTGTTCAAAAAATTGAAACTAAAATTTATTCTGGGTTATGAAAATTTACCAATGTAGATTTCTGGTAAGGCTATCAAAATTACCTAAGAAAAATGACATTTCTTGACATCTTTTCAGTATGATAAAAAAAGAATTCATCCTAAAGCATAGATTAGAAAATCTGCTCAATACTATTGTTGGTGTATGCAAGATATAATCTAATCATCCATCGGCATGAAGTAAAGAGATTATTTTCTTGTCGGTGTGCTTGGAGCTTTCTTGGTAGTAATGTTGGCTTTCTGTAGACAAAGCTGGAATATACAAGGGACGTTCCGCGTATAGCCCTTTTTTTAAAAATAACGTATTGCATTTGGAAATTATAAAATGTCTAGAAAGTCACCAAAATAATATTTAAAGTTATCTCGTAGACATGTAGAGCTATTGGGGGTTGTCAAATATAGTAATGGCGTATATGTATCAGAGGTGGGCATAGATATTTTCTTTTTATGTGCGAAGTATAAGAGATAGTTTAGTTTAGCGTGCCATTTATACACATGGCGTGCACTGTATATTATAGATAGTTTTATACCACTATGAATGCTATAGTGATTTCATTAACTGACCCTGGTCACCCGTGGCTTGCTGGAGGCAGCAGACTCGCTCCATGTATAGTAGATGCAGTATTTATGTCATTGTAATGTTGAATCGTCATAAAGCTTTCTGTAAATCACAAACCCAAGCCTAATTATAATAATGTGTAAACTCTGAGAACAAAATCTGCTTTTGGCAAAAGTTGTTATGAACAGCTAATATAACCAAAAACAATTTGTACAGAATGTATTCTGGGTTATAGAAACATAGGTCACAATTTACATAGTGTGTTAGCACGAGGATCGTAACCTCCCCGTGTTTAATGAATGTTGACAATATATTTCCATGCGTGATTAAAATAAACTCACAATTGTAAATATATGGCAGTAGTTTTGAGATGGGTGACTTTCTGGACATTTACTATCGTCTTCAGCCAAGCAGACTGTTGATGACGCTATTTATGGTGTCTCACGTGGGGCCGACATGTTCATCCCAGGTCTCACATCCCATGGACTACAACACCAGTCATATGATGTCATATTTTAAAGACACATCGTGTATTAGTTGTTTATATTTCCAGACAAGGACATGTATCGTTGTGATGGGTGCCACTGTCACACCCTAACCATTGCTGTTTCATTGTGACATCACAATATGTCTTGTATATCTGGGAATAAATATATCAAATGTTGGCTATTGTGCCCATGTAAACATTTCCTTGTTTGTGTAACTGGAGAGCAAAAGGTCATATCACACATGCATGCCTCGCAATAAATGTGGCCGTATATAAATATCACTAATTGAAGATTCACCTTATATGAAAACTGTCATTCATATCCTCTATCACACTGTAGCGGAAGCCATGTGGAACGCTAATGGCATCTTGTAAAAGACTCCTTCAGTAAAATATTTTAGTTCAATTTAAAATAGTTTCTAGGAATTGAACCCATTTCCATATCTTTTTGCCCTCTCAAGGCAAGCAATCTTTTATGATGATTTATTTAAATATCAACTGATTTGATCAATTTAAGATTTGAGCTACCATATGTATTTACATGCATCCAGCCTTGATGCTGCTCGCTCATTTAAACTGAGGTCAAAATCTATCTTCCCCTTTGAAACTACCTATTAGATTTCTCAGATAGGAAAGATGTGGTGTTGTCAGAAGATCAGTCAAATATGATTTCTAAAAAATACTATGGCAAACAGTACATTGATTCGCACATGCATAAACATCTGGAACATTCCAAGCCTCATCCTACCAATCTTCTAAATATAGCCTCACTTGGGAGTTGTTTTTATTATCAATGTGATGGAGAAGCTGGGTTAATATTGAAAATGATCATTTATAAGCAATGTGCAGGCCATTCTAGGAAATGTTTACCAGCATTACAAAATAACAATGGCCAGTGGCCATCAAGATGGTGACCAACATACCAGGATGCATGGCACATGGGTGACACCTGGTGTTTCTCAATGAATGAGAATTATTTTCAGGAAGAATCATATCGTCACTATAACAAAATGTTAACCAATAAACCCCCTGTTAGTCCCCTTTAGATACCAAATACAATCCATACCAGAGGTAGTTCCTCGGTGAACGCCTCGGGCAAACACGTCTGAGGAATATTTATGACGCCATCCCACCAGGTCCAGGGGCCTTCCACATGCGCCATATCTATTTCATAAAGAATGTCAGGCAAAATAGTTTTGGCCAATAAAATCCATGAAAATCTGATGTAATATGGCTGGTATGGTCACGTGATACAGTTCATCTGAGAGTGTAATCAGCCATCAATTTAGATTTGTAGACAGGCGAGTGGTGACAGGCCCGCCCGTCCCACCAAGAACCTGGATTATAGCAAATACACAACATGATATGATGGATATGCTCAGAGGGTACAAAACATTCTCCTCAGTTTATCCGCTGGCGATATCAACCGAGAAAAAATATCATGCATCAATTAATATCATTCAAGGGTATTCTGTATCAAATTATAATACAAATATAAAAAGAATAATTCCATGAAAACAAGCAATTGATATGTTCATTCAAATTCTGAGAAAGCAGTGTTGCCGTTTGGCCCTAATACCCTATTGGTACCTGGAATTAGTAGAAGGTACGTTTTTGGCAGCTTATGCTAGTAAAGACTGTAGCTTCAAAATTAATTTGAGTGAGCATAAATTGGAGGTTGACAGGTTAGATTGGGTATGCATGTACTCCCTGCATGTCTGCCCCTGTCCCTAATAAGCTGGCAACAAGACTGGGGTCTACGTCTCAATGAATAAATAATCTATGCTCCCTTTCAGCACCAGTTACGGTGGACTTGACCAGGCTTTGCACGTTATTCTGTAATTTGATTTCCTGTATTATGAGAGCTGGTTGCTGAATGAGAATAAATGTTTCATAAGGTGTACCACCATGGCTAGCAGCGTAATGTGCACGCCTATGTCATTATTCTCCCGGGAAAATCTCCTTCGCCATGTTTTTTTCACAAATAAATCATCCTATATCAACTCATAACAGATGGCCAAAACCTTGAAATATACTCATATTTTACCATCAGCAAAAAATATACATATGTATATATGTAAGTACACATACATACATAATTATAGTTTATATTTTCGTGGGTATCTATGTGAAGCAAAATACATATAAGAGTGAAGACCTCTATAAACGTGTTGGCCTGAGGCTCAACAGTTAATCTGGAGTTAAAGCAAAGAATCCGATATCAGTATGGGCTCCTGCGTAGCGCTAACATACCGTCCCAAAGCCTCTTCTTTCAGCATATTATACGCTATACAATAATCAACCTATAGAAGGAGTGCACGGGATATGAACTTGTACACCCAAACGGCAATATTTTATATGTCCATATCTTTTCTCTCACCCTCCAGCTAATTTGAACTTTACATGAACCCCCATATATACACGGGGCCCTGTATCAAGACACACACACACACACACACATATATATAAAGCTAGATTTGGTCTGGTCTAATTCAAATAAGATTGTCCAATTAATCTGTAAATAATTGACAATCTATTCAATATAATGCCCTTCTGTGAGTAAGGAATTTACAAAGAGCCTTGAACAGGTCTTCCTCGAAACCACACATCTCTCCACATGCTGCTGTGACACATGACCTTACAGGAACTCTTGACTATTTTTAAGCCATCCTATTTCAAACCCAAACCTTTATTTAAAAAGGGGATATGTGGCCAATCTTTAGCAAGACCACTCTAAGAATACCGCCATATTAATCCGTATTTGAAGGTGTCTGGCCTGTGGAAACATTGGGTGGGCTATTGAAGCCTTGCCCCATTTTGCAATATTGCGGCATATCCCAGGAGAATGCCTAGCTGATCAGTGCTGCACAGCTTATCAATGTGATTTACACTGCCTCGCCTTATCTATCAAGCTGTGTCATGCAACAACATTTTAATTGTTGTGGGAAGTTAAGTAGGACTTCACTCTACCACGAAATCAATTCTCTGAAGTAATTGTAATTGTTCTCTGGATATGGCATTCGTCTAACGTTTATAAATAATTCTCTCTTGCAAGCAGTTTACTGAAAAAGATGTTCTGTGAATTTCTACACCAAACTTTAGCAATATCATTTCTAGTAACATCTTTTATGTCTGTAAACCTTGATTAACAAGTCATGCTGAAGAAAATCCACTCTACATAATGTGCTCTACATAAGAGTTGGTAATAGCTCCCCTGGGCTCCCAACGTGCTCAAATCATTTTAATACTATCCATTTGGGACATTAAGTTGCCAGTATCACACTCGTATCGACCATGGACTTTTCATCTCACAAATGTTTTAAAAAAGCAGGCTAAATGTGCTGCCAACAGATCACCCATGTTGAGATACCAACTTATATTTACCCGTCACCCTATAAAGACCTTTAGAAGTTAAATCAACGCATGACCAAACTGCATTTAAATCCTTTTTCAGGCAAAACCAGTTGAATTTATAATATGATTTCACCATGTTCCTATATGAATGTTCTGGTTATAATTTTGAAATATTTTTGTTTGTGCAGTAGTGTTGCCGTTAGTATGAAGCTGGGCCCTATTTAGGACCGTATTGGGTAGACACACAAGAGTTGCATTGATCCCCTAGTCTGGTGCCCTGCCTCCCATTGATTTACTGGCCATCATGCCTCCCTTCTCCTCCCAAACTGCAACACTCCACGCTAGAAGCAATCAAACCTCAACAATAAATCAAATCAAATCACAATACACACACAATGTCGCTTTCTGATTGGCTGTTTATTTTATATAAATGCAAGGACAATGCCCACAAAATTAAGAAGCATTGTTCGTTTAAAACAATATGTTGGGGCAAACTCAACAATGCAAGCGTGTGCAGTGTTTGCAAAGTTTGGCATTAACCTGGCTGTAAGCAATACTGCCAAGTCCTTATTCAACACGACAGTATAATTCTACCCTAAACATATCATAAAATATGATTTGTAACCTGGAGTATATAACACCTACTTATCACTGCTAATAATGTTTGTGTGATACCTTTAGCAAGTTTAATCCCTCCCCCCGTTTTGCTCCACGCTGCCCTCGTACTTCATTTCGAATAATGCTCCAACCTGTTTCGATCAATGTAATTCGTGCTTTTCAGCCGCCCCAGCCCTAGCTTTGCTAATGGTTAACTATTATGACAAAATCTGCCAATTTCTTATAATTATAATATGTGTTGTTTGTGTTACAGGAAAATAAAGTTTAAAAAAAAGGTCTCATAATCTGAGGGTTTTGTCAACCTTTAATATCGGCCATAATGGCCATCCCAGGTCCATCTTCAAGCCTTCCAATCAGTGTGTAACAGTCGGCAGTGGGAGTCGAACCCACCACCTGCCGTGCTCCACTTGTATAAACAAGTCAGGCAGATACAGTGCTCTGCCAAATGTGTAAGCAGGACCGGTCATTGTACAATGTACATGACATATACAACAGTTTTAAAACCGTATGTTTTCTCTAAAATCAACATTGACCTTTCTATATCTGAAACAGAGAAAATCCTGAATGTTCAATTCCTGCTTGTAACAGACCATGGCAATGAAGCAAGAATGTGAAATGGAGAGCTGTCAAATGGTTGTAAATGGTGGTATGGTCCATGGCCAGCCCACGGCCATTTGGGAGAAGGCTTCTGAATGCCAACTGCCATTTGCACTGCAGCCCATCATATTGATAGTTGACCTGTTTCTACTTAGGTGACGCGTCTCTTTGCACATACAGAGAGTATGAAGCATATCATACAATGAGAATTTTAAGTACGTTCCATTTTCCATTAATAGTCAATGCAACAGTAAAATAGTGACTTTCCTTTTATTATGCGCTACAAATTTCATGTGAAAACAAAATGCAATTTCAATATTGTAGCATCTGGATATCTATTTGTTCATAATTTGATGGAGACGAATATGGGTTTTCTTGGAAATTTGTCGCTTCTTATGGGGGATGGCAAAGATTAAATACAGCCAGCTTGAAAAGAGGTAGTGAGGGCCCTGCTGACCCTATGCCCTTCCTGCACTCTATGGAAATCATACCCGTCCACCCTCGCCCTTCCAAAACCCTCTCTCACAATAACATTATATCTATATGGCCAGGCCAAGTATGGAGTCATTTTGCAGGGAAATGAAAAGAGGATTGGTATACGAGAGGAAGCACCTCAGTAACCTGGCAGTCATATATTCAGGACACTTGTCAGAATTAGGATAATTTGCTAAGGACCTTTTATATACATGCTACCCTTCAACTGTATATTTTATTTTATTCCTGAAGTCATTGAACTGATTGATTGTTTGGGGTTTTACATCACTTTCAACATTATTTCAGTCATTTCGTGATGAGACCTACTTTCACGAAATTGTCATGATGCAGGTCCTTGAAATGACAACCCACTCAGTCAAAGATTTACAAGGACAATGGGTTAACCCTACATGCATGGGCCTATGTGAAATTGTCTCGTGAATTCAATCTGGGTATGGCTGGTGATTGAACCAAAGACCTTTGGATCACCACAGAGGAACTTGTGCTAATAAACTTGCATTTGTGATTTGTTCAATTAAGCCACAGTATTAAATTCACAAGTACATTACTACCATTGCATTAACCAGCAGCTGCACTATTTCAATTACATTTTGGCAATTTTTTTAAAGATAAATTATTTGCCATTGTACAAAATATTGCCAATGGATTTTTCCAACGTAGCAGGACTTTTGGAAATCAGGACATTTTCCCTACTTTTTCTCGACTTTTCATGCCCATTTTGAGGCCTAACAATATTATTTGAAGGCCGTCTGAACACCTAGAATCCAAATGTTCTTTTTTGTAAATGTAGAAAGTATTTGTAAAATAATGACTTAATAAAGAAAACAAAGATGGTCATAATAGTCCGCCCCTGTTTTAGAAGTGTAATGCATCAAAAAGACAGAGAAAATGTGACTTCAACAATGCTGAAGCATGCACATTTAATACGAGGCTGCCATTTTGGAAGGCGGAAGTGATGGGAAGAAGCTCTTACTTTTGGCAAGAAACATTTGCAATGTCATCACAGTGTTTTTATTTCAAAGTCTGCATAATAATATATTGTGCAATGATGGATCCCTGCCACTGTATTTACATTTCTAAATGTAAAATGGCTGCCTAACTTGAATTGCTGAATGATTCTATTCAGTTTTGCTTTGTAATCTTTTTAATTTTCCCGACTTAGTGCATGATTTCCCCCTGACTTTTTTAGGTCGGGTACCCAACCTAATGCAATTCCTGACAATGTAACCAGCTACCAAGGATCTAAGGATCACCCCCCCCCCAATGTCCTAGATATTATGTAACCTTGCAAGGGATAAACACACAGAGGAAAACAGAGGAAAATGGTAACAAACATACACACACACATCCGCACACACAGTACAGACAGAATGATTTCTAAAAAACCTGCATAATATTGTACATAAAATGGCATGCTGGCTCAATCACCCCAATTCCCTATTTGTCAATGTATTTTAAAACCACCAGCCAATGGCCATAGCGTGATGTTGATCATTGTTATTTTGCAATGTTTGGGAACATTTTCTGGAAATGCCTGCAAATTCAAATCATCTAAATCCTTGAGCAGTGCGACTTGAGCTGATGATAATTTGGCCCATCACAATGCACATTACATATTGAATTTGTACCTTGATTTTCATTGGCTGATAATTATCATGTAATAAAAGATAGTCAGCTCAGCTAATGGGTAATAGGATATTAGCATTTTAGAATTTATCATTTTCTGCATAAATGTATGAATTGTATCAGCCCAATGATAGCATTCCCTTTCAATATTAAAAAATACATATAACATTGGTGTACACATTTAACTTTTTATATTACAAATCTATGAATGGCTAGACCCATATGTGAAAGAAACAAGAATTCTCCTTGTGATACAATGTTTTAAGTGCTTATGTAATACATGATCTTTAATCTTAACCTGATCAAAATGTTAAACCCATCTAAAATCTAGATTATTTACTTTTTGAAGCTAATCCTTCCATAAAAAGGTTCATCTATTTTTTCTAAAAAATTATTTACTTATTCAATACAAACTTTTATTTATAATTTATCTTGGATCAAAGTGGCATTGTTTGTTATAATGAGTGATGATGAGTCATTCTTGTCGTCATAAGCCTGCACCACCCAGACACGGTGGAGACTTCGCAATATTTTGATTTGAATTATCCCACTGGCTTGGAGTTTTTGCCTGAAAAGAGAAGAGAAATCATCAGTTATTTAACCTTTAATGTTATATCATTCAAAGTTACATACATATATATATATATATATATATATATATATATATATATATATATATATATATATATATATATATATATATATATATATATATATATATATATATATATATATATATATATATATATATATATATATATATATATATATATATATATATATATATATATATATATATATATATATATATATATATATATATATATATATATATATTTAGGCCAAATGTTCAGTTTTAATTATGTAAGCCACAGTGAATACTACAGTGAATACTACATAGACGCTGTTCACTGTTGATTGCAAGAGTGTCACATCACATATTTCACAAATCTTGGGTCAATGGCACAAAGAGAACAAACTTGAGAGAGAGGAAAGGTTCTCCTTAATGAGAATCTACGACATGTCTGAAACTTAATCAAGTAACAAATGTTGAGCAGAAACACAGAAACGGATCAATCTTCATCTAAGTGACGACATTGTGAAATGTGAGTAGGGAAACTTACCAAATGCACAGATACCAATCTACACAACTCTGAGATGGGAAACTCACATCTAGTTAAAACTGCCCAAAACATAAACTGTACCATGTGACATCCCCCCCCCATGTACCATGTGACTGATGGTCCCCCATTATGTACCATGTGACAGACAGTCCCCACCATGTACCATGTGACTGATGGTCCCCCACCATGTACCATGCGACTGATGGTCCCCCACCATGTACCATGTGACTGATGGTCCCCCACCATGTACCATGTGACTGATGGTCCCCAACCATGTACCATGTGACTGATGGTCCCCCATCATGTACCATGTGACTGATGGTCCCCCACCATGTACCATGTGACTGACAGTCCCCCACCATGTACCATGTGACTGATGGTCCCCCACCATGTACCATGTGACTGATGGTCCCCCACCATGTACCATGTGACTGATGGTCCCCCACCATGTACCATGTGACTGATGGTCCCCCACCATGTACCATGTGACTGATGGTCCCCCACCATGTACCATCTGATGTGATCTTCCCACATCCACCTCCACAACTGAAAAAAACTAACTGCACTCGGTTACCTGAATTTAACACAACATCCCTGACATACTAATGACACAACATCAACCTGGCTCATCCCACTACAGCCCAGAATCAGGCCCGCTACTCCGATTACCTCTGGGGTCACAGGGTCAAGCTGTAGGAGGAGAGTGAGGAATGGGGGATATCAGGTGTCTGTGCTGGGACAGCAGGCTATTTCAACAATATTCCCTAATATGGGTGGGACTGCCTGAACTCTGCAAATGTGAAATTCTTCTCACACTTCATGCTGTATATTCAGTAACATGGCCTGCCAGGTGAATTATTTCCTGAATCTCTGTTGATATGGTCAGCTTTACAATGCACACGATTATATTTCCCAAAAGGAGGAGCAATAAATAAAACAGGCTATGTACTCTGCTTTACAGAGGGAGTTAATCCTTTACCTGTGCAGAAGCTTTTGATCTACCTGTGCAGAGGCTTTACAGAGGGAGTTAATCCTTTACCTGTGTAGAGGCTTAACAGAGGGAGTTAATCCTTTACCTGTGTAGAGGCTTAACAGAGGGAGTTAATCCTTTACCTGTGTAGAGGCTTAACAGAGGGAGTTAATCCTTTACCTGTGTAGAGGCTTTACAGAGGGAGTTAATCCTTTACCTGTGTAGAGGCTTTACAGAGGGAGTTAATCCTTTACCTGTGTAGAGGCTTAACAGAGGGAGTTAATCCTTTACCTGTGTAGTGAATCTTCTGCCTCTGTATTGCAGAATGTAGATGATAAATTTATTTCATTATGATACAATATATTGTGTGTCACAAGAAATAATGTAATAATCTGTGGTGTCAACAATGAAAGTAGACATGAATCAATGTCACTTTTATATGGAAAAAAATCACATTAATATATAAAAAAGCTCATTACACATCAAATTAGACAAAGGATGGAAATAGGTATGGACAGAGGACAGAGAGGTTGATTACCAAAAGGTGATGGAAATTACCTCAATTATGAAGAGATGGTAATCTGAATGATACTTGACAAACAGGAAGCCAGTCAGAAGTCTCTGATAGGTACTGGGGCTCAACCAGAAGATGGCTATGTCAAAATATTTGTATTTCCTCACATTCAGGTTTATGAAAATTAATCTGTGTATGCTATAAAATTCTTTGGTGGTGTGTTTGATTGATGCAATGAAAGGCCATAAAATGATAAATAAAGTGGATAATTTGTCTTCACATGATGGTTGACATTACCGCGAGGTGTATGAGTGACAACCTGGGCAGTGGAGGGTTAATAGGGTGGAATGGGCTGTCATGTGTCAGATGTGATGGCCATATGAGTGGGGGTATCATTTACAGCACTTCTCTCCTCTCTCTTCATGTCTGCCTCTCCATCCTTCATGGATTCATGTCACTCTTAATGGCTGCATGCATTAACACTCTGTAATGACTTACCACTTAAGAGTCGTGCCATCAATTACTCACAAGTGCCAAGTTGCAACAAAACTTCTTGCTGAATTCACCACTAGGACAGTTGTTGACAACACACATTCATGTCCATAACACAATATTCTGCTTTAAAAATGAAGATATTACTTAATGTAGATTATGATGGTGTTGGTTCCCTGCCAGTATCTTAGATAACTTTGCTGCCTGCTGTTAATAAACTGTTAGCAAACTTCTTTGTACCCTCTGTTAGCCTTTCTGCCTTGCTAACTTTGCTGCCTGCTGTTTATTAACTGTTTGCAAGCTTCTTTGTACCCTCTGTCAGTCTCCACATCCTGCTAGCTTTGCTGCCTGCTGGTCATGAACTGTATGCAAGCTTCTTGGTACCCTCTGTCAGTCTCCCCATCCTGCTAGCTTTGCTGCCTGCTGGTTATGAACTGTATGCAAGCTTCTTGGTACCTTCTGTCAGTCTCCCCATCCTGCTAGCTTTGCTGCCTGCTGGTTATGAACTGTATGCAAGCTTCTTAGTACCCTCTGTCAGTGTCCCCATCCTGCTAGCTTTGCTGCCTGCTGGTTATGAACTGTTTGCAAGCTTCTTTGTACCCTCTGTCAGTCTCCGCATCCTGCTAGCTTTGCTGCCTGCTGGTTATGAACTGTATGCAAGCTTCTTGGTACCCTCTGTTAGTCTTTCTGCCCCGCTAACCTTGCTGCCTGCTGTTTATGAACTGTTTGATTTGTCTCCCTGTCCTGCTTTTACCTGTCAGTGCCAAAGATATCATTTTCTAATCTCATTATTAATCTGTCAGCCCACATTAGAGTCCTTGGTGCCCAATGCAGGCTGCTGTGTATGCTCTGCAATCCAAACAAGTACAGCTATGCTGACCCCATGAGTAAACTATGCCAACTCCATATATATATTCCTTGACAAGCCAATAAATATCCTGCAAGCAAAAGGGTTGTCCTCCGGAAGTTTTTTTTATGGCTGTCCAGTTACGGCTCATTGGCACCTTTTAACCTCTTCACACCCTGTACATGCCCTCTGCTGGCTTATGGCAATTACCTAAATATTGACATAATTTCCCATAATCCTCTGAAGAGTAACTATCCAAACTCAGGTAGCAAGGCTAAGCTACAGGTCTAAACCATGTAATTCATCACTGATATATACTACAATTGTTGTGCTCTTCTGACCACAGGTCAATCTAACAACAAAAGAGTAAGAAATTACCTGGATAATGCCTTGGGGAAACAATTTTAGAACTTTTCTTTAAATGGTTTCCAATAATATTGCTGGGCTTGAACTGGTACATTCATTTAACTTTTTGAGAATTTGCTTTTCCCCTGTTCTTAACATGACGGTGGTTCTTTCTGCAGGATGCGTTATTTATTTTACTCCAGTCAGAAAATAATTGTTCCCTGTGATTGAGGGCTATAAATAGTCATGCAATTTTATTGCAAAGAAACCAATGCCTTGACGAAAATTGGTTTTTCTGAAATCTTTCAATCAATTATCTTTTTAATTCGTGTCAGAATTGCCATTTAAAAACAGAATCCAATTTTCAATGGAAAAGCTCACATGAAGCTCATTATTTCCAGCTAAATGGTCAGGAAAATAAAAGCGAGATATGCAAGAATTTCTACCTCCCAATGAGCTGCATGAAAAAACCTCTCCCAACACAACTAAAACTGCAATTTTTTGTTCATGATTTGTTTTCAGGGTGGGGGTTCAATAGGCAGATTGTGGGACACCATCTTGCCCTATTACAAACAACATACCAGAACAGCACCAACAAATCATAAGTGGAAAAAAGAACCTCCAGTAATTAAAAAAAATGGTAACAAACAATCACACACTATCAATATTCACATATATTTTGTGGTTGATATTCCAACTATTTATATACATACTATGACAGGGTAGGTAGAAATAGGGTAGAAATGTGGACTATGCCTGTTGTAACCATCAATAATTACTGTAATATAAAAGCATGGAGTACTCCACTCAATCCTCCACCAAACTTCATTACCCTTTGAAAGTTTTCACAAGAAATATGAGAAAAAAACCGTGGCTATTAATGTCCAGATAGTCTCCACCTCCCATGAAGTAATCAGACAAAGGCCCTCATTTACATGGGATAGTTTAGCATCATGTTCACACTTGTGGAACAAGACAAAGGCTGGGTTGGACAGTGAGGAAATCAATCCTCATGTTGTGTTGATATTGTAAAGATTTACTTTTGAACTCATCAAAAACTACCTTAAGGTAAGAGGAGCAATTGCAATTACTGAAAACTGATCTATAGATGAAACATGGACTGTACTTACCTCTATAGATGAAACATGCACTGCACTTACCTCTATAGATAAAACATGGACTGCACTTACCTCTATAGATGAAACATGGACTGCACTTACCTCTATAGATGAAACATGGACTGCACTTATCTCTATAGATGAAACATGGACTGCACTTACCACTATAGATAAAACATGGACTGTGCTTACCTCTATAGATGAAACATGGACTGTACTTACCTCTATAGATGAAACATCGACTGTACTTACCTCTATAGATGAAACATGGACTGTGCTTACCTCTATAGATGAAACATGGACTGTACTTACCTCTATAGATGAAACATGGACTGCACTTACCTCTATAGATGAAACATGGACTGCACTTACCTCTATAGATGAAACATGGACTGCACTTACCTCTATAGATAAAACATGGACTGCACTTACCTCTATAGATGAAACATGGACTGCACTTACCTCTATAGATAAAACATGGACTGCACTTACCTCTATAGATGAAACATGGACTGCACTTACCTATATAGATGAAACATGGACTGCACTTATCTCTATAGATGAAACATGGACTGCACTTACCACTATAGATAAAACATGGACTGTGCTTACCTCTATAGATGAAACATGGACTGTACTTACCGCTATAGAAGAAACATGGACTGTACTTTCCACTATAGATGAAACATGGACTGTACTTTCCACTATAGATATAGTAAGGACTGTACTTACCACAATACATAAAACATGGACTATACTAACCACTATATATATATATATTGTGGACTGTAATTACCACTATAGATAAAACATGGACTGTGCTTACCTCTATAGATATAGTATAGGCTGTACTTACCACAATATATAAAACATGGACTGTGCTTACCACTATAGATGAAACATGGACTATACTTACCTCTATAGATGAAACATGGACTATACTTACCTCTATAGATGAAACATGGACTGCACTTACCTCTATAGATGAAACATGGACTGCACTTACCTCTATAGATAAAACATGGACTGTACTTACCTCTATAGATGAAACATGGACTATACTTACCTCTATAGATGAAACATGGACTGCACTTACCTCTATAGATAAAACATGGACTGTACTTACCTCTATAGATGAAACATGGACTATACTTACCTCTATAGATGAAACATGGACTGCACTTACCTCTATAGATGAAACATGGACTGCACTTACCTCTATAGATAAAACATGGACTGTACTTACCTCTATAGATGAAACATGGACTATACTTACCTCTATAGATGAAACATGGACTGCACTTACCTCTATAGATGAAACATGGACTGCACTTACCTCTATAGATAAAACATGGACTGCACTTACCTCTATAGATGAAACATGGACTGTACTTACCTCTATAGATGAAACATGGACTGCACTTACCTCTATAGATGAAACATGGACTGCACTTACCTCTATAGATGAAACATGGACTGCACTTACCTCTATAGATAAAACATGGACTGCACTTACCTCTATAGATGAAACATGGACTGCACTTACCTCTATAGATGAAACATGGACTGCACTTACCTATATAGATGAAACATGGACTGCACTTATCTCTATAGATGAAACATGGACTGCACTTACCACTATAGATAAAACATGGACTGTGCTTACCTCTATAGATGAAACATGGACTGTACTTACCACTACAGATAAAGGATGGACTGTACTTACCACTATAGATAAAGGATGGACTGTACTTACCACTATAGATATAGTATGGACTGTACTTACCACTATAGATATAGTATGGACTGTACTTACCACTATAGATAAAGGATGGACTGTACTTACCACTACAGATAAAGGATGGACTGTACTTACCACTACAGATATAGTAAGGACTGTACTTACCACTATAGATAAAGGATGGACTGTACTTACCACTATAGATAAAGGATGGACTGTACTTACCACTATAGATAAAGGATGGACTGTACTTACCACTATTGATAAAGGATGGACTGTACTTACCACTATAGATAAAGGATGGACTGTACTTACCACTATAGATAAAGCATGAACTCCTGAATCTAATTCTGTTTGTAATATTTCGTTCACCATTCTGTGTCTCTGTAAATAGTATTATCTGCATGTTATACATGATATTAACATAATGGTGCATGAATTTGTAATCTATGTTAAACATCTGAGATAAATTGTGTACTTCACTTGAATATTATAGAAATAGCAATTACCTTAAGCAGTGCTCTTCCCTCAAACTGGTCAGATATAACCACCACTTTGAAATGTGTCTCTGACCCTAAAAGCAGGTTTATATGTTAATAAAAGATACTGGCAGAAAGAAAATGAATTTTAACTTTATATCAAACTGCTGCTATGTGACTGTCACAATAACAACACATCAATACAAAATCTCTGATTTAATGTTATGCTAGTTAACCATATCTTTGTAAGATATAAACCAAAATTATAATCTATTTCCTTTTTTTATTGTTAATTTATATCTTGAATTAGAAGAATTGGTCATACATCAAAAAGCAAAGTAAATCTTAATCACAAGTAAATTAGATATATTGACTATTGAATTTGATTTTACATTATTTCTATGCAAAGCATTAGTCTTGCACTATGCCATTTTTGAACAAATGTAGAAAACATGATTTTTGGGTGGGAAAAGAACTATGGAGGGCAATGTTCCCACTAACGTCAACAGAAGTTGTTTTCCTTTTAATTAAGCTGCACTGAGATCAAGAAAAAGCTTGAGGTTTGTCAGTGCATGTATGAAATGTATGTTATGTTGAACTGACCTTTAGGCACACTGTGCATATAACTCTCATTCATCACCTCCAGAAATGTCGGCTGAAAAAGAAAACAATAACATCAATATTAACCCATCAATGAGTACACACTAACATCAATATTAACCCATCAATGAGTAGACAATAACATCAATATTAACCCATCAATGAGTAGACAATAACATCCATATTAACCCATCAATGAGTACACGCTAACATCAATATTAACCCATCAATGAGTAAACAATAACATCAATATTAACCCATCAATGAGTACACGCTAACATCAATATTAACCCATCAACAGGTAAACACTAACATCAATATTAACTCATCAATGGGAAAACAATAACATGAATATTAACCCATCAATGGGAAAACAATAACATGAATATTAACCCATCAATGGGTAAACAATAACATGAATATTAACCCATCAATGAGTAAACAATAACATTGATATCAACTCATCAATAAGAAAGCAATAACATCAACCTCAACAAGTAAACACAGTCCCTGATATCAATCTATCAATGAGTACAATCTCTCCATTCAAATTATTTTTTGTAACACGGATGGTCCTTTTTTGATATCCACTGCCGACAGGCAGTGGATATCAAAAAGGGACTATCCGTGTTATTCTGTGATCGGTACGATCGTGGGAAATGGGTAGTCGTTTCCTGTGGGTTGTAATTCGGTTTTTTCTGTGGTCATTATTATTCAAGCAACTTACGCCACTGTGGAGTGTTCGTCCGTGTGCATGGAAGATTCCAATTTGCGCATGCGCCCGGGCGTATGAATACTTCAATAAAAGAAGTAAACAAAAGAAAAGAAGTGCGTGGTGTAAAAGCAGAACGTTCAAAACGATGTCATCGTCTTCGTCCATCGTTGCATAAAATTATCTTTTTAAATTGCTTGGAAATGCTTCCCAATCAATAGAACAAGGAATTATCAGTAAGTTTAGTTCAAATTTGGTGTAAATCGGACAATTAGAAGTCAGATGACATGCGATGCGAACGCAAATATGAAGTACATCATATTTGCGTTATGTAATCGCTTCGTGCACGTGCCAAACATTGACATGACGTCATTGACCAGCACGTGCAGTTAAAATGTTCATCTACAAGTTTATCGGCTCGGCAATGCCAATAGGCATCCCGCTGAAATGACAACATCATCATCGCCCATCGCTGCACAAAATTATCCATCTAAATTGCTTGGAAATGCTTCCCAATCGCTAGAACAAGGAATTGTCAGTAAGTTTAGTTCAAATTTGGTGTAAATCGGACAATTAGAACAGAAATAACATGCAAAAGTCTGGTCGATGATTTGCAGTTAGCGCCTGAGCGATAATAGAGCAACTTACGCAATCGAACCTGAAAAGGCACATCTTTGCATAAAGTTGTGCTAAAAAATTCGTTCATATACCAAATTAAATGTTTTCAAAAGACAAATAAATATAATTTCAACTGCCCCATCAGTTTGCAATAATTATTTCATTTTGTGTTTTTTTTTGTTTATTTAAATTTTGTTTGTTTGTTGTAATTTTTGTTTTGTTTATTTTAATTTTGTTTTGTTTGTTGTAATTTTTGTTTTGTTTATTTTAATTTTTGTTCTATTTGTTGTGAATTTTGGTTTGTTATATTTTTTTTCCCATCCGTGTTACATGTGGATCACCACTTTTTCTTGTTTAGGCAGAAATGTCAATGGTTTAAGATTATTTGTTATTCAGTAGGATCTCTGGTCAGTAAATATTTCTTCTCTTATTTCCAATCCTACTAATCAGAGAGGAGTAGTCACACAGAGCCATGATTATTGCTGGAATCCATGCAATCCAGGAATAAAAATTGTTTCTCATCAATTTTGTATGTGTGCAAAAAGATAAGGAGGGCCCAGGGAAGTTTTAAAAAAACTATTTAGAAAGTCATACTCATTAGGATTTCATTTTTTTATTTTGATAATGATACATTGTCAGAGCAAGTCACAGTGAGTCACAGTGAGTCAGAACTAGAAGTGGCCCCTGGAATTTTGATTTTGGTAAATAAGAGGGAAAAAGGTGAAGTTCAGGATGAGTAGGTCACAGTGCAGTCTATGTTAGTACACGTTATCCTGACAATAACACCGTAACATGTTATTTTGGTTATCTACCTCCATGTCAACCTTGAATGAGCTCCAGGAGGAAGTGGTCAACCTTACTTTGTTCTATCTATTCAGATCTAATAATGTTTAAGTTGACAATATGTTTCTTCAAAGATACAATTGTTCACATTGACAGATTCAATTACATGACCCTGATATTTATCATTTGCACAAACAGAACTACTCTGCATTACAGAGGTAGCATTCAATTACTACCTCTGCAGTCATTGTCCTATATTGGATACCATTCTAAGTTTCCCCAAAATGAATACTTGCCTTGCTCACAAAAATATCATCAAATCTGAAATGACCAACATCATGTCATAACTTGTAACCAGGTGTTTGATACTGCCAAATCAGTGCTAGTGTCAGAACAAAACATAATCTATATATGATAGAGAAGTCTTGCTGTGGAGGGGATAACAGAACATGACCAATCACAGCTCGCAATAGCACACTTAGCCAATAATATTTCATCAATATTTCAACAACAAAATCTAAGAATTGAAACTAAGAAAATATTTTCATTAATTTCTTTCTTTTCAATGTGACCATTAGATTTGCTATTGTGCACGTCTGATACTCTACACTGCAAACATGAAACTTTGGGTATGAGTAATTTAAATGTAAATGTGTGCTTGAGCATTCCAATGTAATTTGATTACCAAAGTCATCTCAGGGATACAGACAGTGGTAAGCTGGGCAGACCTAGACTTAGCTACCATGGTGATATGTCACTTCACCTGGAGGCAGGACCCAATAAGCTTCAGGATTTCTTATTTCAAAAGCAACAACAGTATGTTTGTGGTACATGTTCCAGTCCAATCAGGATGCCTGATCTGTAACCATACCAATATACCTGATCTGTAACCATACCAACATGCCTGATCTGTAACCACACATACCAACATGCCTGATCTGTAACCATACCAATATACCTGATCTGTAACCATACCAACGTGCCTGATCTGTAACCACACATACCAACATGCCTGATCTGTAACCATAACAACGTGCCTGATCTGTAACTATACCAATATACCTGATCTGTAACCATACCAACATGCCTGATCTGTAACCACACATACCAACATGCCTGATCTGTTACCATTACCAACATGCCTGATCTGTAACCACCCATACCAACGTGCCTGATCTGTAACCACCCATACCAACGTGCCTGATCTGTAACCACCCATACCAATATACCTGATCTGTAACAATACCAACATGCCTGATCTGTAACCACACATACCAATGTGCCTGATCTGTAACCACCCATACCAATATACCTGATCTGTAACCACCCATACCAACATGCCTGATCTGTAACCATACCAACATGCCTGATCTGTAACCACCCATACCAACATGCCTGATCTGTAACCACACATACCAACATGCCTGATCTGTAACCACCCATACCAATATACCTGATCTGTAACCACCCATACCAACATGCCTGATCTGTAACCACACATACCAATGTGCCTGATCTGTAACCCCCCAAACCAATATACCTGATTTGTAACCACCTATACCGATATACCTGATCTGTAACCACCCATACCAATACACCTGATATGTAACCATACCAACATGCCTGATCTGTAACCACACATACCAATGTGCCTGATCTGTAACCCCCCAAACCAATATACCTGATCTGTAACCACCTATACTGATATACCTGATCTGTAACCACCCATACCAATACACCTGATCTGTAACCACCCATACCAATATACCTGATCTGTAACCACCCATACCAATATACCTGATCTGTAACCACCCATACCGATATACCTGATCTGTAACCACCCATATTAATACACCTTATCTGTAACCACCAATACCAATATACCTGATCTGTAACCACCCATACCAATACACCTGATCTGTAACCACCCATACCAATATACCTGATCTGTAACCACCTATACCAATATACCTGATCTGTAACCACCTATACCAATATACCTGATCTGTAACCACCCATACCAACATGCCTGACCTGTAACCATACCAACATGCCTGATCTGTAACCACCCATACCAACATGCCTGATCTGTAACCACACATACCAACATGCCTGATCTGTAACCACCCATACCAATATACCTGATCTGTAACCACCCATACCAACATGCCTGATCTGTAACCACACATACCAATGTGCCTGATCTGTAACCCCCCAAACCAATATACCTGATTTGTAACCACCTATACCGATATACCTGATCTGTAACCACCCATACCAATACACCTGATATGTAACCATACCAACATGCCTGATCTGTAACCACACATACCAATGTGCCTGATCTGTAACCCCCCAAACCAATATACCTGATCTGTAACCACCTATACTGATATACCTGATCTGTAACCACCCATACCAAAACACCTGATCTGTAACCACCTATACCGATATACCTGATCTGTAACCACCCATACCAATATACCTGATCTGTAACCACCCATACCGATATACCTGATCTGTAACCACCCATACCAATACACCTTATCTGTAACCACCCATACCAATATACCTGATCTGTAACCACCCATACCAATACACCTGATCTGTAACCACCCATACCAATATACCTTATCTGTAACCACCTATACCAATATACCTGATCTGTAACCACCTATACCAATATACCTGATCTGTAACCACCCATACCAATATACCTGATCTGTAACCACCCATACCAATACACCTGATCTGTAACCACCCATACCAATATACCTGATCTGTAACCACCTATACTGATATACCTGATCTGTAACCACCCATACCAATATACCTGATCTGTAACCACCCATACCAATATACCTGATCTGTAACCACCCATACCAATATACCTGATCTGTAACCACCCATACCAATATACCTGATCTGTAACCACCCATACCAATACACCTGATCTGTAACCACCCATACCAATATACCTGATCTGTAACCACCCATACCAATATACCTGATCTGTAACCACCCATACCAATACACCTGATCAGTAACCACCCATACCAATATACCTGATCTGTAACCACCTATACTGATATACCTGATCTGTAACCACCCATACCAATATACCTGATCTGTAACCACCCATACCAATATACCTGATCTGTAACCACCCATACCAATATACCTGATCTGTAACCACCCATACCAATATACCTGATCTGAAACCACCCATACCAATATACCTGATCTGTAACCACCCATACCAATATACCTGATCTGAAACCACCCATACCAACATACCTGATCTGAAACTAGCTATGTATGACCAGATTATGCCATGTAACAGCTGTGTGTGGCCTTATTTGGTCATGTTTATATGTTTAAATGCTTTGGATCTTCGTTATCTTTCTTGGACACCTCTACTTTGAAAAATGTGAATTAATATTGAAGTAAAATCATTCTAATCAGCCACAAATAAGTAGAGAAATAAAAAAAAATGTTCTTGATGAGGCATATTACTATCCTTAACATATCTTATTCTTGCAATATATTCAAATTTTCAAACTTAAATCCAATTGAAATAAGAATTTCATTTTTATTCATTTACATTATATCCTAAATATTGCAATAATATGCCCATTACAAAGGATGGATATTCGAGGTTGAATCTGTTCTTTTTCAGTGAAAGTAACAAAAAGCAACCTTGAGAGGCCTAAGAAGAAAAAGAATTCATCTCAATTTGATTATCTTATTTTGAACACCATGAAAAGGATGCACTCTAAGAAATCTTGTATACATTTATAAATCATCATTTTTTGGTTGGATTACAGTAGGATATCAATTTTGATCAACAGATTCTTCTGTTATTCAATCCTTCTGCCTCCTTATCAAGGGAAACAAAAATATTTTTTGTCATCTTTGTAGTGTGACACAGGAGTAGTAACCCTAGGGTGGTGGTGACTCGCAGGTCACACCACCAGGGCAGTTTTAATTTCCTCTGCCTACATGTCGAGCACTCCTATCCATCTTACTTGTGAGTCTTGCAGAACCAGGGTACCATCTTTATGACTACAGTGCATAATGCTCACTACTCTATCCTATCCTACTCTATTATCATATGACTCCCTACTCTACTATCCTATGACTCCCTACTCTATTATCCTATGACTCCCTACTCTACTATCCTATGACTCCCTACTCTATTATCCTATGACTCCCTACTCTATTGTCCTATGACTCCCTACTCTACTATCCTATGACTCCCTACTCTATTATCCTATGACTCCCTACTCTATTATCCTATGACTCCCTACTCTATTGTCCTATGACTCCCTACTCTATTATCCTATGACTCCCTCCTCTATTATCCTATGACTCCCTACTCTATTATCCTATGACTCCCTACTCTATTATCCTATCACTCCCTACTCTACTATCCTATGACTCCCAACTCTATTATCCTATCACTCCCTACTCTATTATCCCATGACTCCCTACTCTATTATCCTATCACTCCCTACTCTATTATCCTATCCATCTACATCACTACAGAGCATCACATGCCCTACTCTATTTTCCTATCTTTAAACTGATTCTCATATCTGGGTGAAATCAAGAATCAGCTATAAAGGGGTCAAAATCTCACTTTCATTTCAAGATGGAATGTTCATGATGAGAATCAATGAAACATTGTCACTCAATAGTGAGCGTCTGGCTTGGGTTAAGTTGTATCGATCCAGATTGTTTCAACCAACTCAGACCAATACGTCTCATACAACAGCTTCTCACCAGTCCATATTTATCACCAGGGTGCAGCACCTTCTGATGCAAACAGATGAAATGGGATGGAGAAATCTATGGACCTGAATATGAATAACAATATTCCTACCTTGAAGGCATTCTTCAGTTTTTGCTTGATCGATATCTCCACTGGCTTTTCCTGCAATACAATTTCCAATGATAATAATACACATCATTAAGAAAAGTTGTTCTATAAATTAATCTGACAAAACTACAAATGTTCCATGTATCTTGAAAACTGATAGCATGAAGTTGGAATATGAGCAAATGTCATATTAGAACTTCTGCCAATGGCCCAAAATCCGAGCTGAACAATGCTTTTTTGTAATGTTTGTAAATATTTCTTGAATATACCAAGTTGTGATGGTGGTAAACAAAGAGTGGTGTAACTCTACGAGTAAAGCAGCAAAGTAGTATGGTGTAAAATTTACATTTCAATTTTTTTGTAACAAGTTTAAATGATTGAAATACTTATGATTGGTTTCCTTGGACATTGTTGACGAGGGCTTTCTGAATTGATGAAAAAGTTTTGAAAGAAAATTTGATTTTTATGGACAAAGAGATTACTGTCCAATAATTTGGTAGCAGGTTATTCTGTGAGGGACCAGAAGAATTTCTGCCAAAAAATGCCTTATGAATGAATCTAACTTGAGATTTTTGTGCAAGATTGTGGTTTCATATATATGTTTTCATATGAAAATTGGAGAAATTTTCATTACATCAGAGCCAAAGATTGACCTATTTCAATGCTTGCTGTTGTATCTTTAAAAAATAAAATATTGATAAAATCTGAGCCTCATGGATAATATTTCGTCTTTTAAATGAACAGCTCACAAATCCACCAGCAAATTTCAGAGGAAAAGATGAGTTGTACAGACCAAATGAGAGAATTTCCCTCTTATTGCATAAGCTATGCTGACAAGGTCAGTAAAGATAAAGAGTAAAACTACCAATATAAAAAACAAATGGATAAATCTACCCATCTATTCCACAATAGTATTTAGATAAAGTTGGGGGAGTGGTTGTACCTGAGATTGTGTTGCCATAGTAGCTTGATGTATAGTGGGATATTTTGCTGAGGTCTGCCTGAGTAGAGAACCAGCAAAACTCAAGCCTACAATATAAAATATAATATGTGATTAGATCATGTAACAATCGCATCTGAATGGGGATGACAATATATGAAGTGCACATACTTTTAAGTCCCTTTAGAAGTGCTCAGAAAAATCCATGTTGATCTTGATAATAACTAGAACGTTTCTGTGTGGCATAAAACTGAAGTCAGCACAGTATTTAATGCATACAAGTTCATGCACTATCCAACTCACAAATGTCAATCTCTTTTGTGCTATGAGTCGGTCAAAGCAATCTAGTTACATAAATTATTCTCCAAATCATGAACATATTGTACAGGATACATAATATCACGATCTATTCCTCTCTGATTTGTAAAGGATTAGATTCACAAGTTGTGACCTATTGGGCCTTTAAGTAGGTCATTTTGTCTAAAAACTATGAATAAAGATATTGTGTAAGATAAATGTAGTGAGAATACATATATACTATTTGTAGTGTTTTGCAAAGTATCACAAATAGCCGATTTTGAAAATCGGCTCCTGTGAACTTGAAAATTGCCCAAGGTCACCCAATATCGGACTTATTCAAGCCCCTCATAGGTTGATCATATGTACCAAGTTATATTAATATTGCTGTATTTTGACAGAAAATAGAGCATTCACAAGCAAAGTTGCTCTTGTGCTGATCATGACCTTGACCTTGTCCCAAGTTCATAAAAAGTGCATCGAAATAAATTACCATGGATAAAGTTGTTTCAATGTTTAAGTATTTTCCCATGTTTGTGTGGTGTAGATGATTTTTGCAATCCATGTTGTGTATGACATAGTCCCCACCCTAAATCATGACATATATAAATCTTGGGTTGCTGTCATTTTCCCGCGGGATCCTGTTCGAACATGGCGTGTTCAATGATGGCAAAGAATTCTATTCCTCAGTTTGACAATGGCCAAAAGTAGACCACAAAAGCCACCCCCAGCCACTCTGTGATGACTCAAAACTCATGGAGTATCTTTTGGAAGGTTATTTGCAGGCCATGTACCAATGTTATAAAGAGAACTAAAGAAGGAGTAGAGTACATGATTTAATTGAAATGACATGGTTGAACATGCATGGTCGAACAGGGAAATGGTCGAACAGGGAAATGGTCAAACAAGGGCTGGTGCAAAACAGCCAGTTACCATATAAATCAAAGCCATGGTTTACAAGCTGGATAAATTAAGGGCCTGTAGTAAGAGACAATTTCATTGGTGTAATATAAAATGGTGTCATAGGTAATTCCTGTGAAAGTCTATAACCATTGTTTGACCATGACCTGTTCTTTGCCATGGTCAGGTTCAGTCACTTTAACTGTTCTGATGTATATAAATCTACTACATACAGTGAGAAAATATGAATTTAAAGTTCACTGGAGCAGATATGTTGTGAAAGAGATAGCCTCGATAATCACAGCAACATTTCATCGACAAAGGTCAAGTTCAATTAATTCTACACTGTTCTGAATATTTTTTTCTATTCTTTTAAAATTTCTTCCCAAAAATTGTTGATATAATTGCCAACTATAAAACAAGACATAAATATTAGTTCTAAATGTTTTATACAAATATAAACAAGAGTTTAATAATGATTTTAAAGATTTCACATCAATATCTTGAGTGATAACACTTAGGGAAATAATTGATACAGCACAAGGAAGACAATTATGTATATAACTAATTCGTTTGTGTGTTTGTTCACACATGCTTCTGATTGTAATGTAAATGAACTTCATCGTCCTGTCCTCATGATGTCAAAAATACTATTGATGTGAAACCTTTATAAAATTATTTTACATTTTTTTGTAGTTGCCAATTGGAGGAGCAAAATATGAGTAAAACCTACTTAAAACATTAACTGTCTTGCCCCATTGAAGACATCATCATCATCATCAATCATCAATCATCAATCATCATCATCATCATCATCATCATCATCATCATCACAGGTGAACCAACAATAACATTAAATGGCAGAGGTGCAAATTAATAAAAACAGACAGTCGCCATGGCAAAAAAAACAACCAGTCACTGCCATAACCTAATCAGATTGGGGTCATAAGCAGTGCGATATCTTTGGTAAATATCAAACCGTTCTGGCTGTATCATGCACACAAGCCAAGTTGGCGACATGGTTGTCATGGCAACACAAACTGACCAATCACAGCCATATTCTATACAGATCGGAGGAAGGTCCACAGGAGTGCATGTGTGCAATATCTAAGGTAAATGTCAAAACGTTGTGGCTGTAACATGCATACGAGTAATTTACCACGGAAACAGGTCAATTTAATGTCCCCAGTTTTTTGCATTGCAAAGAATGCGGCGGACAAAAATTTTGGTTGCCCAGTTGGGCCTCACGATGATGAGAAGTGGTGGCCCAAAGTTTCTAAGTATAATAGGATGTGTGATACAATAAAGAGCATTTTACATAGGGCTGTATAGTGACTAGTGTCTGCGTGGGGGTTACTTGTCCCAATCAAAATTTAAAAGTCCATTGATCATGATGTGACAAATATCTTAATCGAATAATAAATCAGTAGTTTTATTACAAAAGTAGATTTAAAAAAAATGTAATCTCATGACCAGAAAGGGAACTCTTTTTGACAGTTTTCCCATATTTTTTTGAAAACTTTCCATTTTGGCATAAAAAGAAAGTAGTTACCTTAGAAAATCTGCCACCAGAGGGCACTCACTACCAACACCCATACATATCCTTCACTGAAATCACATGAACTCTGTAACTAGCATACAGGTTATCTTTTTCTGCTTGTCCCTTACCAATGCAATATTTCTATGTTATCATTATGTGGTCTATGGGGGATACTAGTACCAAAGAAAAGCACATTGATGTATCAAAGATATTAGAGACATTTAATACAGGGATTGGAAACAAGCTGAAGTTCTGCATTATCGCTCAGGCGAACCGATCTCACCGTTGCCACAGTAAATACTACATGTTGACCTATAACACGGACCTGGATCCGGATTCACATACTCGCGTACTTGTATATATATGTCTTTTGTGCAAGAAATTATTATAAGAATTACTTACTTTTCACATATCTATGTTAATCATACATCAATGACATTAAGAATGAAAAATTTGTGTAATAAATGCAAAGCTATTTATCGCTGATCCACAACAGTAGCACTTCGGAGTTGCATGGTGCACTGTGCTGACACCTAGTGGCAGACCTGCTGTTTCCAATCTCTGTTTAAATATCTCTGAAGATACCTACAGTGCTTATCATGCTGTGGATAGGTGAACTCGGCCCCCAAGAGAAGCTGGCCCCGGTCACTCTGTAATGGCTCAAAACTCATAAAATCTCATTCGAGAAGGCTATTTGACCCTAAGGGCATTAACTAAACCTAGGGACCCTTGGTAGCCATTAATCTGTTAACTTTCTTCCAGTAACTTGATAATTTAATCACCTAAATGTGGGGGCCGACTTCTCTGAGGGGCCGACTTCACTTGTTACCGTAATACAGGTCTGTCTACATAAATATTCAAATTATTTAGAACTCTATACCCAAAGACATCGTCAAAATAGACTTGAAATCTACTGTTTCCAGAAACATCACGCACTGCCCATCCATTACACGACTCTGTAAGAACTCGACTTCCGGCAACTAACAGTCAAACAATTATGTACTGTTTAAATCAACATAAGATGTCAGCCTGGTTTGAAAATATTTCTTTGTTTTCTCCTGATCTCAGCATCATTTCGCCATTGTTTACGAGTTTGCGCAAAGACGTGAAAGTGGGTCAGTTTATTCACGGGAGTGACAGCAACAATCTGGAAACTCCACAAGTTGTGGTTCTTATGACGTCATATGAAATTTCTCCCTTGGTGTTTCCATGACGTCATCACTTGGACTCTTCTGAATGTCATTTCACGTTGTCATGTTTGAAATCGGGTAAAAAACTGAAGAAAAAACACTACAGAATTCACACGGATTTGCAATTATAGATATTATGACTGGGAAAGACGATGACATGGATCAGAACTGCAACAGTCAATCGCCGGAGGTCAAGTTTATTTACTGGGGAAACTTCAATATGATGGTCAGTGCGGAGTGTTTCTAGAAACAGTGGATTTCAAGTCCATTTTGCCGATGTCTTTGGGTATAAGTGTATTATTGGCTGAGATATAAATATGAAATCTTCTGCTATAATTGTGAACAATATAAGAAGATGTTCATAATAGTTTTTAAGATTTCACATTTATATATTAATATGCTGTAATTGCGAACGTTAAAACAATGGTATCAGCCTGACTGACGTGTTCCCTGTGTGTTTGATATTTGGCCATGTGCCACTTTCAGCATGTTCAGTGTGAATGTGTGCCTGTGTGCAAGCGCGTGTGTATACCTTCCCTAGCGGACGGTGACGGTGACGGTGACACCACGAAGGTACGGTAGTATTCCGTAGTTTCAATTCAATATGCCTAGCCACAAATGCTGTCAGGTCATACCTGCTACACACCATTGTTGACAACTCGTAGTCTCGTACCCATCTCGCTTGCACCTTATAGACAAGTCACACCCAAGATTTATTTGCATTCAGTCTTGTGATCTCAGAGCGGTTAATATTAATCCCTAACGGACCGGAAGGACGGCAACGTCCACCACCGGTAACGGACGGGAGGGACGTTGACGTCCCCATTGTTCTGGCTCAATGACGTCATCTTGTCAACATTCTCTTGGGCTGCAACTTTGTTACAATGTAATAATGATAATGACGTCAGACTGAGGGGATCATGAACTTTTGACCCCAGCACTTCATTGAGCATATTGAATAACCATGGTTATAAATTTTATCAATTATACCCAAAGACATTGGCAAAATAGACTTGAAATCCACTGTTTCTCAAAACACCACACACTGCCCATGATATTGAAGTTTCCCCAGTAAATAAACTCCGGCGATTGACTCTAGCAGTTATGACCCATGTCACTATCGTTCCCAGTCATAATTTCTAAAAATACAAATCCGTATGAATTCTGTAGTGTTTTTTCTTCAGTTTTTTACCCGATATCAAACATGACAACGTGAAATGGCATTTGGAAGAGTCCAAGTGATGACGTCATGGAAACGCAGAGGGAGAAACATCATATGACGTCAGAAGCACCACAACTTTGTGGAGTTTTCATATTGTTGCTGTCACTCCCGTGAATAAACTGACCCACTTTCACGTCTTTGCGCAAAATTGTAAACAATGGCGAAACGATGCTGAGATCAAGAAAAGACAAAGACTTTTTTTTCTAACAAGCCTAAATTCCAATGTTGAATTAATGGAAACATGGTTCCTTTAAAACCTGTTGCCGGAAAACGAGTTCTATTGGAGTCGAGAGTTAAATTGGGTGGACATGCAGCTAGTGCATGATATTTATGAAAACAGTGTATTTCAAGTCTATTTTGCCGATGTCTTTGGGTATAAGTATAGGCCCCCTGCCAATCTCTCCGACCAATGATTAAATATACAGTTCACAACCCTTCTGCTGTTCTTAGAACTGAGCATGTGCAGAACATGAACTTCCTGCTTACTGGCCGCCATATTGAATTTAAGTCGTTGAACAAAACAGAGAATATTTTAGATGCAAATTTAATGGGGAAATGTTTAACATTAAAACATTTTTGTATGTCCCGTTGAGAAAACAAACTATTATTCACAGTTTGCATGCATTATTAATGTCTCTTGATAATTATTTTCCTTGAAAACACAGTTTAAAGGCCTTGTTTACTTGGGCGAAAATATGTATACAGTGACCGGCAACTGTCCGAAACCGGCAGATCTAACTCGGACATTTTTAACTCGGTCAAATATCGAGTAAAACTGTGCTGTACTAATTGCAATTGAGCTGAATATTGTGTCTCACACGTCATCTTATTATTCCTATTCCTTTCAAAACGTTAAAAGTGTTTATTTGTTTTCACGGCACGAGTGATGTTGTCACTGTCAAATGACGTCAGAAGTGGTGACGTAACCTACATCACCATATAACTCAATGGAAACTCGGACAATCTGCAGGTTTTCTGAATGCGTGAATTTCCTGATAACTCTGTACATATTGAACATGTATCCATTTTATTATACACGCAAATGCAGTTAACGATCTACTATCGATGTGAGCAGTTTTTACAAAGTATTGAAAGGTTAAATTGTGAAAATCGGGAGTCAAAAACATGAAAGTGTCCGGGTTTGGCTGCCGGTCACTGTAATTGACCGCAACAAACATTACTCCCGGAAGTGGTGAAAAGAAGGTGCTCTCTAGCGTTTGAGCGATAATAGGTGAAAGATCGGCGAACTGTATAGTGGAGTTGTAAAGTTCTGGTTCCGGCAAAGTTGCACAGTTCCTGTGGAATAACCTTCCTGTGGGAAAAAAACAACAACATGGAGATCGGCAATCGGCCTACGAAGATACACTAGTCCAGAAAATAAATTGGTTAGTCAAGCCAACCGACAAAATTTAGATAGCCTAGTCCCTTAGGGGTTAATGTAATTAAACTCACTTTTTTTAAAAACACATCTTCATTTCATAATGAATGAGTTGCTTGGGTGCGAGATTGATCAGGTGTGACTGGGAGTGTTTAGCAGGTACGTGATGTCCAGAAACCCCAAATGACTTGGGCACTTTCCTTCTCATTTCGGCCAAAACGATACAAACTTCGATAAGTGATACCGATTCTGAATCGCAAATGAATACTTACATGACTTTGGAATAAACTTCACTGTTTTGAATATCGACATGTATGATATGATTTTGATTTGATTTGTGAAGTTGGCCGCTCCACTTATGTCTTGTGGACGTTCAGAGCCTACGCAGCTAAACCACACAGCTGGGATGAGACCCAACATGCACGCACTCCAATCTGTGTTAAGGGTATTTATGGGTGTTGGTAGCGAGTGCCCCCTAGTGGCAGAGGAGTAAATTACCAAAATACTGTACTTGATAGAAATTGGTACATTTACGGTGTAAAAATACATTCCCTATTAAGGGTATTTATATGTGTTGGTAGTGAGTGTCCCCTAGTGGCAGAGGAGTAAATTACCAAAATATTGTACTTGATGGGAATTGGTACATTTACGGTGTAAAAATACATTCCCTAATAAATTAAAAGCCTTAATGACATGAATCAATATTTAAACACCTCAATATTTGAACTTTGAGGTATGATTACAAGTACATCTCTTTCAAAATAGTATTTTGTCCTAATTTTCCTTCATGATAGTTTTGATGAGAAATGAAGAAGACAAGCAAATAAGTTCTGCAGATTACACAACAGGAGTAGGCTTGTTTTTAGCTTTGTTTATTTCATTTCATTGGGAAGAAAATTCCTTGTGATCCAAGTGAAACAGATTTTCTCATTTTGATTTGTGTAATTTGGAAATAAAAAGGAAGTTTGGCAATCAGATATGTGAAGGGAGGTGAAAAAATTCATATTTTTGAAATGATCAAGTGAGTACTTTACCTCTATTTTTCTCTTAATGTTTTTGAAAAATAGAAAATCTGTTTCACTAGGATCACAGTAAATATTGTTAAGATCACTTTTACAAAGTTGTTTGGAAATCCACTCTATTATGGTCCCGCAATCTGCAGAACGTTTTCACTTTACCATTTTGACATGACAAAATAAATTTTGGAGCAGTGACATATTACTACGCCACTTTTTATGAGTTAAAAAGATATGAAGCTTTCAATATAATCAAAGAAGTTCCATTGTGATTTTCAAATAATAAATCAATAATTTTATTACAAAAATAAATGCCATAAAATGTCATTTCATGACTTGAAAGTTTTAATGAAAAAGGAACTCTTTTTAACAGTTGAGCATTTTTCCCGTACTTTTTTGAAAACGTTCCATTTTGGCGTAAAAAGAAAGTAGTTCCCTCAGAAAATCTGCCACCAGAGGACACTCACTACCAGTACCCATAAATACCCTTAACCCCTAAGGGACTAGGCTATCTAGATTTTGTTGATTGGCTGGACTAACCAATTTTTGTCTGGACTAGTGTATCCACATACTAAATTTATTAAATTTATAACCATGGTTACTAAATTTGCTTAATGAAGAGCTGGGTTCAAAGTTCATGATCCATTATCATGATTACATTGTAACAAGTTGCAGCCCTTCAGAATGTTACAAATGACGTCATCAAGCCAGAACAATGGGGACGTCAACGTCCTCTCCGTCCATTGCCGGTGGTGGACGTTGCCGTCCTTCCCGTCCGTTAGGGGTTAACACTCGTACTGGCCACCCAGTGCAGGCCCCTACACTCATGAGCAACTATCCCATCTCACGGGGATGTCAACATTAAAAACTATGGGCTCCTCCTTCCATAGGGCCTACACTTAACAACCCACTAAAGGGAATTCCAGTATTCCTGTTAACCTAGGGCTTCCAGTATCTACTATCACACCAAACTCACAAATAAAGGCAATATACATCCCCTATACCCAAAGAAATCGTCAAAATAGACTTGAAATCCTGTGATTTTAGAAATACCATGCACTGCCCATCCAATATAAGTCCCGACTCTGTAATAACTCTACTTCCGGCAACTAACAATCAAAGAATTTTGTACCATTTAAATCAACTTAAGATGTCAGCCTTGTTTGAAAATATTTCTTTGTTTTTTCTTGATCTCAGCATCGTTTCGCCATTGTTTACAAGTTTGCGCAAAGACGTGAAAGTGGGTCAGTTTATTCACAGGAGTGACAGCAACAATCTGGAAACTCCACAACTTTGTGGTGCATCTGACGTCATATGATGTTTCTCCCTTTGTGTTTCCATGACGTCATCACTTGGACTTTTCCAAATGCCATTTCACGTTGTCATGTTTGATATCGGGTAAAAAACTGAAGAAAAAACGCTACAGAATTCACACGGATTTGTATTTTTAGACATTATGACTGGGAATGATAGTGACATGGGTCCGAACTGCAATATCTCTCACTGATGCAGCTATTTATATCTTATTGTTGTAGCTGTTACATCATGATGTGTACTCCCCTTAAGAGATTTCAAGCACTTTCCCAACCAACATTCGGCCATCTTGATTTCTGCTATGAGTGAACTCATTAAGTACATATCAACACATTAACTCCCTATGAAACTAACATCCTACTGGACTACTTTCCATTTGACTTCTCCAGAAAAATGAGCACCACTCCAATAACTGATTTTCTTTGGCTTATGATAAAGCTCTGTTTTATGAGTTCAAGTTAAATAATAAAATGTGAATGGACATTATATGACACACCTCATATTCAACATAAATAACTATATGCTAACCTTATATACCTACCTATAGAGAATCAACTAGAAAATGGTTAGATTTAAATGAGAGATGAGTTATAGATATCTGTTTCTTTATTTTTGTAAAATTTAAACATATTTTTGTAAAATTTTACTCTAAAAATTTAACTTTGGCTGTTGTGCGAAATAACTGAATATCCCTTTATAAAATAACCTGACAAAGTGATAAAGATGTTGACTATTTGTGTGATGTATCAGTGAGAAGGTCAAATCATACTCTTCCACATGGCTCAGTGGATAAGACATCTCTTCCATGTTAACGGTCTGGGGTTTGAATCCTGCCAGGAATAATTTTTAGTTTTTTTAAAAATTTGTATTCATGCTGAAACTGAAATTTTCATTTTGAAGATTTATTTTCGCAACATGTACATCAGAACATATAGAATTGAAAAAAAAAATAATTAATAGAAATTATAAAAAATAATGACTTTATACAATAAACAAAGGTGAAATCTTCATGTTGGGATCTTTTTAGAGCAAAATGAAAGTCAGAACACTTAAAATGTGCTTTTTTTTTCTTTTCTTTTTTTTCGGGTGGGGGGGGGGGGGGGGGGGGGGTGGCAAATGGAGAAAATACAAAAAAAACGAAATAAAATGTCTTTGTTTAGCTAAGAAATGGAACCATTTCAATTTTCATACAATGCCGTGACTCCAAGTTTTCTAAAGTATTGGCACAGGGTGATACATGGCTCAGTGGTTAAGATGTCTGCTTCTATGCTAAAGGTCCAGGGTTTGAATCCTGGTTGGGAAAAGTATTATTTTCATGCTGAAGGTGAAATCTTAATATTGGGGTTCTGTTTGAATGATATGTACTTCAGAAAACATAAATTGATTTGTCTATTGCAAATGCAGAATACAAAATAATAAAAATGACTTTATACTGCCCCCCCCAAAAAAAAAATGAAATCTTTATATTGGAGTTCTTATTGAATAATTTGCATATCAGAAGAATATAATTTTTATTATTTTATTTTGCAAACAGACAATATGAATAATACTGACTTTATATAGTAAACAAATATAAAATCTTCATACTGGGTAATATTTGAGCAATATGCATGTCAGAACATATGGAATTGAATATGTTTTTTCCCAACATAGAAATATAATAAATAGTAACTTTATGTAGAAAACAAATATGAAATCTTCACAAAATAACAAAATAAGAGTTATAACATGGATCCAATTTAAAGATTTTATCATAGACTTTAAACTTCGAGTAAGTTGACCATGAGGCCAACCTTGAGCATCTATGAATATATCCAGTGCAATGCAATAGTTCCAATTGATTCAGCACTATCATGTGTCTCACAGGTCTGATGATAAGCTTTGACCTTTTCTCATGACGAATTTGCTCACTCAACATTTAGCCTGGATCCACATTTAAAAATAAACAGGGACTATACCTATCCAAGGTGTTGTTAAAATTCATCAACCCTTTAAACATACCTGCAAACAATGCTCATTCTTAGATACATTCAATCAGATTGGTATATTATACATTCCAAAACAATATTCAATATTCTTCAAAATATGGAGTTGTCAATATTTAACCATTTCAGTCACTGACAGGATGGAAATCAACAGGTCACATGTCACCTGTATGTGCATTTCTCTGTTGTCCAGTGAGATCAGCCAACAATGCATGTACTCATATGTGCAAAGATCACCTCTTGGAAATGGTGTCAATGCTTCTAATATAGTTCCCTAGTTTCACAGTTGTTTAAACACTATGAACAAAAAAGAATTAGAATTTCTATATTTGAAATAAGTTCAAATATTGTTATCATTATTTTAATTGTCAAATAAAACCACAATTTGATTAAAGAAACATGTGTAGTAATAATGCTCAGATGCGTGTTCAGTAATTTGCCCACTATTTTTGACATGTGAATGTGACCACACACCCCACTAATTTGAGTACTAATCTCAGCAAGGAAGTGTTCCCAGCAGGACGCCAGCTCATATTTTTAATCTCTACCGCTGGTACCCTTACCTGAGACTTTCCTCTTTTTGTCAGGTATGTTGGCCTAAGGTAAAATCATGTAATGTACTGTTTGTGACTATCTCTCTGAGGTATTGACTGCAATAAAATTCGCCACTGATAAGAGTGTGTGATCTCGTTGTTGCGTTTTTACGTTGCCCTCTGGTGGACGCTAGATCAGTCTCTACTTCAGTTTTATTTTGCAAGTTTATGCGATGTTTTGCACAATATGTACGTTAGGAATAGAGTTGTTTTCACTCATTTTTTTCAGAATTATGTTAGATATGAGATATTACCCACAATATGCCTATGTTTCTGTATTAGAGCTTTGTTTTCAACATAGGCAATTTGACCTAATTAATGACCTATTTATTGAGGTCCCACTAGGTTTTGTACAAAGGGGCCTACATGGGTGAAATACAGATATTGTTAGCCAGCACGATTGTGAGAAACAATGTGAGAGAGTGAGATTGCTACAACAGCAAGAAATAGCTGCATAAATAAGAGATAGCTGCATAAATAAGAGATAGCTGCATAAATAAGAGATAGCTGCATAAACAGGAGATAGCTGTATAAATAAGAGATAACTGCATAAATGAGAGATAGCTGCATAAATAAGAGATAGCTGCATAAATAAGAGGTAGCTGCATAAATAAGAGATAGCTGCATAAATAAGAGATAGTGCTGCATAAATAAGAGATTGCTACAACAGCAAGAAATAGCTGCATAGATAAGAGATAGCAGCATAGATAAGAGATAGCTGCATAAATAAGAGATAACTGCATAAATGAGAGATAGCTGTATAAATAAGACATAGCTGCATAAATAGGAGATAGTGCTGCATAAATAAGAGATTGCTACAACAGCAAGAAATAGCTGCATAAATAAGAGATAGCTGCATAAATAAGAGATAGCTGCATAAATAAGAGATAGCTGTATAAATAAGAGATAACTGCATAAATGAGAGATAACTGTATGAATAAGAGATAGCTGTATAAATAAAAGAGAGCTGCATAACTGAGAGATAGCTGCATTGAGACATGAAAAATAGCTGCACAACTTGCATATCCTTATGAAGTGAGAGATGATTACAACAAGTGAGAAATATTTACAATAGTTGTAATATTGAGAGATAGCTGCAACAACGAGACAGTTACAACAGGGAGAGATAGCTGCATAAATGAGAGACAGCCACATAAGTGAGATGACTGCAAAGTGAGAGAAACTTACAGCAGTGAGAGATAGTTACAGCAGTGAGAGATAGCTGCACAAATGAGAAACAATTACATAACTGAGACAGCTGCACATGTAAGAGACAGCTGCATCAGTGAGATAGCTAAGACAGCTGCATAAGTGAGAGATAATTACAACAGCGAGAGAGAGTTAAAGCAGAGATAGATAGCTGCACAAGTGAGAGACAGCTGCATAAGTGAGAGATAGCTGCATATGTGAGAGACAGCTGCATCAGTGAGAGATAGTTGTACAAGGGAGAGACATTTGCATAGGTGAGAGATAGTTACAAAAGTGAGACAGTTATAACACAGATAACTGAACAAGTGAGAGACAGCTGCTAAAGTGAGATAACTGCAAAGTGAGAGATAGTTACAACAGTGAGAGATAGCTGCACAAGTGAGGGATAGTTACAGCAGAGATAGATAGCTGCACAAGTGAGAAACAACTGCAAGAGACAGCTTCATCAGTGAGATAGCTGTACAAGGGAGAGACAGCTGCATAAGTGAGAGATAGTCACAACAGAGAGAGACAGCATCCTTTCCCAGCCGAAGGCACTTGTTTATCTTCCTAAAGATCCTATATTTCTTCCTGATAGTATGCTTCTATATTTATATAAATGGGTTCACATGATTGGGTTTTTCATCTGAACAGTTTTACATGATTGGGTTCACATGATTGGGTTTGGCAAATTAGCCGGGGTTACGCTGTTTATAGACAGTTGTTGGCGGTGGAAGGTGGCGGGCACAGACTACTGCTACTACTGCTACTGCTACTACTACTACAAGTCAATTCTGGCCTACACTTTTGCAACTTCACTAACTCACATCCAGGTAGCCCTGCGAGTAGAGAATTTCCGTAATCCAGAGTTGAGGTAACTAATGGTAGTGTTTTTTCATCTGAACAGTTTCTTATTTGTGATGTATTTCTAACATGAAAATAGCCATTTTTGCATATGTTATTAATTTGTGTTTTCATGGTAACTTCTTGATCTATAATGACTCCTAAGTCCTTAACTTTATTTGATCTTAGTATATTTGTTTCACCCACTAAAATTTCAGATCGAATTCCATCATTTTTAAAATTTGAATATTTTAAGCACACTATTAATTCTGTTTTTCCATCATTAATTTTCATTTTGTTTTCTAACAGAATCTTCTTAACCTTAGTGATGCATTTCTCCATTTCTTTGTCTGATATGTCTATATTTTGTTTAGATTTTGGATCCAAAGTGATGTATAGCTCGGTATCGTTCGCATATATGTGCAATATCTCAGACCATAATTATTGATTATCTCATTGAGGGATTCCATGTATGTTGTGAAAAGTATTCAACATTGCAGTGTCAGTATTGTGAAATTCCTTGTATGCTGGTTGAAACATGCCTTGACATTTATTTGTTATGAGATGATTAACAAACTGTTTGGCAACCGGCCTTTCAATGATTTTAGATTGATAAGCCAGGTTTGATACTGGCCTGTAATTATTTTTAAGTAGTTCCAGACCCAGTTTCTTAATAAGCAGTCTAATAATGGCCAGTTTTAAAGAATCTGGCATGTTGCCAAGCATCATGGATTTATTAATAATTGCCATTATTAAAGGTAATGATGGACCAACGCACTCAGTGAGTAACCAGGTAGGGATTGGATACAATTTGCATGACTTCTTTGCTGCTTCTTTTAGTAATTTATGAACATCATCTTTATTAAGGGAACTAAAATTTTCCATACATTTGAAAAAATTAGGTTTTTCAACAATATTGGTGTTTTTCCCTTATTATCCATTTCCTTTCTTAACCAGTTAATTTTATCCAAGAAGAAAATGTAAAATCCAGCTGCCAATTCATTTTGTGTCTTCATGCTCAGGAAAAGGGGGTATATACTTGAATGCGCATGCGTCGAGGTGGTCGGTTGTGTTTTTGTTGAGGACCGTTATCTTCATCAAAAACCCTCCTTAAACGGTTGAAATTCTAGGAATAATTTAATAATTACCCGCTTATCTCGACTAGTTTCACTGCCCGGCTCGTGCGGACGATTTTCAAATCATGTCAGAATAATGAGTGCATCAGATTGTCAGATCTGTTTTATTTATTTTTCTTTCAAGTCGCCTTTTTTTTCTTTTTTCTGCATTTATATTTTCGGATAACCATGGGGTCGGTTTTCTTATATTTATGGTTCTTTCAACCATTGGCACATGTTTATCCAGGATAATATTTAATCATTATATTTATTCAATAGGGTATCCAAGTCATCATTGTCATTACTATGATCCCATTGTCCTTGTAAATCTGTGACCGGGTGGATTGTCATGTCAAGGACCTGCGACATGACAATTCAGTGAGGCGGCACTATATCTGCTACAAGTAGGTCTCATCATGAAATGACTGAAATAATGTTGAAAGTTATGTAAAAGCCCAAACAAACAAATAAATCATGAATTACTCAGTGCATGAAATCAACTTTTATAAAAATGACATGGATTTGTACAACAACAAACACTAGCTTATAGCTGAACAAAATAGCATGAAAATGGGTTTAAATTCAATCAGGTAATTGTACACCATGCATCAAGATCTATTATCAGGCTTAACGAAAAAAAGCTTGCCATTAGAATTTATTTGGAAAGTCTTGAAGAAGTCTTGAAATTCAGTCATTTTTAACACAGTCAAACATCTAGCAAACCTTGTTGTACTGATTGCAATTGAGCTGAATGTTGTGTCTCACATGTCATCTTGTAATTCCTGTGCCTTTCAAAAGGTAAAATGTGTTGATTTGTTTTCAACGCACGAATGATCGTGTCACTCACTGTCAAATGACATCAGAAGTGGTTATGTGACAAACTTCATCTTATAACTCCATAACACACTTAAACAAATGCAGGTTTGCTCAATGCATGATAATCCCACTAATTCTATTCTGTATTGATCGGGATTATTTTAACTCCACAGGCCTTTAAAGTAGACGATCATCAATCGATGTGAGCAGTTTTTACACAGTTTTGAAAGGTTATGTGAAAATCAGGAGTGAAAAACATGAAAATGTCCGGATTTGGCTGCCGGTCACTGTATATTCTGGCTACATCTGACTTCTTTTATTTGAGGCTTTATTTACTGTTGAATTTTGGTTTACAGATATGTTTAATCCCATTTGTTACTTACACAAATAGATCATGACACAGTTAAGACATTTTAATTAATTTTAAAATCATTATAAACCACATATGTATTAAATCCAAAGAGAAACTGTTTTTGCACAACTTATATCTTATATAAAACCCTCCAAAACAAATGTCTTCAATTGGACCAGATGGTCAATGATGTTTCGAATCATTCTAAACCCACTTTGCACAGCTGAAATATATGCAAAACGATTTTAGATAATAGACCAAGAATAATTTCATACAGGCTTATCCTGATAAATTCCAAGATTGCTGATGAAATCTTTCACAAACAATGAAAAATTTCCAAATTGTCTTTTAATAAAATCATCTGTAATGTTGCTAGGGGCGGGCGACAATTGATGTGGACAACATGCACAAAAACATCTGGGCAAGTTAATATGCTTTACAGGTTTAAGAAAATATTTTCCAAAAAAGAGAAGGAAACTGAACAGGACATTTGTGCTGGTAAGATTATTATTACCTAATGGTTTAGTATCTGTGGTGGAAAAGTACAGGAGCGGGCCTGAGATACGCGTTGAATGATCTTAAAACAAATTATGAAGAACAGGTTATGACTCACTACATCTTAGAAGGCTAAAAGCATTAATGATGGCATGTGAAATCTTTAAAAGCCTTGACTCTCAGAACCCAATATACATGGCAGAACTTCCAAATAAAAGAGGCAGCTTATGACTCCAGAGACAAAAACATCCAAAATCAACCAGGTTTTTTAAGATAATAAGGTAGAAATACATACGCATACTATGACGCACACATATGGGACATGTTACCAACTGACCTTCAAGACAATGTTAATCATAATCTGACATTTAAGGAAATGACAAATATGTAGAAAGGTCCACAACACACCTCTTCAATGTGATCATTTATGTAAATATCAACTCATTTGTATGTGATCTGTAGTCGTAGATAATCAACAAATAGCTTCCAGCTATTGTTTTAATTTGTACCAATCGATTATATATAAAGTTATCTTATCTTATCTTACACTATGGGACAATAGTTATTTGAACCTTAGATGCACCATAACCGGAGAGAGAGATTATTGTTGCCTCCCTCCATAAAGGAGGGAAATTCTCACTCTCCCAAATGTTATTAAAATATCCAGGAGATATTACCTGAGGTCAGGAAGGCGTCTCAGGATTGATAATAAATTTATATTGGACCTTCGCCCTTCGCTGAAGACCAACTGTAATGGAAGGAAACACATCCTCGCTCTCAGCCAGGTTCACTTTCTATAATACCCAGAAAAATTTAACAAAATCTGACCTTCTGAAATTTCACACATTTTTTCTTTAAGGTCATGAGTAGAAATGAGACATTAGCCTAAACGTTTTTACTCTGTGGGACACATCTACAAATGATACATAACTGAATGTGGACCTTTGTAGGCTATTTTTACACAATATTGCCAGTGACCTTAAAGTGACTTTTAAATGACCTTGAAAACAAAACTCCCAATTCCATGGATTTTTACCATAAATTCATTCATCTGCATCTTTTTCTTTGCCTTTATTCATCAAAATCTGCTCAAAATTCACAATACTAGAGAGATTTTTTTTATTTTGAACCAATCTGCCATGGAAATTAGAGGATATTTTGATATGTTGAGCTATTTTGAAACAATATCTATAATAATAACTTATTGGTGTTAAACGTATGAAAGTTCGTTTTGTAATGTATAGTAAAAATTAAATGCTGAAAATAAACTGATAAAGTTAATTTAAAGATTTATTAACGTCAAGCTAAATTTGGTAAGAAACAGCTTGAATGTGGTAGATGAAAATTGACGGACCTTAAATTGATCCAATACAATCTTTTCAAGTTTCAAATATATAAAATATAAATATAATTTCAGAAAATAATCTGCAATAAGTGCCTATAATGATAATAGTACATGAAAAATAAGAACAAATTCCCATCGTCTAAAAAAATGTGTCAAATTTGCAATATAAATAAAAATTATGCCGTCTGCAAAATGTCATGAATTTATTTTTTTTCTATAATAAGGGGAAGATGCTAAAATTAATTCTTGAATATGTATATAAATTGGAGAATGTGTTCTATTTCTGGGACCATTTATGCTGAGTAAAAGTGACACTACGTTCCCACTGCAATAGGAAGTCTTCTACTACCCATTACATGTTCAATGTCTCGATATCTAGTAATGTTCACTCTCCAATTTCACTCAATTAAAAAGTTTGACCTTTTTCTTTCTCAGTTATGTCTTATTCATTTCAAATTTGCAAAAGAAATTTCTTATACTTGGAACTCCTTATAGGGGAAAACTCTCTTTTCTGCTCAGCTTTCCCACCAGTGTATGTGAAAAAAAACAACTAATTTTAGACGTTCCACTGAAATCAACCAACGTACTGTGCGTGCATAGGGGGTGGACAGAGGTGTTTTGATAACGCTAATATACTTTCAAATGTCATATTGTGGATATTAGCTTTAATTCATTAAAACCTCTTAAAGCATTCATGAAACCTGACTTTCAGACACATTTTCTTTACATAATATGAATGTTTATACCCTAAACAGTGCTTTTATGTAGTAGTACCCAACATATTCCCTGTTAACAATTTTCTGTGGCACTTGAAAGTTGATCAGTCATCTGCTGGAACCTACACCAGCAATTGAACACTTTGTCAACAAGCTTTGTTTAGCTGGTCTGTGATCTCGTGTAAACACCTAATGAGTTACCAGTTGGGCACCTGTCCAGCTTAGGAAACAGGGTGGAGATGTTTTGTACAATTTATCAATTTATTGCCAGGAGTATACTTCAGAACAACATAAGATTATTTTTAATATTATTTGAATCAATGAAATAACTCATGTTGTGACAAATATTTTATGGTTGTGACAAATATCTTATGGTTGTGAAAGATACTGTATATCATTTATGGGAAAGTATACTATTTATTTGAAAAGTATCTTATGCATGTGAAAACCTTTCTGTCAAAAAGGGAAGACATGACTCAAAGGCTGCATGGAATCCCCCTTAACTTAAAAGCTGTGATATTGAAAAAGTGACATTAAACCCTTTGATCACTGGTTTGGCCTTAAATCAAAAGGACTTTGAATGGCAAAACTGTGAATGCTCAGTGATAATTGGTATCAGTAAAATTTATGATTTGACCCTCTTTGATGAAATTTGGGTTTTTTCACACCACTGAATGGGAAGACATCAAAGGCTGCATGGATTCCACCTTAAAAGCTGGGCTGTATAGAATTTTTTAAAACTTTTTTTGCAAACATATATAATATAAAAAATAATGATTTTTCTTCATTTATAACTTCATAAATATTCATCCGTTTTTAATAATTTTACCACAAAAAGAAAGCCAGGAAAAGACACTATCATCATGATGAGTGTCACAAAACACACTTCCTGTTTAGTACTGGCAGTACTTGGTGGTCACAAAAAATCATAATTCTCAGGGCAGATGTTCTTTTGTGGATTTCAGACAGATAGCCTGTATGTATGTCAATTTTAAGATCATATATTGTTTTCAGATACCTTAAACCACTATAAAATCGCCTGGAACCTTCCAGGTTTCATGAATGCTTTAACTGGAAAATTCCCTGTACTGGGAAATTTTCCGTCAGTTTTTTACCTTACTTTTTGATTAAACCCCTAAATGTGTTAAAATTAATAAAAACATTCCCGCCACATACCTTAAACCGATTTATTACTTTTTCAATTTACACTGGGAATATTAATCTTAATTTGTTATTTCCATTAGTTTACTTTGAAAAACATTAATTTCTACTCAAATTTGACCACTTACATCATATTGCAGTCTTTTTGTATAGAATCCACTTAATTTTGTAATCACATCATGTACTGGTAGCATATACCTAAATTAAAAATGTTCACCAGTTTAACTTCAGACCTCTTAATTCTAGCTTTCATATTAAAATATTTCACTATTTACAACATATTAAAGCTGGGTTATATATTCCACTTAATTCAAACCACTTGCCTCATTCTACTGGCCACATCAACCTGTGTACCTTAATGTTCACAGTGCTTGTGTTTTCGTTTGGCTTTACCCAAGGGCAGCTAAATAGAGTTGATTTAATTTAAAAAAAACAAGTGGTCTCTGATGCAGAGCCCTAGTATGATATCTCTAGTGCTGAGATTGTCCCTGAATCAACCTCTACTGTTGAGATTGTCCCTAAATCAACCTCTACTGTTGAGATTGTCCCTGAATAAACCTCTACTGTTGATATTGTTCCTAGAGTTATCTCTGTTGCTGATATTCTAGGCATAGTTGATTTAATATTTGATGTTTTTTTTTCTTCAAAATATGCCTTCAAACATATATCCCCATACACTTATAGGATTTGGGTCAAACCACGATATAGATGGATATACACCCTGCCAAAAGTTGATATATCCTTTTTCGGTAATAAATCCATTTTATTATGGATTTATTTGGATTTATAACTTGCCTATGTAAATCAAAATGGATTATATGAATTTCTCTTTATGTGAGAGTACAAAAAGGAATTTTGATTGACTAATGGGGCCTTCGACACACTTGTAAGACATGTCTAAATTATGTTTAGCTCCCTCAATATATTTAATCTATTTTTGATTAAACCCCAAAATGTGTTAACCTTAATAAAAAGATTCCCACCACATACCTTAGTCCGATTTATTTACACATTTACAACATATTAAAGCTGGGTTTTATATTCCACTCCTATAAGTAAAGTTTTGCTAAGAATGGGGCACCTTCAGATTGGGACATTGGTGTGATTTGGCTTACAGAGGCATGTTTTTCCATTTAGTGTTTCTCTATTGGTACAGGCCCAACATCCTTACAGATCACAACAGACGCCACATTCCTGTATACAAGATTTCAATAATCAGATCAATTGAATCCTAATATTTCAAGTGAAAAATGACTGGGGCAGGTCTATTCAAAATCAAGTTGTGAGTGGTGCCATCTTGCTACCGTCAATAGTGCCGGGGAAACGCTTTATATATAACATTATGGGACCCTCCTTAAGCCATATACCAAATTTGGTGAACTTTGAATAGACCCGCAACAGTTATTTTTCACTTGGAATATTGGGATTCATTTTATTTTATTGAAATCTAAAGGTTGTGAGTGGTGCCATCTTGCTACCGTCAATAGTGCTGGTAAAAAAAAACTTCATAAAACATTATGGAACACCCCTCAACCCGTATACCAAATTTGGTTATCTTTGAATCGACCTGCGCCAGTTATTTTTCACATGGAATATTATATTTTTTATCTAATTATTGAAATCTTAAAGTTGTGAGTGGCGCCATCTTGCTACTGTCAATAGCACCAGGGAAACGCTTCATAAACAAAATTTCGGGATCCCCCTTTGACCGCACACAAAATTTGGTGACTTTTGAATTGACCTTTCCGTTGTTTTGTTGACATAGTATACTATAAATTTAGGAAAATATTTGAATATACCTGTATGCCTCTGTTACAGAGATTGCCACCTGTAGGCCTCTGCTACTGAGATTGCCACCTGTATGCCTCTGTTACAGAGATTGCCACCTGTTGGCCTCTGTTACTAAGATTGCCATCTGTACGCCTCTGTTACTGAGATTGTCACCCGTATGCCTCTGTTACTGAGATTGTCACCTGTAGGCCTCTGTTACTGAGATTGTCATCCATATGCCTCTGTTACTGAGATTGCCATCTGTTGGCCTCTGTTACTGAGATTGTCACCTGTTGGCCTCTGTTACTGAGATTGTCACCTGTTGGCCTCTGTTACTAAGATTGCCATCTGTATGCCTCTGTTACTGAGATTGTCACCCGTATGCCTCTGTTACTGAGATTGTCACCTGTTGGCCTCTGTTACTGAGATTGTCACCTGTAGGCCTCTGTTACTGAGATTGTCACCTGTTGGCCTCTGTTACTGAGATTGTCACCTGTATGCCTCTGTTACTGAGATTGTCACCTGTAGGCCTCTGTTACTGAGATTGCCACCTGTATGCCTCTGTTACTGAGATTGTCACCTGTTGGCCTCTGTTACTGAGATTGTCACCTGTTGGCCTCTGTTACTGAGATTGTCACCTGTTGGCCTCTGTTACTAAGATTGCCATCTGTATGCCTCTGTTACTGAGATTGTCACCCGTATGCCTCTGTTACTGAGATTGCCACCTGTTGGCCTCTGTTACTGAGATTGTCACCTGTATGCCTCTGTTACTGAGATTGTCACCCGTATGCCTCTGTTACTGAGATTGTCACCTGTTGGCCTCTGTTACTGAGATTGTCACCCGTATGCCTCTGTACTGAGATTGTCACCTGTTGGCCTCTGTTACTGAGATTGTCACCTGTTGGCCTCTGTTACTAAGATTGCCATCTGTATGCCTCTGTTACTGAGATTGTCACCTGTTGGCCTCTGTTACTGAGATTGTCACCTGTAGGCCTCTGTTACTGAGATTGTCACCCATATGCCTCTGTTACTGAGATTGTCACCTGTTGGCCTCTGTTACTAAGATTGTCACCTGTTGGCCTCTGTTACTGAGATTGTCACCTGTATGCCTCTGTTACTGAGATTGTCACCCGTATGCCTCTGTTACTGAGATTGTCACCTGTATGCCTCTGTTACTGAGATTGTCACCTGTTGGCCTCTGTTACTGAGATTGTCACCTGTTGGCCTCTGTTACTGAGATTGTCACCTGTTGGCCTCTGTTACTGAGATTGTCACCTGTATGCCTCTGTTACTAAGATTGCCACTTGTAGGCCTCTGTTACTGAGATTGCCACCTGTATGCCTCTGTTACTGAGATTGTCACCTGTTGGCCTCTGTTACTGAGATTGTCACCCGTATGCCTCTGTTATTGAGATTGCCACCTGTTGGCCTCTGTTACTGAGATTGCCACCTGTATGCCTCTGTTACTGAGATTGTCACCTGTATGCCTCTGTTACTGAGATTGCCACTTGTATGCCTCAGTTACAGAGGTTGCCACCCGTATGCCTCTGTTACTGAGATTGTCACCTGTATGCTTCTGTTACTGAGATTGCCACTTGTATGCCTCAGTTAGAGGTTGCCACCCGTATGCCTCTGTTACTAAGATTGCCACCTGTAGGCCTCAGTTACAGAGGTTGCCACCCGTATGCCTCTGTTACTGAGATTGTCACCTGTATGCTTCTGTTACTGAGATTGCCACTTGTATGCCTCAGTTAGAGGTTGCCACCCGTATGCCTCTGTTACTAAGATTGCCACCTGTAGGCCTCAGTTACAGAGGTTGCCACCCGTATGCCTCTGTTACTAAGATTGCCACCTGTATGCCACTCTTACTGAGATTGTCACCTGTATGCCACTCTTACTGAGATTGCCATCTGTATGCCTCTGTTACTGAGATTGCCATCTGTATGCCTCTGTTACTGAGATTGTCACCTGTATGCCTCTGTTACTGAGATTGTCACCTGTATGCCACACTTACTGAGATTGCCACCTATAGGCCTCTGCTATTGAGACTGCCACCTGTTTGCCTCTTTGCTCACTTAAAACCCCAATATAAAAATTACCTTTTTTTCGGTATAAAGTCATTTCTATTATTTTAAATTCTTCTACGTTTGCAATAAACAAATTCATTTATGTTTTCTGAATTGAATATCACTTAAAAAGAACCTCAATATGAAGATTTCACCTTCAGCATGACAATAGTACATTTCCCAACCGGAATTTGAACCCCAGACCTTTATAGCATAGAAGACAGACATCTTAACCACTGACCCACGTACCACCCCCAGGCAGCATTTAGGCCAGAGTAATGTATAAAAATTGAAATTGGCTCTGTGTTATGGCTTCTTTGCTAATGTGTCATTGCTCAATATAAACGCAAATATGTCATTTTATTTTATTTTTTTGAATTTTCTCCATTTGCAAAAAATATATATTAATTTTATGTATTTTGGCTTTCATATAATTCAAATAAGATCCCAAAAAAACGATTTCAATTCTTTATGTTCTGATATGCATATTGTTAAAAAAAACTTTAAAATGAAGATTTCATCTTCAGCATGATAAAATTACTTGTCCCAAGCGGGAATTGAACCCCAGACTTTTAGCATGGGAGACAGATGTCTTATTGATAGGAGACTCACAATTCTAGTTTTATTTCCTATTTAATGCCGACTTCTCATTTTTCAACTCCCTTTTTCACAGCTCCTAGGAACATTTAGTAACAGTAATTTAAATGATAATTATCTTTTAACACCACGTGTGTCCACTTTATTTGTCTCCATCGCCACAACTGGCCATGCTTGCCTTTCACAGCTTTTGGTCAAAATGTCAAATTTTATTTAGTATTTTAAAATACAGTTTGCATACCCTTTCACTCACAATTTTAGGAATTCTTTATGACGACAGTTGCATGATCAAAAGAATGATTTTGCAAGCCTGCCCAGTGCACTTTTGTATCTCTTTCAACAATTATCCCACTCACAATTACCAAGATAAATTATAATTGCGCCCAGACCACTCATGAACAAAGAAAATTATGTTTGATAACTTTGTTTTATATTTGATGAAATAACCTGTTCTATATGTCAATGTTCCATTTTCTGAGTAACGAATATGTATTAGGAAGCAATATTTCAATTGTTCACTATAAAGTCTGGTAATTCTTCATAATCATCAATAGCATTAATGTCCTCATAAAGCATATAGCTTTGGTTTGTGGTTGTGGTGTCATAGCCAATAGATGGCATGGTGCCTTGCTCAGCAGATAAATCTGGGAGATACACAGAGTTAGTTCTGAGGCCAGCATACTCAGACCTGGGCATCATCATTCCTCGTAAGGGCTGGTATTCTGGATTTGAATGCTTGATGTGTAATGGCCCACCAGCACCTGGCATATTTGACCTATTAATTGGAGAGATACTACCAGAGACTGGTAGATTTGATCTATTTGGGGTTTGGGTACTGGAAAAGGCTGGCATTGCTGACATCTGAGGAGTTGATTGAAGCTCAGCTCTGAAAGTAATTAACAGTTTCAAAATTTCTATGATCAAAAGAGTGACCTTAAAAAGTGAAATTTAAATTAGTCAGGTTGCCAAAGTTGATTTTAGGGCCTAACCCTGCACCGAAAGTAAAAGTTTTTTTCTTGCTGGATTCTATTAGACTGGGACCTCTATAATGAATATCTGGCGGATAACAAGAGAATATCCTTGGGCATTCTGAGAAATCCAAGATGGCTGCCAAAATCGCTGTGGTACTCTGAAAAAGCTAACTTTTGAACCAATTGATCTAGAATCACAAATGATACCTCTTTTCCAACTAATCTTGGGAAGACAAATCCATTGGTATGGTTATTATTGTAATTGAAGGTCAGGAACAGGGTTAAAGGTCAGGTTCAAGGTAATTTTAGGTCAATAACACCAAAGAAAACTGCATTTTTGGATGAAACATGTACAATATTCACTCTAATTAGCACCCTGGACACTTAGCCATTTGACAGTATTTGTGCTAGACTTATAGGGCCCTTTTTCTGATTATGTGAGATTTAAAATTTTGCATTATCACTTTTAGTTGTGAAGATATAAGTATTTGGAAAATTTCTATCGAAATTGAGATTTTTCCTCTGCTGAATGTTAACTTAAGTTCAAATGCAAATCTCTCAATGATGAAAATTTATAGAAGCCAGCTTTAACTTCTCATATACTAAGCAGATCAAGGCCTTTTAAATGTATATCATAGGCCAACTGTGTTTTACCAACACCTGCCAGCAATGCTAAGGAATGGAATTTATTCTTGACTGGGTTTCTATCTATTTTACTTGACGACCTATGGTATTTGGCATGATGATCTTTCAGTCTTGTGCCAAGTTCTAAATGTAGATCATCACCCTGTATTTTGCTGGCTTCAATGATTTTTGTCAATCTACCACTGTCACTCTGGCTCACTTGGGTTTCTCAGTGTCTGAACAGTCATAACATAACTTGCACTTTTCTTCCATTTCAATAACTATTTTGCACCACCACCAATAAAGCATTAATTGTCTATACTATTCTATGCTTTGTTATCAGCACAACAACCACATTCCATGCAAATCTGAGACATTAAATGAAAGTTCCATTTAATATTAGATTATATGCAAAGGAAAAAGAATTGGGTTAGTGTAAAAGAAAGGAACAAAGTGTGGGTGGGAAATAGGGTTTCACTCTCGTTCAAGTAAAATAGATAGAAACCACGTCACAAATAAAATCCGTTCCATAGCATTGTTGGCAGGTGTTGGTAAAAACCTCCACAGTTGGTCTATGATATACATTTAAAAGGCCTTGATCTGCTAGGTATGTGAGAAGTTAAAGCTAGCTTTTATCAATTTTCATTATTGAGAAATTTGCATTTGAACTTAAGTTAACATTAAGCGGGGGAAAATCTCAATTTCGATAGAAATTTTCCAAATACTTATATCTTCACAACTAAAAGTGATAAAGCAAAATGTTAAATCTCACATAATCAGAAAAAGGGCCCTATAAGTCTAGCACAAATACTGTCAAATGGCTAAGTGTCCAGGGTGCTAATTAGAGTGAATATTGTACATGTTTCATCCAAAAATGCAGTTTTCTTTGGTGTTATTGACCTAGAATTACATTGAACCTGACCTTTGATCCTGTTCCTGACCTTCAATTACAATAATAACCATACCAATGGATTTGTCTTCCCAAGATTAGTTGGAAAAATGGTATCATTTGTGATTCTAGGCCAATTCGTTCAAAAGCTTTTTCAGAGTACCACAGCGATTTTGGCAGCCATCTTGGATTTCTCGGAATGCCCAAGGATATTCTCTTGTTATCCGCCAGATATTCATTATAGAGGTCTCAATGAATCAGAATCCAATGAGAAAAAAACTTTTTCTTTCCGTGCAGGGTATAGCTATCTGGCAACCTGACTAAATTGTTTTTGGTAAAATACTTTGGATTATAATTTACCTTTGGAATATAAAAAAGGGGAAATCTAACCTGGTCCTTGAAAAAATAAAGATAATAAACATGCCCAACAAGACAAGGAAGGTCCCTCCTCCAATGACGCCACCAATTATATATGGTGTGTAAGATTGGAGCACTACATACAAATACATATACATGATCACCACATTGCTGACAAAACATATCTATAATATTTGAACCCTTATTATTGTACACTATCATTTCCATGGTAGTTAGCACAAGTCATTAGGTAGGACTCAATTTGGAATGTAGTGATACCTTTTCTTGTGTCACAATACATTCCTTCCCAATAATCTGTACAGATACAGACTGAGAGGGATCTCTCACAGCTGGCCCCATTCCTACAGTACTCAATATCACAAATATCTGAAATGTAAAGGATGCCATATTATCAGTGTTTATAGATGAAATATAATTGGCATATATGCTGCAAATACCTATTAATATGATAACAGAAAAACAAACTATTGGTCATCAATGGTTACAATCTTTTGCCATGTCATTGAAGCAATTAAACCATTATTCAGTTTCTGAAATAAGTGACCAAGGTTTATTTACGTGTGCATTTCTGGTTTTGGTTGGAACCAATGTATCCAATTTTGCAAGAACAAATGAATCCCACACCAATGACTCCCTTCTCTTTAAGGTTGGTACATGTCCCGTTGCCATCACAAGTGTGTGTACCTGAAGTACATTCGTTAGAACCTGCAATGTTAAAGTGTCATTAATGATCCTTAGTTTGTATATTCAACGCAGTCTATAGGATTCATGAGCATTAAAATGAAGGTTCCAAAACAAGACATAAATAAGCCTTCTAAGTTCGATAATATGTAGCTGAGAATTTCTTACTGATGCATTTAGAGGAAGTATCAGCTCCAGCTCCATTAGTAGTGGGGTCATCACCAGGACAGAGTATACATGAGGTCTGCCATTTCTTGTCCTGATAATACCCATCTTGACACTGTGCACATTTACCAGTAGTCTCAATCACTCTGCTTCCAGGCTGACAGTCATCTGTTCATGCATATTGATAATTAAAGATTTAGTTGTGCAGATATAAAATCATGATCATAATATTCATCAAAACCAAATTGGTCTTAAACTTTTCTTTCTTTCTGTGATCGTTAATCAGATACAAACTAACCCCAGATACATCCTTTTATAGATGTGGCTGAGTCAGATGGAGATGTTTTTCCCGATGGACAGGACTGACAGAAAAAGGTTTCTGCCTTATTACGGTAATCACCCTGTGGACATGCCTTACATATATTTGTGTTGAGATCCAACTCTTTTCCTGACCCACACTCAGCTGAATTATAATCGTAAAGTATTACTGCATAGGCCATTCACTATGTAGGAGTTTTATTCAATAATATTAGAATGAAATATATGAAATGTAGTACGATACAAGATTAGAAGACCTTCAAGTTTGAATACAAATTACATGTTTGACTCAATGCAAAGCCCATGATAATCAATGCATAAAGCATTCTCATCTGTTAGAACAACCATGTATGGATCTGACTTCAAAGAATTTTCATTAATCGTTGAATAACACAAAGGACTGGGATAAATCATTCATCAAAATTATTAGAAAGTTTTGTCCAAAATATATAATAAAAATAATATGAAAGGAGATACTGACTGACACAATCAGACTGGGCATCAGATCCTGGACTCACAGTAGTCTTGCCACTTCCACATGATGAACAGGACAACTGCCATTTTTTGTCAGTGTATGTGCCACGATCACATTGTTTGCATGTGTTACTATCAACATGCAAATACTCTCCAGCAGTGCAACTAGCTGTAGTGTAAAACATTCAATATTTGCATAAGTTTTTCACATATTGAAATCTGTTTCATGTTCTTTGTTTCTAGTGTCAACTGTAAATTTTTTGATGAGTGCTAACCCTTGTTGACATGTTCTGTAAAATATAGGAAAGCTTTCCATGTGATTGTGAATAAGAAAAAGGTATCACTGATAATGATAACAGGCTATTGTATAGTGCATAGAATGGAATAAATTGAATGTTTACCAATGGTACATGCAGCATCTGTCATGGCACCAGCACCTGGAGTTATCAGTCCATTCAGGCAGATTACACATACATCCTCCACACCTTTTTTTCTGTAATAGCCAACTGAACATTGCTGACAGCTAGATGAACCAAAGTCATACTCCTGTCCATCTGCACAGTTCTCTGCAATAAAATAATGCATCATATTTTGAAAGATGATGTATCTTTTTTATTTTGGCTGTTGCAATTTATTTTTCACTGAATCTATACTTTGAATTTCTCCACGTGAGACATGACGGAAAATAACAGAAATTGACTACGTACTGACACAATCACTGAGGTTTTTTTTGCCAACACCAATTGTTGTTTTTGGTTGTCCCTCATCATCGTTGGGGCATGTTTCACAAGAAGACATGCGGATCAAAGGCTGGTACTTTCCAAGTGGGCAGGGATGACATACTAATCCATTTTCCATAAAACCAGGCAGACACTCATCTGCAATTAATTACAGATTAATGCTTGATGATATATATTGCATTTTACACCTGTTATACCGATAATATTATCATCATCAAATATTTGTGGTTGCTATTTCCAAATTTTAATTGCCTTAATTTTAGACATAAATATTGTTTTACCTTTGTTACACATTGCTATGTCTTTTGCCCCAATATCTTGTGTAATTTTGCCATCAGGACATTTTTGGCAGGCAGAGGCACCCTGCACACTTTTGTGGTATCCTATCTTACACTTGGTGCAGTTACCCCCAATATCTTCATATCCAGGTGCACAATCCACTATCAAAAACAATCAATATGAAAGGTTTAACCAGACATTTTCAATAACCATCTATTTGTTATCTAACAGTTATTGTGTCTTATTTTGATGCATTTGATTAATCCAAATAAAATCATAGTAGCATGATAATACTCACATCTGCATTTGGAAATATCACCAGCTCCTTTTTCATCGGTTTTAGTCTGTGGCGGACAAGGCTTGCAGTTTGTTTGCCATTTTTCATTTTGATATTCACCTTTTTCACATTTTTGGCATTTATTGTTACCATCCCTGTATTCACCCTCTATGCAATTAGCTGTAAGTACAACAATAGGAATGTGTACAATTTCCTTTTTGAAAATATTTATATTTCTCCATCCTCCAAATAGCCTGGCTGTAAATCTCACCTGCTGATTTTGTTTGTTTGTTTGTTTGGGGTTTTACATCACTTTCAACATTATTTCAGTCATTTCGTGATGAGACCTACTTGAAGCAGAAATAGTGCTGCCCCACTAAATTGTCATGTCGCAAGTCAAGGACAATGGGTTAACCCTTTAGGCATGGGCCTCAGCTCATATGGGAAATTGTATCATGAGTTCAATCTCGGCATGGCCGGGGATCAAACCCACAACCTTTGGATCACCACAGAGGAACTGGTGCTAATAAGCTGGCGCTCTAACCAACTGTGCCACGGCCCGTGGCCTCTTACCTGCTGAACAATGTTGACTGCTGAAGATGTGTGATTATGAAAATCTAATCCAAAACCTCCAAAAGACATACTACTACTCTTGAGGGAAATGTTCATGGTTCGAAGTGCCACCATCTCAAACTCCCTATACAGGAGTACGAATTGAATACATCACAGAATGACATGTATTCTATGTAGGCAGACAATTCCTGAGACTCCACCTCATGTTTATAAGATTTAAGAGTATATGTTAATCAAAGAGATTTATAAGTCTGTCATAAATTACCTTCATCACATTGGTTTGCTTCTGTTGATCCCTCTCCGGGTGTTACAAAAGCCTCTGGACATTGTGTGCAGTTTCCAAATTCATAAATGCCATTATCCTTGTAGAAGCCCTTCTCACAAGGCTTGCATGTACCACTTGCCCCATAATATTTGCCACTTGCACAGTATACTAGAAATATATTGTAATATTACATAGGAATACATTTGGCAGCTATATAATTAATCTCTGAAGAGGCAATTGAGTGTTTTTGATATCTGCTCAATTATATATTGAATTATCAATATTGATGGAAGGTTTGAGACATTTTTTTACTACCTTTGCATAGGGCCGCATCATTTGCGCCGTTTTTTTCTGTACTTGATCCAGTTGAACACATCTTACATTTGGCTTTATTTGCTTCTGGCTGATAAGTTTCTCTTGGGCACAAATCACATCCATTGTTGTCTTTATTTGGCTGGCTTCCAGCAAGGCAACCATCTTTTGTTTAAATCATATGTTAACTTGCATTATCCAAGTAGCAAATATCCAATTTTCTCATTTCTAAATGAGCAAAAGTTAGTCTTGAAATCTCCACAACAACTATTTGAACCCATACACATTGAATTGGAAGTGAAAGTTAAAATGGAATTCAAGTTATAGCAAAGATTATATCATTTAGTACTGAAATAATACAATATAAAGCACCTACATTATTAGAGATGAATTAATGTTAAAATATTTTCAAAAATAACAAAGATCACTTTTTTAGCTTATTAATGAGATCAACATTTCTCAAATAGTCTAATATCTGCCAGAGGTTCACATTGAACTCAGAAATCAGAAATCAATTTATTTGATCCCCGATTTACATAAGTTGTCAATAGTATACTTCATTGTTAACAATAAGTATCTTTTATGGGCCAGGGAGACCTCCATTAAGACAAATGCTTGTTGCTAGCATGGGGGCCACCCTGTGAGAGACCAAATATGCTTTAAGCACTTGCTAAGACATAATTCAATCATTTACAGTAACATAGAGTAGTGGTTGGTTCATATTTTCTGAGAATATATCGGAAGAAAATGTAAGATAATGTAATTCACATGAATGAGGACAACTGTATATCAAACATGTTGATGATTGTGCATTTTGTGCAAGTGAAGGTGAAAGTGTACAAAAAAGCACAGTCACACCACTACCAAATGTTGGAATGGTGGGTAGAATGTAAGCCGCAGCTGCAGAAAGTATGATTACTGTTATATTACATAGATGCATTTTTGTCAATATTTTGCCTATAATAAAAATAATAATAATATACCAAATAGACGCACAGTTATACATTATATCTTTAATTTTTTGAACATATATAACAACTGTGAATATGGCAGTCTTTTTGATATAATTTAAGGATAATTTGTTTTATATATCCTGATGTTGGAATGGTGGGTAGAATGTAAGCTGCAGCTGCAGAAAGTATGATTACTGTTATATTACATAGATGCATTTTTGTCAATATTTTGCCTATAATAAAAATAATAATAATATACTAAATAGACGCACAGTTATACATTATATCTTTAATTTTTGGAACATATATAACAACTGTGAATATGGCAGTCTTTTTTATATGATTCAAGGATATTTTTTTATATATCCTGTATAGCCTTTTTGACTGTGTGTCTCAATTTTGTCTTTGATGGTACTGTTTATTACTCTAGGCAGCTCATATCTAATGCTCAATTCTGAACATTCATGATTTGCTTTTACAAGATGTATGTCATTTCTCTTACGTGTTGAATAAGCATGTATGTCTCTGTTTGGTGTAATTGGTAAGTTCTGGAGATAATGAGGTAGTTTACCCTGTTTATAATTGTAATAAAACTTTTAATTCTTGTAATTTTAGGATATCTTGTCCTTTAAGAAGTTTGAGGTTTTTAAATAAGGGTTCTGTATGTGCATTATATTTGCTGATACTTAATTTTCTAATAGCTTTCTTTTGTAAATTAATTATTCGATCACATTTGAAACCCCATGCCAATATACCGAAGTTTAAATGTGAGAGCATCAGAGCATTGTAAATTATTAATTTAGTTTTGAAAGGCAAAAAATGTTGAATGTTTAATCTGTTTAATATACCAATGCTTTTTGAAATTTTGTTTGCTACTTTATTAATGTGATCTTTCCAGTTTAGGTTTTCATTCAAAATAATACAAAGGAAATCAAAAGATTCTCAATCTTTATTTGTAATGGTTTGATTTTTTGTTCTGTGTGTGAAATATTATTAATTTGGATTTTTCCACATTAACCGAGAGTTTGTTTGTTTTTGACCAGTTATTTATATTTATTAATTCATTATTTATTATGGCTTCCATATTGTCCTTTTTTATGAGGATTTTAAATGTTCCTGATAATGACGTATTGTCTGCATATATTATAAAGAGCTTGCTTGAATATGCAATATCATTTATATATATTATAAATAATAGCGGACCCAGTATGGATCCTTGAGGTACACCTGTTTTTAGGGTTAATATATCTGATTTGTTGATTTCTACATACGGTTTGCGTTCAGTTAGGTAATTTTCTATAAGACGCAGAGCTGTATCATCTAGGTCATAATATTTCATTTTTTCTAAAAGTATATAGGATGATCAATTGTGTCAAATGCTTTTGACAGGTCTAAAAATATGTTTATAGGGATATCATTTTTGTCCATTTCTACTAATATACGATCTACAACTTCTAAGGCTGCAAATCTAATGGAGTGCTCTGTTCTGAAACCATATTGGCTTTTATAAAATAATTTATTGTTTTGAAAGAAATCATAGATTTGTTTAAAGATTACTTTCTCAAAAATTTTAGAAATGGCTGGCAGAATTGAGATCTATAATTTGTAAAAACATTTTCGTCATTTTTTTATATATTGGTGTTAATTTGGCAATTTTCAGTTTCTTAGGAAATATACCAGTGTTAAGCATTTAATTTATTATTAAAGTGATAGGTCTAATTATAAAATCTTTTATCGTTTTTACAAATTTGGTCGATAAACCATCAAAGCCGAAGCTTGTTTTAGGTGCTAATTTATTTATTATGATAGTTGTTGTTTCTTCATTTATGTTTTGGAATTTAAAATTATGATTGTAATTTAGAGTCAAAAATTGTTGATTTTCTTTGCAAGATCTGGTCCAACATTAGTGAAGAAAGTATTAAATTTGTTTGCAATATCAATTTTGCTTGTTATAACATCTTCATTTTCTTTAAAGAAATTTGGGAAAGATTTTTTCTTTTTGGTTTTATTTGGGATGCTACTTATGGTTTTCCATGTGCCTCTTATATCATCTTTGCATTCAATTTTGTTAAAAAGAGTCTCATAATAGGTTTTCTGTGCGAGATGTATGCTCTTTTTAAGTATATTATTGTATGTGTTGAGATTTATTTTCATGACTGAATAGGCAAGAGAATTTGGGTCAGTCATTTTGTAAGTTATGTAGAGATTATCTCTAAAACATATTGATTTCATGATGCCATGAGTGATCCATTTTGATTCTTTTGTGCTTATATTTATCACATTTCACTGTCTTTTGTGGCAAGTGTTTGTCTTTTGCTTTTAGAATAATATCATGAAGTATGTTGTAGTTTATATTTTGGTCATTATTAGGATTGTTGTCTAAATTGTGAAGAATATCAGAGTTTCGAATCTCATCATGAAATCGTAAAATCAAATCTTTATCTTGGGTTTGGATTTTAATAAATATTGGTGGGGGAATTTTTAATAGGATACTGTAAAGTAAGGTTGGTGGTCAGACTTTTTTTTGTCAGTATACCTGAAGTTATATCTGAGGTTGCTTCACTAAGCTTACATAAAAAGTTATCAATAAGTGTGCCATGTTTTGATGAGAATCTTGTTGGAAGAGTTAGTTTTGGATAAAAACTATGGCTAGTGACCATATCAAAGTACTCATTTACTCTTTGTTTTTCATGTATTTTCAACAGGTCAATATTGTAATCATTTGAGTAATTAAGTTAAGATAATCAATATTATAATCATTGAGCAATTAAGATAAGATAACTATTTGTTGAAGAAATGAGAATTTTGTCTCTATTATCTTTATCATACTCTAAACTATGTGATAATGTGATAATTGCCTAGTTAATCCTTAAACTTCATTATACTTGCCCTATTGGCACATTTGGTAGAGCAAATGTATCTGTGCATGCACCGAAACAAGGTGTGTTATCTGTACTATTGTAAACCCTAATAAATGAAGAATATGTAATCAAAGTATCTTGATACATTGCTGATGATGAATAAGCCAATAGCTTTTGAACATTCCTTGATAGCACATAATCTTGATTACAGGTTTGAATTTTGGTAGTCGAGACTGATATAAGATTTGTTATGTGAGGGACTGTTTAAAATGTTGCATGTGGGATACAAATCAAAATCCATTGTCAATATACATTTAAACAAATGCTCAGTATTTTTCCAATACTTAACGAGGTTAATTTTATGTTTTGTTTGTTTGTATCTGTGTGATCAAAGCAGATTACATTACAGAAGCAATGATCTGTGCATTTTTCATTGACCAATCAGGTTCTGTCCTATTGTAAAATTAAAGGCATCATGATATATTCAACCAAAAAAATATAACCTAATTATGCAAATCTGGTTCTTCATGCAGCATTTGAAATGATTTAATTTGGAGACTTTCTAACTATATCAAATCATTGAAGGATAATCAATAACATAGTTGACTCTTTTTGTTCCAAGCATTCCGAATATTTTGTAAAGGTTCATATTAAAATCATACTTACAGATTGTGCATTTGTTTATATCATCAGCTCCAACTTCTTCTGTGACCTTGCCAGCTTTACACTTCAAACATTTGTCCCCTGGTATATCATTGGGCTTATAAAAGCCTATCAGACAATTTTGGCATGTCTCAGGGCTGCCTGGATCTTCTTCCTTTCCAGCTGGGCAGAAGTCTAAAAACAACATTGACCATTCCAAGAGTATGGTAGATGATAAATTGTCAGAATAGTCAAGGAAAAATTTGTCTTTTAGTTAAGAGGTTCCTGGTGGCAGATGTCAAAAAAGGACAAAATGGGGTCACGAGGAATTATAAATTTACAGTGTAAAATGTTTTAATTTAATAAATATATATCAATATCTTTGCACTGATAAATTTGAAGGAATCGATCTGAAAACAAATGCAAATGATATTTTAATCTTGATGTTCTTTGGAAATGGTTTGGCTATAAATGAAGATGACAAGGAAACTAGTTCTGCAGATTACTTTACAGAGAAAGGCTTGTTTAACCTTTTTTATGTTTTGGTCACAAGAAAATTCACTGTAATCCATGAAGAGAATTTTCTTTTTATGTTCTAAAGTTTGGAAATAATAGGGGTGTTTAGTAATTAGGTATATGTTTGTTTGTTTGGGGTTTTACATCACTTTCAACATTATTTCAGTCATTTCGTGATGAGACCTACTTGTAGGAGATATAATGCTGCCTCACTGAATTGTCATGTCGCAGGTCCTTGACATGACAGCCCAACTGGTCACATATTTACAAGAACAACAGGTTAACCCTTTGGTATGGGCCTCAGCTCATGTGTGAAATTGAATCATGAATTCAATCTCGGCACGGCCGGGTATCAAACCCACGACCTTTGGATCATCACAAGGGAACTGGTGCTAATAAGCTGGCGCTCTAACCAACTGCACCACGGCCGTGGCCTTTAGGTATATGATAGCAATTGCAACAAAGATTTCTCCACAGTCTAAACTGTAAGCTTTACCTCTATGTTTTCCTTTGTTTAAGGACAATAATTAATAATCTGTTTTACTAGGATCACAGTAAATGTTAAGAACATTAGAAATCCTCATTTCTCTGGTCCTACAACCTACAAGACGTTTTCCATCTAACATTCCTACTTTCTGAAACAGATATTTGAGTAGTTATGTTTAACTAAGCCACTTATTTCTAGTTGAAATAATATCAAATCATGAAGACTATCAATGACAATGACAATAAATAAATTTATATAGTGCCCTTATCCAGGACAGTCCCGCTCAAAAGCGCTTTACACAGTTTTGTTTGGATAAAATTGGTTGAACAGGTAAGTTTTAAGTCGTGATTTAAACATATCAAATGAGCCAGCAGTCTTGATGTTCTTAGGAAGGTCATTCCACAGTCTGGGTGCCGCCATCTGAAAGGACCTGTCTCCACCAGACACCAGATTGGTCTTAGGGACCTGAAGATGAAGCTGCTCCTTACATCTATGAGAATGACCCTATATAGGTTTAACAAGGTCACTGATATATCCTATAGCCATGTCATTAAGTGCTTTCCATGTGATAACTAGACACTTGTACATAATTCTGGCTCTAATTGGTAACCAGTGTAAGTCATCTCTCAAGATTGGTGTAACATGGTCAAACATGCACTTTTTGGCCACCACTTTGGCAGCAGCAAGTTGATCTAGTAGATATGAATGAATACCATACAGCAGTGAATTACAGTAATCAATACAAGATGTTATAAAAGAGTGTTTAGAAGTGGCAGCTGCTTCCTTGGTGAGTTATCTGCGAATCATATTGATATCTCGCAGTAGACTAAAAGATGTTTGACAGACAGATTTAAAGGGGGAGTTCCTAATAATCTAACCTTATTTTTTTTTAACATGTAATGAAATATATGGTAATAAGATATCATATCACACACATCCTACATTAATCTGGCCAACTGTTTATTTACAAAGTGGATCTTTGTTGTGGCAGCAGGCTGTCCTGGAAAGAAAGGTCGGGTTCGGGAGGGTAATAAAACTTCGGAGATTATACGTCACGGGTGTAACTCCTTATCCCGGGAAACTGGGTCTCACTATGGTGGGTGAAGCTGGCCCCTCAACATGTACTCAAAATAAGCTGCTCTCATTGTCAGGGGAATTGTGTGTTATAAATATTTGCGACAAAAGTAATTGACAAGGGATCAATGTTTTCAATTCCCCAAATATTGTGGCAACAAAAGTTTGAAATACACAAAATACGCAGGTTTGAAACACAACCAGGGTTATCTATGAAGAGAAAATTTTGTTCTTGAGTCAGGATATGGTAACAGTTGGGCCTGGAACAATGACTACCAGAGGTTCCCTAGGCTAAAATGAACTGTAATTCTTATTAGACCACATCACAAACCTAGTGATGATTAGATTAGCTGAACAGAGGTCATTTCACAATCCACAAAACAGAGGAAAGAAGTTCTAGACAAGTCTCCACTACTGATGTCATGATCAAGTGGCAGTGTCAGAAACACTAGCATACTAGGTCAGGGTGCTGAAATGAGAGGTGAATGTAGATACCTCAGTAATTCAATGTGTTGTCCCCAGGAAAACATTTACCAAAATATTGTCAAATTTAAAGAAAATGGTCCTTAATTTTAAAACCTCTTTTAACAATAATTATTTTATATGAACATGTTTGTGATATGCAAGTCTTTTCAAGATTTTAAACTTTGAGTATATACTTTGTGGTGCATACAAATGACTGAAAAATAAGATAAGTTAAATCGCATGGCCATGGTTCGTGTTTTGTTTTCATAATTGTTAATTGGCACAGTGTGATATGTTGTGTCATAACATACTATCTGCTATCATAACATATACTATTTTGATTTGTTGAAGATCATCCCCACTGTCAGACTCTTCTCAATCACAGTTTGCAGGCTACGAGTCTTGTTTGTTGTGGGGGGTCAAATTGCCATCCCTGAACTTTACCCTGCTCAATAAAGCTTCCTGAAGGTGGCTCAGACCCACTTCTTTCATCCTCAGATAATTCACATAAACTTTGGACCTCTACTATGTCAGAAACACTTGTTGAACAATCACTATCTGTAAAATCTCCCTCCGACTCCATGATGCTGGGCTAGGGGTTTTCCCAAAATGTTACACTCTCTACGTCACCACCCCACGTGACAGGGGGTAATAAAATTCCGGACTGACTTCGGAGATATGTCATGATCCAAACTTTGAAGTGAAATTTGATCATCACAACATTTACAAGATACACTTGAAATTTGTGAGATGACTACTGTCAACCAAATGAATGATTTTATAACAAAAAAACACATGGTTTGGGGTACAACCCAATTATTAGGAACTCCCCCTTTAATATGAGGACGAAGACTGAGATTTTCGTCAAATATAACACCCAAATTTCTGACTTGATGTGATGGTAAGATGGAACTATCTCTAATATGAACAGATTCAATACTGACTTTTTTCAACTGTTGTGGTGTTCCAAGGAAGATACACTCTGTCTTGTCATCATTGAGTTTCAGTTTGTTGTGGACAATCCAAGATCTGATTTCATTTATGCAATCAAGCATTTCTGTCATAACACTATCTGGTTGGTTAGAATCCTTAGCACTAAATGAGAGACAAATCTGGGTATCGTCAGCATACATATAATATCCCATGCCATGATGACGCAAGATATCTCCAAGTGGAAAGGATATAGATGGTGAAAAGGATAGGGCCTAGGACTGACCCCACATGTAAGTGGTTTGGGTTCAGACATGGCATCACCAATCTTGACTGATTGCTTCCTTCCATGAAGATAAGACTCAAACCACTGCAGTGCTCTGCCCTTTACACCAACACATGAAGAAAGAAGCTGCAGGAGCATACAGTGGTCGAGAGTGTCAAATGCTGCACTGATGTCCAAGAGAATAAGGATGGTAACATGTTGTGTGTCCTTTTCCATGAGTAGGTCATTCTGCACTTTAAGGAAAGCAGTCTCTGTGGAGTGAGCAGCCTTGTATGCAGATTGTAGGAAATTGTTATCTATAAGGTCCAAGCCTAGCTTTTTCAATAGTGGTCTAAGTATGACAAATTTAAGATCATCAGGCATGCTAGCAAATTCAAATGAACTGTTAACTATCCTTGTGATGTGTGGTAACAAATCATCCAGACACTTGTGCAGCAACCAAGATGGAAAAGGGTCAGTGTCACATGATTTACAAGGAGCCTTCAAAATGAGTTTCCTCACATCATCTTCACTTACTGCCTTGAATTCAGTGAGTTCTGTGTGACATGAAACTTGATCACAAGCTGGTGTGGCATAATGTAATGTTGAATTATCAAAGGTTTCTCTTATTTTGACAATTTTACCGATGAAATAGTCACCAAAATGGTTTGTTAGAGCAGATGGGTCGTCATATGGTGGAAGAGGAGATTCGGCCTTTTTTTGAAGCAATGTGTTGAGGATTATAAACAGTCTCTTAGAGATATCAGCATTATGGATGATCAATATCAATTTCATGTTGTTAGGGTATGATATGTTATTATTTCATTGCAAAAGTACCTGTTTGAGTGTGGTGTGCGACCATTGGAAAGTTTCAATGACAAGGGATCTATTTTAAACAGCTGAACAGATTTTCTTTTTGAAAATATTCTGTTTTGGTGCAAAATGAAAGTACTTCTAAAAAGACACTCACCACAATGAGTCATAAACTGGCTTAATTGATTTACCAGCAGATTTAAATTAGTTTATTCATGATCAATTCACTTTGGTATGGATGAGAAAATAAATAGTGGCATGATTCAAGAATCAGATGTAACTAGAAGATCAATGGTGCAAACTTACACAAGCATTTGTCCGGGCTTTTTGCACCTTTTGTCACAGTTCTGAATCCTGCAGGACATGTTTTGCAAGAATATTGAAGAGGATTTGGCTGGTATTTTCCTATTTCACACTCCTCACATCCAGACAAATCATTTTTGATGTAGTGTCCAGCAGAACAGTCAGCTACAACAAAAACACTTGTTCAAATGACCTGTCATCTATGAACATTAGCAATTTTTCGAGACAAGCTGTTTAGCTTCTTTATAAAACCTTTGTGTTCATGATACTTTATCCTTTATTCATAACGGTAATCAGGTAATCACTCCAACAGCAGCTCACAGGGAAAAAAAAGAACTAAATTCACCATAAACATCCAAAGCTTATATGCTTTAATTAGTTTCATTATGAAATGCTTGGTAAATTATAAGCTTTTATGAATAAATATAGTATGTACGTATATCACATTCAATTTCTGAGATGGCTCCATTCAATTTACTAGTAGATTTGCCAACTGGGCATTGCTGACATGACTCATGTATGCCAGCTGTTCTGTATGTCCCTTGGGTGCAGTTGGTACACACATCCCCATCTGATAGCTCTGTTCCAGATTCACAAATATCTGCAGTAGTATGAATTACATGTACAAGCTCTGATGCATGAACTATACACTTTTCACTGTCATTTTAAAAAAGTTGCTCACATGTGATAATCTTTATGAAACAAAATTTGGAGCTTTATTAATAAAGCAAAATATTTACTAAAGGAAATGTGGCATACCAAAAGCCTTTTTAAATTATTCGTAGAACTGTGACTTCATCATTATGTTACCCTTTGACAATATTTGATCTCCAAAAATTAAGTGTCTTTCGAGTAATACTGTTTGATAACAAACAGCAATAGCATAGTTACACTTACTAAAGCAATCACTTTCTGGAATTGTGCCTTCTCCAGAAGTAGTTTTTTGTGCTGAACATGGAAAACAGAAAAACTGGCCTGCTTCAGGTTGGTAAAATCCTACTTTACATTTTACACATGCACTTCCATCATAAAATTGTCCAGGCAGACAATTTGCTGAAGATAAACAAAAAAGTAAAGCTCAAATACAGACAATCGTTTTAAAGGATACAATGAGGGGTATGAAATATAACATGTATTTAAGTGATTTAGGCAATTTCCAAAAGGCATTAAGTGAATTTGCCACAACCACTTACCAAGTGCGACACATTATGAACTATTTTTATTTGGTAAATCTTTACCTATCAGAAATGTCTTTACAAAAGACTGATGTATACAACATATTATGTATTGGCATTAGGTGTCCTAAGAATGTCCCATCTAAAGAAAAAGAAATCATCAGTTTGCATGCTCCACACATGTACCTGTGATACATATATATTAATGCAAACCCACATATATATGCATCAAAAACTCCCTCTCATGAGAGGAATACTCAGATTATTGAAAAACTGACTAGAGTTACTGACAGGTCGTCTTCTTTAATTGAAGTCATTCTTACTACTATGTCTAAGAAACATGAGGCAAGAAATGTTTTTAACATATGACTTAGTTATCATTTTCTGATGTCAAACTTGTAAGAAAATAGCAAAAGATGATACGTTTCACATGCTTTAAGAATAGGAAAGATTGTTGCAAATAATATTTCTCATAATGCTGAATGGCAATGGAAAAGTCCAAACCCACTTTATAAATTTAAATTTAAAAAATGTAGAAGAGAAATATGTTTATGATCAACTTAAAAAGCTGGATGCTGACAGTCATTTAGATGTATTAGATATGGTTGAGATGTTATCACCTTCTATTACATTTGTTATTAATCACTCAATTACTACAATTATGTTTCCTGATGATTGGAAGTTTGCAAGAGTTAAACCAGGTAAAAGTAGTAAGATTGACAAATCCAATTATAGACCAATTTCTGTACTCGGTTATACATTATGTATTCTAGAGATAGAAGTACAGTGTCAAATATTGGATTTACTTATTAATAAAGTACAATTATATTACAATAGACCAATGTGTTTTTCTTAAGAATCACTCTACTGCTACATGTGTGCATAAGGTGGTTGATGACTGGTATGAAGCACCAAATGAATCAGAAATGATTGGAGTCTGTTATCTTGATATTCCAAAATGTTTTCATACCATTGATCATGACATTTTGCTTACCAAACTAGATACGTATGGTACATGAAATGAAATGGTTTCAAGAGAATATGTCTCAACGATCACATGTTGTAAATTGTAATATGCTGAAGTGGGATATTCATGTACAGAATGTATGTTGCAATGTATCAGCCAAACTTATTTTAAAAGACCGAGAAAGTGTTTATCTAAAGATACTCACTAGTTACACTAGTTAAGATTTACACCAGTTTAGTGCTTCCTTGTAAAGAGTATACCTGCTCAGTTTGGGGGAACTGTTGTGAATTTAATAAAAATACAATCTATAGACTGCAGAAGAGAGCAGCAAGAATTCTAACAGGAAACTTTAAACTATGTTAACATTTGAGGATATGACCTTATGGAGGAATTGAAATGGCAGACTTTTTCCCAAAGGAGGGACTATTTTATCTCTACATTAATATTCAAACGTATAGATGAACAGGCCTCATATTGGTTATCAAATGAAATTTGTATGGCATGTAAAAGTCATGACCGAGAAACCAAACTTTCTTCTGGTATGGACATTATCATACCCAAGACCAACAGGGATTTTTTTCGAAATTCTTTTCAACATTGAGGAGCATCTTTATGGAATAGTTTAGCATCTCATATAAAGGAAGCTACCACTGTTCAAATATAATTATAAGAAAGAATGTTTTTAATTTTCTGATGTAGATATTTTGTTTTTTACCCATAACAGGACTGCATTGATTTTTTTGTTTGATTGGGGCTTTACATCACTTTCAACATTATTTCAGTCATTTCGTGATGAGACCTACTTGTAGCAGATATAGTGCTGCCTCACTGAATTGTCATGTCGCAGGTCCTTGACATGACAACCCACCCGGTCAAAGATTTACAAGGACAACGGGTTAACCCTTGGACTGCATTGACCAACAGATTATCTGAATGTATCATCCAGTATAAATATGGTTAAATAAATAAATAAATAAATAAATAAATAAATTCTGTAATAATTTTCATTTGCATTTGAATGACGTCGTATATATTTTCAATGACACTGATTGAGAAACCAAATGATGGAACTACTTTTGCACAATGATTGTGTCTTGGTTCCTTTGAGTTGTGTTGTAAGCCCACTCCCACATGGAAGGCAATCAGTCTGTTTTGATTTATCTTGGTATTTTCCAATGGGACATGGTATACAGATGCCATTCACAACATCATGATACTCTCCAGGGTTGCATCCAACTGAAACATAAAAGATATTCAATCAATTTACAAATTTAAAGACAATTGCAGCCTATACCAAGAATATGATATATTATTCATTTATCAGAAGATCTGTCTATTTTTTAATGCTTAGCTAAGAGATGTTTAAACCACATGATTTTGTGTGATGTGGCTCCATAAAGAATTGCAAAGTTTGAATAATTTGATTAACTGTTTTCTGAATTATGAACGAAAATCATACACACAAATAGATATATTTCTCTATCATTTATCTCATATTAGTGCTTTATAATTGTGTCTAACACCCAAAAATTATTTGCACATCAACAGGCAAAATAATTTTCAAAATCATCCATCTGTACATGTTTGATGCTGAACATTTCTTGAAAGTGATATTGTTACCCATGGTTTGTGAGTATCCGTCGTTGGGGGACGTGGACGGGGGATCGAAACTCTACTCTGACTCTACTTTACTCGCTGGCTGTGAGGCGGGGCACGGAACCTAGCAACCCTATCTACCCATGTGAGGTGTGAGGTAATAAGGACTGCAGACACAGGATATACACTGCACAATAGTTACCTTTATTCGGTGCTATGAATCCTTGTCTGGCTAGGCCGGCATGGCAATGAGCGAGGCATATGAACTACCCAAATGCATGATACTTATAGAGTCCTGAGAATACATAAAACACCCAAGTCTATGCGGTCACAATGCTGAGAGTTGTGGATCTTTCGAGGCAAGTGGACGCTGGTTCTCTGCTTTCCGGTCTCCGAATTCTGGTCTGCTGCTCTCTGCTCTCCGAGGATCCAACAGTTGCGGGCCCTTTTAAAGGATCGGTGCGCGTCATGTGTGTGGTGTTTGCCTGCATGGCTTCCTTTTGCGACACTGGTTTTCACATGGACTCGTCTTGCCTGCATGGCTTCCTTTTGCGACACAGGGGTTTTGCATGGGCTCGTCTGCCTGCACGTGATCTCTTATGCCCGGTGAGTCATCTCCAGGTGTGGTGGTTAAGGCGATGAATCAACCTGCACTAGTTGACTTCACGCCGCACACAATATCTATGCATGATGTTCTGCCAGAGACCGTGATTGTCCATGATTGTCTATATATATATTCGTAAGAGTCTCTGGGTAGGTAATCTATATCCTACAATATTTGTTCACTTACCACAGACGCCATTAATGAGTACCTGGTCAGCGAGGCAATTGGCTGCTTTTGTTAAGGTCACAGTGTCAAGATCAGGCTCACCACCAATCAATTCCTGGGGAAGATCACAACAAAAAAGCAATAAAACACAAAGTACTTAAAAAGTACAATATATGAAGGCATCTTTAGGGATGAACATGTAGGTTGTAAGAAAAACAAACTGATCCATGGTTCTTAAAGAATTGAGATATTTTTTTTTTAGAATTCATCTTCATCACTGATCCAAATTAGCCCTTTCAAATAAAACAATGGTGAGGCTATCATTTTATTTTAATATTTCAAGGAGTCAATATAATTGCAGACTTTATTGAAGTGGATTAAATTGTTTTAAAACATTTAGCTTTCACATAGGCATAATGGAGACTGAAACAATAAACAGTGGGAATTCAAGCTTTCTGAATCATGCACTTTTTTTTTATTAATTATGCTTGAAGATAAAGACATTATGTGCAGTGCTCACTTACTAAGACGAGCATATCATGATCAAAAATCTCTTGCTCCAGAATGGATTGTGGAGTGTCTTTATCACCATTGGCATTATACAATTCAGCCCTAAAATACAGTGGTAAATTTGATTATTACATGAAATTATGTTTAATTCTCATCAATGTTTTTACTCTAGTGCCCTCTTTGAATCCCTCCTGCATGGATCCTTACAGCATAAAAAGGTTCATAAGGAATAGTCACAGTCAATAATATATAACGATTGTGATAATGGGTAGCAGTACTCACTGAACCTTTGGGAGAGTGATCTTAACTTCAGCACCAGATGTCGCTTGCTTTTGTCGTTTGCCATTTGTTAAACATGTTGTTTTGATAACAATGCCACTACAGTCAGTCAATGCACAAAATCCACCTTTTGGATTGGCAAAAGTTACCCCCCATAACTCATTCAATCTTCTTAATTCCATCCTTATTGGAGCTTGGAAACCACCTATTCTTACTGCTGTTGAGCAAGCCGTTGCAGATGGGTAGTTTATGGTCACTATAAGAGTCAGTGGATTATTTACTGAAGCTGCAAACATGTTTATCTCAATTAAATACTTAATTGTAGAATCAACTGAAGGAAATTACTACAGCATCTTGTTACATCATATATTCCTATTCTAACAAAGCACATAAACATAATGCAATTCATGAAACTGGAAGAAGGAAACAAATGTTTCCTTTAATGATCTTCATTATGCCAAATCCTTTAATTCTTGAAATTGTATTTCTGCAATATTTGTAAAATGTGATGATATGGTTTGATATAACCAAGATATTTTAATGATTATGAAAAATATATAATAAAATTCTCCAGTTTGAACTCACGTCCACAGCTTGGAAATTCATAGTTTAGATAGAAATTATCAAAGTTGAAGGCTCCAAGAGGTCCACATGTGTGTATTCTAGGCATGGGAAGGCTGAATGCCTTGTTTGGACCACATGAAGTTGTACAAGATTTCCAAGATTGAGAAGGATTACAAGTCACACTGCCACCTTGTGGAGGTGCTGGATTTGGACAGTCAGTCTCTGAAAATTGTTATTCGATTTATAAGATATTTGGAGTTGTATTTATAAATGATGAATATTGGAAAGATTGATGATGTAATATTTGAATATATTATGCCATTTAATTGTATACAAATGAATGAATTATGTGACCACCTAGGTCTTCTGTATTATACAGCCCATTTTGACAGCAAATATATACTTGATTGATAAATTATGCATAATCATTTAAGCAACAAAATAGAGTACCTCTGACATATATATCAAATGAACATGTTGCAAACTGTCCTTTTTCCTCTGCCACATATACATTGGTGTATCTGCCCCAAGTCATGACTTGAGCTACAAAAATATAACATGTCCAAAAAGAAGTTTTAAAAATATCTCTTCACTCAGCCTGTTATAAGCAATATCAACTTCCCTCCCTATCAAAATGGGATTTATTATAACAAATATAAAATTTAAAATTGCGTATTGTACACCATATATGAATATATCATATTATAGGTATCATTGTATAAATACAAAATGATGAAATTTTATTCTATAATGTTCATAACACATTATGAATAAGAATTTACAACTAAACACAGCTGTATTAATAGTTTTAAACCTTCACAAAAGCATCTATACATACCATTCTTAAACACTGGTACTGGATTAGTAGTTGTTCCAGTGGATTTTGGTTCTTCCCACTCTACTACTGTCAACCGTTTACCATTTGTTCTGAATACTGTTTCTGGGCAGGTTTCAAAAACTGGAGCAGGAACTGTGTACAAAATAGATTATTCATTATATATATATATATAGACTTTAATTGATTCATATAAACCTATCAACCTATCAAGATATAAAGCCATTACGTGTAAGAAAAATATATTCAATATTTACCTGGAGGTGTGCTGCTGCCTGGTGAACTGACTGTGCTTGGCACAACAACTGATGCTCCATCATTTAACAGATAATCTGTCCATTGGCTCATCATACCATTATTGATTGTATTCGGAACTGTGCCACCTTTCTGAGACAAACCTGATATCTCTGTATCTGTCAAAACTCGGTTCCATACTTGAACTCCTGAAACATATCCGTAGAATCCCTCTGATGTGCTTTGGCCTGTGGCTGTGTATGCTCCAAGTGTGATCAATCCACTGAAAAGCACCAAAATATGAAATATCCAATATCAAACTATTTGACTGATATATCTGAAGAACATCAACACTATATTATGTTAATGATTTATGATATAATATTATGATACAAGGATGATGTTTTGTTTGTATTAAGATGAAAAAAGAAACCTTTTTGACATGACAAGGTGCAATTAAAAAATAACACCTGATTTTTTTTTAAACAAGATATCTATTTTTTGTAGCTTCCAAATATGATTTATATATTTAACTATGGATTTTATATTTATAATATCTCAAGTTGAAATGATAGTTTCAGTGATTAAGAGCGGAAAGTATATAAGAAGGTTAAGGGTTAATAATTCCTGACTTACAAAGGTTTTAGGGTCCAGGCACTATCTTCAGCGCCATATGTCTCAATTCCATCAACTTTAATGGTGTTGATTATAATTCTCAGTTGCCTTGTGAGAGATTCATAACTGACCATAGTGTAATGCCACACTCCATCATTCATCTTATATCGCTCACCACGAGATCCAAGCAGCTCAGAAGAAGCTGCATATCCACGGAAATAAGCATTAATCATGCTTTCATCAATTGTCAATGATATCTTACTTGGAGAAACAATATATCGGTCACTGGAAAATAATTATAATAAATAATTCTAGACATGCTACAACAAATATTATAAATTAAATTCATATATCTTCTAATTCATATAGCTGAGACATTGGTTCATATTTACTCCAGTTCACGTAGGGTTAGATATGTGCCATTGTCACCCTGATTACGGTACTTCACCCATAAACCAATACTGAAGTTTGAAGTGTTCAGATTAAAGGCATAAGCTTGGTTGGCACCACTAGATTTGGAAGGAAAATACACGTCATAGTCTGTGTCAATATCTGAAAAAAATAATACAAAATATAAAGTAGTCATGGAAATTATTTCAGTGGCTGTGGAGAAAAGATACGCGTCTAAAGTACTATAAGGCTTACCTTTGGTGCAACCATCTCCTGTTTTGCCTGGAGGACAATCACAGTGATAAGTGGAGATTGCATCCACACAGATTCCAGACCCACAGTTCTTCCCAGTACAGTCATCCTTACTTTTATCACACAACAAACCTTCAAAATCTGTAATGTAATGTTCATTATTAGCAAATGCTGGCATTAGTATTCTTGTAATAGTCATGACATATAATTAGAGTCACTTTTGTAAATTTCTTGAATGAGCCAGTCACATTCACACATTTTTCGATATAGTTAATATATAAGCACTTGTATCATGTACCATATATGGCCACATTTGGACATTTGGGCAACTGGTGGTCCAATGTGATTGAATAATTGTAATCTTAATAATAAATGAGATACTATTTGAGGTCATAATTGATATTTATATGAAAATATAATAATAATAATAATAACAAAATTTCTATAGCGCGCATACCAGACAAGTCCGTTCATAGCGCTGTGTCAGGGAAATGCTTCCTGAAGAGATAGGTTTTCAGTTTACTCTTGAAGAATACAACTGATCTACTTGTTCTAATCTCATTAGGAAGTTGATTCCACAGTCTCGGCCCTACTGATGAAAAGGCTCCATCGCCCACTGTCTTGAGCCTAGTCCCAGGGACCTGAAGGTAAGTACCATCATTTGATCTGAGAGACCTCTCCCCTTGTTTGACAAGGAGTAGATCACGTAGGTAAGGAGGCGCCTTACCATTTAATGCCTTCCAGGTTATAAGAAGGATCTTAAAATCAATCCTGGCCTGGACCGGGAGCCAATGGAGCTCCCTCGGTTTTTCAGATATATGATCGAACTTCCTGATCTTACCCACTACACGAGCTGCAGAGTTCTGTAGGTATTGCAACTTCTTGATGTCAGTATTTGGAAGGCCAGCAAGGAGGCCATTACCATAATCCAATGTGGATGTGACAAAGGCATGGGTAAGTGTGATAGCCGTTTTCTCGTCTAGACAATTTCTGATAGCCGACAGATTCCGGATGTGGTAATAGCCCTTCTGACACATCCTCGCTATCTGAGCCCTCATGTCTAGATTAGAGTCTAGAGTGACGCCGAGGTCAACTACTGAGTCACTAGGCGATATATCAGTACTTCCCACCTTAATAGTGTTAGGGACACTGCCACGATTGGCAGTATTGTACCTGTCAGTACATACTAGCATCTCAGTCTTGCCATCATTGATTTTCATTTTATTTGAAATCAGAAAGTCCCTGACCTCACAGACACATTCTTCCAATCTGCATCTGCTGATTTCCGCCTGCCTGGCAGAGCAATGGTCAATGGGGATGTAAATCTGGGTATCATCCGCATAGATATGGTAGTTGAGACCATATTTACCCAAGATGTCTGCAAGAGGTGTCATATATATGGTAAAAAGAATAGGACCAAGGACCGAGCCTTGTGGTTCTGCGCATGCGTTGAGAGTGGAATGGCGGCTTTCATTTGAGCTCCGATAAAATCGTCCTTCTTGGTCGATTTTCTGGAGTCTATTGCTAGTCTATCGCCACACTTTCTCGCAGAGAACCCCGTCTATACAAAGGTCTATCTGATACCAGACTTATTGCAAGCTCTGACGGCAGTTTTGATTGGAAAACCGCTCACGAGGGCGGGATCATACTGTGTTGTCTTTGCGAGGCACCACGCTCACGTGTATCCACTCTTTGCTGCCAGTGTCGAGTGCTTGGTCTGATACCTTATACCCTCTGTATTCATAAAACTTGTTGCTCCTGGTGTCTAGAATCACCTTCAGACCCATCAGCAGCATATTTTGAAATTATAGTGATTTTCGGACTTGTTCCGACGGTGGTTGTTGATACACAAACAAGGGGCTACTACCAGCCATTTTTTCTTGTTGTGTCGCACCACCCGCTGTCCAATACACATTCGCAAGCAACTACGTAAGTAGTTCTTTCTTGCAATATACCTATTTATAGGTACATATACCAATCTAATTTGCACGCTATTCGTGTCTGGACACTTTTTCAGACGCTTCTAGAAGCAAATTCGGTATATTGAACTGATTTACAGTGTTTTTCGGACTTGTTCCTACGGTGGAAGAACAGAGTACTCGTTACCTGCTCCACCCGCTGTTCAAACTAACTAAAGTGCAAGCGGCTACACAAATAGCCCTTTCTTGCATTTTTACCCCCAGGTATTTATTGCCAAAAGACATTTTTAGCTAAATCAACCCAAAACTCTGCTAAAATTTCTAATATTAGTGCTATAAATAGCTTCTATATAGCATCGTTGACGGGCGGCTCACAGCGCCTCTACCGTTAAAACTCTAAGTTAGCTGGCCTCAGCGCCCCCTAACAGAAAAAACTGCATATCAATTGCTATTTATAGCGACTTCCAAGATTTACCTGCAGTCAATGATATAGCATACTATTACGGTAGTTCATAATACAGAACGTGTCAAGCTCTCATATAGCAGCTCATATACACAAGAGATTACCTACCTGTTCAATGCTACACAATCATGGCTTTGTTTGTATATGCTCATGCTTCAACATATACGACAAGAATAGTGGTGAAACCACAAAGACACTTACCTTGCCCCACAATGGTATAGGGTCAAATAAAATCCTGCTGTGTGACATTCATACTAGCATCTTCACGAAGAATTCTTCTTTGGAAAATATTAATTTTAATATTATTCCACGTGCTTACTTCAGGTTGCTGCAGGAGATTATTACAAACTCAAATATTAATATATTTGAGTCTGAGCATGAAATTGAACTGTTCCCTGCTCAATTTCGCTTGGTGCTCGATACCTGCGATTACATAAAATCGGACACGCTACTATCTGTACATGGAGTGAGCAAGCAAAATTGTCAGTTCAATTTTGTTAAATATACACAAATATCGCACCCAAAACATCTTTATTGGGAAAACATATTTATTCTGCCTCCTCGGCCACAAAAACATGGACTGAACAACAAATATGTTGTAAGTCCATGCAATTCGTCAAAATCATGTAGTTTTGGCAAAATTGTCAGAGGGGGCGCTGCTCGTGGTAGGAATGTAAATAATACACATTCGTCTGCTCGACCAACCAATAATAGGCCTGCGGGGCCGGCTCTGACCACTCCTACTGTGATCACGTGGCCCAAAGCAACCAATCAGAGCGACACGGGTAGCAACAGTAATCGGTTCAATTGTTTACGTTATAGTGGACAATCATCTTATGAACAAGCCACGCCCAACTATAACACGTGGTCTGACCTGACCAATCACAATGCGGCAAGGCCTGCGGGGCCGGCTCCGACTACACGTGCTCGCTCTGCGCCACGTGGTCAGCCACGGATTGTAAACAAACAACATTCTCGTATTAAAAATCTTAACAGGAACGGGAAGAAAACATTAAACATTGGATGTTGCAATATACAGAGCATATCTAGCAAGATCCTGCCAGTAAAAGATTATTTTACTGAGCATGACCTTGATGCCCTGTTCATGACTGAAACTTGGATGCATGACTCAAAATCTGACAAAGTCAAAAGTGAACTTAAAGAAGGGTCACTTGAATTTGAGTCTTTTCCTAGGATTGGTCGCACAGGGGGAGGATTAGGGATTTTATACAAATCTGAACTCCCTTTCACAACCAATAGGGCCAACCAACCATTAGTCACCACCATGGAGCTCATGGAGTCATCCATCACACTGAAGGGAAAAAAGATAACATTTTTGGTGATATACAGACCTGAACCATCTGATCGGAATAGATATACCTACTCTGAGTTCTATGATGAGTTCACCCAGTTGGTTGCACACTATGGTTCCTTTAGTCATGAGGTCATTTTCCTTGGTGACTACAACTTCCATGTCAACCTGCCCTTAAAGCCTGATGTCATTAAGTTTAATGACATCCTATCTACCTTTGATCTAACACAATGGGTTCAGGAACCAACCCATAGGTTAGGGAACACCCTTGACCTAATCATGACCTTTAGGGGTAATAAGTTCCTGAAGAGTCACCTGGTAGATGAATACTTATCTGATCATAAAATGATTAAGATTTACCTTGATATTATACCTCCTAAATCCCCCAAAAAATCTATCAAATTTAGGAATTTCAAGGGAATAGATCTTGAATCCCTAAGAAGGGACATCAAATCCCTAACTGATAGAGACACAGCTTGGGAACATTTATCCTTGGAGGACATGGTAAATTACTATGATAGGGAACTCACATCACTCATGGATAAACATGCACCTATCAAAGTTGCCAAGGTCACCCAACGCAAACCTGTACCCTGGATGAGTGACCAATTAAAGCTGGAAAGATCTCTCAAGAGGAGGCTTGAGAGAAAAATGAGCAAGACTGGCTCTCACATTGACAAGGAGCTGTATAACTCTTAGAGGAACAAATACAACTCAATGCTTAAATCTGCTCAATCAGCATATTTTTCCAACCTGGTTGAGGAAAACAAACATGACCCTAAAAAGCTCTTTAGAGTCATTGACACAGTCATGCACAAGAAAAAGGACACACCTATGCCCCAATCTGACTGTGAGATCACTCAAGCTGAGAAGTTTAACACATTCTTTCTTGAAAAAATAGAGAGAATCCGCCTGGACATTGACAATGCTCCATCCTGCCAAACTTCGCCACCAGGTGTCACTACGAACAATAGTACTACATGTCTGGAAAGGTTCACACCCTTAACCATTGACGACGTACAGAAATTGGTCAAAAGGTCTGCAAAGAAGTCATGTGACCTGGATCCAATTCCAATCTGGCTCTTACTTGACCTCTTAGATTACCTCCTACCAATAATTACTTCCATCATAAATAAATCATTGATGGAATCAGCAGTATCGGAAAATATGAAAATAGCCATCATAACACCCCTGCTGAAGAAACTTGGTCTAGAACTGGTTGAAAAAAATTATAGGCCTGTTTCCAACCTAACATTTGTCTCTAAACTAACAGAGAGGGCGGTTGCAGACCAACTAGTCCCCCATCTTGTAAGGAATGGTCTTACTGACAAGTTTCAATCAGCCTACAAAGAATATCACAGCACTGAAACCGCTTTGTTAAAAGTGCAAAATGATATCTTGGGTTGTCTAGACAATAGAAAGTCAGTTATCTTGCTGTTGCTTGACCTTTCCGCTGCCTTTGACACTATTGACCATCAAATCCTTTTGGACAGACTGAGGGATAGATGCAACGTCAAAGGTCATGCACTCTCCTGGATTCGGTCATACCTAACGGACAGGAAGCAGTGTGTGAATGTGGGGATCCATAGATCCCGTCTCAAATCCTTAAAATATGGGGTACCCCAAGGCTCAGTCCTGGGTCCTATACTGTTCACCATTTACATGACACCCCTATCTGATATACTTGCCAAATATGGTCTGAGCTATCACATTTATGCAGATGATACTCAGATCTACATCCCTGTTGACCACGCTTCTCCCCATCATGTGGATATGAGCAGACACAAACTGGAGGAGTGTGTCAGTGAGGTCAGATACTTCCTCATATCAAACAAGATGAAGATAAATGATGGAAAAACTGAGATGCTCATATGTACTGACAGGTACAGTACTACCACCCATAGCAGTATCCCAACCACAATCAGAGTGGGTGACTCTGATAATGCTCCTAGTAAGTCAGTGGTTGACCTTGGTATCACATTTGACTCCAACATGGACATGAAAGCCCAGATCAAGAAAATGTGTCAGAAAGGCTATTATCACATCAGGAACTTGGCGGCCATCAGACATTGTCTAGACGAGAAGACCGCGGTAACACTTACCCATTCTTTTGTTTCATCCACCCTTGACTATGGTAACGGTCTTCTGGCGGGTCTTCCTAAAACTGACATCAGGAAACTGCAATACCTCTGCAGCACGGGTAGTTGGAAAAATCAGGAAATTTGATCACATTTCAGGAAAATTACGGGAACTGCACTGGCTTCCTGTTCACGCGAGAATTGATTTTAAAATTCTTCTATTAACCTGGAAAGCCCTTAATGGTAAGGCTCCGCCTTACTTACGGGATCTACTCCTGATTAAAGAAGGTGAACGCTGTCTAAGATCCAATGATGGCACCCACCTACAGGTACCTAATACTAGGCTAAGAACAGTAGGTGACAGGGCCTTCTCATCTGTAGGTCCACGACTATGGAATTCCTTGCCTACTAATATTAGGACAAGTACTTCAGTCTCCTCGTTTAAGAGTAGGCTGAAAACTCATCTCTTCAGGATGCATGTCCTGAGCTCAGCGCTATGAACAGACTTGTCTGGTATCAGCGCTATACAAATTTTATTATTATTATTATTATTATTATTATTATTATTATTATTATTATTATTATTATTATTATTATTATTATTATTATTATTATTATTTTATGTCCTTTACAGAGGACCTTTTCATTCCAACTTTGACACATTGTTTCCTGTTATTTGGTATGATCGTATCCAATTAAGAGCATGACCTTTGATATGACATCTACCCTCCAATCTGTTGAGCAGGATTTGATGGTCAATGGTGTCAAAGGCAGAAGACAGGTCTTGCAAAAGTAAGATTACCGACTTTTTCTCATCTAGATCCCGAAGGATGTCATTTTGTACCCTGATTAGGGCAGTCTCTGTACTATGATACTTCTTGTAGGCAGATTGAAACTTATCAGTAAGACCATTCCTTACCAGATGGGGAATCAATTGCTCAGATACTGCCCTTTCACTTAGCTTTGAGATATAAGTAAGGTTTGAAACTGGTCTATAGTTACATTCGATCAGTTCCAGACCCAATTTCTTCAGTAAGGGTGTAATTATGGCCATCTTCATGTTATTCGGCACTGTTGCATCCATTAAGGATTTATTTATAAATCTCTTGTAACCATGTAGGGATTGGATCCAGCTCACATGACCTATTGTTCGTAGTGTCACCTGGTGGTGGGAAAGTCATTTGTGGATTATTGTCCATATCAGGGCGAATTTTCTCAATTTTTTCAAGAAAAAAGTCATTGAACCTCTCAGCCAAAGCGACTTCACAGTCGGTTTTGGGCATTGGGGTGTCCTTATTCTTGTGCATGACCGTATCAATAACCCTGACTAGTTTTTTAGGGTCATGCTTGTTTTCTTCAACCAAATTAGAGAAATAATTGGATTGAGCCAATTTCAGCATGGAGTTATATTTGTTTCTTTGAACATTATATAATTCCTTATCAATCTGGAGTTTGGTTTTGTTCCATTTCCTCTCAAGCCTCCTCTTGAGAGATCTCTCGTGCTTTAATTGGTTGCTCATCCAGGGTACTGGTTTACGTTGGGTAACTCTGGCATGCTTGAAAGGAGCATGCTTATCCATTAGTACCGTAAGCTCCCTATCATAGTAGTCCACTAATTAACTGAGGGAGAGTTTGTCCCAGAGTGAGCTACTATTTGTCAGGGACCTGATATCATTTTTCAGCGAATCCATGTTTAGATCCCTAAAATTCCTATATTTGATAGCTTTTTTAGGGATTTTAGGGGCTGTGATCCCCATGTCTAAAATGATCATTTTATGATCAGAGATATATTCATCTACTGTGTGACTTTTGAAGGATTTATTACCTTTGAAGGTAATAATGAGATCAAGGGTGTTGCCTAATCTATGAGTAGGCTCAGTCACCCATTGATCTAAGTCAAAGGTAGAAAGAATATCCATAAATTTGATCACATCAGGCTTATCTGGCTTATTTACATGGAAGTTATAGTCACCCAGGAAAATTACTTCATGATTGAACGAGCCATAGTGAGCAACCAGTTGAGTGAATTCATCATAAAACTCGGAATAGGTGTATCTATTCCTTTCACATGGCTCAGGTCTGTAAATGGTCACAAAGGTAAGTTTTTTTTCCTTTAAGCAGGATGGATGATTCCATCAATTCCATGGTTTTAACCACTGGAGGGTTTACAGAGTTGGTTTTGAAAGGGAGCTCCACCCGGTGGAGAAGTCCTAAACCACCTCCGGAGCGCCCTCTCCTGGGAAAAGACTGGAACTTCAGGGACTCCTCTTCAAGTTCCCTTTTTACCCTATCATCAGACTCATTTAACCAAGTCTCGGTTATAAAGAGAGCGTGTAGGTTATTTTGAAAGAAATAATCTCTGACCAAAAGAACCTTATGCGTAATGCTTTGAATGTTGCAAGAACCAATTTGAATGTGGTTATTTAGTTTAGCAACATCAGGCCCCCTATTCTGAGTGGTAGGGTTTGTGTCGCCCTCTGTATGTGCATGTTGGGCAGTGCCATCTGTTGGTGGCAATGTTTGCGTTTCTGAGCTCTCTAGAAGCGGAGAGAAGAAATTAGTGGTATCTATGTTGTTTTCATTGGCAGGAGAGTGGTGACACCTATGTTTATTTTTTGGAGGCTTGCCAACCACGCAATTCCTACCACGAAAAGCGCCCCCTCTGATAATTTTGCCAAAACTGCATGATTTTGACGAATTGCATGGACTTTCAACATATTTGTTGTTCAGTCCATGTTTTTGTGGCCGAGGAGGCAGAATAAATATGTTTTCCCAATAAAGATGTTTTGGGTGCGATATTTGTGTATATTTAACAAAATTGAACTGACAATTTTGCTTGCTCACTCCATGTACAGATAGTAGCGTGTCCGATTTTATGTAATCGCAGGTATCGAGCACCAAACGAAATTGAGCAGGGAACAGTTCAATTTCATGCTCAGACTCAAATATATTAATATTTGAGCTTGCGATCATCTCCTGCAGCAACCTGAAGTAAGCACGTGGAATAATATTAAAATTAATATTTTCCAAAGAAGAATTCTTCGTGAAGATGCTAGTATGAGTGTCACACAGCAGGATTTTATTTGACCCTATACCATTGTGGGGCAAGGTAAGTGTCTTTGTGGTTTCGCCACTATTCTTGTTGTATATGTGGAAGCATGAGCATATACAAACAAAGCCATGATTGTGTAGCATTGAACAGGTAGGTAATCTCTTGTGTATATGAGCTGCTATATGAGAGCTTGACACGTTCTATATTATGAACTACGGTAATAGTACACTATATCATTGACTGCAGGTAAATCTATATACCACAAATGACTACCAAATATCCACAAAATCGTGGGGGTAGGATTTAACGATCAGGCAAAAGGGTCCAAAAAGAAGGTAGACGTTGCACTGAGTCAAGAGTTCAAGATGATCATAGAAAGTTGGCCAAGTAGTGGGCCAGCTACGATAAATATCTTTAAAACAACAGAAAGGTCTGCAAAATGACTGCACACAAGTTTCCTGTCAGTGATATTGGTTGGTGTGTAATAAGTTTCCAAATTACACAGGTAAAGACAGAGAGACAAAGGCCAGGGTCTCACTTCACACTATGAGTGAATTCAATATGATCGTAGAAGGTAGGCCAAGTAGTGGGCCAGCTACGATAAATTCTTGAACCACACAGTGATCTTACAAAGTTGAGATGATCGTAGAAGGGAGGCCAAAAGGTGGGCCAGCTACGATAAGTTTTCTCAAAGCTACTACAGGGTCTGATGGTAGTTACAGACACAGATAGCGTGCAAAATAAATAGATAGCAGAGAAATATAAGGTATCAGACCAAGCACTCGACACAGGCAGCAAAGAGTGGATACTCGTGAGCGCGGTGCCTCGCAAAGACAACACAGTATGATCCCACCCTCGCAAGCGGTTTTCCAATCAAAACTGTCGTCAGAGCCTGCCAAAAGTCTGGTATCAGATAGACCTCTGTATAGACCGGGTTCACTGCGAGAAAGTGTGGCGATAGACTAGCAGTAAACTCCTGAAAATCGGCCAAACAGGACGATTTTTTCGGAGCTCAAGAGAAAGCCGCCATTCCACTCTCACGCATGCGCAGAACCCCCAAAATATGAAATATGAAGTATTCTGTTGCCATGATAACCATGAATTCTATAATAATTAAAATTTTACACCATTTTCAAATAGGCTGCCATGTCTCCCACCTTCCCACATGATTTTGTTGAGAAATACATATTCAGTGTAAAACTAGAGATGAAAATGTACCTTTTTCTGGAATCCCCAAAAAATGTAAATGGTTGCCATGGAAACAGCTGTATCTTTTGAAAGACCCCACAATTTGAAGAAAAAAACAAATATCATTTGAGAAGCCCTAGAACACCTGCTACATGTGTAGCACTTCAAATTGCGGTTTGCTTTCTGTCAGACGAAACTTTTTGCAGGTTGGCTCCTCGACGATAATATGGGATTTAAATCAGAACTATAAATGAATTATCCATTATATTTGTGTCATTTCTTGACTCTTGCTATCTATGCAATGCTTTCACCGAGGCTGGAGTGTACTAACAGGTTCCAAAAAGCAGGTGCAAATCTGTGTTCATAAGCCCTGAAATTGGGGTTGTATAAAACATAAATAACTTGCTTCAAGATTACATTTTGACCCTCATATCTTAATCATATCAATAATATTATGGTCATATGTCATCTTCATATAATCACATGAATACTTTCATTGTATTTATGTCATCTTTACAGGAAACTGACAGAAATCAGTCAGAAATTCTGTCATGCACAAATAGCAATCCTGAAACAGTCATGATGATTGCGTGACCTATTACATGCTAAAGCCTATTAATTTTATATCGATCAGGTAAAGTTAAAATATAATTATTACTTGGTAAGTTTAATCTGGTGTTTCATTTTGATGCCAAACACGGTTTATTGCAAGACTAATTGAAAACGCGCTTGCTACAAAACAAGCCTTGCCTGACTTTACAGGTATTATGCAGTAATTAGTACAACCTTCTATAGCGGATGTGTGTCTTTTTCATTAAATAAACCAAATTCATATACATGTAGCATGGAGTCTAAGAAATAAAAATGCATTAAGATTACTGTTGGCTATTACGAGTTGTTACTTCATTGTTGGCCACATTGCCCAGACACCACTTTCTCTACGATTTGGGGTATTATAAGGTGTGATAGTTGTTTGTTTATATATAATTTGCTTTTGCAGTGTTTATGGTTATTTGTTTTTGTTTATTGCATGTTTTTCACTTATCTTTTATTCAATCATTTATCATTGCACTTAATTGTTCTCTGAAAAGATTTGTCATCACAGTTGTTTATTGAACTCATTTTCAATAAATGAATGCATGTGGGGCTCCTTAAAGGCACATTTAAGTCACACTGTTTCATGATGTCTAGAAACTAGTGTCGAGATTAATAAGTAATCTGAGGAAACATTCAATAACAATACAGTTACAAATCATAGTACAAATATTTATCAAGTATATGATTAATGATAAACAATACCAAAAAAAACAAACAGTACAAGTAATATATAAGGTCATTCTTGACCAACTAATTGTATTTCGATTTTCAGAGCATTACGACAAAAGCCTGTGACAACAAAGTCAATGATGTCATGAATATCACCAATCCATCAATAAAATATGTCCATCAATGAAAAAGTCATCAATTAGTATTCATAAAAATCTGGTTGTGAATTGATTGGCAGGGAATAAATGCTTACTGAAATAGATTATGTTTTGTTCTGACAGCTACATTGATTGGTCAGAGGTCAGACACCTGATCCATAGTTATAACCTGATGTTGGTAAATTTGGATTGGATGTTTTTTTTTCTGGTGAGCAAGAAGAGTATTTATGACAAGGGAAATTCCCAACTTCAAATGAGACCAACATAAAAAGAACAAGGCAATGACTGCAGAGGTAGTAAAAAGACTAAACAACAAGCAATACTACGGATACAATGCAGAGTACTAAAGATATAGTGACCAGTGCTCTGTTTTGCATCGACTTTGGACGATTGAGATAGAATCCAATGTCTAATCACAGTGCGTTTCCATGTGCAGTTCACTTTCATCCCAGTATATTTTACAACTACTTGCGTAAATGTCTTCATACATAATATTCATTTTCTAAAATGGCTCAAAGTAAAAAGCATTGTGCTCTCCATATATGTGTTATATCACATGTTTACATACCGTATTCGCATTTGCATTTGAAGCTATCTTTTGTACTGAGACATTTGCCAACACCACAGGCTCCTGGAGTGGAACAATAATCCCTGGCAATTTCACATCCCTCTCCAATATGCTCTGTTAAACAAAAGCATTTAATCGTATTCAGCACCATTTCTGTTAACTTAACAATAGTTAAAGATTCTCATGTTGATGATTTTGCAAATAGATTGCGTTAGCCAAACTGTTAAAATCTGATTTCAAATTGGGACACTTACTGAGATCGTCACACTTGCAGGTTGCTGTGAGATTTTTAAACGCACTGCATTCACTGTCAGGTGGAATGCAAGGATTAGAGTCGACACATGGGCTTGACACAGAGGAGCAGTTCTTGCCAAAGTATGGCGAAATACACCTACAAGAAATGAGCCATATTCATAATTCCATAAATTTGAGTTTGGGAACAATATATAATTAGTATTTTTATTTAGAATAGAGTATTTATGACACACAATGACATACTCGCAGAAATAGGTCTCAGCCAAGTTAACGCAGATTGAGCCGCTCTCGCAATGGTTTGGTTTGCAGTGATCTATCACTTGATCACAACGCTTTCCTGTCCAATTGTCATCACATTCACACTTGAAATCGCCCACTAAGTTTTTGCATTTACCATTGACACATGGATTTATACCACATTCATCTATATCCTCCTAAAATAATGAATAATTGTTTGTTCAACATATATCATGTGTAAAATTATATTCATTCACAATTGAATAAAATGATTCATAGATGTCTTGTAAAAATATCTTATCAGCTTATCAATATTAAAACAGTATCAAAAGTGACAGAATACTCACTGAGCAGTTTTTTCCAGTGTATCCTAGATTGCAGACACAGAGGAAGTCAGCAACCAGATCTTGACAAGAGGCTTTACCATTGGGGTCACAAGGGTCAGGATTATTACAGTCATCTATATTGTTTCCACAATCTGAACCATCAAACCCCAGTGTACAGTTACATGTAAATGTGTTGTCACCATCTATGCATGTGCCTCCATTCTTACACCCAAGGGCACAATCATCAATATTATGCTGACATCTATGGCATAAAATGAATAAGAATAGATCTATGGATAGAATTGATTACTTAAAAAATCCAAAGTTTATAGCGATTGGCAGTATTTGATCAACATCTTTACAAGACATTTGCTGCTTAGGCTTAGATTGCCTAAAATAAAGGAATGCATACGTCTAAATGGGCCATTTAGATGTATGCAATGGAATGATCATTACTTTGATAATTTAGAGGGCACCAAATCCTGGTGAGAATTTGTGTGAAAATTTGTACATCATGTTTATCAAATAGCACACAGATCTGCTGGCATGACCAACAATCATATGTATCAAGAGGCTACGATTATCATTGAAAGTCATTAATGATTTAACAGACCTTAATGATTTAACAGATCATAACCTGGCTCATTGCAAGAAATACACTCTCTTATAACTTTGCTAATATTGGTTTAATACATGTCACAATACGCCTATCCTCCCTCATAAATTTATATGGGCCTAGTTTGATGGGAAAATTCGATAGATACTTAAGCATATGTATCATTCTGTAAATGTATTGAGAAATGAGTCTCGAATCACCAGCCATCATTAACCTCTTTTACTGATTTGTCAGCTATGAAGTAAATTCAAATCTTTTATTTATCATATTTTGCGGTTGCTAACCTGTGACCTTTGAATCCTGTTTTACAGTTGCAGGTATATTCCCCACCTGCTGCTGGGATGCAGGTGCCACTGTTGAGACAGGGGTCTGGACTACATGGATTTAATTGCGGGCATGAGTTTCTGTCAACAGCTACAAAGATGAATGAATGTTCAAAAAAAAGTTTATGTTTTATGGATAAACCTGTTGTATCCATTATACCTGAAATGCATTATTACTGACAAGAGCAAAAAAATAAGGAGACATTCAAACTCCTGAAGTCAAAATGCAGTTAAAGCAAGTTGGAACAAATTAACTTTGTATATAATGCTTTCAGTAAATCAAGCTGAATACCTACTTATAATATTTTCTATAAAATCACCGGTTCTGTCTATATTTTTGGCCCCTTAAATTAAATTAAAAACAGAATTGATATATTTATATCAAAATATGACAAAAACAGTATATTACATATTTCATACTTGTGTTTTGCATGGTAGGTTACATGGCAGGACACATTAAATCAAAAGCAACAGTATATATGTTAAGGATGCCATACTGATGTCCTGATCTGTTTATTAATCTTAAACACTTAAAATAAATTAGACAAGATAGAACTTTCTTCCTAATCATTTTTCATTTCTCATGTTTGTGATAGTGTCATCTCTTTTATGGATGTACATCTTAGGTTAAACATTTGTCCAAATAATTATTCGAAAAATGCTTACGTTCAAAGCCAGGATTGCAAATGCAAAAATGACTGTTTGTCACATAATCATCTACACATATTCCTGAGTCGCCACATTCCCGGGGAGTTTTAGTACATTGCGGTACCCTCACTTCACAATCCTTGCCAGAATATGGACAATTCTTACTACATGAGTAGCTGTTGACACCGTCCTCACATACAGACCCATACATGCATGGATTGCTAGCACAATCATCTGGAAAAATAAATTGATTCTACTATTGTCCTTTCTTAAAATCATGTGTAATCACTACATTAAGATATGCTGAATTGCTCACTTATATAAACATCGTTTAATTTTCTGCTCTCACTGGAATTTGCTACTCTGAATTACACAGGTAGTATTTTCAATTGAGTTGACAGCCAGAATTTTCTGAATACTAATGACTTGCACTCAATTCCTCGCGCATATTAATAGCTTTGGTGGCAGGGACTGATATGATAGAAAAGTCCTGCTTTGGAGGGTAGTAATTGTAAGTTGATAAATGATTTAGACCAAATTTTCCGTCCTTAGAAATGCCAATTAGAATGCACAACATTTCAACCAGCTCATACTTCAACCAGGCACATCTTACAATAACACAAATACCGGATAACATCAAGGGGAGCAGATCATGAATATTTGCCACAATTTCCATTTTTAATACTTCTCTTGTACATCAAGAACATGTTTTATAATTTGCCAAGATATCCCTTCCCAATATTTGAGAATGAAAACTGTTCCTGTCACACCATCAAGAAATATAACTTGGGGCGTCGAAGAACCCTGACAACTCCCTGTCACCCGTTGATTTTTCTGGCCTTGTATTAGTTATACATAAACAAATTTGATCTTGAAATAACTGATTTTGTTCTGAAATCATCGTAATTGATGATAATATTATAATGTTAAAGTCCTAATATCTCACAGTGAAAATAATATATAATTTTGGTGTAACCTCACATTTAATTGAAGGGTATTATAGCTACAATGTAAAATATGAATTGGAAATTACCTATGTTATCTTCACACTTTTCTCCTGTGTAGCCAGCATTACACTCACACACATGTCTCACATTGCCATAGGACACACACTTGCCCTGGGCACTACATGGGTTTGAATCACATTCAGGTTGAGTTATTTCACACCTGAAACACAATTATAAGTTTTCAATCAATCAATCAATCAAAGGGGATATTTATATAGCGCCCTTTCCGTAATGCTCAAAGGCGCTGTACATAAGTCAGTCTAATCTACATTACTTATATGCCATGCTGAATAAATGAGTCTTGAGTTTAGCTTTGAAACTGTCAAAGTTGGTGCATAGTCTCAAATTCATTGGGAGTGCATTCCACAATACAGGTCCAGCCTTACAGAAACTGTGATCCCCATAAGTCTTTTGATTTGTCTTAGGGACTTTTAACAGCATTTTGGAAGCAGATCGTAGACCTGGATGCTGGTCCAACACAATGAGATCACATATATACATTGGTGCTTTACCGTGTAAAGCCTTGAAAACCATTGTTAGGATTTTGTATTCAACCCTTTTTGCCACTGGTAGCCAATGAAGTTCCTTTAATAGTGGCGTCACATGGTCGTATTTCCCTCCCCCCAGAATCATTCTGGCAGCGGTGTTCTGGATTTTCTGCAAGCCATTCATCAGTGATACTGGTATGCCATATAACAGTATAACTGATGAATGGCTAACATGGATTGTGCGTATACGAGCTTCATGTGAGAGGAACTTCCTGACTTTTGACAGCTTTCTCAGTTGATAATGGCAAGATTTAATAATGGCCTTAACTTGTACGTCCATGGACATTGTTTCATCAAAGAAAACTCCAATGTTTCGCACACTCTTCTTGGGCTCGATTACTGATGATCCGACCTTTAATGGGGGGAAATCAAAATCCGGCTGAAACCTTGATCGTATCACGCAGGCCTCAGTCTTCCCATCATTGCACATAAGAAACAGAAAAGCCAAGCATAAACGTACATCAAGAACACATGACTCCATTTTCATCACATTAATTCTGATAGATGCTAGCACTTTTGGTTTGAAGAATACCATGAGCTGCTTGTCATCTGCATAAAACTTGTAATCCATTTCATGCTTTCGCATAATATCTCCAACTAGGAGTGTGTAAATAGTGAACAAGATGGGTCCCAATACACTGCCTTGAGGAACACCAAATTTGAGCTCATGGGTTGCAGAATACTGCCCATCAATTCCAACCTTTTGTGTACGGTTTGACAGATATGACTTGAACCATGCTAAGACATTATCCCTGAAACCAAGACGGTGGTAGAGAATGCTAAGCAGCTTTTCATGGTCAACTGTGTCGAAGGCACTACTTAGATCCAGAAGAACAAGGAGTACACCCTCATGTCTATCCAGTGCCATAAGAATATCACTATGCACTTTGATCAGTGCAGTTTCTGTCGAGTGACCTTCCTTGCAGGCCGACTGATGGATCTCATTCATTCCATGAATTGACATGTGACTTTTTGTCCGCAAGGCAACCACTTCTTCAATAATCTTTGAGATAAAAGCCAGGTTAGACACTGGTCTGAAGTTCTTCAGAACCTCAAGGTCGAGACCAAGCTTTTTCAACAGTGGGTAGAGTATGGCCTCCTTCAGATCCTCAGGCATACATGCCTCAGAAAGTGACAGGTTTACAATCTTAGTAATGACTGGCAATAATACTCCAAGACAGTCTTTCAGCAATGAAGTTGGGATAGGGTCTAGTGGACAACTTTTGGAAGGAGACTGACGAATAAGCTTTTCTACTTCTTCCTCAGTTGCTGGAGTAAAATCACTCAACAAATGATCAGTACTGACTCCACTGATATCAATGTAATCTGATCTTACATTTTCCAACTCCTTTCTGATGATAACAATTTTCTCGACAAAATAGTTAGCAAATCTGTTTGCTAGCGCCACCGCAGAATCATATACAGGAAGCTGTTTTTCCTGTGTCCTATGAGACAGTTTATCAAACAATCTGGCAAAATGGCTTTCTGATCCTTACCACAGGCTGAAAATTCATCCTGGTAGTATCCTTTACGAGTTGATTCAATCAAATCTGCCATAGCCAAAGTTTCATTTACGTAAGCATCCTTGTGCACCGTCAGCTTAGACTTACGATAGGTTTTTTCAAGCTTTCTACACTTCCTTTTCTTTGCAGCAATGTCACCATTGTACCAGGGTGCATCTGATCTCAGGGAGATGACATGCGATTTTTTGGGAGCGTGCTTATCCAACAGTTCAGACATCACTTTGTTATATACAGCAGTTAGTTCTGCTACTGTATTTAATGATGTATCAGTCAATGAAGAAGACCGAATATCCTCCATGAATGCAGCTTTATCCATTGATTTGAAATTCCTATATGAGATATTTTTCACAATGCACTACTCCATGATGAGATTTTGTTATCCTAGGAGGTGCAACCCATACATTATTGACAAGTTCAGAATCACATGCTCTAGAATCACATGCAACTATTACATGTGTCATTTAACAGTCCTCAAAAGACAAATGATTAATATGGTGAAACCTTCTTTTGGGAAATATGACATCCAAATTGATATGACATCCAGATAAATATAGCCTCCAAATTGATTAACCTTGATGATGAACAATGTATCTGGCAATGATTTTATTTTCATAGAGACACATGAACCTTAAAACCCAGAACGTAATAATATGCATCATAGCTCATGCATTGTTATTGTTTTTGTAAATGAAGGTCTATTTGGAAATAATTATTGATAAAACATGTGTACTGTTACATCTTTCAACAAAAGATGAAATGTTTAAAACCAACACAATTTTAGTGACCTGATCTTGTCACCAGCCAGTCTGGTAGATTTCCAATATTGCTATTTAATTATATTGTTCTGCTTCTCATTCTCTGTTTCATTGAATTATGGTTAACTGGAGGTTGATAATGTGGCTGAATTCAAATACATCATGGTTTTGATAAATATTGTCAGATTAGGCAACAACATTCAAAGTGCAGACATGTGCTATGTATAAAAAAGATTATCAAAAATACATGAAACAAATTTTTGGGGAAATAGTTGATATCTATGACTGATATTCTTCACTTGAAACTGCAATAATCAACAACATAAGTTAAACTTGGTTTCCAGCGATAAAATAACTTTAACTTGTTATGAAGACACTTACTTGTCGCCTGAAAATCCATCTGGACAGACACATGTTGGGAACGCTGCGTTCTGGCATGCCCCTTGATTAAGACACTCAAAACCTTGGCATTTGTCTGGGATATTCTCACATCGGTCCCCAGAAAAGCCTTGAAACAAAGACACCCTTTCATTAAATGGAATTGCCCTTTTTACTGCCAAGCTGTCTTGTGACAAATTGGAAACCCATTCAAATATTGGATATCTGTGATTTTTCCGAAATGCTTCACCACCTCTGACAAACATATTGAACAATAAAAACTTGAAGATATATGGTATTATTTTGAGATATTAATCTTCCAATGCTCAGGTGCAGAATATAACTCAGGTATTTTTAAAAGTTGAACAGCACAAGGTGACCTCTTGTTTTATCGAAATATATCATTGGCAGAAATGTATGCATAATGGTATAATATTCTATGTTCCTATTACATGCAGAATGGTATAATATTCTATGTTCCTATTACATGTTCGAAAACAATTCAATTCTTTATGATAAAACCCCAAAATGTAGATTCCATCGTTCTTTTTTGTATAAAGTCATCATTTTTCATATTTCCAAAATAAAAAATTCTGAATGTATTTCACTCCAATAAGAAATAATTCATCTATGTTTTTCATCTGAAGTCATTTTTTTTCTATTTGTATGTTTGAAAAAAAATCTAGTGTTTGGCAGATGGAATAAAAAGACATTTATGAGTCTGACAAATTTAAAAGAAAGATTTCTTCACAATTGATCATGGTCTGGATACCATTATTTGGATAATGAAGTTTTATATAGAAAATTCTGTCATGTATACTTCCTTGGCATGATATACGTTCATAATGGAGGACACTCTTCTGAAGTGGTAAAAAATGTTGAATTTGAGAGTGTAGTGTAACATCATACATTGAGAATGAGGTCTAAAATGTTTATAGCATATATATTAATTTTAAAAAAACCTACCGACTCCTGCAGTACTGCAATCACATGTGTATCCATTGATTTTCTTTTTACAAGTGCCAGCATAACATGGGTTTGATTCACAGAAATCTATTTCAACTTCGCAATTTTCACCAGTGTAGCCTGCAAAATATAAATACTTGAACTCTGTAGAAATTACAAGTTACATTTTGATAATTTAAAATCAGTAAATGTTAACAATATTTAGTTTGATATCTTAAAAAGATCTAAGCATATTGGTAAATTATGATTTTTTAAAAATCTATGTAGTCTATCTTTTAACAGTATGGATTATCTATAAATATGAAATTATATCAGCTCAAAACATAAAAAAAATAATGTAGTCAACATAAATGTGTATTATATTAAATATTGTTCCATGACTGCATGTTTTAATATACGGAACTACTAGTATGTCTTACCTGGTACACAAGCACATTTCTTCTGATGCCACACAATGTTGCATGTACCACCATTCTGGCAAGCCCCAGCTCCACATAGCTCAGATGCTTCAAGTAAATAATCAAATAGATTAAGTTGTCTAGATTTCATTCTATTTCTATGATAATACTGTGAAGAGTTATTTCAGGTTATATCTATTACATTCAAACTTTACATCAAACTTACAATCCAACAAAATACAAAAGGGTTTCTCGTAAAATCATTACATATGACATACCTCCATCCAAGCAATCATTAGGTGAACTCATTCCAATGCCATTTGTTATTTTGTCCTTTGCACATTCTATACATGTGGTCTGGCCAGTCTGTGTCTGGTAATAATGTTGAGGACAACCAATGCAAGGAGTGAATCCACCAAGAGAATACGTCCCAACTTGACACGCATCTGAAATACAAAGCTAATTCAATTAATTTCATTTTGGATTTTATCTGACGTGCCCTACATGCACCCTAACTAAATTTTTATGCTACAGGTCCTTGACATGACAACCCATCCAGTAAGGTTTATAGGGACAACAGATTAATCCATTAGGCACAGGTCTCAACTCACATGGAAAATTGTATGGTGAATTTAATGCCATCACAACCAGGAATTGAACACGTAACCTCTGGATTTTCACATAGGAGAAGTAGTAAGGGATATGAAGTTGATAACAACAATGATATCGATCCCTGTGATATTGCACATCCCTAAGCATTATTTTTGTTTTCATAAATTTACCTCCTTGGTTTTTTTGTTTTTTACTTACTCGGATAACAACTGCAGGGATTTAAAAAATAGCTCTACTGCCCCCCAGCATGTCCTAAAAGGCGACTAAACGGGCAAACAGTTTGCTGTGGGATGTGACCTGTCTCGGTGGAAGAAGGGATCCTGGAGGTTGAGTGGGGGTGTGATCTGGAACTCTCCTTTCATATATTAATTTTTGTAATAGATATTCGTTAGACATCTGCTTTATTTCCACACCATTAAATAGATCATATTAAATTTTGGAATAATATTTTGGCAAAAGTTGAATGTGTCAGATTGAATTGGAGAGTACTGCTTAATGAATGAATGAATGGTTTCTTAACGGCACATCAGCACAATAAGGTCATTCAGTGCCAAAACAGTAAAAACAGAAACGTAATATTGACTAGAAACAAAATGTAAATGTTAATACAATATGTAGATAACACAAGAATTTATCAACAGCATTTATATAATATCAATCAAATATAATAGAAATGTATAATTGTATCAATCAATGTATATATGCTGTATTATAATCCAAATTGTTTTATGGTATATATTCTGTGAGTATGTAATCCTGGGTTTCCTTGGCATCAGGAACAGGAGTACCAGATTTCAGTTGATGTCCCCTTGGTTGGGCTCTGTGGTGGGTGGGGGCCCAGGTGATGAAATATAAAAGATGACTGTGGCACACCCAAACCCAAAATGATAGACCTGATAGTGACACAGATTCAGACGATGACCAGAGAAGGATCATGAAATGACCACAATTTTTGATAGAAGAAAGAACAGATCCAGGTCACATTTGCCATTGTAAAGTGGATCCAAGGTGTGGCTGGCAAAGCCAAGAATATTAGACAAATTAACAATCTTCTTACTGAAGTTGATAAAAAAGCCATGCAGACAAACTTTGGCTACAGTACCAGACTTTGAATTTTACAAAAGGTGTCATGAGATGTTTAGATTTTTTTGACATCTCAATTAAAGAAATGGTAGAGGAGTTCATGGATCAGGATGTTATTGATTGTAAGAGGATTTATATCAAGTTAAAAAGTGTAACAACTGACTCTGAGGCAATGCAGCTGTCTGTGTCAATCAAGACATAGGAATATATGAATGTACAAGTAAATATGTACATACCCTATCCTCTGGATTGCTTCAAGTGCCAGAGATATGGTCATGGGTCTGAACAGTTTAAAGGGCAAATAACATGACCAAAATGCACTGAACATCACAGCAGGGAGGATTGCCAATCCCAGACTATATATAAGATATATAACTCCTGTACCAATTCATTCAACCTCATCGTCTACTACATCTGCTTGAAATACATCTAATACAAATAATAAAGCCAGCCACCAATTGCACCCATACCTGGGAACAATAGTGGATTTTGATCTGACCAAAAAGAGCACCTTCTGAACAAATGGAGACTAATCAGATGTCAGTTTTTCAGGCAATCAGACTGAACCGTAATAATAAGAAAAATTAACCATCTCATGTATTCATTAAGTTTATGTTTCCATTATAAATATGGTCATCAGTAGTGTATTACAGTGGAACTGTAGAGGGCTCGAAGCTGATGGACATTCAATGCAAGGAGTGAATCCACCAAGAGAGTACGTCCCATTATGACATCTGAAACGCTAATTCAATTAGTTTCTGTCATTTTCAATAACGCATCACTTCCAACCTCGAGCCCTCTTCCAACTTCGAGCCCTACATGCAACCTAACTGTATTTTCATGCTACAGGTCCTTGACATGATAACCCATCCAGTCAGGTTTACAGGGACAACAGATTAATCCATCAGGAACAGGTCTCAGCTCACATGAAATATTGTAAGGTGAATTTAATGCCAGCACAGCCAGGAATAAAACACACAACCTTTGGATCTTCACATAAGAAAGAGCTATAATGGAGATGAAATTGATAACAACATGTTCTCTGTGGATAAATGGTTCTGTATCACAATCATCAAAACTTACTGAATTTTCTGAATTTTCAGACTGAAGTAAAGTGAATAGGTGTGCTAAACCTCCAGAACTCATGAAATATTCATTATTACCGGTAGCTTTTGAAAATTTGATTCTACTTGTAGAGATCAATAACACTTGACACCATAAACATGTCTATTTGTTGAATATGTTACACTTAATAACCTCAACTATATTAACTCACTGAGAGCCAATAACCTTCAGTTCTCTGATTGAAATAACGACCTTGCACCCACAAACCTCTTTTACTCATCTGTTAAACTATGGCAGACACAGCGAGCTGTCTGTTTACAAGATTTTCTCATAACAAACTTTCAAATCTCAAGCGCCATTAGTGCTGTCCTAACCTTCATTCAGTATAGTCACATTGGTGGATCTACCTGTGAGATGTTACAAATCTCCAGTTACTGCCACAATTTTTTCACAATCTCTCTGGCAAGTCCTTTTTCTTGGAAAAGAAGTTCTTTTGTGAGAAAAAATCCTTTGTTCCTCTTTTACATCGAGGCGAATATTTCATAAATCGGTACCGAGGATGTGGAGCTTGAACTTTATAATAACTCACAGAAACAATTATAAACAAAACAATAACCTGATTATTAGTTCTGGCCTCCACTGGCAGCCAATGCAATTCCATTAATATTTGGGTAATATGATCTCTTTTCTTCAGTTTTCCAACTACTCTGGCTGCAGCATTCTGCAATCTCTGCAGTTTAACAAGTTCACATTTAGGCATTCAAGTTATAAAGGCATGTGCCAAAGTATTAGCTGTTTTCTCATCCAAACATTTTCTAATGCCGGATTTACATATTTATTCTATTTGTTGCCTCATTGTTACTTCTTGATCTAAAATGACTCCTAGGTCCTTTACATGATCAGATCTAGGGATTTCTGAGTCTCCTACCCTGATTTTATCAGGCACAATACCATTTTCTAAACTTGAGAATTTTCTGCAAATTAGCATTTCAGTCTTACCATTATTTATTTTCATTTTATTTTCCAGTAGAAATTCTTTAATTTTACCAATGCATTCTTCCATTTCCTTAGTAGAGTTAGTCATTTCATTTTCAGATCTAGGGTCCAGAGTGATGTATAGCTGAGTGTCATCTGCATAGACATGATGTCTAAGGCCGTTTACGATTTGATAGGTATGATTCAAACCATTTCAGAGCAATTCCCCCAATACCTTTTTTCTAATCTGTTTTACCATGGTCAATGGTGTCAAAGGCTGCAGAGAGGTCAAGTAAAATTGGCATCACTACGTAATTTTTGTCAATATCTATTAAGATATCATTCTGAACTTTTAATAATGCAGTCTCTGTGCTGTGAAATTCCTTGTATGCTGATTGAAACATACTCTGAATGTTATTTTTCATTAGATGCCCAACAAATTGTTTGGCCACAGCCCTTTCAATCAGTTTAGACAGATACACTAAGTTAGATACAGGTCTATAATTTTTCTTAAGAAGTTCCAGCCCCAATTTTTTTAATTAGCCGTCTAATTATTGGCCTGATAGATAGTTTTACTGGCTTTCTGCAGATATAAGGTATTGGCAAATCTGACAAAAACCTAGGAAGTTATAAAGGAAAGAAGAAGGGAAGGTCGATCATGAAATTTATATACAAAAAGCATATACTTCAGATTTTCAGAGCTAAATGAATTGCAAATAACGGCTATATTAGACTACTTTGACGCATACAAAGTGAGATCTTATTCTTCTCTCATTGAATGGAAAAAGTTGTTATATATCAGTAAATAGTTGAAACCTCATGATCACACCTCCAGAAGCATGCCTCATGGTGAGAGCAGTGGGGGTTGGGGGGTATTTGTGTCAGCCGCAGTGTGTGTACACAGGTCCCTACAGCCAACCGTTTACATAGAGGGGTCTTACACAACAGATCACACATGCCTCATTATCACAACATTTACCGCCTAGCCTAACTATCTAGGACATTTGAATTTTGACCACAACTCAGAAATCTCTTGCCAGATCAACATCTTCTCCACGTAAGTTATATTCATCAATTATTGTTGAATCATACATTGTATATGCCAAAATGTGGAATAATATATATCATATGAAAGAATAGAGTAAAATCAACATTTTTAATGATATTATGATACATTCGAATTAATATATCTTGACTATATTTGAGTTTCCTGTATATTTATTTTCAGGTTGGGAAACAAACCACAAGAATGCTCATCTGCCTGGCTTACCTACTGTTTTAGCAATGCTGAGGATCACAACATCCCTTGCTGTCCACAGATTAACTCTCAGAGATATTGAATATATCTTGGAACAAACAAATAAATATTTACATTGATCATTAGGGAACTTGATATATTTCTAACACTTAAAAATGCTTTTATCAAGTAAATATCAATAAATATATCAATAAATATCATCTATTACCCCTTTACATTACAGTATTCTTCATATTTATCTATCTTTACTCTCCTGTAAATACATCATATGTCATATTTTGTAAAACACTTAAAAGTGATTAAATATGGTATTTAAGTCCATGTAAATGTTGATAAATATCTCACAATAGAGCATCTTTTTCCATCTTTACTTGACCATAATATCCATAATTAAAGACCTTTACCTTAGAGTAAATTTGTTGTATTTGTCATATTTTGACAAATATACATGTGTGGATAAATATGTTTAAATGTGGTCTTTTAGGCCTTGAATGATGTACTTAAATACCATGTAAATTGACAATAAACAAGCAGTAAAGAATTACAAAAGATCATGTAGATCACATTTTCAATACAAATATGCACATTTAAGGTACTTGTAAATCTCACTTTTCATGCAGTGTATATATATATTAAAGATGGGAGCCGTTAGAGAGGGTAAAAATATTATCCCAGCGGGGCATTGTTGCCCCCAAGCAACGATGCAGGGTCACGTGGTAGATGCTACCAGTTTGGTGGACAATCTTCATCTCGCCATTCAGTTCCTGGCAGTCGTATACATGCAACAACAGATATGCATGGGCCAAGCATATGTCGATAGCCTGGCGTGAACTACTGGCAGTAGTTGTAGCCATCGTCACCATTGGGGAAAGACTGGCGTATAAAATGGCAATGAATATTGATAACCAGGCAGTGTGTTATTGCACCAATAGCAAGAAATCAGAAGATCCTATTTTGCCTAATTTGATGAATCTAATTAGACCTCTGTATTTTTATACAAATATTTATCATATTGAATACAAAGCTTTTCACCTGGGTAACTACTACAATGGACCCGCAGATGCACTAGTCGGCTAGATCTACCCATGCCATACAGTGATCTCAATAGCACACCATACAAGGATGTTATAATGATTATTAATAATATGTTCACATTTGTATTTGCATGTACTCTAATATTAGTAGCTATGTAATTATCCTAGCATAAATATTATGAGTAGTAAATTATATTATATATATATACCCACTTGATGGTTGACGGCTCATAGCCATTCATATTAAAAAGAATTATCAATTATGAAAAATAATTAAAAAACAATGTACAGGCACCAGCCTATTTAGTATACAACACATAGCCGTAGCATTAGCATATGCAACTAACATTAATCATTTATTTCCACATATTGTAAATAATTGTCCATTCAGTAATGTTCTCACTGAACAAATTTGTTTACTGTTTCAGAACTGGATAGTCACGTTGATACATTAGTCAACTCCGGTCTCAGGCCGAACACTAGGTGGACATATGGATCGGCCCAGGCACTACTCCATGCACAACATATGCATGCTCCCGGCATCTGAACAGACAGTCTTACGCTTTATATAGCTTTTATGGCAGCCAGGGTAGGAAGCCAAAAAGGCACAGTATCCATCAACACCAGACATGTATATTTAGCAGCAGTAAGAGCATTGCACATGGCCAACAGCCACCCTTCTCCTGCCATTAACTCCCCCAGAACTCACTTAGCCTTAAAATCCCTTGCCTATCTCTTCCACCCCCCACCCACCCAGAAACATCCCATAAAATTCCAGGTGTTACGGTCTATGCCTGGTATGGTTGTGGCCCTGACCCTGGGACTTTTCGGATGCCTGAGAGGAGCAGAATACACAGCAGTTACCATTATATATCAGGCCAGCTCTTGTCCCCTCCAAATGTATATGTAAGTAATTGCCAGGCTAACACACCGTCACCCGACAGGTGGCACTTGCCAATTATGAGTATGTATGTTATTATGTACGTATGGGTTACGGTAGATTTATGGAGTAAATCAAATGTGTGCAAACTATGATTGTCTCCTATATTTAATTATTATTATTATTATTATTATTATTATTATTTATTATTATTATTATTATTATTATTATTATTATTATTATTATTATTATTATTATTATTATTATTATTATTATTATTATTATAAATTTCTGATCATATTATTATACAATTTAAGTTAAGTTGCAAAAGGATTAACAAGAAAAAGATAACAAAAGAAGATTAGAAAGAAAGATGGATAAAACGGGTCTCATGACTGACAAAAAACAATATCAAAAAAAAAAAAACGTACACATAATCAGCTAGAAACAAATACTACTCCAACATGATTGACTCAAATAAATCAGATCCTAAAAATCTCTTTAAATTCTTAAATGGACTCTTACATACTAAGGATGAAACTCCCTTACCAAAACATGAGGACACAAAAGTTGGACTGAATTTAATAATTTCTTTTTGGACAAAATTGACAATCTAAGTAAAGAAATGGACGGAAAAAGTAACAACACTGAACATGGAGAAAAACCTAAATTTACCCAATGTCTTAACCGATTTACCCCATTGAAGGAATCTGAAGTGAAGATATTACTTAAAGAAGCAGAAAAGAAATCATGTGAGCTGGACCCCATCCACACTTGGCTGCTTTAAGAGTGCATTGGGCAGTTATTGCCTGTAATAACAGCAATTATTGACAAATCAATTATACTTGGTAACATGCCGGACTCTTTAAAGTTGGCCATTATTAGACCACTAATTAAAAAATTGTGACTAGAATTGTTGAAAAAGAATTAAAGACCGGTGTCCAATCTAGCTTACTTGTCCAAACCCATTGAGAGCAGTAGCCAAACAGTTTGTCAATCGTCTTGTGATTAATAATATTCAAAACATGTTCCAATCAGCATACAAATAATTCTACATCACTGAAACTGCATTGATCAAAATACAAAATGATATATTAGTGGATATTGACGATAATAAAACTGTAATGTTGGTATTGCTTGACCTCTCTGCAGCCTTTGACACTATAGACACAAAATATTATTAAATAGACTGGAGCACAGATGTGGTATTAGGGGGAACAGCACTGGAGTGGTTTAGATCATATCTTTATACGCAATGGCGAACACTACTGATCAGCTTGAATACCTTCAGACAGTTTTGACTAATTTACTTGATGCCAACATGCCATGGAAATATAGTGTTAGAAACAGCAATGACAAACCTTGGATCACAGACCATTACATTAATCTCATAGATCAAAGACAAGCTGCTTTTCACTCAAAGGACACAGTGCTCTTTAACAAATTGAGAAATAAAGTAAACAGGATGACCCCCACACTAAGGACACGTTTCTATCAGGATACAGTGAGCAGTGAAAGCAACTCAAGGAAATTCTGGGGACATATAGGAACTATTACTGGAATATCAAAGAAATCATCCCTCGAGTGTCTAGCAAACACATTGTATGATGGAAATGTACAACAGCTGGCAGGAGAAATAAACATATTTCTCCAGTCTGTATGTGAAGACCTGACCCCATTAGACATCCATCACAGCTATGAGAGCATTGACATCCCCAGTGAGTACATAGTCAGTAGAGAGAAAGTAGAATGGGCGATGGACCACCTGAATATTCATAAAGCTGTTGGACCAGATAACATACCAAACTGGATCCTACGGGATTTCTGCACTATTCTATCGGGTCCAGTTGCAGCAATCATAAACTCATCCCTCCGTCAAAGGCATGTTCCAATGCTATGGAAGTCAGCTGATGTTTGCTCAATCCCAAAAGTCAGCCCACCCAAGTCCATACAAACTGACCTACGCCCCATCAGCCTGACCCCAAATCTTTCAAAGCTAGCTGAGGGCTTTGTATGCAAGTGGGTGATTGACATTGTGAAGCCTCAGTTATACTGGAACCAGTTTGGAGCCCTTCCAGGATCTTCTACTGTAGATGCGCTAGTTTATTTAATGCACAAAGCTTATACTGCCACTGATGAATTAGGAGCCTATGTCAGAATTGTTTTGATTGACTTTCGCAAAGCCTTCGACCTAATAAACCACAACATTGTTATAAGAAAGCTTAAAGATCTAGGAGTACCAACCTTCCTTTGTGAATGGATTTCATCTTTCTTGTACCGTCGGCAACAGAGAGTAAAGATAGGTGATATACTGTCAGAATGGGTCACAATAAATGGCGGAGTACCCCAAGGGACCAAACTAGGACCGCTCTTGTTCCTAGTAATGATTAACGACCTTCAATTCAACCAACCATGCGAAGGTATTAAATTTGTGGACGATACAACAGTAGTAGAAATAGGCAATAAATCTATAGAGACAGGAAGCAAAATGCAGGTAGCAATGAACAGCCTTGAAGGTTGGACAGATACAAATGATGGTCAGATCAATCCCACAAAGACCAAGGAAAGTGTTATCTGTTTCTCAACCATGCCCCCAGTTTTGGAACCATTACAACTTGGAAACGAGACAATAGCACGTGTAGACACTGCAAAGCTGCTTGGAATCATAGTATCCAATGATCTCAAATGGGACAGCCATGTAAGCCTTAATACCAAAAAGGCAAGCCAGCGTTTACATTTTCTGACAGTCCTCCGTAGATGTAAGGCCCCACCAGAGCACCTCAGGATGGTGTACATATGTCATATTCGATCAGTGCTGGAATATGCCTGTCAGGTCTGGCACCCTGGACTCACCCAAGGCCTAACAGATGACATAGAATTGATACAGAAGCGTGCCATGAAAATTATTTATCCCAGACTGGAATATGTAGATGCCCTACTTGAAGGGAACCTGGAAAGTTTGTGTGAACGAAGGCAAAACTTGTGCAAATCATACTTTAGAAAGATGATGAACCCTGATCACAAACTTAACCACCTGCTTCCAAATACAGTGCCACCATGCTATGAACTCAGATCTCAATATCCATATGAACTACCAAAGACAAGAGTTAACCGCACACAAGGAAGCTTTGTAATATATGCCCTCAACAACCTACAAGAAAAGATTGATTATGATGATCCTGATAATGTGTATATAATGTAATCTCACCACTATCTAGTTACCATTATTTTGTATCACACTATAACCTTGTAACATTTTTTTTTTTATTATTACCAAACTTATTGTAAATTAGCTGTAGCACATTTTATTGTAATTCTTCAATCTTTAGATTGCAAATAAATACACTTCTTATTCTTATTCTTATTCTTATCTGTCAAACAGAAAACAATGTGTTATTATTGATGGGAAAATGTCTGAAAATATGGATATTAATTATGGTGTTCCCCAGGGTTCTGTGCTGGGTCCCATCTTATTCACAACATATATGGAACCTTTGGCTGAAATCATCGGGCAGTACGGGCTGAAACATCATATTTATGCAGATGATACTCAGTTTTGGGCATGCGTTGAGAGTGGAATGGCGGCTTTCATTTGAGCTCAGATAAAATCGTCCTTTTAGGTCGATTTTCTGGGGTCTATTGCTAGTCTAACACCACATTCTCTTGCAGTGAACCCGGTCTATACAGAGGTCTATCTGATACCATACTTTGCAAGCTCTGACGGCAGTATTCTGATTGGAAATTGCTCACCAGGGCGGGATCATACTGTGTTGTCTTTGCGAGGCACCGTGCTCACAAGCTTCCACTCCTTGCTGTCTGTGTCGCGTGCTTGGTCTGATACCTTATACCCCTCTGTTTTCCAACAAAACCACTTGCTTTCGGTGTCTAGAATCACTTTCAGACCCGTTAGCATTTTAAACAGTGTTTTTCGGACTTGCTCCGACGGTGGTTGTTGATACACAAACAAGAGGCTACTACCAGCCAATTTTTTCTTGTTGTGACGTACCGCCCACTGTCATTTACAAAATCGCAAGCAGCTACCTCAGTGGCTCTTTCTTGCATTGTACCTATCTCTAGGTACATATACCAATCTATTTTGCACGCTATTCGTGTCTGGTCACATTTCAGACCCGTTTAGAAGCAATTTCCATGATGTGTACTTCCCTTGAGAGGAATCAAGCGCTTTCTCAACCAACATTCGGCCATCTTGATTTCTGTTATGAATGAACTCATTGAGTACATATCAACACATTAACTCCCCATGAAACTAACATCCTACCGGACTACTTTCCATATGACTTCTCCAGAAAAATATGCACCACTCCAATAACTGACTTTCTTTGGCTAATGACAATTTTCTGTTTTATGAGTTCAAGTTAAATATATAAAATGTGTCTGGACATTATATGACACAGCTCATATTCACAAATTATAACAACATGCTAACCTTATATACCTACCTACAGAGAATCAACTAGAAATTGGTAAGATTAAAATGAAAGATGGTTACAAATTTCTGTTTCTTTTGATCTAGTTGCATTACTATTGATATCATCTTAGACAAACATATTTTTAGAAAATTTAGTCTATAAATTTAACTAAGGCTGTTGGGTGAATTTACTGAATATCCCTTTATAAGATAACTTGATAGAGTGATAAAGATGTTGACTATTTGTGTGGTTTACCAGTGAGAAGGGCACATCATATTATTCAACATGGCTCAGTGGGTAAGCCATCTGTCTCTCATGCTAAAGGTATGGGGTTCAATTCCCGGTGGGAACCCGTACTTTTTTTTTGTTTTTTTAAATAAAAAAAAAATGACTTTATACAATAAACAAATGTGACATCTTCATGTTGGGATCTTTTTAGAGCAAAATGAAAGTTAAAACATAAAATATTAATGTGGTTTTTTTTTTATTTTTCCTATTTGCAAATGGAGAAAACACACACAAAAAATGTCTTTGTACAGAAAACCAAGATGGCATCAAAATATTTTGGTTATATTTGAGCAATGACACATTAGCAAAGAAATGTAATGTTTTGACTCCAAGTTTTCTATAGTACTGACACGGGGTGATACATGGCTCAGTGGTTAAGATGTCTGTCTTCTATGCTAAAAGTCCAGGGTTCGAATCCTGTTTGGGAAAAATATTATTTTCATGCTAAAGGTGAATTCTTAATATTGGTGTTATTTGAGTGATGTAAACTTCAGAAAACATGAATTGATTTGTCTATTGCAAATGTAGAAAAATATAAAATAATAGAAATGACTTGATACCAAAAAAAAGATGAAATCTTTATATTGAGCAATTTGCATATCAGAAGAATATCAATATTTTTACTTTTTTTTGCAAACATAGACAATATGAATAATAATGACTTTATACAGTAAACAAACTTCATATTGGGGTAATATTTGAGCAATATGCATGTCAGAACATATAGAATTGTATATGTTTTTTGACAATATAAAAATAGTTACTTTATGCAGAAAATAAATATGACAACTTCATATCCAATTTTATTTTAGTTCAGACACAAAATTATAACATGGATCCAATTTCAAGATTTTATCATAGACTTTAAACTTCGCGTAAGTTGATCATGAGGCCAACCTTGAGAATCTATGAATATATCCAGTGCAATGCAACAGCTCCAAATACTTCAGCACTGGCATTTGTCTCACAGGTCTGGTGATATGCTTTGACCTTTTCTCATGGCAAGATTGCTCACTCAACATTTTGCCTGGATCCACATTTAAAAATAAACATGGACTGTACCTATCCAAGGTGTCGTAATAAATTATCAACCCTTAAAACATACCTGCAAACAATGCTCATTCTTAAATACAATCAATCAGATTGGTATATTATTTATCCCCAAACAATATTCAAGATCTTCAATATGTGGCGTTGTCAATATTTGACCACATCAGTCACTGACAGGATGGAAATCAACAGGTCACATGTCACCTGTATGTGCATTTCTCTGTTTTTCCCGTGAGATAAACCAACAATGCATATACTCATTTGTTCAAAGATCACCTCTTGGAAATGGTGTCAATGCCTCTAACATAGTTCTCAAGTTTCACAGTTGTTCAAACACTATTTACATTATAGAATTAGAACTTATATATTGGAAATAAATTCAAATATTGCAATCATTACTTTAATTGTCAAATAAAACCACAATTTGAATGAAGAAATATGTTTTGTAATAATACTCAGATGTGTGTACAGTGATTTGCCCACTATTTTGACATGTGAAAGTGATCTCACACCCCACTAATCTGAGTACTAATCTCAGCAAGCAAGTGTTCTCAGCAGGATGCCAGCTCATATTTTTAATCTCTATCGCTGGTACCCTTACCTGAGACTTTCCTATTTTTGTCAGGTATGTTGGCTCAAGGGAAAAACACGTAATGGGTATATTAAATCAAACAGTGATCTTCGGACTCGCTCCGACGGTGGAAACACAGAGCACTGACAAGTTATCTTGTTGCCTGCCCCAACCGCTGTACAAATAAAACCCGCAAGCGGCTACCTACTTAGCCCTCTCTTGCAATGTATAGAATTATACAAATATAATTTTTAGTGAAATCCTACCCATTTTCTGCTAAAATTCCTCACTATAGTGCTATAAATAGCTACTATATAATATTTGGTATTAAGCTCTTTTACGTGTCAGTTTTTTGTTTGTTTTTTTTGGGGGGGTTTTACATCACTTTCAACAGTATTTCAGTCATTTCGTGATGAGAACTACTTGTAGCAGATATAGTGCTGCCTCACTGAATTGTCATGTCGCAGGTCCTTGACATGAAAACTCACCCAGTCACAGATTTACAAGGACAACTGGTTAACCCTTTAGACACGGGCCTCAGCTCATATGGGAAATTGTATCATGAATTCAATCCCGGCACGGCCGGGGTTCGAACCCACGACCTTTGGATCACCACAGAGGAAATGGTGCTAATAAGCACCAGTTAATCTGACACGTATATACACAACGCTCACATCCCAGCATTGACCATTAACAATTGACAACTCAAATTAGTCAATGATATACGTATATACGTAGTTCAAAATACAGAACGTGTCAAGCTCTCATATAGCAGATTGACCGGTATATACCTGTTCAATGCTACACAATCATGGCTTTGTTTGTATATGTTCATGTTTTAACATATACAACAAGAATTCTAACACAAATATTGAGACTCTATCCTTGCCCCACAATGGTATGGGGTCAAGAAAAGTACTTTTATGTGATGATCATGCCAGCATGTTTAAGAAGAATTCTTCTCTGAGATATATTAATTTTAATATCGTCTCAGGTGCCCAAATTCAATCATTACAGAACATTGTTGCTAACTCAAATATTAATATATTCGAGTCTGAGAAAGAAATTGAAATGTTCCCCTGTCAGTTTCAATGTGTCCTCGAAACTAGCCACTACATAAAATCGTACACGCGACTATCTGTACATCGGGTAAGCAAGCTAAATTGTCAGTTCAATTTTGTTATATATACACAAATATCTCACCCAAATCATCTTTATTGGGAAAACATATTTATTCTGCCCACTCTGGCACATAAACATAGACTATATAACAAATTTGTTGAAAGTCCTTGCAACTCATCAAACATATTCAGTTTCGGCAAAATTAGTATAGATGGCGCTGCATACAATACATCCAAGCCAGCCCAAGCCAATTGAGCCCATGTTCGTGGTAGGAATGTAAATAATACACATTCCTCTTCTAGGCCGACCAATCAGAATGCATCTTCATGGATGCCAGCCAGCTCAACACATGCACCGCTGTATCATGTAGATAGAGGTGGCGCCACGAACAACAACACACAGTCATCACAATGCAAACCTAGCAACCAACTCCTTATTGGTTCATGTAATGTCCAGAGCATCTCGGGCAAGGTCCTACTTGTGAAAGACTACTTCTCCGAACATAACCTGGATGCCCTGTTTGTAACAGAAACATGGTTACAGGATACTAATGAAGAGAAGGTCAGAAATGAACTTGAGAAGGGTTCCCTCAAATTTCACTTATTCCCTCACATTGGACGCTTGGGCTGAGGCCTGGGTTTATTACACCGTGTTGAACTTCCCTTTGAAACCAACAGGTTGAACCAACCCAAGGTAAAGACAATGGAACTCCTAGAAGCATCACTTCTAATCAAAGGCAAGAAGTTCACCTTTGTAATGATCTACAGACCTGAACCATCAGACAGGAATAGGTATACCTACTCTGAGTTCTATGATGAGTTCACTCAACTGGTGGCACACTATGGGTCATTCAGTCATGAGGTCATCTTACTAGGTGACTACAACTTCCATGTCAATAAACCAAATGAACCTGATGTCATAAAGTTCAATGACATTCTATCTACCTTTGACATGAACCAATGGGTACATGAACCGACCCACAAGCTAGGGAACACCCTTGATCTAATCATCACCTTCAAGGAAAACAAGTTCCTTAAGAGCCACCTGGTGGATGAGTACATATCTGATCATAAGATTAAGCTATACCTTGGTATCTCACCCCCCAAACCCCCCAAAAAGTTGATCAAGTACAGGAACTTAAAGGGACTAGATCTCCAGTCCCTAAAGAATGACATCAAATCCCTAAATGGTACAAATTCAGCATGGGAACACTTATCCTTGAATGACATGGTGAATTACTATGACAAGGAACTCACATCACTCATGGATAAACATGCTCCTATCAAATATGCCAAGGTCACTAACCGCAAACCTGTACATTGGATGGGTGATCAATTAAAGCTGGAAAGGTCTCTCAAGGGGAAGCTTGAGAGGAAAATGAACAAGACTGGCTCTCACATTGATAAAGAATTGTATAACTCTCAGAGAAATAAATACAATTCCATGCTGAAATCATCTCAATCTGCATATTTCTCCAACCTGGTTGAGGAAAACAAGCATGACCCTAAAACACTGTTCAGAGTCATTGATACAGTCATGCACAAGAAAAGGGACATACCAATGCCCCAATCAGACTGTGAGGTTACTCAAGCTGAGTAGTTCAACACATTCTTTCTTAAAAAAATAGAAAGGATTCGCCTGGACATTGATAGGGCTCCACCCTGCCCAGTTTCGCTACCAGGTGACACTGCGAACAATGAGAGTGCAGCAGGTACCTCATGACTTGAGAAGTTCACCCCTGTAACCATAGATGATGTGCGAAAATTAGTCAAGAGGTCTGCAAAGAAGTCATGTGAGCTGGATCCTATCCCGACTTGACCTCTTCGATGACCTCTTACCAATAATTACTTCCATCATAAATAAATCACTGCTGGAATCAGCAGTACCTGATAATATGGAAATCAAATCCCTAAATGGTACAAATTCAGCATGGGAACACTTATCCTTGAATGACATGGTGAATTACTATGACAAGGAACTCACATCACTCATGGATAAACATGCTCCTATCAAATATGCCAAGGTCACTAACCGCAAACCTGTACATTGGATGGGTGATCAATTAAAGCTGGAAAGGTCTCTCAAGGGGAAGCTTGAGAGGAAAATGAACAAGACTGGCTCTCACATTGATAAAGAATTGTATAACTCTCAGAGAAATAAATACAATTCCATGCTGAAATCATCTCAATCTGCATATTTCTCCAACCTGGTTGAGGAAAACAAGCATGACCCTAAAACACTGTTCAGAGTCATTGATACAGTCATGCACAAGAAAAGGGACATACCAATGCCCCAATCAGACTGTGAGGTTACTCAAGCTGAGTAGTTCAACACATTCTTTCTTAAAAAAATAGAAAGGATTCGCCTGGACATTGATAGGGCTCCACCCTGCCCAGTTTCGCTACCAGGTGACACTGCGAACAATGAGAGTGCAGCAGGTACCTCATGACTTGAGAAGTTCACCCCTGTAACCATAGATGATGTGCGAAAATTAGTCAAGAGGTCTGGAAAGAAGTCATGTGAGCTGGATCCTATCCCGACTTGACCTCTTCGATGACCTCTTACCAATAATTACCTGATAATATGGAAATGATAATATGGAAATAGCCATCATAACACCCCTGCTGAAGAAACTTGGCTTCAACTGGTTGAGAAAAATTACAGACCTGTTTCCAACCTGACATACATTTCTAAACTTACAGAGAGGGCAGTTGCAGACCAACTAGTCCCTCATCTTGTAAGAAATGGCCTTACTGACAAATTTCAATCAGCCTACAAGGAATATCATAGAACTGAAACCGCTCTGTTGAAGGTGCAAAATGACCTAGATGATAGGAAATCAGTTATTCTGTTGTTACTTGACCTCTCGGCTGCCTTTGACACCATTGACCACCAAATCCTATTTGATAGATTGGAGGCTAGATGTAATGTTAGAGGTCACGCCCTTTCCTGGATTCGGTCATATCTAATTAACAGGAAGCAGTGTGTGAAGGTGGGGACTCACAGGTCCTGCCTCAATCCCATTAAATACGGGGTCCCACAGGGCTCAGTCCTGGGTCCCATATTGTTCACCATTTATATGACACCCCTATCGGATATATTGGCCAAATATGGTCTGAGTTATCACATTTATGCTGATGATACCCAGATCTACATCCCTGTGGACCATCCTTCCCCCCATCAAGTTGATATAAGCAGACACAAACTGGAGGAGTGTGTCAATGAGGTCAGAAACTTCCTTATATCAAACAAGATGAAGATAAATGATGGGAAGACAGAAATGCTTATATGTACTGACAGATATAATACTGCCACCAGTAGCAGTAACCCAAACACAATTATGGTTGGGTTCTTTGACATTGCCCCTAGTGAGTCAGTAGTTGACCTTGGCATAACCTTTTATTCTAATATGGACATGAAGGCCCAGATTAGGAGAATTTGCAAGAAGGGCTACTACTACATAAGGAACCTGTCAGCCATCAGACACTGTCCAGACGAGAAAACAGCTGTAACACTTACCAATGCCTTTGTCACCTCTACCCTGGACTACAGCAATGGCCTTCTTGCTGGTCTTCCTAAATCAGACACCATGAAGCTACAATACCTCCAAAACTCTGCAGCACGTGTCGTCGGAAAAATCAGGAAGTTTGATCACATTTCAGGAAAACTGTGGGAACTGCACTGGCTCCCAGTTCACACGAGAATTGATTTTAAAATCCTCCTCTTGACATGGAAGGCACTAAATTGTAAGGCGCCGCCTTACTTGCGTGATCTATACTCCTAGTCAAACAAGGAGAACGTGATCTAAGATCAAATGACAGTACCTACCTACAAGTTCCTAAGACACGACTGAAGACAATGGGGGACAGGGCCTTTACATCTGCCGGCCCTAGACTATGGAATTCCCTGCCTAGTGATCTTAGGACTAGTGCCTCAGTCACCTTGTTTAAGAACAGACTAAAAACCCATCTCTTCAGGATGCACGTCCTGAACACAGCGCTATGAACAGACTTGTCTGGTATCAGCGCTATATAAATTTTATAATTATAATTATTATTATTATTATCTACATCACTTTGGATCCAAAGTCTGAAAATGACACTAAAATATCATGTGATGAAATGGAAAGATGTATAAAAAGTGTTTAATTTTTTTACTGGATAATAAAATGAAGATAAATGATGGTAAGACTGAATTGATCATTTGTGAAAAAAACTCCATCTGTGAAAATAATTCCATCTGAAGTCAAGGTTTGTGATGAAAACATATCAAAATCAGATAGAGTCAAACTCAAACTCAAGCTCAAAATCAATTTATTCAGCCATATATAATAATACATATTTTATGATATTGTAATATGGCCAGGGAGACCCCATTAAGGTGAGTTTAATCACCACTATCATAAGAGCCACCCTGGGGAAAATTAGATGAAATTTAATAACTTAATAAATTTGCATACGTACATGATTTTTCAACTAGTGTAATATGGTAAAAGATTGTTTTTTATATTTTGGTTGAAGTATATACTTTTATTTCTACCCAGTATATATAAATAATGCTTATTAGGTGTGACATAGAACTTAATTCTCTGGTACGTGTACATGCATGATATACAAATGTATTCAGAAATAGCAGTACAGTTTCAATAAAACAAAATACAACAAGACTGCAGTGCATCAGTCCAGCAATGTGTAGAGTGGTATCAGGGGGTTCTGCCACAAATATAACACTGCGGTATTGTACATTCATATCTATAATCATCTAATATAAGTGTTTTGATATATTTGGTATTACCTTGAATATTATGAGTCATAATTTTATCAATAATACAATCTGCTGTTTCACTCACTATTATAGCTAGTGAAAATCTAATACATTTCTCCATATACGCATGTTTTATTGGGGGTGACATGAAATGAAATGGTGTTTTACGACCCTTTCAGCAACTATGGCCATATCAGGTCGACTTTTGAGCCTTTTACCCAGTGTGAAAGTAACACTGCCGGCAGTGGGAGTCGAACCCACCACCTCCCGTCCTCCACTTATATAACCATCAAAGGCACAGATCCTACACTCTACCAACTGTGTGGGGGTGACAGATGTCATCATTTAATAATAATAATAATAATAATAATAATTATAATAATAATAATAATAATAATAATAATAATAATAATAATAATAATAATAATAATAATTATAATAATGATTTATATAGCGCTATATCAGACTAAGTCTGCTCTAGGCGCTTCTCGAGATAATGCTTCCTGAATAAATATGTCTTTAGTTTTTTCTTGAAAGTGTCCACTGTTTTACAGTTTTACACTTCGAGGGGCAGGGCATTTCAATTTCTTGGAGCATATACCTGTCACCATATGTTTTCATATTAGTCTTGGGCACTGCATATTCATTTTTCTCATTAGATCTCAGTCCTAAATCAGATTTTTTACAATTTAATAATTGAGAAAGGTATTTTGGGGCAAAGCCATTCTGCACCTTCCACGTTAATAGAGATATTTTAAAGTCAATTCTCGTCTCTACAGGCAACCAGTGGAGGTCCATAAGTTTTTGTGTACTATGATCCCTCTTTTTAAGTTTACCCACCACTCTTGCTGCAGCATTCTGCAATTTGGCTAATTCACACCTTGGTAAACCTGCCAGAAGTGAATTTCCATAATCAAGATTGGAAGTAACAAAAGCATGAGCAAGCGTATTTGCAATTTTCTCAACTAAACAATTTCTGATCTGTGCTAAATTTTTTACATGAAAAAAAACATTCTTACACATTTTTTTAATTTGTGATTTCATTGATAATTCTTGATCTAGGATAACCCCAAGATCCTTAACTGTATTTGATCTTGGGATATTAGTTTCACCTACTAGGATTCCATTAGGTACATTGTCTTTTCTGAAATCACAGCTTTTACCACATAAAAGCATTTCTGTTTTCCCATCATTTATTTTCATTTTATTTTCTACTAAAAATTTCCTTATTAATTTAATACACTTTTCCATTTCTCTAGAAGATCTATTTCTAGCTTCTTCAAATTTTGGATCAATTGTAATGTATAGCTGTGTATCATCAGCATAGATATTATGTTTGAGACCATAATTACCAATAATGTCAAACAGAGGCTCCATATATGCTGTGAACAATAATGATCCCAGAAAGGAGCCCTGAGGAACTCCATAACTAATATTCATATTTTCCGATCTTTTACCCTCATTTGTTACACATTGTTTTCTATTTGATAGATATGACCTGAACCACTGCAGAGCTGTGCCCCTAATACCACATCTTCTTTCTAATCTATTTAATAGTATATTATGATCAATAATGTTAATAATAATAATAAAATTTCTATAGCGCATATACCAGACAAGTCTGTTCATAGCGCTGTATCTGAGTAGTGCTTTCTAAAGAGATAAGTTTTCAGTCTATTCTTGAAGGATGTAGCTGATCTAATCGTTCTAATCTCATTAGGAAGCTGGTTTCATAGTCTCGGACCAAGCGATGAAAAGGCTCTGTCACCCACAGTTTTGAGTCTCGTCCTTGGGACCTGAAGGTAGGTACCATCATTTGATCTGAGAGACCTTTCTCCTTGTTTAACAAGGAGTAGGTCGCGTAGGTAAGGAGGCGCCTTACCATTTAATGCCTTCCAGGTTATGAGAAGGATTTTAAAATCAATTCTGGCTTGTACCGGGAGCCAGTGGAGTTCCTTTAGTTTTCCTGATATATGATCAAACTTCCTGATTTTACCCACTACACGAGCAGCAGAGTTCTGGAGGAATTGCAACTTCCTGATGTCAGTCTTGGGAAGCCCAGCGAGAAGGCCATTTCTATAATCCAGAGTGGATGTGACAAAGGCGAGGGTAAGTGTGATAGCAGTTTTCTCGTCTAGATATTGTCTGATAGCCGCCAGGTTACTGATGTGGTAATAGCCCCTCTTACACATCTTAGCTATCTGAGCCCTCATGTCTAGATTAGAGTCTAGAGTGATACCGAGGTCAACTACAGAGTCATTTGGTGATATATCAGTATTGCCTACCCTGATTGTGTCTGGAATGTTGCCATGGGTAGCAGTATTGTGCCTGTCAGTACATATTAGCATTTCGGTCTTGCCATCATTGATCTTCATCTTATTAGAGATCAGAAAATTCCTGACCTCACATACACATTCTTCCAATTTGCAAACACTGATTTCAGCATGGTTGGCAGAGCTATGGTCAATGGGGATGTAAATTTGGGTGTCATTCGCATAAATATGGTAGCCAAGACCATATTTGCCCAAGATGTCTGCAAGAGGTGTCATATAAGTGGTGAAAAGAATAGGGCCTAGGACCTAGCCCTGTGGGACACCATATTTTATGTACCTAAAAGAGGACCTATTCAGTCCCACCTTGACACATTGTTTTCTGTTACTCAGGTATGACCGTATCCAAGTCAGGGCATGACCCTTGACATGACATCTATTTTCTAGTCTGTTTAGCAGAATTTGATGGTCAATGGTGTCAAAGACAGCAGAGAGGTCAAGTAATAATAGGATTACTGACTTTTTATCATCCAAATCTTGTAGGATGTCATTTTGCACCTTAATCAGGGCAGTTTCTGTGCTATGGTACTCCTTATAGGCAGACTGAAATTTGTCAGTAAGACCATTTCTTACCAGATGAGGGATCAGTTGGTCAGATACTCAGTTAATTACGAGATATACGTAAGGTTGGAGACTGGTCTATAGTTCCCCTCAATAAGTTCTAGACCTAATTTTTTCAGTAAAGGCGTGATAATAGCCATTTTCATATTGTTAGGTACTGATGCATCCATTAGTGATTTGTTTATATTGGAAGTAATAATAGGTATAAGGTCATCCAGGAGATCTAGCAGTAACCATGTAGGGATAGGATCTAGCCCACATGACTTTTTCGCCGACCCCTTGATTAATTTACGGAACTCCTCATTAGACAATGGGAGGAATTTCTCAAGGGTAGATACCACCAAGATTGTTCGTAGTGTCACCTGGTGGTGAAACTGTCCCTTGCGGACCATTGTCCATATCTGAGCGTATTCTTTCAATTTTTTCGAGAAAGAAGTCATTAAACCTCTCAGCCAGGGCGACTTCACAGTCGGAGTCCGGCATTGGAGTGTCCTTGTTCTTGTGCATGAATGTGTCAATGACCCTAAATAGTTTTTTGGGTCATGCTTGTTTTCTTCAACCAAATTGGAGAAATAGGTAGATTGTGCTAATTTCAGCATGGAATTATATTTGTTTCTTTGAATATTATATAATTCCTTGTCAATCTGAAGTTTGGACTTGTCCCATCTTCTCTCAAGTCTCCTCTTAAGGGACCTCTCGACCTTTAGCTGATTGTTCAGCCAAGGGACATGCTTACGTTGGTTTGTTTGTTTGTTTGTTTGGGGCTTTACATCACTTTCAACATTATTTCAGTCATTTCGTGATGAGCATGCTTACGTTGGGTGACCCTGGCATGCTTGAAAGGGGCATGCTTGTTCATTAGAGCCGTAAGCTCCCTGTCATAGTAGTCAACTAATTCAGTAAGGGATAATTTGTCCCAGAGTGAGTTGTTTGTTGTCAGGGACCTAATGTCTCTTTTCAGGGAATCCCTGTTAAGATCCCTAAAGTTCTTGTACTTAATAGATTTTTTAGGGATTTTTGGGACTGTGATCCCCAAGTCTAATATGATCATTTTATGATCAGATATATATTCATCTACAATATGACCTTTAAAGAATTTGTTACCTTTGAAGGTAATAGTAAGATCAAGGATGTTGCCTAATCTATGAGTAGGCTCAGTCACCCATTGATCTAAGTCAAAGGTAGAGAGGATATCCATGAATTTAATTACATCCGGCTTATCTGGCTTATTAACATGAAAATTATAGTCACCCAGGAAGGTTACCTCATGATTAAGCGCTCCATAATAAGCCACAAGTTGTGTAAATTCATCAAAGAATTCAGAGTAGGTGTACCTATTCTTTTCACCTGGCTGAGGCCTGTAAATTGTGACAAAAGTGAACTTTTTTCCTTTAATAAGGATGAATGCCTTCATTAGTTCCATGGTTTTAACCAATGGGGGATTTAGGGTATTTGTGGTAAAAGGGAGCTCCACTCTATGGAGAAGCCCCAAACCACCCCCTGAGCGCCCCCTTCTGGGGAAGGAGTGAAATATCAGGGCCCCCACCTCAAGCTCACTTTTGATGAAGATAGAGTTTGACTCCATCTTCATCAAACTCATTGAGCCATGCCTCAGTGAGGAAAAGTGCGTGTAGATTATTTTGAGTAAAATAATCTTTAACCATGAAGACCTTATGTTTAATACTCTGCATATTACAAGGACCAATATGGATTTTATTTGACCCTATACCATTGTGGGGCAAGGTAAGTGTCATTGTGGTTTCGCCACTATTCTTGTCGTATATGTTGAAGCATGAGCATATACAAACAAAGCCATGATTGTGTAGCATTGAACAGGTAGGTAATCTCTTGTGTATATAAGATGCTATATGAGAGCTTGACACGTTCTGTATTATGAACTATCGTAATAGTACACTATATCATTGACTGCAGGTAAATCTTGTGGAAGTCGCTATAAATAGCAGCAATACTCCCCAAAAGACAATTTGTGAAAAACAATTCACAGAAAATATAAAAATATCTTCCAAGATACTAAATTGAAAGAAATGCAACTTATTTGTAGCTATTGGTATTTATACCAAAAGTTATTTTGCAAGAGAGGGCTAAGTAGGTAGCCGCTTGCGGTTTTTCTTTGTACAGCGGGTGGAGCAGGCAGCGAGTGCTCTGAATTTCCACCGTCGGAACAAGTCCGAAAATCACTGTAAAAATTGGTTTAATATACCCAATTTGCTACTAAAAGGGTCTGAAAACGTGTCCAGACACAAATAGCATGCAAATTAGATTGGTATATGTACCTATAAATAGGTATATCGCAAGAAAGAACTACTTACGTAGATGCTTGGGAATGTGTATTGGACAGCGGGTGGTGCGTCACAACAAGAAAAAATGTCTGGTAGTAGCCCCTTGTTTGTGTATCAACAACCACCGTCGGAACAAGTCCGAAAATCACTGCAATTTGTAATATGCTGCTGATGGGTCTGAAGGTACCAGGAGCAACAAGTTTTAAGAATACAGAGGGTATAAGGTATCAGACCAAGCACTCGACACTGGCAGTAAAGAGCATTACCGTTTTACCATCATCAATATCCATTAAGATGTCATTTTGTACCCTAAGCAATGCAGTCTCAGTGCTATGGAATTATTTATATGCAGATTGAAATATACATTGAATATCATTTCTTATAAGGTGACCTACGAATTGTGTAGCACCCGCCCTTTCTATTAATTTTGATAAATAAGCAAGATTTGAGACCGCTCTATAATTTTTCTTTTCCAATTCTAGGCCCAACTTTTAATTAAGGGTCTAATGATGGCCATCTTTAGGTCATCAGGCATGCTTCCCATTGAAATAGATTTATTTATAATTATTAGTGGTAGTAGAGGACCCATGCATTCAGCCAGAAGCCAGGTTGGGATGGGATCCAGTTCACAAGACTTCTTTTCTGATTCTTTGATTAACCTCTTGACTTCTGCATCATCTAATAGTGCATATTTTTCCAGATGAGTACTAAATCTGGCTTTCTCAATCATAGGTGGTGAAGTTTTATCATTTTTGTCCACGTTTTGAGATTTTTTCTCGATAAAAATGATTAAATTCCAATGCTAACTCTTTACTATCAGTATGCCTGGGAAAGGGAGTGTCCTCTTTAGTGTGTAGTAGTTTATTTAGTATTTTAAAAAGTTTTTCGGGATCTGATGTATTTGAATTTATTATCCCTGCGAAATAACTGTTTCTAGAATCTCTAATGATATTGTTATATTTATTTCTTTGTAGTTGAAATTGCATTTTATCCGAAGAAAGACCGGTTTTATCATATTATCTTTCCAGTTTTCTCTTTTTTCATTTCTTATCTCATCAGATAACCAAGGAGCTTGTTTCCTATTATTTATGTTTTTTTCCACCATCGGGGCATGTTTATCAAGTATACTTGTTAATTTATTGTATTCATTTAATAGTTCATTGAGGTCCTTTTCATTATAGGATTTATTTTCACTAAATTTTTCTTGAACATCACTAATAACATTTTTTATGTTCATTTTTTTGTAATTCCTATATGATACCTTTTTCTTGTTCTTTATCTTAGTTTGAACATTTAAAGTGAGTTTAATCATACTATGATCGGATATTTTCTCTTCAACCTTATGTTCTTTTATTAAATTACTATGTATATTTGTAATTAATAAATCAAGCGTATTCCCTTATATATGTGTTGGTTCTGCAACGTGATTGTGTAAATTGTATAAATCCAGAATATCATTAAATTTAATTACATTTGGCCTCTCTGGTTTATTCATATGAAAATCATAGTCGCCAACGAAAAGCACTTCATGTGTATATGTAGAATAGTAGGTTAGCATATCACTAAATTCTTCAAAAAACTCTGTGTACGTGTATTTATTTCTGTCAGAAGGTTCCGGTCTATAAATAGTAATAATAGTGCATATTTTATTTTTGGTTTTGATATTAATTTCCATCATTTCCATGGTTGATAAGTTATGACTGTGATTAATTTTCTTTGTCAATTTCAGGTCTAAAGATTACGGCCAAGCCGCCTCCAGACCTTAGTGTATGCGGTAAATGTTCAATGTCAAAGTTATTTTCTTCAATTTTACCCCTAATAATTTCTTCATTTGCTTCATTCATCCAAGTTTCAGTAATGAAGAATAGATCAATATTGTTTTCATTTATGTATAAATTAAGAAGTTCTACCTTATTTCTTATGCTTTGTACGTTGGCTGTAGCCATAATTAAATCTTTATTTATTTTGATGTGCATATTACCAATAATGTCAGACAGAGGAGCCCTGAGGAACTCCATAACTAATATTCATATTTTCCGATCTTTTACCCTCAATTGTTACACAATCCCTTCTCTTTATTTTTCCTATGACTGTTCGCATACATACTGCTAAGTGAGTTTATATTGCTTTTCTTAACAATTTCAGCATAACTATGTTCATGGGTTTGTTTTTGTTTCAATTTAATATAGTAATATTGTAAAGGACGTTTGTATTTTAGGTTTAAATTTTTTATAACAATTTCATCATAGTAGTGTTTTTGTTTTTGTTGTAGCATGATAATAATGTAGGGGATGTTTGTATTTAAAATTTACATCATTCTGATGTTTGCATACAAAATTTACATCATTTTTAACTTTGTTTTGTCTGCGAAGGCAAGGGATTATTGAGAGATTTCTAATTTGAGCCATTTTGTACATGTTAAAATCATTTATTATCAAATTCTTCTTCTCATCACATGCACAACCACTTTTACATACTTTATCAGGTATAGTATCACATTGTATCCTGATCTTGTTATAAAAAGACATATTTGAGTTAATAGCATTATCACAGATAAAATCACATTCAGAGGTCAGTTTACAATTCGACATATGGCAGTTACTATGGCACCCATGAGTGTAGTCACCTTTTTTTGAACAATTAATAGGTCTTTCAATACATACTTCTTCATTTTCTAATAAATACATTGGTCTAATAGTGGAGCTAGTGTTACCCATGGACAGTGGCGTAAGATGCCTAATAGAGAGTCATAGATATATAAACCTAACTTGTTCAGACCAATAGTCACCGTATGTATCATTAATAAATTGTGCTGTAAATGAAGTCATATCAGTAGTTGTATCCGTCTCTCTGCATTAATACATGTCAGCCATACTATATCATAAATATACCGGTATATAAAGCAATCCTTCTATCTGAGGAGTGCACTCAATCATCTCGACTTACTCTTGGCGCAGAATATACCAATAATTAATAAACACCATCGCGTCTTACTCCCTGCGTGGAATTCATAACAATTAACAACCATCATCGCGTCTTACTCCTTGCGCGGAATATATAACAATTAACAATCATCATCGCGTCTTACTCCTTGCGTGGAATATATAACAATTAACAATCATCATCGCGTCTTACTCCTTGCACGGAATATATAACAATTAACAATCATCATCGCGTCTTACTCCTTGCGCGGAATTAATAACAATTAAACAACCATCATCACGTCTTACTCCTTGCACGGAATTAATAATAAATAAGATACAACCATCCATCTCAAAGAGGATGTGCTGTCATCGTAACTTTATTACGGTTACGGTTTGACTTAGGCTAAACTACATATTTCCCAAGAGGACCGCAAAAATTTACCTTCGTAAGGAAACAACTATGACTGTATGAAGCTTCTAAACTGAAAGTCATGAAAGTCCGAAAGTCAACGCATGGACAGAGACACAAGTATCACTATATCAATGAGGAACCAATATAAGAAACGAGAATACTCACGATTAATCAGTATAAGGATTCAACTCAAAGAACTGGCTAGTCAGTAACACACAAGTCAATCTGAGATACAAAGTATGAAGATCACGATGAGAAGAACGAAGTACGCAGGACGTAGTAGGTGCGCAAGCACAAAAGTGCAAACACAAAGGTGCGCAAGCAGAAAGTGTGGGATAGGACGAGAACTGCTATATCATCCAGCATCACACGCACACACAACCACTACCTGGCGCGCACACTTGGTGATCTACCTATCATGAGTCATAGTGAAAAATGGCAAACGACACACACAAGCGAGCAGCGGTACCGTTTTTATGATACCCAATTATCTGAGGTCTGACAGTCATAGAAAATAAAATATTGTCGACAAAGGACAAAGGTTCACTCAAGATGCGCAGGGCAGATGTCAGCAACACACAATCGGCAACAGTTGCAGTTACAAATAATCTTTCTTAAAACATCACTCAGTAAAACCACTTTAGGCACAACGTGGTAACAGCATCAAAAAGGTCTGCTAATAGCATATACTTATGCGGGCTTACTAGAATGGCTTTGTTCAGGAATCAATATCTTAGCGAAACATAATTATACCAGGCCTATTCACAAATGTTGAATGTGGGTCACCACAAAACTGGGAACACATGTATGCGTCATGAAGTAGCGGAGCATATCGTCTCGGAAAACGAAAATGTCGTGAATAATAAATGTTAAATAAGTGAACATCGAACAAAACCTCAAATAAAGTAACTATTTTTTCCGCTCTCGAACACTCTGAGGGGGGTTAGAAAGCACATCTTTCTGAGCTTGTTTGCCCAAAAAGGAGAAAGGCTCCCACGTGTTGTGCTTAGCACTGTAATTCTTCCATTTAATCAAATATTCCATCTCTTGTGAACCCTGCCGTTGCTTCAGAATACGTTCGATCTCATAATGAGAATCAGACTCGTCATCAGCATCTTCGGTGTCAGACCTTTGTGATTCGAGGGTCTGTGCATCCCTGTCATTATTTCGTGGGCCTGCCAGGTCATCCTCCGGCAGCAGGTCGGAAGGCGGAATCGCTTCGCCCGGGAGATCATTCCCTGGGGGAGTACCATCTTCAAACTGAAGTGGGGAAACAGGACAATCGAAACGCGTAACACAAGGGCGGAACCTGTTAACATGTATGGAAGAATTTGGTTCTACATGAGTGTCACAAGCACGTACTTTAAAATTGAGCGGTGTGGTTTGTTCAATCAAGTAATATGGACCACTATAAGGGGACTTGAGTTTTCGACCTGGGACCTTGGTAGCGGGGGAATAAATCCATACTTTATCCCCAACTTGAAAATTCCAACCCTTATTTCGTGAGTCATGATAGGATTTCATCTTAGCCTGCATAATTTCATTGTTTTCTTTCGCCCATTTACGCGCCGTCTCAACACGCTGAAACATGTTCTTCACGTATTGGCGAACAGAAGGGCTAGGATGAGTGGGGTCAGGCAGTGACGTTTCAAACAGATGCTTGGCGTTGCGGCCAGTCATCAAAAATAAGGGGCTGTACATCGTCGCTTGATGCACTGAAGCTCTCAAGGCAAACAAGGCTGAAGGCAAGAATAAATCCCAAGACGTGGGCTTATCATGACAAAGACGTGTCAGATTTTTAGAGATAGACTGGACGCTTTGTTCGGCCATGCCATTACTGCGGGGGCAATAAGGTGTAGTCATGACCTTTCTAGCCTGCATCAATTTACAAAGTTCTTCAGCAATGACACTGGCGTAGCAACCGCCACGGTCACTAACAATGGATTCGACATTTCCCCATCGACACCAAATGTCCTCAAAAAGGCGTTCGGCCACTGAGATGGCCGATTGATCAGGGAGGGGAAAAGCCTCAGGAAAACGTGTGAGAGCATCCTGTAAAACAAAAATGTATTTATTCCCACGTTCTGTTTTCAGTATGGGGCCTATCAGATCAGTGTGGACACGCTGGAAGGGGCGGGAAACAGGGATAGGTTGTAAGGAACCTTGTCTGTTTTTCGGGAGTTTGCTAGTCTTGCTACAAACATGACAAGATTGGACCCAGTTCATGATGTCACTATGCATACCTGGCCAATAATATTTTTGCTGTATCGTAGAATAAAGTTTGTCTGTCCCCAAATGAGCACCCATAGAACTAACGTGAAAAGCCTCAAGCAAGGCATGATGCAAGGTGGGTGGAATAACTAACTGTGTTTTGCATCTATCTTTCGCAGGACACTTACCCGGGGTAACATACAAATGGAACAAGACATTCTCTCTCAGGTAGTAATCATCAACCTGAGCAAGGAGTTTGCGTGTTTCACGCTGAGTAGAAGGGAGATGTGCGTTTTTGAAATAACTGATGAGGGGTTGGAGAGATGGATCTGCTGTCTGTTTCGCACTAATATCGTTGAAAGTGTACATGGTGCCAGTCGACTGATTAAGATCCGCCAAACAAGGATCACCATCAGCCGGTGTATCAGGGAATATGTCAGCACTATCAGGCAAATCAGAGACAGCTGCCAATTTAAGCTCTAACTCTGGGGTGAGGTTAGATTCTAGTGGATACGTGCGACGACTAAGACTGTCAGCGTGCGGGATGGAATTTCCCCGTTTGTGAATGATTTCGTAACGAAACTGTTGCAAGGTCAACATCCATCTACCCAAACACCCTTTTGGTTCTGAACGAAATAACCATTGCAAAGCGGAATGGTCAGTCACGATAGTGAACTTATCGTATTTAAGGTAATGTTCTTGTAATTTGCAAGCAGCTATGATGCTGAGGCATTCACGTTCAGTGCATGTGTAATTCTGTTAAGCCGGATTTAGGGCGCGACCTCTATATGCTATGACCCGCTCAACGCCATCCTGCATCTGACTTAAAACATTCCCGATGGCAAAAAGGCTGGCATCCGTCGTGATAATGAAAGGGTTGTCAGCCTCGATTGGGGGGAAGGCTAAAATTGGGGCAGAAACTAACTTAGCTTTGAGGGACTCGAAAGCTGTCTGCTTCGCATCATCCCATTCGAAAGTACTCTTTTTGCTAGTGAGAATATTGAGTGGTTGTGAAATCTGTGCGTATCCCTCAACAAATCGACGGTAATAACCTGACAATCCCAAAAATGCTCTAACATCTTTGCAAGAAGTGGGGACGGGGTAATCATCGACAGCTTTCGTTTTGGAGGGGTCAACCTCTATTCCATTTTTAGAAATGATGTGTCCCAGGTATTTAACCTGTTTTCTAGCAAAGAAACACTTATCAGTACGGAGCTTCAGTTTAGCTTTACGGAAACGCGTTAAGACTTGAGTGAGGTCAGTCAGATGGCGTTCGAAAGAAGGGCTGTGGACGAGGACATCGTCCAAATATATGAGGCAGAGATCAGTGAGGCCTTGTAACACAGTTTCCATAAGCCTTTGAAATGTGGGGGTCCATTGATAACACCAAACGGGAGACGTTTGTATTCGTAAAGCCCACGGTGAGTGATAAAAGCAGTAAGCGTGCGGGAATCAGGGTGGACACTCACTTGATGAAAACCGCCCATGAGGTCAAGCATACTAATGTGAGTTAATTTACGAGCTCCCAGGCTGTCTAGAGTGTCCTGGATATGTGGCAGCGGGAAGGAGTCAGGGACGGTGACCTCGTTTAACTTCCTAAAGTCTATACACATGCGATATGAGACAGTACCATCTTGAGCCGGTTTCTCTACTAAAACCGCGGGGAAAGCCCACAGACTATTGGAGGGTCGAATAATATCTTTGCCTAAAAGGCGTTGCACCTCTTTATCTATAATACCTCGTTGTTTATACCCTGCACGATAAGGTCTCAATTTGATAGGACTAACAGAACCCTTGAGATAAATTGAATGTCGCACAACATTCGTGTCCCCAAACCCGCCATCCCTAGTTGTGAATATGTCACTAAACGAAGAAATGAGACGTTTCAGAGAATCTTTCTGACTGGGAGTCAAGTCTGAATCAGTGAGATCTATCTTATGATGAGAGTAGAGGTCAGTGGGGGTGGTGGTAATAGTAGCTACTTCTATATCGTCTGTACCCGCAGCTTTAATGGCATCCCAGGTAAGGTCTAAGGTGGGAAGCTCTTGCGGCTCAGAACCCAGAGGGATCGGGTCAAAATATCCGACTGAGACACCTTTTGGTAGTGTAACAGCATTTTCCCCCATATTCATTAATCTAACAGGGACCTTCTGGTCATCCTGAACGGGTGCGAAAACCCTCGCCATGGCAATTTCAGGATATGAGGGCAATTCGCTCTCCATAGTGCAGACTCCTAGAATGCCAGACATGTTACTTGGTTTAACTCGAGCGTGGGTGATATATTCAGATTTAGCCAGGATTCTAATGGTTTTAGACAGACGCAACTCAGGTTTCAACTTGAAAGCAATACCACACCTAATATTACTGGGTATTGTAAGTCAGGAACTACTTGAAAACAAACGCTACATAGCTGATTTCTAACAAATAAGTCAATGTGAGTCTGAAAATGAATGGGAACAGAACTGCCTTCCGCGACAACAACTTTTCAGCTATCTGATACTTCTAGGGAGAAGGAATTGTCAGGGCATAATACACGTAAAGAGGCAAGAGTAATAATGCTACGTTGTGCACCAGTGTCCAATAAGGCATTAATAGAGCTAAATTTCGTACTGGTCGTGATTCGACCATCATGGGAAAGAGGGAGAAAATTGATATCATTCTGAAACAGCAGGGATTTCCTCCGGTGTCAGTATAGGGCAAGCAGGCACTTGTGGAGTGTCCTGTGGGCGAGGTGAACTAGAGGACATCTCTGCGAAATAACAGTGAACCTCATTCAATATTTCTGGTTTGCTCTGATTTATTGCTATATTAAACGAATCACTACTCCTATCACGTGGCTCACGGGTCGGGACAGGAGTTAATAGTTTTCCTGCCGGTACGGTGGCCTATTGTCCAGTCAGGGCATAGGACGACGCTGGTCATTCCAGGGAGGGCGTTCGAAGGTGTTCCTTCCGTCGCCACCTGGCCTGTTCCCCTGATAAGGCCTGTTCTGGAATGGGCGTTGCCCATACTGACCATTATTGGGCTCATAGCGACCACGACCATCTCCAGGCTCGTAGCGACCATTAGACCGATAAGGTCGATTGTCAAACCTCGGAGGGCCACGAGGGAAACGGTCAAGAGGGCCTCGGGATCGCACAGTGCAATGGACAGACATATGGGTATCCCGACCGCAATGCACGCAACCATGGCGCGCCTTGCGATCTCTCATCCAATGGCCAGGATTTTTACAGTAAAAGCAGAAAGATTCGCCACGGTCTTGTTGACCTTTAAGACCTCTTTTGATACATCAGCAACCTCTTCGCGAATAGCTGCAAGAGTGGAACTTTGCTGAGACAAGAATTGTGATGTCGCATCCGGCAAATCTAAGCCGTTCAAAGCGACGGACGAATCACTGGACATCGTGCAAACCGTCTCAGCGAGCTTAATCTGCTGGATAGTGTCCTCAAGCAGCTTGGGGGATTTCCCAACAACAAAAGCCTTTAATTTGGGGAGAAGACCCCGGAACAAGATCTTTTTAGTTTCCATATCATCCTTTTGTAACCTCTGTCACTGGCTTAAAACATCATTAATATAGGTCTCAGCGGATTCTGCCTTTTTCTGAGTTCTGGCGTCTAATGATTGCTCGAGAAGCCAAGCATTTGTCTCACTACCGAAAAACTTTAGGAAAGCTGTATAGAACAAATTCCATGAACTAGTGACATCTGCCGGCAACGAGGTATACCAAACGTCTGCCGCACCATGTAACAACATACGACAAGCAGGAACTTTCAAGTCTTCAGATGTATGTGAAAGCTGTGTGTATGTGAGTAATTTGTTCATGAAACGAAGGGGATCATCTGTTGATCTGCCGAAAAACGGGGGCGGTAGGAGTGACTTAGAACCCTGTCTCTGGTGATGAATTCTATTATCTCTAGACTGTGCCTGAAGTATATCTTCAATGTCGGTCTTAGTACCTCCCAAATCAATTTTGCGCAGGTGGCCCAGCACTTGCTGGAGCATATCTTGTACATTTTCAGTTTCGGCCATCTCGATTTCTGGAGAAACGGCACGATCAGAGCCCGACTGATCAGGGTCAATATGGGGATCAGACACCTCAGAGAAGGCGAAAGACTCCTGGTCACTATCCGCAAGGTGGAAAGGACCAAATTGGACGTCAGAATACGAATCAGAAGAGTTAGAAACCTCTGGCCGTAACGTGTGGGGCTCAGATGAGTTTGTGCTACCTGTACTTATAGATGTATGAGACAACGGGGCGTGATCACCACTCGTATGAGGGGAAGTGGCGGCATCGGTTGAAACAGTAAGATCCGACAATGGAGAACTAGATGGAGGCACAACTCGTACAGAATCACTCACTTGGTCATTACGCTGCTCAGGCAAAGTGGGAAAAATTAAATCTGACTCACCTTGTAATGAAGAATCATCGTCTGCTACCGGTGAGTTGTGCGCCACTTGCAGCTTGGTGGAAAGCTTTTTCGAAGAACTGAGCCACATAGATTTAAAATCAAGTAGCAGGGTGGCTAACAGGAACTCCATACAGTATCAGCAACGCTCAAAGCCACAGATCGATTCAGATATTCTCCACCAATTGTTACCCATGGTTTGTGAGTATCCGTCGTTGGGGGACGTGGACGGGGGATCGATAATCTACTCTACTCGCTGGCTACTGTGAGGCAGGGCACGGAACCTAGCAACCCTATCTACCTATATGAGGTGCGAGGTAATAAGGACTGCAGATACAGAATATACACTGCACAATATCTACCTTTATGCGGTGCTGTATATCCTTGTCTGGCTAGGCCGCCTTGGCAATGAGCGAGGCATATGAAATACCCAAATGCATGATACTAATAGAGTCCTGAGAATACATAAAACACCCAAGTCCATGTGGTCACGATGCTGAGGGTTGTTCTTCTAGGCAAGTGGACGCTGGAACTCTGCTTCTCTCTGAACACCGTCTAACAGTTGCGGGGCCTTTTAAAGGATCGTTGAGCATCATGTGTGTGGGGTCTGCCTGCGTGGCATCTTCTCCTGCTACGGGGTTGTGCACGGGCTGTGCACGTATTGCCTGCGTCGCGTGGGGGAATCACGTCATCCCTATGTCCGGTGAGTCATCTCTATGTCCAGTGAGTGAGGCAATGCATCAGCCTGCACTTGTTGACTTCACGCGGCACACAATAACTATGCATGATATTCTGTCAGAGATCGTGACTGTCCATGATTGTCTATATATATTCCTGAGAGTCTACAGGTAGGTAATCTATATTCTACACTAACACCATTAACATCTATTTTCACCATCGATGAATTCAATGTTGCGTTCATGCATAATAAATCATAATTTTTACCGATAATTTTGTCTTTACCTTTTTCTGAACAACAATTTGATCTCTTAATACATGCTTCTTCATTTTCTGATAAATGTACTGATTTAATGGTGGGGCTAACACCATTAATGTCCGTTTTCAACATTGAGAAGTTCAATGCTGCATTTTTGCACAATATATCATAATTTTTACCGATAATTTTGATTTTACTATTTATATATATACAATTTTGATAAGTTCCCTTGCCCCCCAGAAAACTTCATTCGGAGAATTTATATTTTTTATTTATATTAATATATTTTAAAATGCACCTCATGCCATAGCTGCACTGGCCAGTTCAGGCATAGCTCTGACAAATGGACCTATTGTCCTGTTTGACAGAGGGTGTCTTACTGTCAGCCTCCTTAACGATTGTATCCATAGCATCAAGGGCTCTCAGCTCTTTGAGAGGGTCACCAATGATCACCATGCCCTGATTAATGTCTTCTGGATTTTGTGATTTGATGTTTTGTGACCTATTCCAAGTTACTTTCCTCAGTTTAGAGTTGGTGTGATGTTGTATGTTCTTTATGGTAGAGCCTTTATTACCAAAGATAGAGCCCATCTTGTCAGTGGGTATCTGCATAACAACATGTACATCCTCTCTAAGCAACTCAACTATCATCTTTGTTTCAGTAAATTCATCAATACCTGTATCGACTACTTTAGCTTGAGATTAGGTAGTGGTTTTTGAGCCTATTTGAAAATCATATACCGTATCCACTCGGGTTAGCGCCCATGCTTGGCTTAACGCCCACCCCCCTTTTTAGGAAGAAATCATTAAACGCCCACCTTCCCTGGATGTCCGTAATACGATTTACGTGACGTCCTTTACCTTAGCGTCTGGGTGCCCACGAGACAAAAGTGGAGCGGCCAACATGTCAAATTGAACTTTCATATCCGTAGCTGATCGATTTTAATTGCGTTTTAAATGATAAATAAAGGTATGTACTTAATATTATCACAATTACGTCGACAATTTCTCCACATCATTGATTTTAGCCTCAAAACAAAGCGTTTTCATTATTTATCATTTGAAATGCAATTAAAATCGATCCGCGTGTGAAAGCATTTCTGTCAACAAGGAAGACACGACTCAACGCAACACGTGGTCACAATTTTGAAAGGCGGAAGTGACGGGAAGAGGCTCTTGTTTTTAGCGCGAAAACGATTGTTAATATATTGCGCAATAATGGAGGGTTTTGTTCTGTTCTCGACCTTTATAAACGCCCATGCTTGGGTAAACGCCCACCCCCCTCTTTTACTTTGTCCCCAATTAGCTGCCCATGGGCGCTAACCCGAGTGGATACGGTAGGTCTGTATCTGGGTCTATCAAAATATGCTGCATAATGTATACCACAAAAGCATGTGCACCAACTTGTGTTAGGCAATACCCATCATCAACCATAGCATCAGCTCTCAAATAGTCAATTAGGGAATGCTTGAAAATAACAATTTTGAGTTTGTCAGCCAAATCGCTAGTGATTCTGAAATTGATAATCTTCCTGTTCAACTGTGTAAAATCTAATGATTTCAATTTAGAAGGCGGGGTTGTGCTAATAATTAGCTTAGCATGAGTCTGAGATGCTAATGCGTTGATGATTGTTTTAATACCTTCAAATACATTATCTACACTGATATTGTTAAAAATATCCTGAGAGCAAAGCATTATGATAATGCAGTGAAACTCCCTGAGTCTTGTGATTGTATCTTGCTTAGTTACTGCCTGTTTGGAAATTTTCTATATGGAGAAAATTTTGTAATTGAGAGATATATGATGTTGTATTGCTTTCAACATTCTATATGGAGAAAGTCACAAAACGAATAACAGTTATGTATTTTTTACAGATTTTTTATATGAGAGAAGTCAGATATTTGAACACTTGAAAATTATTTGAAAGAATAATTGAGTATAGTTTGAGCACCTGATAATTTTCAAAAAATGAAAAGCGGTTATGTATTTTTAACAGATTTCTTATGTGAAAGAAGTCTGACTGATATTTGAACACTTTGAGACTTATTTGAAACAATGGTTGAATATAGTTTGAAATAATATAGCGTACTTACTGCGAAGGTGAGAGAGGTGCATATCTTGTCACCTGGTGTGGTTGAAAACTAAGTTACGACGCCTGAATAAAATATTAAAGTTAAAAAGTTTGCTTATAAAATCCTGTTTAAAAATGTTCATAGTGACTGGTTAAAACCACAAGGCGTTCCTCGAGTTCCTACTTCAGCTGCTACCGGGTGACGATTGACTGCCACACGGTTTACTGGGTTTATATACTATATGTGAGAGCGATTTTGGTAGATTAACTCAGCCCGGAGAAACCAAAATTGCGTATTGGCTTATAAAGGGTTTTATTCTTGAACAGTAGAGCTCACTTTAATCTAATGCAAAATTAGAAATTGGTGTTTTATTTACAGTTGTTATTCTTGATACGCTATCGTGTCCAGCAAGTAACTTATCTTGCGGAGGTTTAAGTTTGAAATAGGTGGACCTTAATGTGGGTTCTTTGTTTCGGCTTGAGTCGCTACTTTCTGCGAGAGAAAGTGTTTTGGCTTTGTTTTTGTTTATTTTATTTTTATAATATTCTCACCACATAAAATGTTTCCTGGAAAGAATGTTATATAATGAATGTTATATAATTTACCTTGTGATGCCGATTGTAGTACACTAATATTAACGCGAATGCCTTGTATAGCCGCAATACGTACCTGGTATATACGCTTATATATACAATCCCAAGTAGTCGTTGTCTTCAATTTGATAGGTTATAAATCTAACTTCAAAAGCAGCTAAATTTTTCTAAATTTGTTTTCCTCGTATTTCTGGGTGTAGACTTCCTAAATCTGCAGTAGATTTAATTAGTTGGAAGTTATAATTCCCAGTAGAGTTAAGTTAATTTTCCTAGAAATCGGAGCTCCTAAAAAACTCGTCCACTCCTCCCCGCGCCCGCATATTGTTCACGATGCAATGTCATTCTTATAAATAATAAATAGTAGTGGCCCCAGTATGGAGCCTTGTGGAACTCCAGTATGTAAAATTAAAGTGTCAGACTTTATACCATCATATACAACATATTGTTCACGATTTATTCTTGTAGGATAGCTATGTAATTCGACTGTTTGGTGGAAATGCAAATTCTGTAAATATAATGGTAGATTTTGGTGTTTATATCTATAATAAAACTTCAACACTTGGACTTTGTAGATATCACAATCTTTCAATAATTTAAAAACTTTAAAGATAGGTTCTGTATGAGCATTATAGTTACTCAGATTTATTATTCTTATTGCCTTTTTTTTGCAACTGGGCAACTCTTTTGCAAGATTTACCCCATATAAGAATTCCATAATTTATGTAGGACAATATCATAGAGTTATAGTGTGATTCTTATATTAAGTGGTAACATATGTTTCAGTCTGTTTAATACACCTACATTTCTGGATAGCTTGTTTGATATTCTGTCGACATGATCATTCCAGTTTAAATGTTGATTTATAGTAATACCCAGAAAATTGAAACACCTCACTTGTTCAATCTCAATATTGTTCAATCTTAAATTCAATTGTGGTAATTTCTTTTTCTGTGGTGTGTGGAATATCATGAATTTTGTTTTATCTACATTTAATGATAATTGGAGGGAATTCATCTATACTTTTTTTGTATTTCTCAACTAAGTCCTTTGGGGGTTATAGACTTTAATAAACATTCATTTTTTACAACTTCTATTACCTGACCCTCCCAGTCACTATAAGTATTTAAAGTCATCTTGATGTTATGTTTGAATTTATCATCCAAATATATTATTAATCCTCCCTTTGTACTACTTGCCCTTAGATATACAGATGTATCCCTCAAGTTCAATTTCTGGCGATACTAAATTGTCAGGTGGACTACTTTCCTGTACACATATAGCACTGAATTTAAAGCCAAAATCACTCAATACACCAACAAAAATTTTAAGTTCACTAATTTTTGCTCTAATGGATGTAGGATATAGATAACCCACCTATATACTCTTATACACAAATATAGACAATCACGATCTTTGGCAAGAAACCATAGAGGTTACTGAGTGCTACGTAGAGGCCAACAAGTGCAGGCTAAGGATACCCATTACTCGCCCCGAATAGAGATGACGTGATCCTCCTAGCCACGCAAGCAGACGCCACGGACATGTGCAGCCCCGGTGCTGAAGAAGACGCTATGCAGGCAGCCCTCACACAGATGCTCAGATTTCCTTAAAAAGGCCCCGAAATCGCTACTCAGGGAGCAGAATCCACTTGCCTAGAAGATCCATGACACTCAGCATCGTGACAGCCACACTTGCATAGACTTGGGTGTTTTATGCATTCTCAGCACTTTGTCAGTATCATGCATTCAGGTATTTCATATGCCTCGCTCTTTGCCTAGCCAGACTAGTGTATACAGCACCGAATAATGGAGACCCTTGTGCATTGTATACTCTGTGTCTGCAGTCCTTATTACCTCCCAACTCACATAGGTAAATAGAGTAGCCAGGTTAAGGCCTCGTTCACAGCCAGCGAGTACGATATCCCAGATCCCCGTCCACGTTTCCCAACGACGGAGACATTCCCCATTCACTGAGAGGTTGCAAAGCCTATCTAACAATTATGCTTATAACAATTTCATCTTCATCATCAACATTTAGATTCAAAATATTAGTCAAGGATAAATTCCTAATACCACCATGATGCTTGAGCACTGCTTCATCTAATTCATTATGTGCCATTATAGTGATACAAGTATATAAAATGATATATAAATCTGCATGTATCAATATACAAATATGTCTGTATAATAAAAAATACATATGTCACACACACATAATTCAACTGCATAGTGAGGTATATAAAACATGCACTGGGACAAAAAATACCAAAACGAATACAATCTAGGAACCAACAAATAGACATCTGACATGCACAAAAGAGAGTGTGATCAGTTATCAGAGACTTAGGTGTTATCTTTGATCATTAGTTAAATGGGGCAAGATCCCTCAGGTCTACAGATAATAATGAATATATATGGTACCTAAAACTAATATGAAAACATATGGGGACCGTGCTTTTGCAGCATATGCGCCCAAAACCTGGAATGCCCTGCCCGTTGAAGTGAAAAAGTGCAGAAAGTTAGACAAATTTAAATCTTAACTTTATATCTGAAATGGCAGATGTGCAAATTAATATAAACCATATTCTTTCAATTGTATATTGCATATAAACATCATAGGTTTGTCAATAATTGGAGAGATGGATGAACGGACAGACAAACAGAAGGACAGACGGCCAGAAAAACTTTTCCCCATTCCTTAAGCTGTGAAAAGAAGTCAATAGATCTAAAAACCATGATAGTTTTGTCAATAATTGGAGTAGAAAGACGGCTACGAGATGCACAGTTCTTTTCACTGAATCTTTTATATACAAAAGAGCAGTATCTGGAATAAAAAGGTAATTTAACTCCCAATGAAATTGTACAGATGTTGCGAGCTAGGTGAACGCAACTGAATACAAAAGTCCATACCTTCGTCAATAATTGGAGAAAAAAGATAGTTTTTCATGCTCTAAAACTGTGCAGGTGTTGCGAGCAAGATAAGTATAGTGATGTCAGACAGGAACATGTCATAATGATGTCAGACAGGAAGACGTTGTCATAGTGACCTCAGACATGGAAGTGTCAACATAGAGACACCATATTATTAGTATGCTATGTCCCTTCCACCATCTTTTTCTTTCCAATGAGCCCAAGATCAAGCCGATTGGTAAAGCAGATGCCGTGTGTGGATTAATTAATGACTTTATTATATTATTATCATTATTATCATTATCAAAAATAATTGTTGTCCAAACCTTTGCAGTCATTGATGCTAAACTTTCCTGACCCATGTGTTTTTTTGTTGCCTGGGCAAAGAGTACATGAAGTATCACTGGTGCCATAGTGATCTACTGGACACTGCTTGCATAATGGCAACCCATCAGATGATACCATATTCATTGTATTGCATGTCGCTGGAAGATAAAAGATGCAAAATCTCTTTATTAAGTTAATGATATTTGTGATAAAACAATAAGCAATAAAGACAGCAAACACAATATTTAAGATATATGCTGATGATATAAAATAATTCGATTTAATAGATATTTATTTTGACATGTGTATATGTGATACAAATTTCCACTTGCATATACAATCAGTACATATCATTCATACTATGATTAAAAGCAAAACACACCCAAGTGGCAAAGTATTTGCCTAAAAAAGGACATCCCTTGAATTATAATATTTCTCAAGTTTTTTTTATTTTGACATATATATGATTAAGTACCAAAATAAACCATTTCAAGATCATTTTCCTGCTGGATTACATAGTCTATGGATGGGTAACATTTCTTTATTTGATCACAGGACCCTTTGATTTTCTCTTGATCAACATGAATGTTTAATATTCGGGAACAAGGTTTTGTGCTCTCCTTGTTAAGATATATGCTGATGGTATAAAATAATTCAATTTAATAGATATTGATTTTGACATGTGTATATGTGATACAAATTTCCACTTGCATATACAATCAGTATATATCATTCATACTATATTAATAGCACAACACACCCAATGCGTCTGCACTTACGAAAATACTTTTGTCTTGTTGTTGTCTGACACCAGTATGTGCTAACAAAGTTAAATGGTGTACTTAACACCGGCAAATGATTGATAAACTACATCGCAGCTTTGTTGACACCCGCAGCTCTGTAGAAGGCAGTCATATTCCTTGTACTACTGATAAGGTCATGTTCCCAGGGTTTGCCATCTCTTTTTGCTGCATCGTACTATCATAGTGGGGTTTTTTTTTTTTTTTTTTTCACATTTAGTCATTCAGTTCATCAGTGAAATTGCCAGGTGGGAATGTTACAAATGCATTGAGAAAATGTAGAAGCTGCTTTTTCGTTTTATCATGGAGTTTTACATATTTTCTCATTAATCTTGACTGTCCTGCACTCGTCTCAGATAAAACCAAGGTCTGTCACATTGTTTGATTGGGTCATTCGCTTGCCACCTACTAACGAATTAGACATAGCACATTGATGAAGTTCTTGTTCCATTTACTAGTTTTTCCATATACTTAGTTGTTCATCATTTAACTCTATTTGTCCTCTACAATTATCCTCTTAAAGTTTATTTATTTCATCATTTCAATGCATGATTCATTACCGTCTTGCACTAATAGAGGATCCATTGCCATATCAAGTTGAATTTCATCCAAACATATATATGATATTTGCAGGTCCTTTTAGTATCAATTGTCTGCATTCCACTGAATTAGTTATTTGTATTCCAGATTTCTTTTCAAGTGTTCAGAAATATAGCATGATCTGATAAGTTGGGTAAAAAGTCAGATCTATATTTATGATGATGTAAAATAGGATATCATTTTTGTTTTAAATTCTTCACATGCAAATTAAAGATATGTAATTTATAGTTATATTTAGAATATTTGACAGGTTTCTAGTTCTTTTGAAGACATTTCTACTCAATCCTCTTGGGTAGTGGCCATATGATTTTTATCTCATACTGGGTGCTTCAATCGTGTTCTGCACCCATAAGATTATTTTGCATGAAACCTCTTTGTCGAACAACTTTCGCAGATGAACTTATTTCCTTTATATTTTAGTTTACCTTTCTATTGGTTTTGGAGGAAGGATGTCAAGAATCTGAAAGATGAGTGAAATCCTTCCACCAGAAGCAACAAGAGAGATCTGTCAGGGTGAACACTGCATACACATCTTTATCTCATACTTGGTGCCTCAAGAGAGTGTTATGCACCTATGAGATATTTTTTGCAGATCACCCCTCTGCCGAACTAATTTCACAGATCACCCCTCTGCCGAACTACTTTCCTTTTATCTTTTTTAAAGATTCTTTTCATATTTACATACTTTTGAAATGAATAAAATGCTTAATTAAATATGTTTGTACACAAATGTCATAATATTTGTCAATTATAAAATAAATGTAATCATGTCTTAGGCCAGTTCTTCAACAAATCATGTGTTGATTTCTCTGAAATGAACATGATGACTGTCCAGGTTTGTTTTGACCTGGACAACATTTCAGATTTGGGTCATGGGGACCTTGAAACACAGACAGGTGGGACCCCTGTTGACAGAGACTGCAACCTTTTGTGGGAATCTCAAAACTGATGACTGTTCATGCAGTTGAAACAGAATTACACCCATTTCATATAGTGCTTTATAGGTGGCCTAGTTCACTTCATATAGTAATATAAAATTGATTACATTATGTAAATGAGCTGAGAACTTAAATGAGCCACACACAACATAGTTCTGTACTTATTACCATGTTTTCACTGCTTTGCTTTGAGGATAAAGTTGATTGCAAACCCCATCTATCTGCAGTGGATAAGTATGAGATAAAGGCAAGAACATGAGTTTGTGCAGTGTTCAGGGAGACAGATCTCTCTCGTTGGTTCTGGTGGAAGGATCTCATTCGTCCTTTGGACTCTTGAGATCCTTCCACCAGAACCAACTTGAGAGATCTGTCTCCCTGAAGACTGCACTCACATGTTCTTGCCTTATTATCTTATGCTTATCCACTACAGATGATTTGTTTATAAAGCAAAACAGTGTAAACATTGTAACAAGAGCAGATCTGTATTGTGTGGCCTTGGTGTTTCCGCTGCCTGGAGATCTTGAGATTCTTGCACCAGAACCAACTTGAGATATCTGTCAGTCTGAACACTGCGCGAATCCTTGTTCTTGCCTTAATCCCAAGTAATATACATTTGCTGATGATTTGTGTTATTAAAAATAGAAGATGATTGATAAACCAGAAACTCAGTGAAGTAGAAGGCACAAATAAAGTCCATATTTTCATTGTTTGGAAACTTAGAATACTAGAATTAAGGCAGCTGTGTGTTACCTTTGCAAGCTGCAAGAGAAATCTCGCCCTTGTTCTTTGTCTTTGTGCCTGTTGGGCATGGTTTGCACTGACTCTGGTCATCCTCGTCCTGATACATGTTATTATCACAAATCTCGCACTTAGCTGATGTAGGATTGAAGAATGTTCCTGCTCCACAGCCGACTGGAAACAAAGACATCAAATTATGTTACTGATCACAACTTCTTTCAATATGTCAATTAAATTTGGAATAAAATCTAAAAGACAGTTTACATACATGAACCTTTTATCACATGAAATTGTACGAAACAGGAATGAAAATCTTTCCAAAGAGCAGTATTGCAGCAAATAACCATCACAATATTTTATAACTTAAAAATGAAAGATACAAGTGATCTGTATTATTAGGTTAGCTTTAATTTTGTTTGTAGTTGCCTTGCAATTATCAATTGTGAAGTCATATTGAGATTTTGAAGCTGGATAAAATAAACTAAATTTTAAATTTGAACGAGGGAAGATGTTCATAGTATTCATGCAATCATACTATTGATTGATAATTAAAAAGAGAGAAAACTTGTACACAAACAACATATTAAAGAAATACTTTTTGCACAGAACAGTTGATGTGAATGGTATGAATGAATTGTTATGAAAATTGGACCAAATGACCTCAATAATGTCAGATTAAACACAAAACGTGTACAAAACATTTTGGTTTGGTCTTGGATTGGTCAGAACAGAAATAATATTTAAGATGTTTTTAATATTTAAGATTTATCGTATTTTATATTTCAGATTCTTCCTAACAAACATACAGATATCAGCTAATCATCAAAACCAATGTGCTACATGCTGTATTCTCCATAATAAGTATAAGAAAGGTTTTTGGAAGATCTTAGGATGGTCTGAGATAGGTCTTGAAAAGGTTATGAAAAGGTTGTGGGAAGGTCTCAGAAAAGCTTATAATATGGGAAGGTTTTACCATAACAATTCTGAAACGTTACCGTAACAATTCTTAAACGTGTCTACACAATTATGTTTTTAAATATTTAATCAAAACATTTTGGAAATGGAAGATTCCAGGCCTTTTATCTTGAATTGTTGTTTTATACCAGAATATTCTAGTAGTTTTTATTGAACTATAGAGGTAGAAAAAAAATTTGATCAGACCTAAATGCCACAATTATCTGAACAAATGTATCAGACTCTCAACTTCTACCATATGTATATCCTTTAGCTTAATTTACAAATGGTCTATATTTGTTGTTGGTAATGATAGACTTAAATTGAAAATATATGTATCGATAAGGCACAATATCTGTTTTCCCATACACATGACCCTAATATTTGAATAATAGATATAATGCATGATACGTACTGCAGACATGAGTATTTTTTGATGCATCAAGATATGCTGTATGCCTTGGATCACAAAAAAAGTAACCATCATTTACTGTTGTTGAGAATGCATAAGTAAGGTCAGGACAAGTGCCTCCATTTCCTGCCACAGTATCTAAATGTGGATACAATGATCTTGTGTTGTCTTTTATAAAATATTGCAGGCTAATCAGACTACTGGCCATGCAACCCTGCAGATTTACTTGTGCAGGGAAATCCCCAGGCTGTGTCTGTAGAGTTAAACTAATCCTGATATTCTGGAAAGAGAAATTGCACAAAATGTAGTAAGGGCAAATTTAAAAGGTCATTCTAAGATTTGAGGCCATTATATAAATTTCGTGGAATTAAAACAATTCAATAGTACCCACATTTCCAGACAAGTTTTCTAATTTAGTGAACGTATCTAGCATTTTCATTTCCACTAGATTTGTTCCAACATTAAATTTGTCACTGTTGCAGTCAGTTTCCAGTGCCTTTATTGCAGAAATAAATGCTTTCCCATCTGTCTTTGTCAAGGCATTCAGGTAGAAATCTTTACAACCAACAAAGTCAAAGCTAGATTTCGCTGTGAATGTTATATCTAGCAAAGCTCTGTAGGGTGGTAACACATTCTCTGGAAAAATAAAACCTTTTTTTAAGTATGGGTCCATGAAGGCAACATTCTGAATTGAAACACTGGATTATCTAGTGTGGGAAACCAGTAAATATTTACTTACTACTGCAGGTACTTGGGATATTATATCCACTTGAGAAATCACCTCCACTGGAGCAGGTAAATGTGTGTTTTTTATTATCTGGCTCCCAAAAGTAGTAACCATCATTGCAGGTTAGGTCACACTGCATATTGCTACCAGATGCTGCACATTTAACAACCCCATTGCTAGGTGCTTTCATGGACCAGTCTACACACTTTTCAGCTGGAGAAGAAATCGACAGTTTGATACATTTCAATATGAAAAAATGTAAAGATGAGAGCAATCTTAATCAATAAATAAGATAAACAATAAATTTGTATCTGTTTACTTAAAATTATAATATTGAGTTCTTTGGCTCTTAGTCTTGTGAATAAAACGTTAGAATATTATCTATAATTTAGAATGTTTATCTGTCAATGAAAAGATGAGTTTGTTTGTTTGGGGTTTTAACATCACTTTCAACATTATTTCAGTCATTTCGTGATGAGACCTACTTGTAGCAGATATAGTGCTGCCTCACTGAATTGTCATGTGTATGCATGTATGTATTCTTTTATTTTACATGGGACAACTAATACAGTTACAACTGATTTTCAATTAGGCCCATACAAATAAAACACACACAATTAGACAACACATTTACATAAAAAAGAGTTAACATGTACAAGATTAAAATCAGTTCAAGTTCTGCTATTTAAGATACTGCACAACCCTGCTCTTAAAATGGTTTTGAGAAGTACAATCATTCATGTTAAAATCTAACCTGTTGACAGCTTCTGGACCTCTGAATGTAAAACTACGCTGGCCAGCTGCAAGTTTATGTTTCGTTGGTTTGGGTCTACTGTCGACACTAGCCCTGGTATTGCACCTTTCTCTCTCTGAGTTGTACTGTATGGAATCATAGAGATACCTTGGACACTCATTTGTGTAACATCTATACATCATTATGTTTAAATGAAGCTGAATTCTCTCCTCAACTGATAACCACTTAAGTTCCGAGAGAATGTCTCTTTTATGGGAGAATCTATTCCATCCAAGGGTGACTCGGCCTCCCCTATTTTGGAGCCTTTGGAGCCGTTTTAGGATGGTGTTGCTGCAGTTTCCAACTACAATATTACAGTAGTCAAAAATTGGTAGGACTAGGGCATTAAACATCATGGTAGCTACGTTTCTATCAATATAACCTCTGACTCTTTTTAGAACACCAATCCTTTTGGAGATTTTGTTACACAAGATCTCAGCATGCTTGTCCCATGTTAGTGAGGGATCCATGATGAGTCCTAAGTATTTGTATGAGTACACCTGCTCTAGCTGATTATCACCTAGTTCTATACAAACAGTATCTGCATTGTTTGATAACCTTTTCTGAGTTCCAAATAACATAAATTTGGTTTTATTTACATTCAAATGAAGTTTGTTCTTTTCCAGCCATCTGTTTGCATTTATGAGATGCTTTTCAATCTCCTCTTTGATGGAATCTGTTGTTTTTCCTGCATACATCAAAATAGTATCATCTGCATACATTACAATTTTACATTTTTGGATTGTAGTGGGTAGGTCATCAACAAATAGCACAAATAGGAGGGGCCCTAAGATCGATCCTTGTGGGACACCACATGTGACAGGCATTTTATCTGACACTGCCCCTGCAGCTGACACACTCTGTTGTCTTTTTGTCAGGTACGACCTAAACCAATCTAATGGTTTGTCCTTCACTCCAATGCAGTTGAGCTTGTGGAGTAGGCGCTGACTGTCTACGGTATCGAACGCCTTTTTCAGGTCTAAGAAAACTGCTCCAGTGAGCTCACCCCTGTCCATATTATGGAGTATGTAATCAGTTACATTTATTAGTGTGGTACAGGTTGAATGCATGGGTTGAAAGCCTGACTGAGCATTGCTGGGTAACCTACAGACCTCATATATTCTGAAAGCTGGTTATGAACTGCCCGCTCAAAGATCTTCATTACAGCAGGGATGATGGCTATAGGTCTGTAGTTACCTTAGTCAGTAAGACTATTTGCCTTATGTATTAGAGTCACCCTAGCCTGAGTCCATTCTGCAGGTAAGATACCAGTTTGTAGGGATGTGTTCATGATTTTGCATAGGGGTTTGTAAATGATATCACAGTCCTTAAGTAGCCTGCAATGTATGTTGTCTAAACCAGTGGCCTTTCCACATTTCATTTCCCTAATCTGTTTACGAACAAAGTCATGCTCTATTTCTGAAAACTTAAATGTGGTTTCTATATGTGGATACATATCATCATTATCATCACTTCTCTGACTAGCAAGCTTGTTACCTATAGTTAAAACAATTACTGATGTCCTTGCCAGTTGTGTACTCCACACCATTTTCTTCCAATATTTGGGTTTGAACAGACATAGATGAGGGGAGGATTTTCTTGATTGCTTTCCAAAGTTTGTCTGATTTTGACAAATTATCTAAAATTAGGTTGACAAAGTAATCACGTTTCAGGTCTCTGTTTAATGAAGTAGCTTTGTTTCTCAATTTTCTTCTCAAGTTTGAAAATCCTCCTCACATCTAGTGTTGTTTGCCTTGACGTTTGCTCTGTCTCTCAGGTCCATGGCCTCATGTAGGTCACTATTTTGCCATGGACAGTCTCTCCCTTTCACTCTTTTTCGTATCATTGGTGCATGTTTATCAGCTACACCAGTAAATATATGATGGAAAGCATCCCATTGGTCCTGTGGATCGTCCAGTTCATCAATTACTGACCAGGGACAATTTTGTAGGGCTGCACAGAATTTATCTTTGTCATAGTTCTTGTAGTTTCTTATCCACACATCCTTTGGTTGGCATTTTGGGATGTGTGCTTTTCTCACAATAAATGGCATTGAGTGGTCTGTTATGCCATAGTGGAGTACTCCATGCTGTATCACTATCAGTGTTAGATGTGAACACTAAGTCTAATGCTGTTGCTGATGTTGGTGTGATACGGGTTGGCTCTTGAATAAGCTGGTCAAGGTGTGCATCAGCTGTTGATGCTAATAAGTCTTTTGTTATTCTACCTAACCTTTTTGCTATAACATCACAATTAAAATCACCTAATATGTAAATTTCTTTGTTTTCATCTCCTAACATATCAAGAACACTACTAAAAGAGTCAATAAATTCATCTGTATGTTGCTGAGTCCTGTAAACACTGCCTATTATACATGCTTTACATTTTGGTAATTTCAGTTCTACAAATGTTGCTTCAAGTCCTACAGCAAGTCTTTTCTCTCCTTCACAAGTGCTTGACATGACAACCCACCCGGTCACAGATTTACAACGACACCTTGTTAACCCTTTAGGCACTTGCCTCAGCTGATGAGTGTACTGGTGCTAATAAGCTGGCGCTCTATTCTGATCTTGATAGTACAGGCGCTCTAACCAACTGCGCCACGACCCGTGGCCGAAAAGATGAGCATGCTGTCATGTTTAACATATATAATATAATATCACATACCTTCCAGGCCTACCATAAATTCGCAGGAGGCAGTGTTATTGTCTGCATCTGTAACTGTAGCTTTCACTATCCTAAATGAGTCTACATCATCCTTTGAAACACTGATCTCAGATGGTTCATAGGTTACAACAGGTGTTCCACCATTGTCGGCTCCAGTTGCTTTCCCATTAAAGCTTATTTTTTTACCAGCAAATGGTATGTACTCTGTATATGGCTCTGGGCACACTATGGTGGGTAGCACATCATCTGAAACATACAACTTCTATCAGTAACTTCATGTGTGTTTTGTAATTCTCTCGTATAATACTTAGCATTTAAAACAAAATTACATTACATCAGAATGATTGATACTCATATTTCAATATTTCCTGGAATATATCTCACATAGAATATTGTGTTTCAATATTTTTTTATTTTGTATCCTTTACATCATTTACTCAACTCCTAATTATTAATCTAATCTCAATGTTAGTCTCATGTGATATATCCATACCTCTTATTCTGATCTTGATAGTACAGGTTTTTGATAAACCAGCAAAATCTGTAGCAGTGTAGACAGGAGTCACATCAGCAGTAATAGCATTGTGTGGATCAAAGGTTACTGGAACCACCCCAAATGAGGCTACCAGTTTAACATTATCTTCATATGATGGAACCGAAAAGCCTGGAGCTGTCAGTTTGTCAATCACCATGTCAACTGATTCATCAGGACAATTCAGAAAGTTTGGTGGTTCGACATCTGAAACAATAAATAATAGAACCTATTCTTATTCATGGTGTTTGACATTTTGAATGATTCATAGAATCTTTAGATTAACAACCCTAACATTTGGTAATATTTCAACTAATTGTATTTTACTTGATTGACATCCTATTTAGCACAATGTGCAACGTCAGACAGAAACCTTTCGAGACTCAAGTGGATATTTTGTTTTGCGTTTTCAGAAAGACATGACATTACAAGCCAATATCTTTAATAACCAGTCATCGAATATCAACTAAATGTAAATATTCATATAAAGAACAAATTATGATACAAATCTAAGATTTAGTGACATTATTGCATTAAAGCATTGGTGAAACCTGGAAAGTTGCAGGCAATTTTACAGTGGTTTAAGGTATCTGAAAACAATATATGATCTTAAAATTGACATACATACAGGCTATCTATCTGAAATCCACTAAAGAACATCTGCCCTGAGAATTATGATTTTTTGTGACCACCAAGTACTGCCAGGACTAAACAGGAAGTGTGTTGTGTGACCTTGACCTTTGAACTGTCAGGGGGCTCCGTAAGTCATAGGAGGTGTTGTTTACCAATTGTCAAAATTGGAGCAACACATTTTTGGCCATTTTTTCCCACTATTTAGAGAATGAATTGGAAGATAATACTTATCATGATGATAGTGCCTTTTCTTGGCTTTCTTTTGGTGGTAAATTTATTAGAAACGGATGAATATTTATGAAGTTATAAATGAAGAAATCATTATTTTTTATATTATATATGTTTGCAAAAAAAAGTTTAAAAAAATTCTATACAGCCCAGCTTTTAAGGTGGAATCCATGCAGCCTTTGATGTCTTCCCATTCAATGGTGTGAAAAACCCCAAATTTCAAGAGGGTCATATCATAAATTTTACTGATACCAATTATCAGCATTCACAGTTTTGCCATTCAAAGTCATTGTGATTTAAGGCCAAACCAGTGATCAAAGGGTTTAATGTCCCTTTTTTTTAAATATCACGGCCTTCAAGTTAAGGGGGATTCCATGCAACCTTTGAGTCATGTCTTCCCTTTTTGACAGAAAGGTTTTCATATGCATAAGATACTTTTCAAATAAATAGTATACTTTTCCCATAAATGATATATCTTTCACAACCATAAGATATTTGTCACAACCATAAAATATTTTTCACGGCCATGAGTTATTTCATTGATTCAAATAATATTAAAATAATCTTATGTTGTTCTGAAGTATACTCCTGGCAATAAATTGATAAAATTGTACAAAACATCTTCACCCTGTTTCCGAAGCTGGACAGGTGCACAACTGGTAACTCATTAGGTGTTTACACAAGATCACATACCAGCTAAACAAAGCTTGTTGACAAAGTGTTCAATTTCTGGTGTAGGTTTTAGCAGACAACTGATCAAATTTCAAGTGCCACAGAAATATGTTAACAGAGAATATTTTGGGTACTACTACATAAAAGCACTGTTTAGGGTATAAACATTCATGTTATGTAAAGAAAATGTGTCTGAAAGTCAGGTTTCACCAATGCTTTAAATTATCATTAAAAGATAATTGAATATATTTGTAGAAATTTAATCAAATATTAAAAGATACATACCAACACACTTTGGGGCCGTGCCATTGAAAACAATATCATTGCCACTTCTGGAGCACAATAATGGATTCATATCATCTGGGGCAAATCCATTTTCACTGCAGTTGAAGTAAAGTAAGTCATCTTGTTCATAAGCAGAATCTAGGGGCCTGTACTGAGATCCACGATTAGGGGTACCAGGATCTTTACACTGTCTACCTGTAGTTTGACAGCAAAATTTGCCATTAAATTCATTTTTCTGGTTAAAGAATAAGGAATTCATTTCATTACATGCATTGCAAATGATACTGACACCTCCTTGAATCAATAGTCATTATACACCACACTTATACATTAAAAGATTGCTATTCAAGAAATCATGGCACAAAGAAAAGCTCAACATCTTATAATTTTGAGAAATTGATGAGAATGCCACTACTTTCTATTACTTTAACTTATCAACACTCACCAATACAATTTATGTCACCATAACCCCATTTCCCATTTGCTTGACAGACCATAGTACTATTATCAGGACTTCCAGGTTCAGTTCTACCTATCATGGAGAACACTGGTTGCTCACACTCTATTTTCATTGTGCTACCATAGTAGTTGGCATACGCTGGTGTTGCTGGAGCATACTGAGATATGTAACTGCCACCACTCAAGGACACAGGTTTCCCACAATCGATTACTGAAAATATGACCCATAATAATAAAAATGAGGACTCTCCATTATGCACATCAATTCACATTTTATATCCAATGATATAGAAATCTTCATTTATTCTTATTTCACCAATCAGTATCTTATTGTTATTGTGTTGATAGTATTTATTGCAAAAATTATGCGGGATGGCACAAATGCTTTTACAATGCAGCCGGAAAATAACTCTATTATGGTCAGATTTGTGTATGTATGTATATATATCTATAAATATATTCACTATATTTGGATTTAGAAAATAGTTTACTGTTAAACTCGTACTTGGACATGCAATGATTGGATCCAGATCAAACTTGTAGGAATTGGACTTCTGGTCATACACACACTTCATATATCTAATAAGGGGAGTCGGTCTGTATTTTTCACAGGTAACATTTATTATTTCACCATACTTAATTGGCCCATTTGGTTCAAACACTGGTTTTGACTCTGCTGGCAACAGTTTTGCATATGCAGGAATGTCACATGTTGCCACTGTATCAAAATGCACATTGGATATAAAGATAAATACATAAATAAAAGACATTCTAATATTTTGGTTTTCCTGAATTATACAAAATATTATACAAAAGACATTGGTTACAAATATTTGTTTTCCCAATAATATACATATATGTTTCGAGAAACATTTATTCTACAAGAAACATTTACATTAGATTTATGCTGACAGGCAAAAAATATCTATCTGTCCAATTCACTGACGATATTGCTCATCACAATGTAATTAATGATAGCACCGAATATCACAATATGACATTTGTTTTTGCATCTTGCCTTCACACTTTGGTATAGGACCTGACCACGATCCATCTGCAATGCATGTCAACTTATCACCACCAGCAGTTCTGATTTCATAGCCAAGTTTACAGAAATATGAGACTGTATCACCAACGTGGTAGACTGGTAATGTGCTCAGCACATAACCATTCTCTGTGGTTCCCAATGCTGGACACTCGTTTTCTGTAATAATTATAAGATGAGGCAAGACAAAGATTAAAAACTTCCAGGAAGATATCTCTATATATTAACTTTACTTTTCAATACATGCACATGTATGATGCTTATAAATGAATCAGGAACAGTTAGTTTATTGTTTATTTGTCAGTTTGTTTGTTTGTGTGGGGTTTTACATCACTTTCAACTTTATTACCGTCATTTTGTGTTGAGACCTTTTTGTAGCAGATATAGTGCTAGCTCGCTGAAATGTCATGTGTATCATGTATCATGAATTTAATCTTGACATTGTCGGAGATCAAACCTCTGACTTTTGGATCACCACAGAGGAAATGGTGCTAATAAGCTGGTGCTCTAACCAACTGTGACATCACCTGTGGGTCATTTATGTCATACTTCACGACAAATGATCAGTATTATATAACCAACGCATCATTGTTTATGTCTCAAAACAGCTGTGACCTGAATTGTATCAAAGAACATAACTATATCCAAACTATTGCATACTTACTGACACAGCTGTGGCCAATATGATATGCATCTCCTTTGATACCTGTGTCACCACTTGGAAGAGAAAAATTGCCAGTACCATCAGCAGTGTAGAGTATTGTTCCCTCTTTATCACAATAACAGGCATAACTGCCATCCACATCACCACAAAGCTGATCACAGTTCCCATTTTCAACAAGGCATTCATCAATATCTGAAATATAAAATATTTCCTCTATTTATAAAGTTTAGTACAGAATTAGTCCTGAATACATATGTTGAGACAAATTCAATTCTGTAGAATATATGTAATATAGCTTTTCAAATGAAAAAAGGACAATTTGCAGTGGCTATCTATGTTTATGTTAAAACAATTCCAGGAATTGGCTTACCTAAGCATCTCTTGAAAACAGATTCGCTGACCGTGTATCCAGTTTTACAACCACATTTATAGCTACCAATAGTATTATAACAAATCTTATGTTGACAGGATCCATTGTTTGTGGCACATTCATCCACATCTACATGAAACATTTAAAATATTAGATTTTAATCAGATGCATGAAAAATAACATGCAAATATACTCACTGGCAATGTACATACCTATGCAAGAAGGCAGCTGTCCATATGTCTGGTCTGCCCCACATGTGATGGTGCTGCTGCCCTTAAGAATAAAGCCAGAGTCACATGCAATGCTTGATGTCTCCTCAAACAACTGCTCTGTCTCTTTGTTAACTGATTGAGATAAACCTGGTGTCACTGTACCATATTTAATGATGCCTTTTGGTGGCAACAGGCAGGACAGCTCTGAAAAATGTGATAACAATGTGAGAAAGAACAAATTAATTCATGGAGGCTATATCATGGTATATCTAAATTAGTTTTTTTATCAACACTTCTAAGCATTATTTAGGCTACTTCAGATAAGATAAATGCATTCACAGAGACTAAATAAACCAATAATAATAGAAAAGGGACTATATATCTCTGAGATATATATATATATATATATGTAATGTACTTTTGCATTGTGGAGGAGAAGAAGTCCACTGGTTGGTTTGTTGACAGAAGAGAATGGATTTCCCAATCAAATAATATCCTGGATCACATGTGTAATTCACAACAGATCCCACTGCTGATCCATCATTGAGAACAATTGTCTTTTCACCATTGGTAAGAGTTGCTGGTAGAGCTGAGCACTGTGATTCTGAAAGTTAAAACAAATCTGTTTCAATTATGTCACATCAAGTCATATATAAACTGTTTCTAAAATCAATTTCTATCACCACAAGAATCACTGCACCTTAGATTTTATGACAGAAACCATTCCTTTTCAAGTTAAATAAATTATTTATTCCTGAGTCATGTAAGCAAAATAGAAATGTCTTTTCATTTTTCATTTATTGCTATATTATATTTAGTAATAATCCTTGAAAAGATAGATTGAATATTCCAAAGCATAAATATTTCTGCCATAGAGTTAAACAGGAATGTCTAAATTGTTTTTACATATGTTTCATATTGTTAAATCCCTTGTGTATCGTGTGCAGTTACAGGTTTTATGTTACTTTCAAATTATTTCAAATCATGATGAGACCTGCTTGTACCAGATGTGCAACTCACTTGCCATGTGGCAAGTCCTGGACATAAAAACCCTCCAGAAAGACATTTACAATGATGATGATGATAGCTATATCAAATATAATATATAGTTCATACTTGCACAGGAAGGGGGCGTTGACCACTTGGCAGACTCCAAGCATGTCACCTCTGGATTATTTCCTGCCACACCGGTCAATGAGAAGCCTCCAAGACAAGCATATGTAGCAACTGATTTAAAAACCACCCCAGTAAATGATTCTACATAACCATTACTGACGAGAGGGGGTTGTCTACAATACACAGCTGCAAATATTGTATGATGAAAGAGAATTACTCTATGTTGCTTTGTTGCTATCTGTTGATAAATCACCTTTTCATTACATGACAGAATTATGACATGTATAATATGCTGCGGATTGAAACATTAAAATTCAAAATATGCATTGTGTGCTTTACAGTTCGAAGTTTTGATTTCAAATGATTGATAAATATGGAAATTGATTCTGTTAGGACTCACGCAAGCAGTTTGGAATCTGTGTGAAGTCCCATCCATCTTTAGTACATGTCATTGAAACTGATGTTTCTCCCAAATGTGACTCTTGAGCAAATGCGTATCCTGTCTTGCAGGTTACAGTGACAGATTTGCCAACATCTAGTCCAAACTTAACTGGGTTTGGAATGGTTTCATCCGTGAATTTGGGATTTGGACAATCTGTCAAATTAGACAGAAAAAAGGGTGTAACATTCATGCATCCAAGTAATCAAAATTCTGTTAACATTGTGGTTTACAAATATTATAAACAAACAAGCTATATGATCCTAATCTGGTTGATATAGTTTGTTACAATTGTTTTAAATTATATGAAATATATCTATATTTGACTAAGCCCAATTAAGCTCAGTCTCACATTTCAACTTGTACTCAGTTCTTTTCTGTTTCTTTGGAGTATATACATACTTGTGACATATTCTGCATGGAATCCTTTACTATTTTTGGCAGCACTTGATCTAAATACCAAAAACAGATTTCCCTCAATTGAGGACACGGCAGGAGGCATGTTGTTTCCAGCAGCAGTCGCAAGTAGGTCTCCAGTACTATTGACACCATCATAAATCTAGGAAAGAAAGAAATAGGGAAATGAGAAATTCTGTGTTTATTTAGTTTCTACTGAATCAGATATGGATTTCCTGTGGTCAGTAGAAATAGGTAAAACTACCCACCTTCAGTTCATCTTTACCATCAGGGTTCAGATCAAATGTGTTAAACTTCAAGTTTATGGGCATGCCATCTTGAGACTTCAGGATCCATTCACAGGCATATTTTTTGTCCAAAAAATTTGGATAGTTCAGGCCAGCTCCAAAGCCTGGTGTCATGATGGTATGGCTATTTATCTCAAGCATTGCTTTGCACCCTAAAATAAAAACATAATTTGTCATTCATATTTAAAGACTCTAGTAACAAAAGGATACCAATATTGGTGCTAAAAATAAAGAAAAGAATATATTGTACATACCTTGCTGGATAGAAAACTTGTATCTTCCATTGGTCTCCTCCCTCCTGGTATAAATGTACATAGTCATGTAGTTGGAGGCTGACTGCACTATGAGTGGTATATTAGAGTCGCAGTCTGTGTACTTGGCTAGCAAGGGGCCATCATAGCCTTTACCTTCGCGAACCTCAATGTAGGAACCCAGTCCAAGAACCAATTCATCCATCTTAATTAAAAAAAATTTCAACATTTATATGATGAAGAAAATTCTATAATATATTCTGTTGGATAAATCAATCTATTTCAATCTCTTACTTTCTATATGTTTGAGGGTTTTACATCACTTTTCACACTATGTGCCAGCCATTTTATAAATTAAATGATTATGATTTATTCTCTAATTCTGAGAATTATTTCCTTAGTAAGTAGCTTTATACTTTACCATAACTGTAATGATGCGCCTGTATGCAGCCTTGAACAGGTATGTTCTCCTAATCCCCCCCAGCAGGCGGTCAGGATAGTAATCAGAGGAAACAAACTTAGGAGTTTGTGTGGTTTGCAGTTCTATTGGATCTGCTTGGTCTCCTGGTACTGCATTTATTAATTATTTGATTAAAAATAATAACAAATGTATTTTACATTTAATATATGATAGATCTAGCATTGATTTGGTAAAAAACCTACAACCCAACTTACAATTAAAAAATTACAACTATTCCAAAATGATTAATGATTTGGATATGTCAATTAGCAATGACCTGAAATCTTAAATATATGATAAAGATTACATTACTAAAGTTGAAAAGAAAATGTTGAAAATGTTGAAAAGAAAAATTATATATATATATATATATATATATATATATATATATATATATATATATATATATATATATATATATATATATATATATATATATATATATATATGTATATATATGTATATATATTCAAATATATATTCAAATATATATATTTATATATATTTATTTTGTATCTGCATTTTGTATCTGCATTTTGCTGCTGTTGAATACACCAGTGACTTACATGCTGTCCACTCCATGGAGAAACCATATTCTTGGGATTCACTGTCGCTATAAAATTTAATAATGGCAAAGTTGTTTTGACTGTAGTAGATTGTTTTGGTTAGTTCTCCTGACACTGTGTCCAACTTGACAGCCATTTCTTCTGTTCTTCCACCAACGAGCACTTCTACTCTGTCCTTTTGCCGCTCTGTCTTAAAGTTCTTGAACTGATATTCAAAAAGACAAACAGGTATAAATGGGTAAGTAACATCATATGTTTGTGATGCTTCCATCACATATTGCTAAGACATAAGGACTAGATACCATAACATTGTAGTATGTAGGCATGGGTATTGTTTATGAAATGAGGTTTTCATGCACTTTCCTCCTGCTTAACATAAATGTTTGTACCCCAAACTTTGCGATGTAATGTTATTACCCATCCTATTTTCTATACATAAATTTCTTGGCCATTGATTTAGTGCAAACACCTGCATAGTATAGTTTTGCTTATAATGGATCACATTCAGTTTGATAGATTGTTTGTCCATTCATGATTGTCCATTGGTACAGGCCTAACAGCCTGATAGACCACAACAGAGGTCACATGCTTGTATACATGTGGCCACCTGGTACAGCCAATACTTTCGACAAAACACAACAACCATGATTGGTGTATTTTGGTTGAATTTAGTGAGATAGCTTGCTTGTCTCACTGTTTCGTGGCCACATATAATTAAGACATATAACGAACCTCTATAAAATTGCCTTTAACCTCTGTGATTTCATGAATGCTTGAATGTTTTCTTGCGCTTGTTCTTGTGGCTTCTATTTGCGTGAAGATTATTCGATTCAACTTCATTTGACTGCTATAATGTAACCTTTTGTCTGCTATCTAGCTGTAAACTCAACACTTTTGAATTATTTTGAATTATATTTCCCTTGAATGATTTAAATATATTGCTCATTATTTGCATTGGCATTATGCAAGAAATAGGAATTAATCACAACATAAAGAGTTGATCCAAGTAAATATCAATCTTCCAAAAAAGATTGACCTTTTGTAGTGTTGCACAAATATGAGCATTGAAATATGTTTCTGTGCCACAATGCAAAGATATTTTTGCATTACCCACTTCTATTTTGGTTTCAAGTGAGTTCAGGATAAAAAATAGTGTGTGCAGTACATATTTATTTCATTGAATTAATAATATTACTATTTGTAATGATTATATCCTAAAGGACAGCATTAGTCTTTTTCATGTAATATTCAAACCTTAATTTATATAAAATTCAAACTTCTTTATAAATTTAAATTAGGCTGGGTGTTACATCTATGTACTAGGGATTGCCATGATCATTATTGTAACATTTCAGTCATATTTTTATCAGAATTGTTTTATTCTTATGACGAAAATTACCTCAATTTTCAAATATGTACCGGTATCTCCTTGAAGGGTCCATTGACACTTCATATTTGCTGTATAGGGGTGTGGAGTTTCAATTGTTCCACTATTTCCTTTCTTGATATGCATGCATCTTGCAGCTTTAAAATAAAAAATATATATTTTATGGTATCATATATTTTGTTGTTTGATACATTTTTTCTGATGAAATTGGTTAATTGATTCAATGATTGTTTAAAAAGTTCAAATAACTGCACTTACGACAATCCATCTCATCCGAGTTATCTCCACAGTCATCCTTCCCATCACATTTAAGGGCAGTGGCCACACAAAATTTATTTGCACATTTGAACTGATCATTTACACAAATTGTTGTCTGCAATGAAAGATTAAGTTTCAAAAGATTAAATTTCAAAATATCAACATTACTAAGCAATGTAAGTAAACAAATATGGTCATTCCAAATGATGATGTAACACCACCTCTTATGTGTGTAGGTGCAGACCTTACCTCACAAACAAATGGCTTTTTTGCTTTGTTTGATCCAAGAGCATTTACCCATGTATATGGGTTAATGTTGTTGTATTGCAGGTAAGTACTTTTGTAGGTTTCTTTGCGATCAGGATTGTTGTTTGCCCAGTAATATTGCCTCAGGTCAGCAATCTCTCCAGAGGTCCAAGATGCCATGTCGGAACTCAGGTCAGCGACATCATCACGCACCAAACCTGACCAATATTCACACAATCAATACCAGATTACTCATCACAGAGGCTATATCAGTAATATGTAGCATTCTGCATATAAAATTCCTCAACGCTGAAAGATATTTAATAGATCTATATAGATTCAATCAAATGTATTAAACTGAACTCAAGATGTTAATCAATTTTGTTCTATACATGCACCTAAACCTATGGGAATCAACCAATAAGAGATTCCGTGGTTTAGGGTTTCCTTCTGCAATGCCAATACCTGTGTACAATATGTATAAACCTTGTTTAAAACCTTATTTATACCTTGTGTTAATACACTTAGATCCATTATCATGTATTCAAGAGGTATTATTATCATCATTTATTCATACTCAAAGTTACAAACAATGGTATAGTCAGTGTACACAACATATAAATACAATTACAATAAATGCAGACTAGATTAAAAGTTTATGAAACACATATATCATTTAAAATATACAGATTCTCTTCCTGTGTCATATCATTCTCCACATTGTCATACTTACAGTCAATTATTTCTAAGATCATGTTAATCTTCCATTCTTCATCTTCGATTTCCTTAGCAATTTTATCACTATACACTTGCTCTATTTTGAGCCTCAGAGATCTCAAACAGTCTCTTTCACTATACAGCAGGGAATATTCAGAAATAATTTCATTTATATTTCTCCCTGAGCAAGTCAAGGCATTCATATGGCACATCTTAGCAACATAAGCAATATGACAATTCTTGGATACTAAATTACTTGCCATAAAATTGAAAAATCTACATTTCAGAATGTGGCTTACATGGTAAGAGTTACAAATATGTGGCAGAAATCGACAGTGTGTCTGCCATGGCAGATTAAACAGTTTACGTATTGCGACATTCCAAGTTTTACACAATGATAGAAACTCTTTGCTATAAAAGTCCCATAGATTGGACCCATAGTAACTACTACCATATATCTGGAGAAGTTTGGCCCTGCACTTTGGATGGGCAAAGCCAAATTCCGTACTGATCTCATTCACACATGTAATAAAACAAGCTTTTCTAACATTAATATCTTTGCTAAAACTTAGACAGCAACTGAAGTTGTGACTGAGATGGGTGACATTTTTATACCACTCCAGAACATCTCCATTTAGCACCATATTTACAGTTGGTGTGTTACATTTCTTTGTATGAAACTTAATGCATTGTGTCTTTCTAGCATTAAACTGCAGGCCTTTTTGCATTGAGAAATCACTACAAACATTCAACATCGTTTGTAGGCCATATGCTGAAGGGGACAATAAAAATATATCATCAGCATATACCAATATGCCATAGTACCTGTTACCCATCTTACATCCATATCCACTCTTCTGAAGCTTCTCAATCAGATCATCCACATATAGAGTGAAGAACAACGGGGATATAACTGAGCCCTGTTTGACACCATTGGTAACATTAAAAACACTGGATGTGTGGCCATCCCAGCGCACCTGTGCACTCCCATGCATATACATATTCATAATAACACGAACAATAACAGGTGGTAAACCTTTGTCATACAACTTTGTGAAGAGTACATCATGCTTAATCTTGTCAAATGCCTTAGAGCAGTCCAATAAACATGCATATACATCTGAACCATTTTGATTATAATATGAAATGATCTCCTTGGCCAACCACGTACATAGTGACGTTGAATGCTCAGACTTGTACGCAAATTGTAGATTACTGGCTAACAGTGTGTCCTTATTACTATTCAATATACAATATTCAAATACTTTTAAAAACAATGCACAGAGAGCAATTGCCCTATAATTGTCTGACAGTTTGCTGTTCTTAGACCCTTTAGGAATGGGCACAAGTGTTGACACTAGCATTCTCTCTGGAATGAAGCCATGACTAATACATGCATTATAAAACTTTGCAAGATACTCATGAAAACATAATGGTGCATTTACAAAGTTATCTGACATAACATCACATATTCCATCTTGTTTCCCGCTTTTCAGGCAACTAATAGCCTTAGAGATATCTGATGAATTATAAACAGTGTCCTGACTAGAGCTAAAAATGTCACTGTTTACTTTTTGCCACATGGAATCTATGCTATTCCCATCATAATCACATGAGTTAAAAAGATCATTGTATTTTGTTGCAAAATGATCTGCAATATCCTGGGGTTCTGTAGCATTGTCTACCTGAGATGCCACAGTCCTTTTGTGCCTTTTGATCTTTCGGACCTCATACATGAATTGTCTGTCCCCTTTCATCATAGAATCCATGAGGTTACTGCGTTGCAAATGTTTTCTATGCCTTTTCACCCTCCTCACAGCATAATGATATGCATTGCGAGAAGACTTCATCATCATTGTCACATAGTGAGATGGGTTGGGCTTCTGTCCATCATACTGAGCCTTCCAATACATGGACCTGTCCTTGAAAGGTTTCACATAAGATGTCCACCCAGGGACCCTTGTATTGTCCTCGGGCTTACAAGTCCTTGGAATGTGGTCACTTGCAGTAATCATTATTTCCAAAAGGTCACTGTAATATTGGGTAATATCATCTTTATGGGAGTCATTAGTACAAAGTTTATCATCACAATTACAAATACAATCAGGTTGCACTAAATCCTTTAAAGACTGCTCAAAAGTGTTCTGGTATTTCTCCTTGTCACCTTGGCTTGCTTTATACCATGCCAGTTTGGGATTAAAAGAACTGTCATTCTGTTCACACACAGGGATATCATTCACACAAATCTGCATATTTATGGGACTGTGAAAAATACCATCTGAATACAAGTGATTCACATCAGCAGATGAACATAAATTTTTTACCATTTCATTTACAACAAAATGATCTATGGTTGATAAACTTTCTTTATCCGTGTGAATGTATGTATAATCCACAGGAAACTGATTCCACACAGTCTGTAGATTTTTCTCTTGTAAAAACCTAGATACTTTGGACACAAATCCACTGTTTCTGTTAAAATCACAGTTAGTATCACCACCAATTACTATTCCTTGTGGGTTCACATGTTGACATACACTTGATATATCACATAAAATTGTGTCTAATTCTGTGCTATCATAATTGGCAAGACCAGGATCAGTTGGAAAGTAGACACATAATACCAGTAGAATGGATGAGTTCACATTTATGGTTACTCCACATAAACGTTTGGTCATAAATGAGTATTCAAGAGGACTAACAATACCATCTAATGACTTTCTCCACAGAAGAGCACACCCACCAAAGGGCCTGCCCAAAAGAATGCTGCTAGCAGCATCCACACTAGATATAGCCACACCATGGAAATCTTTCACACATTTTGTTACTTTTTCAAGCTGACTTGGTAGTTTCCAATGCTCCTGTATTAACATGATATCAGTATTCTCACATATAGACTGAACTTTATGAAGTTTTAATTGATTAAATCCAGTTGTATTGAAAGAGGAAATTCGCAGATTCTTCACCGTATTAGAGGTGCTAGTGCCAGTAGCATGTCTATCACCACCGGCACTGGGAGAAGCATCATGGAGCTCCATTCTGCTTCTGTCCTGCTCCCTGACCATTCCTGCCTCTGAACTGCCACAGCCTACAACCGATGCCCTCAGGCCATACCTCAGGATCTAGGAGTTTGGTGGCATCAGCTGCATGGACCTTGAACTTGAAGGACTTCCTGGATGCAACATCCACTGATGTCCTCTGGAACTCCTCGATGGGAACTATCTGCTTGATGAACTCCTCCATGTCTTGGTCTTCAGTTGTCTTGGCCACATTCTCTACAAAGAGGATCCTCTGTGTGGGCGCCCCTTGAATCTTACTGTTGCTCGGCTTGCTCTTGCCTACTACCCTCAACTTCTTGGCATAGGATGCCGGATACCTGAAGCCTGTAGGGAGATCTTCATACAGCTTCTTTGCCTCCTCCTTGGTTGCCGGTGGAACACTGTCCATCCAGCGGTGTGTTTTCTTCCTGGCTCCTTTCCCTCCCTCATTGGAAGGAGTGTCAGAAGCACCCTGAGTACCCACTGGTAGTGGAGCTGCTGCAGCTCCACCAGCAGGAGCTTTCCTCTGTGTTGCTTCCACTGGTGCCTTTTGGTTCTGTAGTGGGCCTGTCGAAGAACTGGACAAACCAGCATTAGCCACAGTAGCATACATTGGTGGTACTGGAGGCAGTTGTAGTGGTCCTGGATTAGATGCAGGCCTCTTGAGATCACCCACCTCTGCAACCACACCAGCAAGCTGTGAGGTGTGACTCCCTGTCACTGCCTCAACGTTGGTCATTTTCCTCTCTAAAGTTGCCAGTCTGTCCACAATTGACATAACATCCAGCTCCTCTGGAGAGAACTTTGGGATACGTGACAAGTTAACTGCACAAAAAGTTACAGTATCCCACAATGCTCTATTTTGGTCAACCGTGTCCACAGCATCTAAAATATCCTCAACCTGTTTTTCTTGAATGCTCCTTTCTCCATTTATTCTCTTCTGCTTCTTTCCAAGGACCTCCTCAGTGAAGGCACTCCATATGATGTCCTTAGCAGAAGATATTTCCTCATCTGTATAAAAGCCCAGAATGGACTTCTTCAGCATGTCGCTGCTACACTCATGCCGCCTAGCCATCACAAAGGTCAGCAGCTCACACACCACTAACTTTGCCACAGAGGCAGACTGCTTCTGACAGTCATCACAACTCTTCTGGCCCCTGGTCACCTTACCATCACAGTCTTTGTTAGCACACTTCATGATTAGATTTTATACCTGTTCAGATTGATACCTTGTTGGGGGTGTAAAATCTGGCCAAGACAAGTGGGCAGTGCTCATGCACCGCTGACCCCCAACCTGACCCAGCTTATCCCAGTATAAGTCTATGTGTGCTATATATAGCAATGGCCCACCTTGCTTGCTGTCAGGATTACCGGCTACCAAACAAAGTCCACAATGCCACAATATCCACTGCTGAAGCTTATAAACTTCACTTCTCCATGGTCTATATACATTTATCCATTACATGCCATTGTGTTTTTGACAAATGTCCTCCATTATACTAGTAATATTCCACAAATATGTTCAAGTCTCTGCAACCAATATGTTTACTTTTCGGCCCCCAACAACTATATTATTCGATATAATTATACAAAGATAATAAAATTCAGTGTTAGATTTTGAAAGCAATACTATAAGGTTTGAAACATCACCACATAAGTAGTTCTTGATTTTGTATCTATCAGTATCTTCTTTTAACCAAGACCAAAGGTTTTAATACAGAATAACAACTGATATGTTAATACTTTGAATTAGGACTTTTTTTTAAAGAACGTCCTTTTGAAACTAAATTTTTACATTGAACCAGAATCATTTATACTTTTAAGAAATTTCAATTTTAATATTGGTGAAGGCACGGACAAATGTAAATGACATTATGACTGGTACATATTTGTAAAGGATCAAATGCTCAGAGCTGCTTTTAGTGGCACAATCTGTTCTACATCTATCTATATGTACTTATTTTTGTGGAGCTTTTATCAGGACATGGTATGACATTACTTTGTGTGCACTATATAACGTTCATATCATGATTACATTTATTTATAACATATATCTTTAACAGTCAATACAAATCTTTATTCGATCAGAGAAATATATACATTCATTATTATTAAATGCAAGAATACAAAGAGAATAGATTAAAGATTCATGTCATAGTGATTAACTATAAGCTAAAAGTATATTAATATATGTTTAAACAAAAGAAAATCTTAAATTAAGATAGATGTGTTGGTTATATGGCATATCTGAAATCTGCTAAGGTAATGGACATCTGTAAAGGTAATTGAAAAGGGTTATGCGTATGCTATGCCAATGGATCTCCTTAACATGGCCATGTTCCTGCTCTTTCCCAGGGTCATGAATCTATTAAAGTCATGACCCATGGCCATGCAAAATTAGCAGGTCATGCAACCTGTTTAGAACTATACATCCCATGATTTTAACAATAAATTAATTCTTACCAATAAAGACATCAGGGTTTGTGGTGTTAGCTTTATTGACAAGGTTTCCAACTGCTTTAGCATCTATTTCATCTCTTATTTGGCACAGGTTACCACCAAAACTAAAGGGAAAAGTAATAATCAACACATTCATTGAACAGCTATATGAATATTTTGGATATATATAATTAAATATAGCGTTGATGGCCCTTAAATACAAAAGTGGACCCAGTATTTTAAGTCCATTCAGCATCTGTAGATGGTCCACATGTATACTTTGATGCTTATGCTTGGTACATATGTGATGGAGCGGGAACAGACTGATGACCCGGACATGGGATGTCTCATATACCTCCCAGAGAATAGGCAGCAAGACTAGCTTGTCGATTGTATAACCCAGGTGACTACTGATGATACAGAGAATCGTCATCATGAAAATAATTGTGTTTATCATCGTTATCTTGCACACCTGCTATATAGCACGTGCGGGAATATATTTCACAGTTCACGGTTCATTTTTTCAATTTTTTCCTGAAAATTTGACTTTGCGTTACATTTTAATTTTCAAACAAATGATGCAATGCTTCAATCCTATTCATGTTTTTTGGGATTACTACCAGGGGATATATATATATATATTGCCACATAAAATCACAATGCAAAAAGATCAATTTAAAGGTGAAAAAATAATTGTTGAAATTGGACTTTGAAAAAAAAACAATATCATATATTCTACATTAAAAATAATTATGAGAGATGTTTCAATGGTGTTGTCCTTTATAGGGATTCATCTATAGGGTCCCTAGTATCCTCCAGAATTTTTCACTAATTGAGCAATTTTTTTAAGGGGTTGAATAAACAGGTCAAACATGAGAAAGAAATTTGGAATAGCAAAAGCTCACATATGTTATCAGGGAGTTCGAAAACGAGTAAAACAAATAATCCAGGGCATCCAGGAAATAATGTTATAATTTTGCCAAGGCACAATGCCGAAAAAGAAATAACTGCCAATATTTACATGCCAACCCTAAGGGATCATGTAGATCCAGGGACCCTAGGCCTTGGAGCCCGCAAAAATCCACAAAGGGCTGGAAAACGAACAAATATTGACAAAATCCTAGTGTATGGAGTGGTAAAATAAAGACAGATCAATGTAAAATATGTTATCCAGCAAAAAATAATGATAAATTGATCGACAATTTGGATATGTATACAAGGGTACTGAATATGAATAAAGAAATTGATATTTACAAATGTTTATATGATGTTTGTTATGTACAAGATTGATGCAAATGTAACTCAGTTCAAAATAAATTTCAAGAAGAATGTCAAAGTCTCAAAAACAACTTGCAATTTCATATATCCATCTGTCTAAGATCAAAACATGAAAGTAATTCTCAATTTTTCACACCATTAAGGTGCGACACAACATCAGTTATAATATCACTTCATATGCTCAACACGTACACTATCAGAAAAAATGTCCTATGACCCTCTGGAGATGAAATAAACATTTATGAATTTGAACTGAACATCTATGGCCTTCAAATAATATGAATATGAATGGAATAAGTGTTCCTGATGAAATCATGTCTGTCATGACATTAATAAATAATTTAAAGAAAATACTTAAAATCATATCTACATGTCAAAAAGAATCTTTTCTGGTAAAGAAAAGTCAAAATAATACAATTAATATTTTTTCTAGTGTCTGTGGCAAAGGCTGGTTCAATAGTCCACCGCTTGGTGGCTCTGACTTACCGCATAACTCGCTCAAGGCATTCAACAGCAATGTTACACCCGCACATGAATAAGGTATAAATATAGAAGAAAACAAGATACATATAAAAAATAAAAACCTGTCTCATCATCTCGCTCTGGCAAGGATCAGGGCATCTCATCTCAATTGATAATTGGATCCTGTAATGTCCATTCAACCTCACCGAATGCATTACCGGTAAAGGATTATTTCCTTGAAAATAATCTAAGCGCCCTCTTCATGACTGAGACTTGGCTGTAATTTTCTTGGGGGACTACAACTTCCATATGAATAAACCTGATAGACATGACGTCATTAAGTTTAAAGACATCCTATATACATTTGACATGACACAATGGTTTAGAGGACCAACTCATACGTTAGGGAACACTCTGGATCACGACCTTCAAGGGTAACAGAACTCTGGATAACCATCTCGCGGATGAATATATCTCTGATCATAAAATGATCAAAATATGTTTGAACACAGCTCCACCAAAGTTACCTAAAAAACTATCAAATATAGGAATTATAAGGGCATGGACTTGGGTTCCCTCAGGACTGACCTCAAATCCCTGATGAACAAGGTCTCTGACTGGGAACACCTGCCCCTGACTGAACAGGTGGATTACAATGATAATAAACTAAAGGGGCTAATGGATAAACATGCCCCCCAGAAATGTGAAAATGTCTCTCAACACAAACCAGTGCTGTGGAAGAATGAGCAAATTAAATATGAAAGGTCTCTTAAGAGACGTCTGGGGAGAGAGATGAAAAAAACTGAACTGCACATTGATAAGGAACTAAATATATATAATTCACTATTAAAAACATCCCAATCAAACTATTTTGCAAAATCGTGGAAGAAAATAAACATGACCCTAAAAGATTATTTAGGCCAATAGACCAGGTCATGCACAAGGCAAGGGACATGCCGATGCCCCAATCAGACTCTGCTATCTCCCAAGCAGAGAGGTTCAATAATTTTTTTCTGGGGAAATAGAAAAAATCGCTTGGATATGGGGAACATAGCTCATAGTGAAAATTCGTCATTAGGTGGTGCCATGAACAATGAAGCACAATCCCTTTCCTCAACATTAAACAAATCCATGCCACTGAACCCAGAAGATGTTCGCACTGAACCCAGAAAATGCTCGTAAAATATGAAAATAGCCATATTAAAACCACTTCTGAAGAAGTTGGGACTAGAACTTATTAAAAAACTACAGATCGGTATCAAACCTTACTTAGAGGGCAGTAGCAGATCAATTGATACCGCACTTAGTAAGACATGGCATTACAGATAAGTTCTAATCAGCATACAAAGAATACATACAAAATTACATCCTGCTGGACCTCTCTGCGGCCTTTGACACCATTGACCACCAGATAATATACAACAGACTGGAAACCAGATGAATGTCAAGGGTCAGGCCATCTCATGGATAAAATCGTATCTACGGGCCAGGAGACAATGCGTCAAGGTGGACAATCATAGGTCCACGCCTAAACCAATTATGTATGGAGTACCACAGATATCTGTCCTTGGACTGATTCTGTTCACCATCTATATCTCTCCACTTGGCAATATTCTAGCCAAATATGGATTAAATTGCCATATATATGCTGACGACACCCAAATTTACATCCCTGTAGACAATACTTCAAATAGACAGGCAGACGTCAGCAAGAAAAAACTGGAGAATTGTGTACATGATTTAAGAAATTTCCTTATTGCTAATAAAATGAAGATAAATGATGGGAAAACTGAAATGCTAGTCTGTACTGACAGACATAGCACAATGACTAAGAGCATCACTGACAGTTTCAGAGTGGGCGACACTAAATTCATACCAGCAGATGTTGTGGTAGACTTACGGATCACACAGGACTCGAGGATGGACTTGAAAATGCAAATTAAAAAAATGTGCAAAATTCTACTTACTACCTGGAAGGCGTTAAATGGTAAGGCACCTCCTTACCTGCGGGACCTACTGATAGTGAAACAGGCGAAGAGGGACCTGAGATCTGACGGAACTTACCTATATGCTCCAAAGACCTGCTTGAAGACGGTTGGTGATAGGGCTTCTCGTCCATTGGTCCCAAACTCTGGACCAATGGGCATCAGGACTAGTACCTCAGTTACCTTGTTCAAGAGTAAGCTGAAAACTAATCTTTTCAGAAAACATGTTCTGAATGCAATGCTGAACAGACTTGTCTGGTATCAGCGCTATACAAATTATATTAACATTATTAATTATCCCGGATTCGTCTCTGCTCGGCTCAAATGACTACAATGATTTGTATCTAAAATACAGATCCAAAGGCCCGGCAGTGATATTCATAACTCCATCGTCATCTTCTAATTCAGTCTCCAGGCATCATTGGTATGCCTTTGTGAACTGCTTCATGATCATCAAGACACTGGAGGGCTACTCTTATCTTAAAATACAGTCCTTCTCTGGTTCCACAATCAGAGAATTCTTAATAGCCTGGTCATTCCTGACAATTGTGAGCCTGTTCCACCACCAACATACATCTCTATTCTGTACAATGCAAACGACAATACCAAGAGGCCTGCAAAGCTTGTGTCTTCAAAATGTCTGACAGTACCTGCAAGCTAAATCTCTCTCTGTATAATGGATGTTGTAAATTAGTAAAATATTGAGCATCTATTATTATCCTTAAATGAAAGCATGTCTTTTCTTGACCCCCATATTCTTAGTTCGTGTTATCACATAGATATTGTAAAATATAACCCTACTCCTTTATATGGGGTATGAAATGGGGGAAATGGATGTAATAAGTTTGAAAAGAATACAGTGATCCATGTTCAAAGAGGCCTAAAACCCTTTCAACAAAGCTACAAAATGTTTCTCACGTCTTAACTGAGACACTAACACCTAATAGCGCTTCACTCCCATCAAAAGATGCCACATTTGGAACCTGAAATGGCACACGTAAGCAGGTAAATGAGCGCATTTACAATGATACAACGAGGAATCTCTATAGTCCGCTGGCATTGCCTCAATCGACAGGTGTTCAGGCAGATCATGTATGCAAGGTCAATAAAGGGGGCGCCACTTACAATGGTGGCCAAAGTAGATTTGACCATAAAATGATTTTGGTATTGGCTGTTGTAATGTCCAATCTGTGTCAGTTAAAATCTTAATGGCGACAGACTATTTCTTGAAAAGAATCTTGATGCTCTTTTTTAACTGAGTATGTGGCCACGAAACTCTTTCGACCACCAGGTGGCCACATGTATAAAATAATGTGACCTCTACTGTGGTCTGTCAGGGTGTTAGGCCTGTACCATTGGACATACATCAATGGCCAAACAGGGCAGTGTATGCCAAATCACTCCATTGTCCCAATCTAATGCCCCACTGTTAGCAAGACTATACTAAGCAGGTGTTTGCACAAGGTCACTGGTCAGCTAAACAGAGTTAACAGTTTCCAATGGATGATTTGAATTTTAAACCCATCCATTTTCAAATGGCACAGAAATTTATGTAGGGAATTATGATGGGTAATAACTTTTGATTGCAAGGGTTGGGGTATAAACATTTCTATTATGCAAGGATAACGTGAAAGCCTCATGTCATGATTGCTCCAAGGGAAACAAAGTCCTGAGGAGTCTCTTAGAACAGACATAAAATCCATGATCCATGCCTTTGATTCATGGAATGATTCATCCTTGCTGGACATGGTGAACTACTATGACAATAAACTTACTTCCATAATGGATCAGCATGCTCCTTACAAGAAAGCAAATATCCCATTAGGCAAACCTACACCTTGGATGATTGACCATATAAAATTTGAGAGGCCTCAAAAGAAGATTGGAGAGAAACATTTTTAGAACCGATCTCCAAATAGATAAAGGATTGTACATGAACCACCAAAGGAATATATATATATATATATATATATATATATATATATATATATATATATATATATATATATATATATATATATATATATATATATATATATATATATATATATATATATATATATAATTCCCTGCTCAAATCATCCCAATCAAGCTATTATTATAATAAACTGGTGGAGGAAAATGAGCATGACCCTAAAAGGCTGTTCAAGGTCATTGATGCAGTCATGCACAAAGCAGTGGACACACCTATGCCTCAATGTATTAGTGAGACCACTCAGGCGGGGAAGTTCAATGACTTCTTCCAGGAGAAGATTGACAAAATCTGCATGAACATGAAGACTCCGAGATACACAGCAAATCTTCCACCAGATGGTGTTGTGAACAATGGGAACATGCCAAATGAGATCATCCCCCTTGAGAAGTTTGTACCTCTGTCTCGTGATGACCTCCTACCTCTTATAGGTGTTAATATAAACAAATCACTATCTCAGTCAGCAGTACCTGATGGTATGAAGATATCATTACTCCTCTTCCAAAGAAATTGGGTGTAGAATAAATTGAGAAAAATTATAGACCTGTCTCAAACTTATCCTACAACCCGAAGCTCACTGAATGGGCAGTAGCCAATCGGTTAGTCCCCCAGCCAATCAGTTAGACCCACAGCCAATCAGTTAGACCCCCAGCTTGTAAAGAATGGACTTATTTCATGGACAAACTTCAGTCTGTATACAAGGAATACCATTACACTGAGACTGCCCTACTCATAGTACAAAACGATATTCTTCGTGACCTTGATAACAGAAAGTCAGTAATTTTATTACTGAAAGATCGGGAAGTTTGATCATATCTCAGGGAAACGAGGCTCCCTGTACGTACCAGAATTGACTTCAAAGCTCTTCTCATGGGATCTACTCCTAGTAAGGCAGAATGACAGCGACCTGTGATCGAACGATAGCACTTGCCTATCTGCTCCAAAACCCCCACTTAAATATGGTAAGGGATAGGGTTTATTTCTTTATAGCCCCAAGACTATGGAATATTCTTCCTACTGACATTAGGAGAAGTCCTTCAGTACTTTCAAGATTAGACTGAAAACCTACCTATTTAGATAGTACATTCTGAACACAGCACTATGAGCAGACTGAGTCTGGTATCAGCGCTATATAAATTCCATTTTTATCATTATCATTTTTACATCGTGACATCAAACAGAGAGATTTTATGTGTATATTTTGTTCTCAGTTATTTGTCATAAAAGCCAATCAAGAGTCTCACCTTTGACACTGAAATTGAGCATCTTGAGATTCCAGTGGTGCCAGATCCACAGCATAGCATCTATTGTCTATCAGTGTGTAACCTGGAATGGAAATTAACACTGATAACTCATAGCTATGTGCTTTTATAGTGAAATAAAACTTTCGTTGAACTAGTCATAATATATAAGTATGAATGAAATATATATCTTAACAAAAGCAGCAAGCCACTATTAGGAAAATTCAAGCAGTAGGTACTTACCATCTTGGCAATTAAATGTGTATTGTGCCTGAAACACAATAGAAATAAATAGTTAATAGTTAATAGCAAAACAAGACAAATCTTTTACTTAACTTATCCCGAAAACATTATCCTGAAAAAATCTCAAATACAGCCATTACAATAACGTTTAGAGAAGTGAAAGTATTTGCTTTATGACTGTGAAGACTGGTTACCGTATCTCTACACGCTGCTCAGGGGTAATCACTCTCTGTCCACTGCAACTTACTGACAACTAAACCCTCTGAGTTCAATATCCTGCCCTCATCAAAAGGCTATTCTCACATGTCATAGAGTCATGCATGGGTATTTCAACCATCCATTCCATTCAAATCTTGTTTAATTAGAAGGGAAAAATATGATACATGTGAATCATATTTTACTCTAGGATCGACTAGGAATCTTGGAACTAACTATTTTACATGCAGAAATATATATATATATATATATTTATATATATATATATATATATATATATATATATATATATATATATATATATATATATATATATATATATATTTGGCCAAAACTCCTGCACAAATAAACTCGCAGATGGCATTAAGAGTGAATAAAATTGAATTTATCGGATAGACCAACTGGCATATACTTGATCTTAATTGCTTAATAACAGCTATTTTATTTTGCAATTAAACCTTGGGTATAACTTATTATTCATTCTCAGAGATTATTTGCCTCCTCCGTTGTTCCTAAACACCTCAGTGTGAGCTTGGACAAAGTCCCCATCATCAATGCGATGGCTGCCACCCGCCCTGGTCTTATCAGACGCACTAGTACTGAACCCAATACTTTTGGATTTTCAAAGAGTAACTGGAGCTAACTGGAGCTAGGTATCTTATTAAAATCATCACAAAATTTCGTTACAGTTGACTGTGTAACAGTGTCTTGTTACTGTACATTTTATGATAAATTTATAATGTTTTTACGGTAATATTTGTGCCCCCAAGTCAGGAATTGTTACGCAATCTTAAAATGGGGCACATTCCTGTGTTACAATTACGCAAAAATCTCATTAAAAATCAGTTTTGTGCCCAGATATGTTGCGAATGCCCAGAATGGAGGTAGGCTGAAATCGTGGATAAAGTAGTAATTCTAATTACAATTATCGTTCTAGATGTAATAAACAGTGATGGTAATAGTTCTCCATTTTATTCATTTCCTCTCAGAGCTTGTCATCAATCCTATCAATCCTGTTAATCACCAATCCTATAAATCACCGATCCTATAAATCACTGATAAATAATAATAATAATAAAATTTGTATAGCGCTGATACCAGACAAGTCTGTTCATAGCGCTGAGCTCAGGACATGCATCCTGAAGAGATGAGTTTTCAGCCTATTCTTAAACGTGGAGACTGAAGTACTTGTCCTAATATTAGTAGGCAAGGAATTCCATAGTCGTGGACCTACAGATGAGAAGGCCCTGTCACCTACTGTTCTTAGCCTAGTATTAGGTACTTGTAGGTGGGTGCCATCATTGGATCTTAGACAGCGTTCACCTTCTTTAATCAGGAGTAGATCCCGTAAGTAAGGCGGAGCCTTACCATTAAGGGCTTTCCAGGTTAATAGAAGAATTTTAAAATCAATTCTCGCGTGAACAGGAAGCCAGTGCAATTCCTGTAATTTTCCTGAAATGTGATCAAATTTCCTGATTTTTCCTACTACCCGTGCTGCAGAGTTTTGGAGGTATTGCAGATTCCTGATGTCAGTTTTAGGAAGACCTGCCAGAAGACCATTACCATAGTCAAGGGTAGATGTAACAAAAGCATGGGTAAGTGTTACCGCGGTCTTCTCGTCTAGACAATGTCTGATGGCCGCCAAGTTCCTAATGTGATAATAGCCTTTCTGACACATTTTCTTGATCTGGGCCTTCATGTCCATGTTGGAATCAAATGTGATACCAAGGTCAACCACTGACTGACTAGGAGCAATATCAGAGTCACCCACTCTGATTGTGGTTGGGATACTGCTATGGGTGGTAGTACTGTACCTGTCAGTACATATGAGCATCTCAGTTTTTCCATCATTTATCTTCATCTTGTTTGATATGAGGAAGTTTCTGACCTCACTGACACACTCCTCCAGTTTGTGTCTGCTCATATCCACATGATGGGGAGAAGCGTAGTCAACAGGGATGTAGATCTGAGTATCATCTGCATAAATGTGATAGCTCAGACCATATTTGGCAAGTATATCAGATAGGGGTGTCATGTAAATGGTGAACAGTATAGGACCCAGGACTGAGCCTTGGGGTACCCCATATTTTAAGGATTTGAGACGGGATCTATGGATCCCCACCTTCACACATTGCTTCCTGTCCATTAGGTATGACCGAATCCAGGAGAGTGCATGACCTTTGACGTTGCATCTATCCCTCAGTCTGTCCAAAAGGATTTGATGGTCAATAGTGTCAAAGGCAGCGGAAAGGTCAAGCAACAGCAAGATAACTGACTTTCTATTGTCTAGAGCACCCAAGATATAATTTTGCACTTTTAACAAAGCGGTTTCAGTGCTGTGATATTCTTTGTAGGCTGATTGAAACTTGTCAGTAAGACCATTCCTTACAAGATGGGGGACTAGTTGGTCTGCAACCGCCCTCTCAGTTAGTTTAGAGACAAATGTTAGGTTGGAAACAGGCCTATAATTTTTTTCAACCAGTTCTAGACCAAGTTTCTTCAGCAGGGGTGTTATGATGCCTATTTTCATATTTTCCGATACTGCTGATTCCATCAATGATTTATTTATGATGGAAGTAATTATTGGTAGGAGGTCATCTAAGAGGTCAAGTAAGAGCCAGGTTGGAATTGGATCCAGCTCACATGACTTCTTTGCAGACCTTTTGACCAATTTCCGTACGTTGTCAATGGTTAAGGGTGTGAACCTTTCCAGACATGTAGTACTATTGTTCGCAGTGTCACCTGGTGGCGAAGTTTGGCAGGATGGAGCATTATCAATGTCCAGGCGGATTCTCTCTATTTTTTCAAGAAAGAATGTGTTAAACTTCTCAGCTTGAGTGATCTCACAGTCAGATTGGGGCATAGGTGTGTCCTTTTTCTTGTGCATGACTGTGTCAATGACTCTAAAGAGCTTTTTAGGGTCATGTTTGTTTTCCTCAACCAGGTTTGAAAAATATGCTGATTGAGCAGATTTAAGCATTGAGTTGTATTTGTTCCTCTGAGAGTTATACAGCTCCTTGTCAATGTGAGAGCCAGTCTTGCTCATTTTTCTCTCAAGCCTCCTCTTGAGAGATCTTTCCAGCTTTAATTGGTCACTCATCCAGGGAACCGGTTTACGCTGAGTTACCTTGGCAAACTTGGTGGGAGCATGTTTATCCATGAGTGATGTTAGCCCCTTGTCATAGTAATCCACCATCTCACTCAATGGTAAATGTTCCCAGGTTTCAGTTGCAACTGTTAGGGATTTGATGTCATTCCTTAGGGATTGAAGATCCAGTCCCTTATAGTTCCTGTACCTTATCAATTTTTTGGGGGGTTTGGGGGGTGAAATACCCAGATATAGTTTAATCATCTTATGATCAGATATATACTCATCCACTAGATGGCTCTTGAGAAACTTGTTCCCTTTGAAAGTGATGATTAGATCAAGGGTATTCCCTAACTTATGGGTCGGTTCATGTACCCATTGGTTCATGTCAAAGGTAGATAGAATGTCATTGAACTTTATAACATCAGGTTTATTTGGCTTATTGACATGAAAATTGTAGTCACCTAAAAAGATGACTTCATGACTAAATGACCCATAGTGTGCAACCAATTGAGTGAACTCATCATAGAACTCAGAGTAGGTATACCTATTCCTGCCTGAGGGTTCAGGTCGGTAGATGGTTACAAAGGTGAACTTTTTCCCTTTTATTAAAAGTGATGCCTCTAGGAGTTCCATAGTCGTTACCACAGGTTGGTTCAGCCTATTGGTTTCAAAGGGGAGCTCTGCACGATGCAATAAACCTAGACCACCACCAGAGCGCCCTCTACGAGGGAAAGACTGAAACTTAAGGGAACCATTCTCAAGTTCCTTTTTGATCCTCTCTTCATTGTTTTCGTGCAACCATGTTTCGGTTATGAAAAGGGCATCTAGGTTATGTTCAGAGAAGTAGTCTTTCACAAGTAGAACCTTGCCAGAGATACTTTGGGCATTGCATGAACCAATCACTAGGTTTTCCTTGTTTTTACATGTTGTCATGGAAACCCCATTGTTTCTATGGCGAGTGGTGCCACCTATATGGGTGCGGTTTGCAGACCTGTTTCCATTAAGTGAGAGCCTGCAACGAGACTTCTTGCTTCGTGTGGATCCTGCCTCGTCATTGGCTGGTCGAGCAGACGAATGTGTATTATTTACATTCCTACCACTAGCAGCGCCACCTATGATAATTTTGCCAAAACTGCATAATTTTGACGAATTGCATGGACTTTCAACATATTTGTTGTTCAGTCTATGTTTTTGTGGCCGAGGAGGCAGAATAAATATGTTTTCCCAATAAAGATGTTTTGGGTGCGATATTTGTGTATATTTAACAAAATTGAACTGACAATTTTGCTTGCTCACTCCATGTACAGATAGTAGCGTGTCCGATTTTATGTAATCGCAGGTATCGAGCACCAAACGAAATTGAGCAGGGAACAGTTCAATTTCATGCTCAGACTCAAATATATTAATATTTGAGCTTGCGATCATCTCCTGCAGCAACCTGAGGTAAGCACGCGGAATAATATTAAAATTAATATTTTCCAAAGAAGAATTCTTCGTGAAGATGCTAGTATGAGTGTCACACAGCAGGATTTTATTTGACCCTATACCATTGTGGGGCAAGGTAAGTGTCTTTGTGGTTTCGCCACTATTCTTGTTGTATATGTTGAAGCATGAGCATATACAAACAAAGCCATGATTGTGTAGCATTGAACAGGTAGGTAATCTCTTGTGTATATAAGCTGCTATATGAGAGCTTGACACGTTCTGTATTATGAACTACCGTAATAGTACACTATATCATTGACTGCAGGTAAATCTTGTGGAAGTCGCTATAAATAGCAGCAATACTCCCCAAAAGACAATTTGTGAAGATTTGTGTCTTATTCTTTAACTAGACACCTGAAGGCCTGGCAGAAGGCTGGTGTTAGAAATATGCACCCGAAGGCCCAGTGTGGGCTGGCGACTTGAATATATTACACTCGAGGGCCTGGTAGGCTAGTGTAATTTCACCCGGCAATTTCACCCGAAGGCCAGTGAGGCTGGTGAAAGTAAAGGGATTTTATAGATATTACACCCGAAGGCCTGTAAGGCTAGTGTAATATAGGATTTCACCCGAAGGCCTGTGAGGGCTGGTGAAAGAAAGAAAACAGTAGGTTAAGTGTATCAAACTTTAGCACTCGACACAGGCAGCCCAGAGTGGACGCTCGTGAGCGTGGTGCCTCGCAAAGACAACACAGTATGATCCCACCCTCGCGAGCGGATTTCCAATCAATACTGCCGTCAGAGCCTGCCAAAAGTCTGGTATCAGATAGACCACTGTAAGGTTAGGGTTCTTAGCGTGAGAGTGTGGCAAAAGACTAGAGATAGATACCTTTAAAACCGACAATAAAGACGATTTTATCGGAGGTCAAACTAAAGTCGCCATTCCACTCGCGCGCATGCGCAGAACCAATATCCTATAAATCACCGATCCTATAAATTACCAATCCTATAAATCACCAATCCTATTAATCACCAATCCTATAAATCACCAATCCTATTTATCACCAATCCTATTAATCACCAATGCTATAAATCACCAATCCTATAAATCACCAATCCTATTAATAACCAATCCTATTAATCACCAATCCTATTAATCACCAATCCTATAAATCGCTAATCCCATAAATCATTGTATAAGTGAAATATAATCACAATTTAGATATCAAGACTACCATTCAGTCTTGGGGATTTACAGTTTCAATAATATTCTGATGGTGCCCTATCACCTTGAAGAATGTGCCTCAATGAATGAATGAAGGTTAAAGATGTGGCCGATTTCTCAAACAGATAAAAAACGCTTCTTGTGTTTAATATAATTTAGATGCATGGATGACACTCAGAGAGAAGCCTATAACCGGGTCCCAATGCCCCACTTTCTTCGAGTAAGAGTGGTTGGGCATCTTTAGTTTGCATTTACACATAGATATGATAACACAATTTGATAACCAATCGTTGAGGCAGTGGCTGGTGGAGAAACAACTTAGAATGTCATCATTAGAATTATCCAACATGAGTGAACACGATCATATCCAGTTATGCTTCCTGTTGTCACTTATTGAAAGATAAGACTGAACCTATTTTTATCATTTTAGAATGTATGGGTTAATTATGGCAAGACACTATCTGATCCGTTCATCTAGTCTTGGTCACTCAGCATTTCAGCTTTTTTGTATGCAACTCTTAGAGCAATAATAAATATATGTAATAATATGGACTATATTATAACAAACTGCAAATATAGCGTTCAAAGACGATGAGGGCTGGTGCGCCTACGTCAGAGATTTCTGTGTACATGTCATTCTGTGATGCATTCAAGTCATACTCTCATGTAGCAAATTTAGGATGGTGGCGTTCCAAACCGTGAACATTTCCTTCTTTTAGCAGTTGGCAAAACCACTCAGAAACAATGATCGCCTACGTCACATTAGATTTTCATAATCAAAGGCATTTTCAGCAGACAACAATTGGTGAGATTTTCGACCGGGCCATTTGATATTTGGGGGGTGGAGAAATATAAATATCATTTTCAAAAACAGAAATTGCATACAAATTCATTTTTTGTAACACGGATGGTTCCTTTTTTGACAATGATTGCCGACAGCACAAAATTGCACAAAATTATTCCTTTATATTACTTGGAAATGCTTCCCAATCGCTAGAACAAGGACTTTTCAGTAAGTTTAGTTAAAATTTGGTGTAAATCGGCCAATTAGAACAGAAATGACATGCAAAAGACTGATTGATGATTTGCGTTAGCGCCTGAGCGATAATAGAGCAACTTGTATAATTGGGCCTGAAAAGACACATCTTTGCATACAGTTGTGCTACAAAAATCTTTCAGATACCAAATTAAATGTTTTTAAAAGTTGAATAAAAATAATTTCAACTACCCCATCAGTTTGCAATGATTTATAAATGTATTTTGTTGTTGTTTATTAAAAATTTTGTTTTGTTTGATGTAATTTGTGTTTTGTTTATTGTATTTTTTGTTTTGTTTATTGTAATTTTGGTCTTGTTTGTTATTTTTTTCCCATCCGTGTTACATGTGGAGCACCACTTTTTCTTGTTTAATTTTCTTGTTAACAGTTTTGGGGAAACCATGCTTGTGCGCTGGCTTTGCCAATATAGTGGTGATGGACACCAAATCAATTAAGAATTGTCTATAAAAATATTTAATATACAAAATACAACATTTTGAATTCTTGATAAATTGAAATGAAGCTCTTGTATTATAATGGATGGTTTAGTATTAAAGGACCACTTCCTGATAATCTAACCTAATTTTCTTTATTATGTCATGAATTATATGATTATTACCTATATACCAAACACGAACTTCATCAATCCAGCCAACTGTTTGCTTTCATACCGGGTCTTTGTTGGGGCAGCGGGATATCTCAGAGAGAAAGGTTGTGATTGTGAGGGTAATAACAGATTGATGTATTACACATCATCAGTGTGTAACGCCTTATCCTGGGAAATTGGGTCGCACAATTAATGGTGAATCTGGACCTTCTGTTGTTGATGTGAATAAGCCCCCCTCATTGTCGGTAAAACGGTATGTTGAGAAATAAGCAGAAAAACTGATTTACAGAGAATAGTCTTTTCAATTTCCCTAAAACTGTGGCAACACAAAAGAAGTTTGCAATATGACCTGTGTTATCCGTATGTAAACTATTTTGAGTCAGATTATAATACCTTTCCATGTGAAATTGGTTACTGGAAGTTCTCTTATCGAGACATATTATCGCTACAATTATGTGCACTATTTTTTATGATAGAATATATGTATATGAGATATGCAGAATAAATCATATAATTGATGGCCTACTAGCTGGTGCTATTAATCCTCCAGATTAGTAGACGATTACCCTTTATTTCAGTGTCAGATTCAGATGATTCAGTGACACTATGGAAAGCACGTCTTGTGTGCCCTGGGAGGTCATCATCATCCCTCAACTCTACCCTGCTCAGTACAGCAGCCTGCAGATGGGATAGATCTGCTTCCTGCATCCTCAGATGATCCAACTAAACTTTGGCCCTTTATTACATCAGAAATAATTATTTAACTTTTGGTATCTGTAAAGTTGCCATAATGCTGACCATCGGGTCTAACATGCTGTGCGTCACCACCCCATGTGACAGTGTGTAATAAAACTTTGGACTGATTACAAAGATATTCTAATGATCCAATGTTTAAGGTGAAATTTATTATGACATATCTGATAAAATAGCATAAACACGTGGTAAAGGAAGTTATTCTTTAATGATTAAAGATGTCACTAATATTCTACACCAGGTGGCGCCACTGTTATACACCATGTGTCATTAATGTTCTTCACTTGGTCATAGCAATGTTTCACATCAGGTATGACCTATATCCTTCACCACACCAGGCGTCACCAGTATTCTGCACCACGTGTCACTAATAATCTACACCAGGTATCTTCAATATTCCACACTAGGTATCATCAATCTTCCACACCAGGTGTCACCAATATTCCACGCCAGGTGTTACCAATATTCTACACCAGGTGTCACCAATATTCTACACCAGGTGTCACCAATATTCTACACCAGGTGTCGCTAATATTCTACACCAGGTGTCACCAATATTCTACACCAGGTGTCACCAATATTCTACATCAGGCTCCACTTATATTCCATACCGAGTGTCACCAATGTTCGTCACTCGTGAGCATAAAACTGATCTTCGAAAATAACTTGATGTCCTATATATTAATATACTCAACTCCTGATCTTAAATACCAAAAACATGCAATATTCCTTTCACTACATCTGCAATATTCCTTTCACTACATCTGCAATATTCCTTTCACTACATCTGCAATATTCCTTTCACTACATCTGCAATATTCCTTTCACTACATACACGGTTAAACCAGTAATTTGACGTATCTGTTGATTTAGATGTTGATTTGCACATGTTCATGAAATTTATACTGTCTCCCGTCCTTTTAAACCTAGCTACAAGTCTCTTATTAACATTAGTAGACGGGAAATGTGAGTCAAAAGTTATCTTTATACCCGTACACACAAAACGCTAATAGAAATATTATTTTTGAAAATAAGAAATTATATACCATATCAGATTATCTCATATTCAAATGTAAAGTACGAGTTCAAATTGAAGGAAGCCATATCAGTTTGTGTCCGTTCGAGGATACTGGCTATTGTATAGTAATTATTTAATACTGTCATCTTACCTGGGATTCGGTCCGTTCGAGGATACTGGCTATTGTATATTAATTATTTAATACTGTCATCTTACCTGAGATTCGCCCAAATGTGTAGCGCCTAACCATACAAATGCACTAAGCCACATGTAATAAGGTCTTCTCTTCCAATGAATGTTTGTGAGCAGCATATATGTGTATGGCATATTTGCAGTTTTAGCCAGGGACTAATTAATTAAAGTGTTCTCCGCTGATCCTGGACTTAGTCTTCAACCAAAATTACAAATTCCTTAAAGTTGGGGAATTCCATTAGAATCCAGATTTCAGTTGGTTTCTTCTATACTCGTGTATAAATGTTGATCTTGATTAAGATATCCTGGGCTTCTTTCATCCAGGGTATCTGTGGCCAACTTAGAGCCTCTTCATTAGAGGCTTTTAAACTTCCTCCTCCATGTTGCCAGACCAATGGGAAGCCAGGAATGGAATGGTTGTCATGGTGAGTGAACAGAGTGAATACATCTACCTCTCGTTAAATCTTCCTAACCAAAACAGATTCGTTTTTTTTTGCAAAAGGTGACAGGCGTTTTGATCATCATACTGTCAATTAACAATAAAATGAACTTAAATGATATATTTCAAATGCAAGATATGTTGTGAAATGACGGCAGCCAAACCGGTGAAGCTTCCCTGGATTCAAACATGATTCTTTATTTGTTTGTAATAATGACCTTTCAATACTGTTTATGCTATATCAGGTCACAAAGGTGCATATCTTCTCGACTCGATGCCCTAATGACCTCACTGACAACCTTCAGTCTGCATAGAAGCAATATCATAGTACTACTCAGGTAACAAACGACGTGGAAACAACGTTGTGAGCATGTAGAAATAAGGTTTAGTTTTCTGAGTGAACAAAAATTAACAAAATTAAACAAAACAATAAATGATCATGTCTTTTATTGTGATATAAGTTTATTGCTATTATCAACAGCAACAATATATACAAATTAGCATAACATGCCAGTTAATATGCGAGAAGAGACTTTGGAAGGGACAGTCATAACTGATTAACTAGATTTGGTTGAAAGTAGCTGAATTTGTTCACAGCTGAATGTATATGTACCATCGTAACATGCTTAACACTACTCTCCTTTGCATCGGGCTCAGTATATAACACCTATATTGAAGAGGCCTAGTAAAGCTGGGTAGCTTAACACATGCTCACAACGTTTTATCACAACATGCTCACAACGTTTTCTGGTGTTTACAGATTTACTTCCTTACAATTGTAAAGTCCAAGACTTTAGTGTTAATTAATCGTGTTAATTAATCTAGGAATTAATGAGGAATTTATTTACTAATTAACAGATATCTTTAATAATTGTATTTTAGTTCATTTCTCACGGTCATGTGGAACTTGGAAAACCCATTATAGAAGAGTAGCATGTAGAATTGTTTGGACATGTTTAGTATACATGTCACTGGGGTGTCAGCGATAGATTAATGGGGTGTAAGGTGAGAGAGTTTGGGGGTCTCAACGAAGAGAGAGTAGACAAATGGTGTTGAGATGACAAATTGTCTTTACTGTGGGAAAGCACCACGCCCGCATACATGTGTGTGTTAAACTGATTGTATATATGTTGCTAGGTTTGAGAATAAAGTTCAGTTCCTGAGTAGTATCCAGCAAAACAACATCTTTGTGTCTTTACTTGCGAGCAGGGAGAACTTGGGAAGTTCTCACTTTATAAAATCACCCAGGGTGGGAATTTTATAACTGGCGACCCGGACGAGACAAAAGTAAAGACAATAGAGATGGATCCAACACAATTTAACACATTTGTTAGGATGGAGCAGGCGGACCGTGAGGCTGCCAGAAGGCAGGTAGCAGAGAATGCAGAACGGCAAAAAGCGGCTGCACAAATCAAAAAGGTGCCGGGATGTGATGGCTCATCTACAAAGGCGGTCAGGGAATGGCTACAAGAGGTAGATATGACTATTCCAGATTCAGATAGAACAGTTTACATAGCATCAAGCACGGCAGAGGGACCTCTAAGAAAAGAAATATGGAGATACTTGGGGGCTCAGCCAGCCAGGGCTGAAGTGACGTGGCAACAGTTGCGAGGCCACATCCAAGCCTCCTTTCTAAGCACACATGAAGAAGACCGACTCCGTGATGAAGTAGAGAGAACAAGGGAAAATGCATACGAGGGCACCGCCTCTTTTGGCCGCCGTTTCCGAGATGTATGTGACCTGGCGTACCCAGCCGCCACAAGAAATCCAGACCAGCACCGAGTGATGCTGCGTGCATATATGAAGGGCTTGAGGGATCGCCACCTGGTGGAACGATTGATCAGGGAAGGCAAGCCAGATAATTTCCTAGATGCGATCACATTTGTGGCACAGTACACCTCAGATGCATACCTGTTGAATAAGGCATTAGAGGGCACGGTAAATGAACTCAGAGCAGAAGAACCAATGGAAGTAGGTGCTGTTTCCCAATATAATCAGGAAATAAGACAGGAGATGGCGGAATTAAGACGTCAAGTGGCCGGCATGACAAAGCAGATTACCAGGTTGACGGCTGCATCAGGCTTCAGAGGACCTTCAGCGCCGCCTAAACGCTCACAAGCAGGCAAGTGTTTTTATTGTGGCAAACCCGGACACTTCAAAAGGGATTGCTCCGAGCTCAAGAAGCTGCAGTCTGCCCACCCCACACCTGCACAACCGTCTAGGTTGCAGGGGGGCCAATAAGCGCCGCAGCCACTACAGACAAGAAGCGCCATAGAGCATACCTTTATTTGGACATTCATAATTACAAGATAGAAACTTTACTGGACACTGGTGCTTCTAGAACCTTGCTGCGGCGCAAGGAATATTTGAAAATATGCAGGAATTCACGCCGACAACCAATTTTAAAACCCACCGTCGCCTTGTGTAGCCTGACCGGACATGCCTTGAAAGTAATGGGAGAGACGGAAGTGATGGAGAGACAAGCGGGACCCATAAAGGTCATTGTGGTGGAGGGTCTGCCACACGCTGCCATTTTAGGCATGGATGCAATTGGGGAAGAAGCTGTTCTCGATTTCCGCCCCAGCCGTAAGACTATGACTTGGCGCAATGGTGAATATGAATTAAATTCATTTATGCCTAAAAAGAAAATAACAATAGCAACCCTCGGAACCGAACCACCCATCATGGAGGGAACACTCATAGAAGAAGTAGTAAATAAGTATCAACATGTCTTCTCAGCATCAGGGGAATCTATTGGTTGTCATCCTGGAATCGAGATGACAATAAACACCACGGGAGAGCCCATTAAGCAGAGAGCTTATCGTGCCCCCCTGTCAAAAAGGCAACTAATAGAAAAAGAAATCTCTGATATGTTGGCTTCGGGAATAATCAGGCCGTCTTCATCGCCCTGGGCTTCCCCCTGTCTACTTGTGCCGAAGAAGGATGGGAGCACAAGATTCTGTGTGGATTATACTAAGGTGAATGCTATAACCAAGAAGGATGCTTATCCCATCCCGCTCATTAAAGACATTTTCGACCAGCTGCGTGGTGCATCTGTGTTCTCCACACTTGATCTGCGTAGCGGATATTGGCAACTTCCGATGGCGGAAGGGGATATTGAGAAGACAGCTTTCATAACACACTGCGGACTGTATGAGTTCACCCGCATGCCTTTTGGTCTAGCAAATGCCCCTTCAGTATTTCAAAGAACCATGGAAAAAGTACTATGTGGCCTAGTTGGGAGAGTCTGCAACATATATATCGATGACATAGTCGTGTTCGGGACTAATGAGGCTGAACATGCTGAAAATTTAAAACAAGTTCTGCAGAGACTCGAAGAATACCAGCTAAAATTAAAACCGAGTAAATGTGCCTTCGGACTGAAAGAAATAAAGTTGCTTGGGTATATTATCGATAAGCATGGAATACGACCCGACACTGACAAGGTCAAGGCCATTGCCGAGTTGGGCCACCCTACGGATGTGTCAGAGGTTAGGTCATTTTTGGGAATGACAGGCTATTACCGATCGTGTATGGCTAACTATGCGCACATTGCTGCACCCTTGGTGGCATTCACCCGCAAGTATGCAAAATTCCAGTGGGGCCCACCTGAGGCAGCGGCGTTTGAGGACCTGAAAGCCCTACTCATCAGCGAACAAGTCATGGCACACCCGCAACCGGAGAAGCCTTACAAGCTGTACACGGATGCGTGCAATTATGCAATAGGTGCCATATTGTGCCAAGAAGATGACAAAGGCGTGGAGAGACCAGTGGTCTACCTCTCTAAACAATTGTCGGCCACACAACAAAAATGGGCGACTATTGAAAAAGAGGCATACGGAGTAGTATATGCCCTCAGACAACTTCGACCTTATATCTGGGGCGCGGAATATAACGTATACACGGACCATAAACCTCTCACCTCTCTATTTACCAAGGAGATGAATAATACTAAGATACAGAGGTGGCAAGTGCTTCTGGCGGAATATGGGGCGAAAATATCGTATAGGAAAGGGAAACACAATATCAGAGCCGATATGTTATCCCGGATCAAACAGAGAGCGGAAGTAGCAACATTCGATACCTCTGACTGGTGCCTAGGTGCGGAACCCCCAGAGGTTAACAATGATGAGATCGTACCTGTGCTGTATGATGATCTCGACCTGAGAGGTATTGGAGAGGAACAACAGCATACCATGGATGAGTGGTCAGAAGCGACAGACCCGGATAGCCACTATGAAATAATTCAGGGCAATCTGTACTCGATGAAGAAACCTCATCAGTATGCTGCGGATTATCCTCGTTTGGTGCTGCCACCTAGCGTAAGGGCTAAAATCATCATCAGAGCACATCAGGAGGTTGGACATATGGCTGCCATCAAAACCCTCAGACACATACAAGAGTCTTATGTCTGGCCGGGCATGAAGAAAGATGTCGAAACAGAACTAAAGAAATGCCCCACCTGTTTAATATATAACCGGAAAACGGTCCATTTACCAATGGGAGAGATGCCCTTAGCAACGTCTCCAGGTCAAATTATAGGAATGGACCTCATTGGCCCATTTGTCAGGTCAACGGAGGGAAATGTTTACATATTGACAGTCATTGATCACTGTACGGGATGGGCAGAGTGCTATGCCATCCCTAGGAAGACTAACGAAGCTGTTTGGGCAAAATTCAGGAAAGAATACCTTCCTCGCCACGGTTACCCAGAAATTTTGATTTCGGACCAGGGCCAGGAATTCAATGCTGTAGAATTTAAGGAATATCTTCAAAAAGTCCGGATAAAACATCATAGAACCACGCCATATAATCCGCAAAGCAATGGGAAAACGGAACGTTTCAATCGGACCTTTAAAGACCTAATAGCCAAATTGGTCAACAATAAGAGAGATGAATGGGAGGACCAGATGGGGGCAGCACTGACAGCTTACAATAATGCAACCTCTACGGTGACTGGTCACACTCCATTCTTCCTTCAATATGGCCGAAGGTCACGACTCCCGCTCAACAAAATGTTGTACCCAAAGGATCCACTGACAGGACGCCTACAAGTCTTGTCGGATGCTCTGCAGAGTGCGCGTGCCCTGACAGAGGGATCCAGGAGGTACAACAGAGAGAGACTGGAAAGAAAGGCAAATGATGGTGACCTTAAAGTCGGAGATAATGTGGTAATCAAAGCTCACGAACCCCTGACTACCACAAGCAAGTGGGATCCACATTGGACGGTGACCCAAATCCGTGGAAAGGTCGTCAATTTGCGGCATCAACAATCGGGACTCACTAAGATACTGAACCGAAATAAAGTATACTTAGTTGACCCGGATGTGTGTTGGGATGACGTCAATCCCAGGCCGGTAAGGCAAGCTAATATTAGTACTAAGTTTGCCGGAGTCACACCACACACCAGTTCCCGCGCCACTAACACAAGAGCTAGTGCCCCGCAACACACACCGCCACTTTCTCCTCCACCACCATCACCACCGCCACCTTCACGGCCTGTGAAGCGTAGAGCACAAAGTAACCCGAGTGCCTCGGACGGACCTAAAAGACAGAGGATCTTTTTGCCACGTATGACGAAGAGACCAGCTTCATCGATACCCACTCCAGAACTTCAGAAAAAGGCAAGATTGGAAGCCATTGCTTATGTGCGAGAGTTCCTTTAACGAGTAGGAATGAAAGACAGTTATCCACGCAGGCGCAGAATAATTATCTTACATCGCGAACCTTCTCCTGCCATAAACTTTTTTGACGCAAATCTGGGAATTTTGACAATTTATATCATTATTATTATACGCTGACATCATGTGGACAATAGCAGTTATGTTGACTTTATTAGTACGTACGGCGTCTAGCCAGAAAGCGTCCCCCCCTGCCTCACCTCTGGTCGACGGATTATTGGTGACTGGTGGGACGGGATTACGAACATTGTCTGCCAACTGGATCTTGCTGGTGGCGTTGGACGCACCGCTACCGCCCCCCGGCCTGGCTGACAAGATCGCCCAAGTCAAGAAAACCATGGAACTCTCATCGGAGAAAAAGGAGATCTCTGATGTACTTCGTGATGCATGGAAGGACAGACTAACCAGGCTAGACGCTAAACTGGACCTGACATCCCGCCGCACTAAGCGCGGACTATTTGATGCCGGAGGAATGCTTCTTCACGGACTTTTTGGTATCGCCACGAATAAACAAATCAGCAAGTATAGAAGCATTCTAAATCACCTCCGTTCTAAGCAGAATGAAATTATACACGTTATCCCGGACTTATTATCTGCTATAAATCAAACGAGACATTTTGTGAGAGAGAACAGAGACACGCTGCTAGACATGGAGACTCATCAACGATTGGCTGAGAGATATATCCATATGCTAGTAACCCAAGGCATTTCCTATAGGACTAGAATTAGCACCTTAGAATTCAGTCAGGAAATGGACAGGGTCCTGACGACCCTGGAGTTGGTTAGTGAATTATACCAACAAGAAAAAGTGATGTATCACGCTCAAAGGGCAGCTCTTGAGGTTGGCCACCTCACAGAGGATTTGCTGCCAGTACGGACTTTAGAGGACGTTCTCCAAAGGGCAATCTCTCAAGGGTTTACTGTGGTGACTCAACTTGAATGGTATTATCAACATTTAGAAGTGAAAGCGATTTTCAGTGAGCACAGGAATTTGTTATATCAAGTCACAATTCCGTTGATCCAAGATGAACAGTATTTGCAGTACTATATCCGGACATTTCCAGTACCATATTCTAATTCTGATTTAAGTGCTCAATTAGAAGCGTTCGATCATGTCGGTTTCAATACTCAGACAGGTGATTTATTCCTTCCATCGTTTTGTATAGGTTCTAGTCCGACGGTATGTAGATCGGGCCCTGTCTATCAAACGGACAGATTGAAATGTATTAGAGGCATTTTATCTGGAGTACAGTCGCCTAAAGAATTTTGCACAGTCAAGATTGTAAAGGGTAGGAACACAACACATATTGCAGAAATTGACATAAACACCTATGTTGTTACCACTTGGGGCGAAAAACTTATAGAGAGATGTGCCAGGGAAAATGAAAAAGTGTATTCTCTTACGCCAGACACCTATCAGGTCACAGTGCGACCGACTTGTAGCATAATGGGCAACTCCTGGGCACTACATGGCATAAATGAGGAAAATATAAATCGACACATTAAAGTCGATAAAATTGATATCCCAATAACCATAAATATCACTACAACCCTTCCACTCGTCACCTTGCCAAAGTTGTTCCCTAATGTGTCAAGGAAGGTAGAGTTGTCAGCAATACCAAATGTGCCCCTGACATTAAAGACATTGGATCAGAACAATTACATGTGGGATGAGAATCATGACCCGATTTCATGGTACAATGTGTTTTCTATTATGGTTACTGTTTTACTTGTCATATTGTTTGTAGTTTTTGTATTGTATAAAAAGACAAAGATTCTGTGTAATCGGTCAAAACTGTATGCACCGACCCCTAGCTTGGCCAGTACTGGTGGTCAGAACTTGGACCTTGCTGAGATAACAACCTAGACCCACAGATACTTCTGCTTGTCTGGAGTCAGTTCACGTTATATAGTGATTTCTTAAGGTAATATTATTTAGTAGTTTGTATATACCCATACAAACTAGAAAATAAGGGAGGATTGTAAAGTCCAAGACTTTAGTGTTAATTAATCGTGTTAATTAATCTAGGAATTAATGAGGAATTTATTTACTAATTAACAGATATCTTTAATAATTGTATTTTAGTTCATTTCTCACGGTCATGTGGAACTTGGAAAACCCATTATAGAAGAGTAGCATGTAGAATTGTTTGGACATGTTTAGTATACATGTCACTGGGGTGTCAGCGATAGATTAATGGGGTGTAAGGTGAGAGAGTTTGGGGGTCTCAACGAAGAGAGAGTAGACAAATGGTGTTGAGATGACAAATTGTCTTTACTGTGGGAAAGCACCACGCCCGCATACATGTGTGTGTTAAACTGATTGTATATATGTTGCTAGGTTTGAGAATAAAGTTCAGTTCCTGAGTAGTATCCAGCAAAACAACATCTTTGTGTCTTTACTTGCGAGCAGGGAGAACTTGGGAAGTTCTCACTTTATAAAATCACCCAGGGTGGGAATTTTATACAATGTCAGGGTACAACGTGCTCACAACGTACTGAGCACGTGCTTCCAATGTTGTCCCACAATGTGCTGACAACGTTATTTGGTGTTCACAGATCTACATCCATAAAACGTCAGGTTACAATGTGCTAATCACCAAAACAATTTAAAATTGGAAATGGATTCGAGGCATTGCTGGGGTTTAAAAACAGGCGTATTCTCACGTCAAAGTCAAATTCTATAAGAAAAACCCTGGTTTAATGACGAGTTCAAAGTAGCTCTCAGCAGAGTTCAAAGCAGCTGTCAGCAGAGTTCAAAGCAGCTGTCAGCAGAGTTCAAAGCAGCTGTCAGCAGAGGTCAAAGCAGCTGTTATATTATTAAGATAGGCAAAAGAAGTTTGAAACATTATGTTTCCAAATTAAATACACGTACAACAATTAAAAAATGCTGGGATATGGTGCGTAAAATACTGGGAAGGGAGGTGGAGCAAGGATCAAATTTCTAAATTATAATTGCCAATTAATTACAAATTTCACTGAAATAGGACATACAATCGGTAAAACAATTTCCAAGAATTCCTCCTATAATAATTATTCTACAAAATTGCAACAAATAAAAGTAAAAAAGAAAAACCAACAAATGTAAAAAGCAAGAAGATGAGTGCAGTGATGGGCCCCTTATTATCTTTTCTTGAAAAATATGCATTGGCGTAACCAGACTAAATATACTATTTTTTTATTTGTCCAACTGGGCACCTCAAGTGTGGACAACTTGATACAATACTGTACAAAAAGATGTGTCTTATTTATTTATCAAATCGGTTGAGCTACTATTGAGTTTTTTTTAATACATTTTGTATATTGTGTATGAGATAAGTGATAACTCCGAGATTTTTTTTCTTTAAAATAAATGATTTTATTTTTGTTGCAAATGTCATTTGTCTCCTGACTCCTAATATATACTTCCATTTAGAAAAGAATTATGTAAAATTGTAAAATCAATAAATCATAATGTCAGAACAGAATTTTTTTTTTAGAAATCCAGACTTGGGTCTTGTGTTTCTTCTTCTTCTGCCATTGGTAGGGGAACTAGGGGGATGCTAGGTCTTGATCGGGGACTGTTTCTTCTAGCCTCTGGTAGGCAATGTTTGATGAATTATTTAATAGAGGTCCTTCTCTTAGAATGTTCCTCAAGGTCTTTTAGTTGTGCTAAGGATATTTTGGAGATAAAAAGAATTATTAGACTTGTCCATGTATTGTTCCCAGTTGAAATTGGTATCAGAAATATTGGTTATGGTCAGTGGGTGATAACAATTCTCCTCCAAACGAGTTACTCCTCATTGATATTGGCAATGGCTAGCTTCTATAGAGAATGTTATATTTTCATTCTCATTGTCCGAGTATTCTGTAATATTTGGATCCCCCATCTGTTCAGCTGACACGTCCTCCGGAGCTGTCTATTTTGTATATGCGTTGAATCTGCGATGAGAGAAATGCCAGGCATGGAACCTGTTTTGGTGTGTAATTTTCCTTTGTTGGCCGTATATTTCTCCTAACAAGAGACACGGGTGACTGCCGTGTTCCCCCTTTTTTTCGGTTGCTACGCACATGATCTTCTAGTTTTGGACGCTCTTCTTGCGTGGAGGTAAGAAATTTATTGTGTGATGTGAATAGATAATAGATAATCTTTTTTATGGCGAGATCACATCAGTTTTATTTCCCTTTTTCATTCAAACCATATGGTTGGTTTAGTTTGGTTTGTTTGGGGTTTAACATCATTTCCAACATTATTTCAGTCACTTCGTGATGAGACCTACTTGTAGCAGCCTAACTGAATTGTCATGCCGCAGGTCCTTGACATGACAACCCACACAGTCACAGATTGACAAGGACAATGGGCAGGGGCACAAATTAGTTCAGTTTATCTATGTTTCGGATCAAAATGCTCTGGTGGAGAACGTATAGTTTCTATAATTCTACGATTTAAGAGGGGCTTCCCCACAGCACCCCCACAGAGGAACTAATAGAAACCACAAACACCTTCGAACCAGAGGCGCCGGTAGTGCAGGACCAGCACCCCCACAGAGGAACTGATAGAAACCACAAACACCTCCGAACCATAGGCGCCGGTAGTGCAGGACCAGCACCTCCACAGAGGAACTGATAGAAACCACAAACACCTCCGAACCATAGGCGCCGGTAGTGTAGGACTAGCACCCCCACAGAGGAACTGATAGAAACCACAAACACCTCCGAACCATAGGCGCCGGTAGTGCAGGACCAGCACCTCCACAGAGGAACTAATAGAAACCACAAACACCTCTGAACCAGAGGCGCTGGTAGTGTAGGACTAGCACCTCCACAGAGGAACTGATAGAAACCACAAACACCTCCGAACCATAGGCGCCGGTAGTGTAGGACTAGCACCCCCACAGAGGAACTAATAGAAACCACAAACACCTCCGAACCATAGGCGCCGGTAGTGTAGGACTAGCACCCCCACAGAGGAACTAATAGAAACCACAAACACCTCCGAACCATAGGCGCCGGTAGTGTAGGACTAGCACCCCCACAGAGGAACTGATAGAAACCACAAACACCTCCGAACCATAGGCGCCGGTAGTACAGGACCACAGGCCACGGGCCATGGCGCAGTTGGTTAGAGTGCCAGCTTATTAGCACCAGTTCCTCTGTGGTGATCTAAAGGTCGTGGGTTCGAATCCCGGCCATGCCGAGATTGAACTCGTGATACAATTTCCCACATGAGCTGAGGCCCGTGCCAAAAGGGTTAACCCGTTGTCCTTGTAAATCTGTGACCGGGTGGGTTGTCATGTCAAGGACCTGCGACATGACAATTCAGTGAGGCAGCACTATATCTGCTACAAGTAGGTCTCATCACGAAATGACTGAAATAATGTAGAAAGTGATGTAAAGCCCCAAACAAACAAACAAACAAGTACAGGACCAGCACCTCCACAGAGGAACTAATAGAAACCACAAACACCTCCGAACCATAGGCGCCGGTAGTGCAGGACCAGCACCTCCACAGAGGAACTGATAGAAACCACAAACACCTCTGAACCAGAGGCGCCGGTAGTGCAGGACCAGCACCTCCACAGAGGAACTGATAGAAACCACAAACACCTCCGAACCATAGGCGCCGGTAGTGCAGGACCAGCACCCCCACAGAGGAACTGATAGAAACCACAAACACCTTTGAACCAGAGGCGCCGGTAGTGTAGGACTAGCACCCCCACAGAGGAATTAATAGAAACCACAAACACCTTCGAACCAGAGGCGCCGGTAGTGCAGGACCAGCACCCCCACAGAGGAACTGATAGAAACCACAAACACCTCCGAACCATAGGCGCCGGTAGTGCAGGACCAGCACCCCCACAGAGGAACTGATAGAAACCACAAACACCTTTGAACCAGAGGCGCCGGTAGTGTAGGACTAGCACCCCCACAGAGGAATTAATAGAAACCACAAACACCTTCGAACCATAGGCGCCGGTGGTGCAGGACCAGCACCCCCACAGAGGAATTAATAGAAACCACAAACACCTTCGAACCATAGGCGCCGGTGGTGCAGGACCAGCACCTCCACAGAGGAACTGATAGAAACCACAAACACCTCCGAACCATAGGCGCCGGTAGTGCAGGACCAGCACCCCCACAGAGGAACTGATAGAAACCACAAACACCTTTGAACCAGAGGCGCCGGTAGTGTAGGACTAGCACCCCCACAGAGGAATTAATAGAAACCACAAACACCTTCGAACCATAGGCGCCGGTGGTGCAGGACCAGAACCCCCACAGAGGAATTAATAGAAACCACAAACACCTTCGAACCAGAGGCGCCGGTAGTGCAGGACCAGCACCTCCAGAGGTGCAGGAACCTCCACAAATTCCAACAGAAGCAAGATAGCACAGTCAGTCCCCATCCAACTGAAGAGTTTACATGAGAAATCTTACATCAATCTTACATCAATGCGGTGCCCTTTAATAAAGCGACCACAGTTATTTTAGTTATGAATATTATAATGTACCATTAGCTTCAAATAAATGTCCATGATACCTAGCAATATTTCCAATGCTTTAACCTATATTTAATCTTGATATTTAAATATATTACCTTGACCTTTGAAATTAGAAAATATGCTAGTTATGACTATTTTTTTTATGAAATATAGCTTGTTTTATGACTATGAAATATAGCTTGATTTCAGCAAAACAATTCGTAGAGACTAAGATTATTACTCATTAATGATTTAAGAGACATTCGTGATTTAAGAGACCAAAACCTAGCTCATTGCAAGAAATGCATTCTCTCGTAACTTTGTTGATGTTGGTGTGACATATGTCACAATACACCTTTCCTCCCTTAAATAGTGAGGCATAATAAGCCGCAACCAACGTTAATGCAAGCTAATACTCCAGTCAAATCGGACGACTTCACAGGGACCCTACTCTCCTTTGCATCGGGCTCACTATAACACCTGTAGTGAAGAGGCCTAGTGATACCTCAGTCACATTTGCGCCAATTTCAGTAAAGATGCCCGGCCGATGGGTATCTTTTACAAAATCGGCCCGAGGTTCAGATTGCAGTGCGGGCACCGGGAGATCATGGGCCACAATTGGACATCTTTAAGATGGCGTACAGTTCATCGGGAACTTTGTCGGCGTTTCCCTGATGTCTTATAACCAAATGTCATCTTAAAGTACACGGCAGGGTCCTGTGAGTGTCTCGCAGGCACATCGGCAGATTATCTTAGGGCTGCTGGTGGCATCGTGTGGTGAAAATAGAATTTTTTTTATTTCATACGTTCACAGGCCATCGTCAGATGATCCAACGGGCTCCCTACGATATCACATAGGCGTATTTGGGATGTCCTTCAGATGTCTAGCAAATGACCTAGATATCTTTAGGATATCCTACAGACATCTGTTACATGATACAGACATCTTTAAGATATCCTGCAGACATCTGTGTCATTTCATCTTGCGGGGGACGTGCGGTGCCCTTTAATAATGTGACCATAGCTACGGCATATGTGAGATTGTCACTGTGAGGTCGGCCGATGTTTACTTCCCGGCCGGCAGGAGTTCAGAGATATGCCGTAGCCGTGGTCACATTATACACGGTTATACACGGGTGCCACAAGTCATGTAAAGGATATCCTAAAGACGTCTCTATGATATCGTAGGGAGCCCCTAGGAAATCCTATTTTCATCATATGCCACCAGCAGCCCTTTGATAATCTTAGGATATGCCTGTGGGACACGCCTGCCTTGTACTTCAAGATGATATTTGGTGATAAGACATCGGGGAAACGCAGGCAACATTTATGTTGCAGCTAAAACTTCCCGATGACCTGTACTGCCATAAAACCGTCCAATTGTGGCGGATGATCATTGCCGGCCAAATTGCCAGACGATTTTGTAAAAAAAAATATTCATCAGCCGGGCTTCTTAAATGAAACAGGCACAAAGGTGACTGGGGTATAGGTCTGATGCAGGGAACAGGCACATACTGCACTTTTAGTAGTAACCTGCTGCTAAGAACGTTATGTCTTTCTGCTAAGATACCAATGTACCATTATGACGTCAGTGCACCTTCCAATACATGAAATAAGGCAATACTATAAAAATCTAAGCAAGATAAGTATTTCATAATGTATTTATAGTCACATTTTCAAACCACAAACCAACCATAACAGTGTTGAAGCCAGGTTAGCAACAGGAAGTACTTATGGAAATATGTTATGGTTGGTGAGGTCACTGGTGTAGGAGAACGTTCCATGCTCTGAATACAGTTTCATGAGACCAAATTTCCCCACACTATAACATAACTAAACTGTTTCAAGAATTTAACTTGATACACTTCGCTCAATTTGCAATTTTTATTTTTGTATCAATGTACAATTCAAGTAATATCGAGTCGTATAGAAGCTTTGGAATAATAATGACTTACTCCTTGCCACGAGAGATCAGAATCGTTCCTGTCATCAGACAAGATAACACATACCAACACATTTGATGACAAAAATCATATGTAGGTTTAAAATGTTCTCAATCACCTTCTGTGTACACTGTCGTAATTTCAACTTGGGATCGAACTCAGGTTACAATATTGCTGAGAGACCGATATCATTACAGGAGACGACAACAGAGTTGCGGGGGTACTACAAAGCTGCAATAGATTAGATGTGTAAGATATTTGGGATATCTTAATAATAAGTGTACAGTGTGTGTGGTGTTCACACTGAGGTCGCGACACTGTGTCGCGACCTGTCTCTTCACGAGAGATAGGGGACACCTCACAACCCGACGTAGCCTCCAGAGCTCTGCTCGCGCAAGTCGGGGTTCCACAACTATTGTCGTCTGCAGCATAGAGAACCGCATCAGTTTTCAATGTGTGCGTGTATTGTTTACTTGCAGCTCACTGCACGTGCTGGTCGATGACGTCATGTCAAGGGTTGACACGTGCACAAGGTGTAAATATGATATACTTCAAAGATATATCACCATATTTGCATACGCATCTATATCCCTGCATGTGCAGTGGTCCACGTGCTGTGAGAGCTGGCTGGAAGCTAATGCGGTTCTCTATGGTCTGCAGCTGTGTCGTCGTCCGCAGCTGTGTTGTCGTCCGCAGCTGTGTTGTCGTCCGCAGCTGTGTTGTCGTCCGCAGCTGTGTTGTCGTCGCCTGTACAATGGGTTTAGTTCCATCCTTCAGATGTGTGTATGTGACATCAACATCTGTACAATATCTTTTGTAACGATGGAAATCAAAGTACCGATATTTTGACAATTAAGCATCAACGTTACAAGTTTGATAAAAAAACAACTCTATGAATCAGTGTTTTCCTCTTTAATAAGTGGAATATACCTGTTCTTGTGTAATATTAATACTATTTTGTCAATGGTCACAGCTGCGCTTGGGACTTCTTTTTCTTTGAATTAAGCACTTCCAGCACAAATAGCGTATATATAAGTATGGGGCATTGAGTCCCCTTTTCTCTACTAAACCATGCTGAAAGCATATTTGGCTACTTTGGAAGCATTTTAGTTTGAAAGGAATCACATCATTACTTATATATGTGACCTAGACAGGGCCAATAGTTGGCACTCGGATGGACGAGCGTGAAGTTCATTTGATATTCGATATTGGACGTTTTTTTTTCAAAATGAACCAAAATCGATATTCCCATGTCTGGGATAAGGTCAGGGTTGGGAGAGCTCTGAACCAATCTGTGTAGTAAATCTGAACCAATCTGGTCAAATCTCGTCACTCTCGGCGCTCACAACAAATCTGAGCACTCAATCGCAGCCAATCGGAGTGGTTTCGGAGCGTTACCGTCCAGTGGACAATGGCCAAAAAGTTGCTTTCTTCATTTTTATATATCAACTAAAGCATCCAAATATTCACGAAAATAGCATGCTCACCTGTTACATATATAAGTATATGATCATTTAAAACTGACTTTTAACAAGAGTTTTGCATTGTTTTAACACAGGAATGTGCCTAAGTTTAAGATTGCATAGCGAGGTGTAATTCCCGACTTGGGGGCACAAATATTACCTTAAAAAAGATTTACTATATAATTTACACCATCATATTTGACACACTGGAATACACTCAAAGGGTAAGCAAAAATTAAATAGGGCGTAGTTTTTAAGAAAATGCTCATGTCGAAGGTCCTTAGCGTAACAGCGCACCCAGTGACAGATCTATAAGACAGCAGGTTATTCCTTCAGGTACGGGACTCATCCCATGAGAAACTGTAAGATGAATGCAATGCCGACAGTCGGGAAGGGAACCTCAGAAGAAGAGCTGCTTATAAGAGTGCGCTCTAACCACTGCGTCACAACACATGTGAATACATTTGCACACTATGAACCTTTAATCACCGAAGACCAGACACATTCAATACGTATATGTTAAATATCTCTGCTAAGACTATTAATAAATAATAATAATGATATTAAGAAAAAAATATATAGCCCTGAATACCAGATATATTGATATCTGTTCATAGCGCTTCTGCCAAAACTTAATTTGGGCCCTCATATCCATTTTTTCCATCAAAAGTGATGCCCGGATCAATTATCGACTTGGAGAGTGATATGATTGAGTCGCCCACCTTGACAGTGGTGTCTGGTCCAAATCCAGTGGTACTATACCCATCATTGCAGACTAACATCTCAGTCTTGTTATCATTAATTTTCATGGCTCTGATTTCATTTACACATTTTTCCAAATTTTGTTTGCTTAGTTCATGATTTCGAGTTGAGGTGTGATCAACAGGGATGTAAATCTGGGTGTCGTCAGCGTAGATGTGATAGTGTAGGTCATATCTCTCTAAAATGACTGTTAGGGGTGACATATAGAGTGTGAAGAGGATCGGTCCCAGAACAGATCCCTGGGGGACTCCGTATTTGATTGGTTTGGTGGTGGATCTGTTTCGGCCCACTTTTACACACTGTCTTCTATTTTGTAAATAAGACTTTAACCATGAGAGTGCATGACCATCACTAGAAATGGCAGACATAGGGATATAACTTTTTTACTATTAAGAATACATCTACAAATGATATGTGATCAAATGTCAACCTTCTTATGCTATTTTGATCAAATACTGCCAGTGACCTTTCAATGACCTTGAAAATAGAAAGCCTATTTCCACGAAATTATCTACATGTTTTATTATCCTATCATCTACATCTTACAAATACGAGCTCGTAGAGTCCTTATTCATCAAAATCTGTTCATAATTAACAATTTGAGAGCAATTTATAGTTTTGTTTAATACTAAGTTTTTTTTTTAATAATATTAAAATGCCTGCTTATTGGGGGTTAGTTTTTGAAAATATATAGAATACTGCACAGAAAAACACATTAATACTAAAAAGAAATTGAAAAAAAAGTCCGTCAATTTCAAGATTTATTATGAAGCTAAAATGATTAAAAATAGCTTAAATTGGTAGGGTTACAAAAGTGACAAATTGACAGACTTTAATTTGACCTCACATTTATTATTGAGATATTAGATAAATTCAATATTAATCTAATTTCAGAAAATAATGAGCAATAAGTTGCTCTTATCATAATAATACCTAAAAAAAAGAAGAAATATTTCCTGAAAAATAAGAGAAAATTAGTCAATGTAGAGTCAATTGGGGTATAACATTTTGATAATTTCTGAAGAAATTGCATTCTATGTGGTTGATTTGGTGAATGGAAGTCGAACACGGCCAATATTAGATGTCACTGAAAGTGCTCTGCAGGGTGCGTTCTGGACGTCCGCTCCTCCCACTGCTATAAACCCGTTACATGCGCTATATCACTCATTCTCGCTGATGCTCTGACTCCATACCTTGATTCCAGCCTGTTGTACAGAAGTTAATGGGCAATGGTATCAAATGCAGCAGAGATGTCTAGTAAAAGTAGAATTACCATTTTTGTATGGTCAATCTCCCTTAAAATGTCATTTTGGACTCTCAGGAGGGCTGTCTCTATACTATGGTATTCCTTATATGCTTATTGGAATTTGTCAGTTGCATATTGCATATGAGATATGATATCAGTTGATCAGCCACAGCTCTTTCCGTTAGCTTTGAGACATAACTGAGGTTTGAGACTGGTCTGTAATTCTTCTCGATGAACTCCAGGCCCAGTTTTTTTAATAGAGGATTAATTATTGCAATTTTCATATTCTCAGATACCTCAGAGTCCTTAAGTGATTTGTTTATAATGGCAGTGATGATTGGTTGAAGGTCGTCAATCAGATCATGAAGTAGCCAATATGGGATGTGGTCTAACTCACATGACTTATTCGATGCCTTCTTCACTAATCTACGCACATCATCAACCGTCATGAGTGTAAATTTGTCTTGGGTTGCTTGGGTTTAGTTGGTTGTAGATGAGGTATTTTTAGTGGTGTCACCTGGTGGAGAATTTATGGTTAAAGGGTGTTCATCAATAGTTTTCCAAATGGTATCAATTTTTTCCAGAAAATAATTGTTGAAATTTTCTGTAAGTGTTGTATCACTATCCGAGGCTTGCATCCATTGGTTTGTGCATGACCTTGTCTATGACCTTGAAAAGTTTCTTGGGGTCGTGTTTATTTTCTGTCACTAGTTTTGAGAAATGGATTGTGTGTTTTCAAAAGAGTGTTGTAGCTATTTCTCTGTGAGTTATATAATTCTTTATCTATCTGTTGACTAGTTTTTTTTCATTTTCCTCTCCAGACTTCTTTTCAGTGATCTTTCCTGTTTGATTTGATCATTCATCCATGGTGCCGGTTTACGCTTGGATACATTGGCAACCTTGATGGGGGCATGGTTATTAACTGTGGATGTTAGTTTTTCATCATAGAATTTTACCATATCCTTCTATTCCTTTATTCCATCTCCAAAGAGAAGTATATTCTCTTATGGAATCAAACTTATTATAATATTTGCCAAGATTTATTCAAATTTTTACATTAGTTGTTCACCATTTAAATACTATGCCATTTTTATATCGAGGTATATATAACACAAACATGTGTAAGAATGGCGCCAAAGACCAAAACCTATACTTGCATAATAAACCGTATTCGTAATATTTTTTTAATAACTTTATTCAAATATATATTACAGCATGGTATTGACAGATTAGTAAAATAATTACCTTCGTCTATAAATTTGTATCTGTGCTAGTTGTTTTTAATTGCCAAATATCCACAGAAAATAACATGATATAAGTAGTGATAGATTACTGAGTATTTAGTATTGGATTTGAAATATTTGGTTAGTACCACGGACTAGTATGTGGCAGGAGGAACTATCGTGGTCTATACGCTATCATTGTCAGTCTGATGTCCAAATGTATATAAAGAATACAAGTCAAATTGTAGTTCATACTTTAACCGTTTATACATTGTACTGTGTCATACTAGTGTAGTTATCATATACTATTCAATTACAACTTTAAAAACACATAAAATATAATCGGACATATTCCAAATATGAATAACATTCCATGTGAATGTGTCATTATTTGAATCCTTAAACTGTTGTATTATGTTAACATTTAAATTATTAATAATGATATCTACCTGATTCACAGGTATTTATATCCATACGCACACAATGTTTATATTTATGCATTTGATTTAAAAGTATATTTTATGAGTGTTCTTTCTATTAACAAATATGTTACGTGTTAGGTCCCCGAGATTTGGAGGCATATTTCTCCCAACTGTTGGTCGCCATTTTGAGCGCTTTCACAGCTTGGCTACCACTATCACAAATGAACACAATACGTGCGAATGCACCCATCAGAGTACTTTATTCAACTTTAAATCTTCCATGTTGGTTCAATTCCACAGACCTTCCTTTCAAAGTTTGATTTTTTTCTTGGGGTAGTTAAGCTTACGCAAGTGTGAGTAAATACAAATATTTCAAATACTTAAATCATCACGTCCACTTACATCGTCATGCGCAAAATAGTTATTTATCAACAGACTTTACTTTTGATCCTAATCAAATATTTCAATTTGACCAATCTGAATAAGTGGTGTTCTGATTAATAAAGTCTCGTTTTCTACATAAAGGGCTGTGACAATCAGAACATTAAATGCGTGTTTCCATCCTAGCAACATTAAAAACCATTTTCTACAATATACAGCCTTTCTGGGGCTGCATTTGATTTGATTTGATTTGATTTGATATGTTGGCCGCTCCACTTTTGTCTCGTGCATATTGTAGACTAACATATCTAATGCCGGAAGTTGCCGCGTACAGGAGTAGCATCCACTTAGGATGATAAGGACTTAGTGAAACTGTCTGTACGCCATAGTGCCAGGCTGATCGTCATCCCTGTCCTCGTAGAACAGGTACCTGCGGTCAGCGGGCATGTTGCTGTAGCCGGCCACGGAGCGCATAGTGTCCTCCTCCACCGGGGGACTCGGCAGGTACACAGAGGCAGCTTGCAGGGTGGCAAACTTCTGCTGAGGTCGCATCAGACCTGGTAAAGGCTCGTACGCCTGGTTCATATAGTTGTAGTGTGGCACTGGTAAAGGTACAGGTACTGGTTTCTGTTCTGTACTTCTGTGAAACAAAAGAAAAGTTGTTTTTTTGTAAATCTGCTTTTGGATAAGTGTCGCAATATTTAATCTATTCAAAGATATTGACACTTAACTCACAAATCGAGCTTCATTCATAACACATAACTTGAAAAAGTATTATGACCTTACCTGCAACACGAACACAGAAAAATGATAAATAAGCCCACAAGGACCAAGAAGATGACAACCCCAATGCTACCGCCAATGATATAGGGTGTGTTAGACTGCGGATCTGCAAACATACACAAAACATAAATTGTCATATCTAATTACTGATTATAATCCCTTCATTACTAACCAGAACTCCTTAATTACTGGTTAGAACCCCTTCATTACTGACCAGAACTCCTTCATTACTGGTCAGAACCCCTTCATTACTGGTCAGAAGCCCTTCATTACTGGTCAGAAGCCCTTCATAGTGACCATGTCCCATTGAGCCTTTAACTCTCCAAGTTGCTTCCATACCAAAGGCTTTCATTTCAAAATTTGGTGTTTTCTCTCAAGGGGATAACACGTCATGATATGTTTTTTGATGTGGTCGAGTTTATATATGAATCGGCACTTGTGGCTAGGTATGGATTAATTTGGATTGTGCTGATACCTTTTCTTATGTCACAATATTCTCCTTCCCAATAATCTGTGCATTCGCAGACTGAAAGGGATCTATCACATTTGGCTCCATTCTTACAGTAATCCCCATCACAAATATCTGAAATATAATCAGTATGTCTGTTACATTCTATTCGATAGAGAAAAGGGTTTGCTCAAAGTTAAGTTTGTTGTATTATAAACATACCATTGGTCATCAATGGTTTTTAAGCAAGCAAACTAAACCATTGATCAGTTTCAGAATGACAGAGGTTCACTTACGTGTGCATTTCTGGTTTTGGTTGGAACCAATGTATCCAGTCTTGCAAGAACAAGTGTATCCCACACCAATGGCTCCCTTCTCTTTAAGATTGATGCATGTCCCGTTGCCATCACAAGTGTGTGTACCTGATGTACATTCATTAGAACCTGCAATATCAATGTTAGTAATGATCCTTATTTTGTGGTCCTAAACAGATTCAACACAGTTTATAGGAGTCATGTGCATAAATAGGTTCCAAAACAAGACATTAATAAGCCTTCTAAGTTGGATAATAATATGTAGCTGATAATTTCTTACTGATGCATTTAGAGGAAGTATCAGCCCCATCTCCATTAGTAGTGGGGTCATCACCAGGACACAGTATACATGAGGTCTGCCATTTCTTGTCCTGATAATACCCATCTTGACACTGTGCACATTTACCAGTAGTCTCAACCACTCTGCTTCCAGGCTGACAGTCATCTGTTCATGCAAATTGATAATTAAAGATTTAGCTGTGCAGATATAGAATCATGATAATATTCATCAAAACTAAATTGGTCTTAAACATTTCTTTCATTCTGTGATCCTTAATCAGATACAAACTAACCCCAGATGCATCCATTTATAGATGTGGCTGAGTCAGATGGAGATGTTTTTCCCGATGGACAGGACTGACAGAAAAAGGTTTCTGCCTTATTACGGTATTCACCCTGTGGACATGCCTTACATATATTTGTGTTGAGGTCCAACTCTTTTCCTGACCCACACTCAGCTGAATTATAATTGCAAAGTATTACTGCATAGGCCATCCACTATGTAGGAGTTTTATTCAATAATATAACAATGAAATCTATCAAATGTAGTACAATACAAGATTAGATAAACCTTTAAGTTTGAATACAAATTCCATGTTATGACTCAATACAAATTCCATGTTTGACTCAATGCAAAGCACATGATAATCAATGCATAAAGCGTTTTCTTCTGTTAAAACAACCATGTATGGATCTGAGCTCAAAGAATTTTCATTAATCATTGAAAAACACAAAGGACTGGGATAAATCATTCATCAAAATTATTAGAAATTTTTGTCCAAGATATGCAATAAAAATAATATGAAAGGAGATACTGACTGACACAATCAGACTGGGCATCAGATCCTGGACTAACTGTAGTCTTGCCACTTCCACATGATGAACAGGACAACTGCCATTTTTTGTCAGTGTATGTGCCACGATCACATTGTTTGCATGTGTTACTATCAACATGCAAATACTCTCCAGCAGTGCAATTAGCTGTAGTGTAAAACATTCAATATTTGTATAAGCATTTCACATATTTTTCATGTTTCTAATGTCAACAGTTTATTTTATGATCAGTGCTAACACTTGTTGATATGTTTTGTAAAATAAAGGAAAGCTTTCCATGTGAATGTGAATAAGAAAAAGGTATCACTGATAATAATAACAGGCTGTTGTATAGTGCATAGAATGGTATAGATTGAATGTTTACCAATGGTACATGCAGCATCTGTGATGGCACCAGCACCTGGAGTTATCAGTCCATTCAGGCAGATTACACATACATCCTCTATGCCTTTTTTTCTGTAAAAGCCAACTGAACATTGCTGACAGCTAGATGAACCAAAGTCATACTCCTGTCCATCTGCGCAGTTCTCTGCAATAAAATAATGCATCATATCTTGAAAGAATTTTTATCGTTTTTATTTTGGCTGTTGCAATTTATTTTTCACTGAATCTATACTTTGAATTTCTCCATGTGAGACATGAAGGAAAAAACCAGAAATTGACTACGTACTGACACAATCACTGAGGGCTTTTTTGCCATCGCCAATTGTTGTTTTTGGTTGTCCCTCATCATCGTTAGGGCATGTTTCACAATAAGACATGCGGCTCAAAGGCTGGTACTTTCCACGTGGGCAGGGATCACATACTAATCCATTTTCCATAAAACCAGGCAGACACTCATCTGCAATTAATTACAGATTAATGCTTGATGATATATATTGCATTTTACACCTGCTATAGCGATAATATTATCATCACCAAATATTTGTGGTTGCTATCTCCAAATTTTAATTGCCTTAATTTTTTACCTAAACATTGTTTTACCTTTGTTACACATTGCTATGTCTTTTGCCCCAATATCTTGTGTAATTTTGCCATCAGGACATTTTTGGCAGGCAGAGGCACCCTGCGCACTTTTGTGGTATCCTATCTTACACTTGGTGCAGTTACCCCCAACATCTTCATATCCAGGTGCACAATCCACTGTCAAAAACAATCAATATGAAAGGTTTAACCAGACATTTTCAATAACCATGCTTTGTTACCTAATAGTTATTGTCTTATTTTGATGCATTTGATTAATCCAAATAAAATCAGATGCATGATGATACTCACATCTGCATTTGGAAATATCGCCAGCTCCTTTTTCATCAGTTGTAGTCTGTGGGGGACAAGGCTTGCAGTTTGTTTGCCATTTTTCATTTTGATATTCTCCTTTTTCACATTTTTGGCATTTATTGTTACCATCCCTGTATTCACCCTCTATGCAATTAGCTGTAAGTACAACGACAGGAATGTGTGTTCAATTTCCTTTTTGAAAATATTTATATTTCTCCATCCTCCAAATATCAAATAACCTGGCTGTAAATCTCGCCTGCTGAACAATGTTGACTGCTGAAGATGTGTGATTATGAAAATCTAATCCAGAACCCCCAAAAGACACACTACTACTCTTGCGGGAAATGTTCATGGTTTGTAGTGCCACCATCTCAAACTTGCTATACGAGAGTACGAATCACAGAATGACATGTATACTAAAATTTCTGACATATACACACCAGCCCTTGTCGTCTCTGATCAATATGTATGCAATTTCTTTATAATATAATCTATATTATTACATATATTTATTATTACTCTAAGAGTTGCATATTAAAATATTTAACATTCATCATATGCATTGTAATGCAAGTGTGATGATAGGCAGACAATTCCTGAGACTCCACCTCATGTTTATAAGATTTAAGAGTATATGTTAATCAAAGAGACCTATCTGTCATAAATTACCTTCATCACATTGGCTTGCTTTTGTTGACCCCTCTCCAGGTGTTACAAAAGCCTCTGGACATTGTGTGCAGTTTCCAAATTCATAAATGTCATTATCCTTGAAGAAGCCCTTCTCACAAGGCTTGCATGTACCACTTGCCCCATAATATTTGCCGCTTGCACAGTATACTAGAAAATATTGTAATTTTACATAGAAATGAATTTGGCTGCTATATAATTAATCTAATGAAATTTTTAGGGATAACATGTACTTTAGATAAATATGACTGTTATTTATCATTAATATGATTGATATCACTACCTATTCAAATGTATTGTTAAATGGGTTTGCATATAACATTGCTTTAACATGAGATCAAAAACATATAAAATGTAAACATTTTAAGGGGCAATTGAGTGTAGATATCTGTTCATTTATATATTCAATTATCAATATTGATGGAAGGCTGGAAACATTTTTTATTACCTTTGCATAGGGCCGTATCATTTGCACCGTTCCTTTCTGTACTTGATCCAGTTGAACACATCTTACATTTGGCTTTATTTGCTTCTGGCTGATAAGTTCCTCTTGGGCACAAATCACATCCATTGTTGTCTTTATTTGGCTGGCTTCCAGCAGGGCAACCATCTTTTGTTTAAATCATATGTTAATTTGCATTATCCAAGTAGCAAATATCCAATTTTCTCATTTCTAAATGAGCAATAGTTAGTCTTGAAATCTCCACAACTATTTGTACCCATACACAATAAATTGGAAGTGAAAGTTAAAATGGAATTCAAGTTATATCAAGTTATAGCAAAGATTATATCATTTAGTACTTAATAAAATAAAAGGCCTATATTATAAGAAATGAATTAATGTTAAAATATATTTTAAAAATAACAAATAAGATCATTATTGTAGCATATAAATGAGATCAACATTTCTCAAATAGTCCAATATCTGCCAGAGGTTCACATTGAGCACTTAGGTTAAGATAACTATTTATTGAAGAAATGTGAATATTGTCTCTATTATCTTTATCATACTTCATTATACTAGCCCCAATGGCATATTTGGTAGAGCAAATGTATCTATGCATGCACCGAAACCAGGTGTGTTGTTATCTGTACTTTTGTGAACTCTAAGGTATGAAGAATATGTAATCAAAGTATCTTGATATACTGCTGATGATGAATAAGCCAATAGCTTTTAGACATTCCTGGCTGGCACATAATCTTGATTTCAGGATGGAATTATGGTAGCCAAGGTTGATATAAAATTTGTTATGTGAGAGAAATGTTCAGTCTTTTTCCAATACTTAATTGTATGTTTTTTGTGTTTGTATTTGTGTGATCAAAGCAGATTGCATTATAGAAGGAATAATCTCAGCATTTCTCATTGATATTTTCCTTGAAGCAATCAGGTTCTATCCTATTGTAAAATTGGAAGGCATCGTGATATATTCAGGCCAAAAAAATATATCCAATTTATATCTGGTTCTTCATGCAGCATTTGGATTGGTCTAATTTGGAGACTTTCTAACTATATTAATAAATTGAAAGATAATCAATAACATAGTTGAAACTTTTTGTTCCAAGCATTCTGAATATTTTGTAAAAGTTCATATTAATATAATACTTACAAATTGTGCATTTCTTTATATCATCAGCTCCAACTTCTTCTGTGACCTTTCCAGCATTACACTTCGAACATTTGTCCCCTGGTACATCATTGGGCTTATAAAAGCCGATCAGACAATCTCTGCATGTCTCAGGGCTGTTCGGATCTTCTTCCTTTCCAGCTGGGCAGAAGTCTAAAAACAACATTGACCATTCCTAACGTATGTTAGATGTTAAATTGTAAGAATATTCAAGGTAAAACTGGTCTTTTAGTTAAGAGCTTCCTTGTGGCAGATGTCAAAAAGGGTCAAAATGGGGTCCTAAGGAATTGTAAATTTACAGTGTAAAAATGTTTTAATTTAATAAAGATATATCAATATCTTTGCACTGATATACTTGAAAGAATCGATCTGAAAACAAATGCATGTGTTGCAAAATGATATTTTAATCTTGATGTTCCTTGGAAATGATTTGGCTATAAATGAGATAACAAGTAAATTAGTTCTGCAGATTACTTAACAGAGAAAGGCTCTTTTTGTTTTGGTCACAAGAAAATTTACTGTGATCCGGCAACAGATCTTTTCTTTTTTATGTTCTTAAGTCTGGAAATAAAAGGGGTGTTTGGCAATTAGGTATATGATAGCAATTGCAACAAAGATTTCACCACAGTCTAAAGTGTATACTTTGCCTCTATGTTTCCCTTTGTTTAAGGACAAAAATAATAATCTGTTTTACTAGGAAATGTTAAGAACATTAGAAATCCTCATTTCTCTGGTCCTACAACCTACAAAACGTTTTCTATCTAACATTCCTACTTTCTGAAACAGATATTTGAGTAGTTATGTTTAACTAAGCCTCTTATTTCTAGTTGAAATAATATCAAATCATTAAGTCTATCAATATCAATTTCATCTTACTCGGGCATAATATATTATTATTTCATTGCAAAAGTACCTGTTTGAGTGTAGTGTGTGACCACTGGAAAGTATCGGTGACAAGGGTTCTATTCTAAACAGCTCAACAGTTTTTCTTTTTGAAAACATTATATTTTGGTGTAAAAATGAAGTACTTCTAAAAAGACACTCACCACAAATCAGTCATAAATGGCTTAATATGATTTACAGGCAGATTTCAATTAGTTTATTCATGATCAATTCACTTTGGTATGGCTGAGATAATAAATAGTGGTATGATTCAAGAATCAGATGTAACTGGAAGATTAATGATGCAAACTTACACAAGCACTTATCCAGGTTATTTGCACCTTTTGTCACAGTTCTGAATCCTGCAGGACATGGTTTGCAAGAATATTGAAGAGGATTTGGCTGGTATTTTCCTATTTCACACTCCTCACATCCAGACAAATCATTTTTGATGTAGTGCCCAGCAGAACAGTCAGCTACAACAAAAACACTTGTTCAAATAACCTTTCATCCATAAACAATAACAATTTTTCTCGAGACAAGTCATTTAGCTCCTTTATCCTTTGTTCATAATGATAATCAGATAATCACTCCAACAGCAGCTCACAGGAACAAAAAGTACTAAAGTTACCATAAACATCCAAAGCATATCCGCTTTCAGTAGTTTCATTATGAAATGCTTGGTAAATCATAAGCTTTTATGAATAAATATTGTACGTACGTATATCACATTCAATTTCTGAGATGGCTCCATTCAATTTACTAGTAGATTTGCCAGCTGGGCATGGCTGACATGACTCATGTATGCCAGCTGTTCTGTATGTCCCTTGAGTGCAGTTGGTACACACACCCCCATCTGATAGCTCTGTTCCAGATTCACAAATATCTGCAGTAGTATGAATTACATGTACAAGCTCTGATGCATGAACTATAATTCACTTGTCACTGCCATTTTAAAAAGTGGCACACATGTAACAATTATTTATGAAACAAAATTTGGACCTATTTGGAGTATTTACTAAAGGAAATGTGGTATACTGTAAGCCTTTTTGATTTAAACTGACTTCATCATTATGCAATCCTTTGACAATATTTGATCTCCAAAAATTAAGTGTCATTTTGAGTAATACAGTGTGATAACAAACAGTAAGAGCATAAACTTACTAAAGCAATCACTTTCCGGAAGTGTGCCTTCTCCAGAGGTAGTTTTCTGTGCTGAACATGGGAAACAGAAAAACTGGCCTGCTTCAGGTTGGTAAAATCCTACTTTACATTTTACACATGCACTTCCATCATAAAATTGTCCAGCTGGACAATTTGCTGAAGATGAACAAAAAAGTAAAGCTCAAATACAGACATAATTCTTTAAAAGGATACAATGAGGGGTTAGAAATGAAATATGTATTAAAGTGATTTGGGCCATTTCAAAAAGGCATTAATTGAATTTGAGCTTTGCCACAATCACTTATAAAATTAAACACAATGTGTTTAATGTAAATGTTGATGTATCAGAAATGTCTTTACAAAAGACTGATGTATAAAGCGTATTATGTTTTGGCTTTAAGTGTCCCAAAGATGAACGTCATCAGTATGTGTGCTCTACACATGTGCCTGTGATAATCATGTAACATACTGTGAAGCTTTCCAAATATCAAATATTTGATCCTATATACATTCACACACTTCATCCATATATACAAGCACAAACACACACACACACATTTTACATTGAATTGACTTCGTTTGACAAATTTATCTGATTGAGAAACCAAATGATAAAATTACTTTTGCACAATGACTGTGTCTTGGTTCCTTTGAGTTGTGTTGTGAGCCCACTCCCACAAGAAATGCATTCAGTCTGTTTTGATTTATCTTGGTATTTTCCAATGGGACATGGTATACAGATGCCATTCACAACATCATGATACTCTCCAGGGTTGCATCCAACTGAAAAATAAAAGAGATATTCATTCAATTAACTAAGGCAATTGCAACTTTTACCAAGAACATGATATATTAATCATGTTCAGAAGATTTTTTCTTGTATCTTTTAATGATTAGCTTTGGGATATAAATGGTTAAATCTCAAGATTTGGTTTGACGTGGCTCAATAATTTAGGTGCAATATCACCTTTTTGGGAGCTCCTGCGCCTGTTCTTTTTATGATATTGACAATATATAAAATGTTTTCAAAAGAATTGCAAAGTTTAAATAACTTATTTGTGTTTTCCATTTCAAATTTGATAATTGTTTATGGATTAGAAGTTTAAAAACATCTACTTCAACCTGTCTGCAATATCACTATGTATATTATCTAGCTGTGTATACTATATATGTAATATCTTTCTTGTGATTTAGTTGGATTGTAACCCAATGTCACTATTATATTTTCTACCTGTGCATATTACACACACTCGTTCTTTTATTCGTTCTTTTTGTGCAATTTACACTTTTATTCTTTTAATAACATTTTTATTCTTTTAAAAACATTTATTCATCTTGGGATGTCTGAACCTGAACGTATCGTGAAAGTGATATTTGTTCACTTACCACAGACACCATTAACCAGTACCTGGTCAGCTAGGCAACTGGCTGCTTTTGTTATGGTTACAGTATCAAGATCAGGCTCACCACCAATCACTCCATCCTGGGGAAGAACACAATAATAATGTCAATGGCTACTTGTAGATTATCACTAATAAGCAGTAAAACACAAAATACTTTATAAATACTTAATATACAATATATGAAGACATCTGTAAGAATAAACATCAAGATTATGTATGTTGTACGGAAAACAAACTTATCCATTTTTTAGTTCTGAGGATATTGAGATATTTCTTAGGAATTTCATCTTTATTGCTGATTCAAATTAGCCCTTTCAAATGAAAAATGGTGAAGCTGTCATGTTATTGTAATATTTCAAGAAGTCAATATAATACCAAAGGCATAATGGAGACTTCCAGCATTCTGAATCATACACTTTCTGAATCTCTTTTATTAATTATGCCTGAAGATAAATACATTGTGTGCACTTACTAAGACAAGCATATCATCATCAAATATCTCTTGCTCCAGAATGGATTGTGGAGTGTCTTTATCACCATTAGCATTGTACAACTCAACCCTGAAATACAGTGGTAAATTTGATTATTACATGGGATTATGTGTAATTCTCATCAATATATACTGAGTTTCTAGCCCCCGCCTCATGTTCTCCTGTATGAACCCTTACAGCATACAAAGGTTAATAAAAGATAATAACAGTCAACAATATATAATGATCATGATAATGGGTAGCAGTACTCACTGAACATTTGGGAGAGTGATCTTAACTTCAGCACCAGATGTTGCCCGCTTTCGTCGTTTGCCACTTGTCAAACATGTTGTTTTGATGTCAATGCCACTGCAGTCACTTATTGCACAAAATCCACCTTTTGGATTGGCAAGAGTTACCCCCCATAACTCATTCAATTTTGTTATTTCTGTCCTTATTGGAGATTTGAAACCACCTATTCCTACTGCTGTTGAGCAAGCCGTTACAGATGGGTAGTTTATGGTCACTATTAGAGTCAGTGGATTATTTACGGAAGCTGCAAACATGTTTATCTCAATTAAATACTTAATTGTAGAATCAACTGAAGGAAATTACTACTGTAACAGCATCTTGTTACGTCACATTTTCCTACTCTAACATAGCACATGTACATAATGCAAGTCAAGAAACTGGAAGAAGGAAACTAATGTTTCCTTTGGTGATCTTCATTGTGCCAAATCCTTTAATTCTCGAAACTGTATTTCTGTAATATTTGTAAAATGTGATGATATGGTTTAATACAACCAAGATATATTAATGATTATGAATATTATATAATAAAAACTCACGTCCACAGCTTGGAAATTCATAGTTTAGATAAAAATTTTCATAGTTGAAGGCTCCAAGAGGTCCACATGTTTGTATTTTAGGCATGGGAAGACTGAATGCCTTGTTTGGACCACATGACGTTGTACAAGATTTCCAAGACTTTGAAGGATTACAAGTCACACTGCCACCATGTGGAGGTGCTGGATTTGGACAGTCAGTCTCTGAAAATTGTTATTCAATTTATTGGATATTTAGAGTTGTATTTATAAATGATGAATATTGGAAAGATTGATGACGTAAAATTTGAATATAATATGCCATTTGATTTTATACAAGTGAGTGAATAAATTGATAAATTAAGCATAATCATTTAAGCAAAGAAATAGAGTACCTCTGACATATATGTCAAATGAACATGTTGCAAACTGTCCTTTTTCCTCTGCCACATATATATTGGTGTATCTGCCCCAAGTCCTGACTTGAGCTACAAAAATATAACTTGTTCAAAAAGAAATTTTAAAAATATCTCTTGACCCAGCCTGTTATAAGCAATACCAGCTTTCCCCCTATCAAAATGGGATTTATTATAAAGAATATAAAAATTAATTAAACTTGTGTATTGTACACCATATATAAATATATCATATTATAGGTATCATTGTATAAATAGAAAATGTTAATTTATAATGTTCATAATACATTATGAATAAGAATTTACAGCTAAACACAGCTGTATTAGTAGTTTGAAACCTTCACAAGAGCATCTATACATACCATTTTTAAACACTGGTACTGGATTAGTAGATGTTCCAGTGGATTGTGGTTCGTCCCACTCTACTAATGTCAACCGTTTACCATTTGTTGTGAATACTGTTTCTGGGCAGGTTTCAAAAACTGGAGCAGGAGCTGTGTGCAAAATAGATTATTCATTTATATAGACTTTAATTGACTCATATAAACTTATCAAGATATAAAGCCATTACCGGAAAGTAAAATATATTCAATATTTACCTGGAGGTGTGCTGCTGCCTGATGAACTGACTGTGCTTGGCACAACAACTGATGCTCCATCATTTAACAGATAATCTGTCCATTGGCTCATCATACCATTATTGATTGTATTTGGAACTGTGCCACCTTTCTGAGACAAACCTGATATCTCTGTATCTGTCAAAACTCGGTTCCATACTTGAACTCCTGAAACATATCCATAGAATCCCTCTGATGTGCTTTGGTCTGTGGCTGTGTATGCTCCAAGTGTGATCAATCCACTGAAAAGCACCAAAATATGAAATATCCAATATCAAAATATTTTACTGATATATCTGAAGAACATCAAAACTATATTATGGTAACGATTTATGATATAATATCATGATACAAGGATGATTTGTTTTGCCTGTATCTTGGAGTAATTACACCAAGCTTGTATTAAGATGTATGAAGAAACCTTTTTGCCATGACAAGGTACAATTAAAAAATAACACCTGAATTTTATTTAACAATATATTTATTTTTTGTAACTTTCAAATATTATTTACATATTTAACTATGCTATGGTTTTTATATTTATAATATCTCAAGTTAAAATGATAGTTTCAGTGATAAATAGTGGAAAGTATATTTAATTTAGAAGGTTAATGGTTAATAATTCCTGACTTACAAAGGTTTTAGGGTCCAGGCACTATCTTCAGTGCCATATGTCTCAATTTCACCAACTTTAACGGTGTTGATGATAATTCTCAGCTGCCTTGTAAGAGATTCATAAGTGACCATAGTGTAATGCCACACTCCATCATTCATCTCATATCGCTCACCACGAGATCCAAGCAGCTCAGAAGAAGCTGCATATCCACGGAAATAAGCATTAATCATGCTTTCATCAATTGTCAATGCTATCTTACTTGGAGAAATTATATATCGGTCACTGGAAAAAAATTATAAGAAATAATTCTATAGACATGCTACAACAAATATTATAAATTAAATTCATATATTTTCTGATTTATATAGCTGAGACATTTGTTCATATTTACTCCAGTTCACGTAGGGTTAGATATGTGCCATTGTCACCCTGATTACGGTACTTCACCCATAAACCAATACTGAAGCTTGAAGTGTTCAGATTAAAGGCATAAGCTTGGTTGGCACCACTAGATTTGGAAGGAAAATACACGTCATAGTCGGTGTCAATATCTGAAAAAAAATAAAACAAAATATAAAGTAGTCATGGAAATTATTTCAGTGGCTGTGGAGAAAAGATACGCGTCTAAAGTATTATAAGGCTTACCTTTGGTGCAACCATCTCCTGTTTTGCCTGGAGGACAATCACAGTAATATGTGGAGATTGCATCCACACAGGTTCCAGAACCACAGTTCTTCCCAGCACAATCATCCTTACTTTTATCACACAACAAACCTTCAAAATCTGTAATGTAATGTTCATTATTAGCAAATGCTGGCACTAGTATTCTTGTAATAGTCATGACATATAATTAGAGCCACTTTTGTAAACGAGCCAGTCACATTTACGCATTTTTCAATATAGTTTAAATATAAGCATGATAACTTTGAACAAAAAATGTATTGACCATATTTGGCCACACTCAGTTGTTGTATTGATCTCTCTTACCGCATATTATTGGCAAGAAACAATCCTATGTGGCCTTATTAGGATACATAAATGCTCGACCAAATGGATGTTGGTCTCCAACTCATTATGTGGTGGGACCTTGAGAGATTTTGATGCAATATTCAACCAATTGTTTTCAATGCTTTCATAAATTGGCTACAGCTGTCACAAATGAAGCTTTTGAAGCTGAAATAATACATGTGCATGCATTCACAGCTCTCTCCTATTCAAATTTGTAATCCCCATAACAACTTGCTACTCATGTGTTTCACCTCCTAAGTCAGGTATATTCAAACATGTGATGACTTGAATTTATATTGTCTGATCAAAATCGTCCGAGGAAATCAATCAAATATTTAATGATTAAGATAATTCTACAAGCACACAAAATCTCCTCCGAAAATACCCACCGAAAATACCATTTTGCCTGAGTCTGAATTTGACAAAATTATTTGAAAATGATTCTTGTAATAATGTGGGATGTCCTTGGCATTTAAATCTATAAATGAACTATCTATTATATTTAAGTTATTTCTTGACTCTTGCTATCCATGCAATGCTTTCACCGAGGCTGGATTGTACTTCAGGTTCAAAAAAGCAGGTGCAAATCTGTGTTCAAAAGCCCTGAAATTGGGGTTGTATAAAACATGAATAACTTGCTTCAAAAGAAAGATTTCTGGGTTTGAGTTTTGAACACCGATTTTGACCTCCATATCTTAATCAGATCAATAATATTATGGTCATATGTCATCTCCATATAATCACATGAATACTTTCATTGTATTTATGTCATCTTAACAGGAAACTGACAGAAATCAGTCAGAAAGTCTGTCATGCACAAATAGCAATCCTGAAACAGTCATGATGATTGTGTGACCTATTATTTTTTATATGCTAAAGACTATTAATTTCATATCGATCAAGTAAAGTTAAAATATGTTTATTATTAGTTTAATCTGGTGTTTCATTTTGATGCAAAACAAGGTTTATTGCAAGACTATTTGAAAACGCCCTATAAAGCTACAAAACCAGCATTACCTGACCTTACAGGTATTATGCACACACATGTACAAAATACTAGTAAAATCTTCTATAGCGGATGCGTGTCTTTTTCATTAAATGAACCAAAATCATATGCATGTAGCCTTGAGAAGGGCGTTTGGTTTTATCTATTTGGCCATCCAGATCTGGTTTCATCTTTTAAATATTTTAAAATGAAATATCAAATATATATAGAGATGCTCAATTAACTAAACATACCTGCCACTTGTCAGAAAGGAACCATTGTATCGATATTTATGGTAAGATGATATTTGAGATGATGAAGGGGAATATTGATTAAATTCAAATATACACTGAATTATAAGAAATTATAAACATAATATGATACTCATGTTATTTAACAACTTAACATGTCTTAATAGATGGAGATGACTCACCATAGAGTCTAAGAAATGAAAATGCATTAAGATTATTGTTGGGTTCACCAGTTGTTGCTTCTTTGTTGGCCCCATTGTCCAGCTTAATTGTTAGCTTAAGACACCACGTTTTCTGTGATATGGGGTATTATAAGGTGTGATAGTTATTGATTATGCAGCATCAGCGAGAATGAGTGACATAGCGCATGTAACGGGTTTATAGCAGTGGGAGGAGTGGATGTCCAGAAAGCACCCTGCACAGCACTTTCAGTGACATGTAATATTGGCTGTGTTCAACTTCCATTCTCCAAATCATCCACACAGAATGCCATTTTTTCAAAGATTATCAAAAAAATAGAATTTAAAGGAAATGGGCATAACATTTTCCAAAAGTGATTATAGGCCAAAATAAAAGGGATTATAGGCCATTTTAATGATTGGCCACTTTTAGTGATGTGTTTCATAGACATATTCATAAAAGGATTTCACTAACTTCCTCATATTGTTGAAAAAAATTAAATACGTGAAATTTTTTAGAAATACATCAGCTACCCAATTGACTCTACATTCAATATATTTTTTATTATATTTTTTTCAATAATTTCTATTCATACTAATTTTCTCATATTTTTCAGGGAATATTTCTTCTTTTTTAGGTATTATTATGATGAGAGCAACTTATTGCTGATTATTTTCTGAAATTAGATTAATATTTATTTCATCTAATACCTCAAAAATAAATGTGAGGTCAAATTAAAGTCCGTCAATTTGTCACTTTTGTTACCCTACCGATTTAAGCTATTTTTAATCATTTTAGCTTCATAATAAATCTTGAAATTGACGGACTTTTTTTTCAATTTCTTTTTAGTATCAATGTGTTTTCTGTGCAGTATTCTATATATTTTCATAAACTAACCCCCAATAAGCTGGCACTTTTTATATTATTAAAAAAAAATTAGTATTATAGTATTTTCCTCTGTTTTCCCTTATAGATTGACCACAAAACTATAAATTGCTCTCAAATTGTTAATTATGAACAGATTTTGATGAATAAGGACTCTACGAGCTTGTATTTGAAAGATGTAGATGATAGGATAATAAAACATGTAGATAATTTCGTGGAAATAGGCTTTCTATTTTCAAGGTCATTGAAAGGTCACTTCAAGGTCACTGGCAATATTTGATCAAAATAGCCTAAGAAGGTTGACATTCGATCACATATCATTTGTAGATGTATATTGAGTAGTAAAAAAGTTATATACCTATGTCTGCCATTTCTAGTGATGAGTGTTTATCGTTATTTATGTATTCATACCAACATGGATTACAAAGTTTTTGTTTAATGTATGTTTTGCACTTATCATTTATCAGCACATGCTTTATTCAATCATTTATCATTTCACTAAAAAGATTTGTTATCACTCACAGGTTTATTGTACTCATTTTCAATAAATGAATGCATGTGGGGCTCATTAAAGGCACATTTAGGTCACACTGTATGTTGATGTCATGTCCAGAAACTAGTGTCGGGGTAAAAGAGTAATTTGAGGAAACATACAATGACTTTACAGTTACAGTAACAAATCATAGTACAATTATTTATCAAGTATATGATTAATGATAAACAATATAGAAAAAACAAACAGTTCAAGTAATATATAAGGTCATTCTTTGTCCAACTAACTGTATTTCGATTTTCAGAGCATTGTGTCACAAGTCTGTGACAATAAAGTCAATGATGTCATGAATATCACCAATCCATCAATGAAATATAGATATAAAGGTGCGTACAGAATCGTCTGCAAGTCATCGGTATTCAAAAAAATCTGGTTGTGAATTGATTGGCAGGGAATAAATGCTTACTGAAATAGATTATGTTTTGTTCTGACAGCTACATTGATTGGTCAGAGGTCAGACACCTGATCCATAGTTATAACCCGATGTTGGTAAATTTGGATTAGATGTTTTTGTTTTTTTTCTGGTGAGCAAGAAGAGTATTTATGACAAGGGAAATTCCCAACTTCAAATGAGACCAACATAAAAAGAACAAGGCAATGACTGCAGAGGTAGTAAAAAGACTAATCAACAAGCAATACTCCCGATACAATGCAGAGTACTAAAGATATAGTGACCAGTGCTCTGTTTTGCATCGACTTTGAACGATTGAGATAGAATCCAATGTCTAATCACAGTGCGTTTCCATGTGCAGTTCACTTTCATCCCAGTATATTTTACAACTACTTGCTGAAATGTCTTCATACATAATATTCATTTTCTAAAATGGCTCAAAGTAAAAAGCATTCTGCTCTCCATATATGTGTTATATCACATGTTTACATACCGTATTCGCATTTGCATTTGAAGCTATCTTTTGTACTGAGACATTTGCCAACACCACAGGCTCCTGGAGTGGAACAATAATCCCTGGCAATTTCACATCCCTCTCCAATATGCTCTGTTAAACAAAAGCATTTAATCGTATTCAGCACCATTTCTGTTAACTTAACAATAGTTAAAGATTCTCATGTTGATGATTTTGCAAATAGATTGCGTTAGCCAAACTGTTAAAATCTGATTTCAAATTGGGACACTTACTGAGATCGTCACACTTGCAGGTTGCTGTGAGATTTTTAAACGCACTGCATTCACTGTCAGGTGGAATGCAAGGATTAGAGTCGACACATGGGCTTGACACAGAGGAGCAGTTCTTGCCAAAGTATGGCGAAATACACCTACAAGAAATGAGCCATATTCATAATTGCATAAATTTGAGTTTGGGAACAATATATAATTAGTATTTTTATTTAGAATAGAGTATTTATGACACACAATGACATACTCGCAGAAATAGGTCTCAGCCAAGTTAACGCAGATTGAGCCGCTCTCGCAATGGTTTGGTTTGCAGTGATCTATCACTTGATCACAACGCTTTCCTGTCCAATTGTCATCACATTCACACTTGAAATCGCCCACTAAGTTTTTGCATTTACCATTGACACATGGATTTATACCACATTCATCTATATCCTCCTAAAATAATGAATAATTGTTTGTTCAACATATATCATGTGTAAAATTATATTCATTCACAATTGAATAAAATGATTCATAGATGTCTTGTAAAAATATCTTATCAGCTTATCAATATTAAAACAGTATCAAAAGTGACAGAATACTCACTGAGCAGTTTTTTCCAGTGTATCCTAGATTGCAGACACAGAGGAAGTCAGCAACCAGATCTTGACAAGAGGCTTTACCATTGGGGTCACAAGGGTCAGGATTATTACAGTCATCTATATTGTTTCCACAATCTGAACCATCAAACCCCAGTGTACAGTTACATGTAAATGTGTTGTCACCATCTATGCATGTGCCTCCATTCTTACACCCATTGAGATTAAGGGCACAATCATCAATATTATGCTGACATCTATGGCATAAAATGAATAAGAATACATTTATGGATAGAATTGATCACTTATAACATAAAATCCAAAATTAATAGCGATTGGCAGTATTTGATCAACATCTTTACAAGACATTTGCTGCTTAGGCTTAGATTGCCTAAAATAAAGGAATGCATACGTCTAAATGGGCCATTTAGATGTATGCAATGGAATGCTAATTACTTTGATAATTTAGAGGGCACCAAATCCTGGTGAGAATTTGTGTGAAAATTTGTACATCACGTTTATCAAATAGCACACAGATCTGCTAGCATGACCAACAATCATATGTATCAAGAGGCTACGATTATCATTGAAAGTCATTAATGATTTAACAAACCTTAATGATTTAACAAATCATAACCTGGCTCATTGCAAGAAATACACTCTCTTATAACTTTGCTAATATTGGTTTAATACATGTCACAATACGCCTATCCTCCCTCATAAATTTATATGGGCCTAGTTTGATGGGAAAATTCGATAGATACTTAAGCATATGTATCATTCTGTAAATGCATTGAGAAATGAGTCTCGAATCACCAGCCATCATTAACCTCTTTTACTGATTTGTCAGCTATGAAGTAAATTCAAATCTTTTATTTATCATATTTTGCGGTTGCTAACCTGTGGCCTTTGAATCCTGTTTTACAGTTGCAGGTATATTCCCCACCTGCTGCTGGGATGCAGGTGCCACTGTTGAGACAGGGGTCTGGACTACATGGATTTAATTGCGGGCATGAGGTTCTGTCAACAGCTACAAAGATGAATGAATGTTAGAAAAAAGTTTATGCTTTATGGATAAACCTGTTATTATATCCATTAAACCTGAAATGCATTATTACTGACAAGAGTAAACATTCAAACTCCTTAAGTCAAACTGCAGTTGAGCAGTTGAAGCAAATTGGAACAAATTAACTTTGTATATCATGCTTTCACTAAATCAAGCTGAATACTTACTTGTAATATTTTCTATAAAATCACCGGTTCTGTCTATATTTTTGGCCCCTTAAATTAAATTAAAAACACAATTAATATCAAAATATGACAAAAACAGTATATTATATATTTCATACTTGTGCTTTGCATGGTAGGTTACATGATAGGACACGTTAAATCAAAAGCAACAGTATATATGTTAAGGATGCCATACTGATGTCCTGATCTGTTTATTAATGCTAAACACTTAACAATATATTAGACTAGATAGAACTTACTTCCTGATCATTTTTTATTTCTCATGTCTGTGATAGTGTCATCTTTTTTATGGCTGTACATCTTAGGTTAAACATTCGTTTGAATAATTATTCGAAAAATGCTTACGTTCAAAGCCGGGATTGCAAATGCAAAAATGACTGTTTGTGACGTAATCATCCACACATATTCCGGAGTCGCCACATTCCCGGGGAGTTTTAATACATTGCGGTACCCTCACTTCACAATCCTTGCCAGAATATGGACAATTCTTACTACATGTGTAGCTGTTGACACCGTCCTCACATACAGACCCATACATGCATGGATTGCTAGCACAATCATCTGGAAAAATAAATGACTCTATTATTGTCCTTTCTTAAAATCATGTGTAATCACTACATTAAGATACGCTAAACTGCTCACTTATATAAACATCGTTTAATTTTTTGCTCTCACTGGAATTTGCTACTCAGGTAGTATTCAATTACTACCCCTGCAGTCATTGCCCTGTTTATGATTTCATTCAAAGTTTGGAAATCCCTGAGCCATATATACTTGCCTTGCTCACAAACATATCATCAAATCTGAATTAGGTCATAAACTGTAACCAGATGTATATACGGACCAATCAGTACAACTGGCAGTTCAAAACATTTCTATTTCTATTCTTTCACCAATGAGTTGACAGCCAGAATTTTTATAGCTTTTAAGGCTTTGGTGGCAGGGACTGATGTGATAGAGAGGTCCTGCTATGGAGGGTAGTATTTGAAAGTTGATAAATGATTTAGACTAAACTTTCTCTCCTTAGAAATGCCAATATTTCAACCAGCTCATGCTTCAATCATGCACTTCTTCTTACAATAACACAAATACCAGATAAAATCAAGGGGAGCAGATCATGAATATTTCCATATTTAATACTTTTCTTCTACATCAAGAATATGTTTTATAATTGGCCAAGATATCCCTTTCCAATATTTAAGAATGAAAAATGTTCCAGTCACACCATCAAGAAATATAACTTCCTCTCACCCGTTGTATTAGTCATGTTGTATTAGTCATGCATAAACATATTTGATCTTGAAATAAGTGATTTTGTTCTGAAATCATCGTAATTGATGATAATATCATAATGTTAAAGTCTTAATATCTCGCAGTGAAAATATATAATTTTGGTATTTACCAAGTAACTATTTCAAAGGTGTTAGCTCGACATTTAACTGTAGGGTATTGCAATCGCTACAATGTAAAATATGAATTGGAAATTACCTATGTTATTTTCACATTTTTCTCCTGTGTAGCCAGCATCACACACACACACATGTCTCACATTACCATAGGACACACACTTGCCCTGGGCACTACACGGGTTTGAATCACATTCAGGTTGAGTTATTTCACACCTGAAACACAATTAAAAGTTATCAACTATTACAAGTGTCATTTAACAGTCCTCAAAAGACAAATGATTAACATAGTGAAACCTTCTTTTGGGAAATATGATGGTGAACAATGTATCTGGCATCAAATACTAATACCTGATGACATTAAATTCATATGATTTGTCATTAAAATAGCAGTCAAGATATGTGGCTTTAGAATTAGGATTTTATTCAACATAGCTCACGCATTGTTATTGTTTTTGTAAATGAAGGTCTATTTGGAGATAATTATTAATGAAATATGTGTACTGTAATATCTTTCAACAAAAGATGAAATGTTTTAAGCCAACACAATTTTAGTGACCTTATCTTGTCACCAGCCAGTCTGGTAGATTTTCAATATTGCTATTTGATTACACTGTTCTGCTTCTCATTCTCTGATTCATTGAATTATGGTTAATTGAAGGTTGATAGTTGACATGTGCTATATATAAAAAATATTATTAAAACAAATTGTTGCCATGAAACACATTTTTGGGGAAATAGTTGATATCTATGACAAAATAAACTGATATTCTTCACTTGAAATGGCAATAATCAACAACATAAGTTAAACTTGGTTCCCAGCAATGAAATAACTTTAATTTGTTAAGAAGACACTTACTTGTCACCTGAAAATCCATCTGGACACACACATGTTGGGAACGCTGCGTTCTGGCATGCCCCTTGATTAAGACACTCAAAACCTTGGCATTTGTCTGGGATATTCTCACATCGGTCCCCAGAAAAGCCTTAAAACAAAGAGACGCTTTCATTAAATGGAATAGTCCTTTTTACTGCCAAACTGTCTTGTGACAAATTGAAAACCCATTCAAATATTGGTTACATATGTGATTTTTCAGAAATGCATCACCATCTCTGACAAACATATAGAACAATAAAAACTTGGAGATATATCATTTTGAGATATTAATCTTCCGATGCTCAGGTGTGGAATATACTAAGGTATTTTTAAAAGTTGAATAGCACAAGGTGACCTCTTGTTTTATTGAAATATAGCATTGGCAGAAATGTATGCAGAATGGTATAATATTCTATTACATGTTCAAGGTTACATGTTCAAGGTTATCCTACTCGAAGTCTAAAATCCATGAACATATCTTGAAGTTGTCAGCTTTGTAGCCTCAATGCTATCATTTATTTTCAAATGTGATTGAGCAAAATGTCCCTCAAATAAACCAAAATATATAAAGATTCTTAATTCTCTGTATAAATAATCATTTGTTATATTTTCTACATTTTCAAAAACATGATTCAATTCAAACAATCTATATGTATTGACATGCATATTGCTCAAGTATAACCCTAATTCAATGATTACACCTTTGTGTTCTGTGATTTTTTGTGTTTTCAAAAAACAATTCAATTCTTTATGATACAACCCCAAAATGTAGATTCCATCTTTCTTTTTCTGTATAAAGTCATTATTTTTCATATTTTCTCTATTTTCAAAAAAAACTATTCTGGATGTATTTCCAAAAACAATTCTGGGTGTTCTAACGTGTATTTCACTACAATAAAAAATAATTCATCTTTGTTTTTCATCTGAAGTAATTTTTTTTCTATTTCTATGTTTGATAAAACTCTTTTTATCATGGTTTGGATACCTTACATCTTTTCATCTTTTTGGCATTATTTGAATAATGAAGTTTTATATGAAGTTCTGTCATGTTTACTTCCTTGACATGATATACGTTCCAAATAGAGGAAACTCTTATGAAGTGGTAACAAATGTCGAATTTGTCTAGAGAGTGTAGTGTAACATCATACATTGAGAATGAGGTCTGAAATGTTTATAGCATATATATTAATTAAAAAAACTTACCGACTCCTGCAGTACTGCAATCGCATGTGTATCCATTGATTTTCTTTTTACAAGTGCCAGCATAACATGGGTTTGATTCACAGAAATCTATTTCAACTTCACAATTTTCACCAGTGTAGCCTGTAAAATATAAATACTTGAAATCTGTAGAAATTACAATTTACATTTTGATAATTTTAAATCAGTAAATGTTAAGAATATTTTGATTAATATCTTTAAAAAAATGTGAGCACATTGGTAAATTATGATTTTTTAAAAATCGATGTACTCTATACTCTATCTTTCAACAGTATGGATTATTTGTAAATATGAAATTATATCAGCTCAAAATATAATGTAGTCAACATAGATGTGTATTATATAAGATGTTGTTCCATGACTCCATGTTTTGATATAAGGAACTATGTCTTACCTGGTACACAAGCACATTTCTTCTGATGCCACACAATGTTGCATGTACCACCATTCTGACAAGCCCCAGCTCCACATAGCTCAGATGCTTCAAGTAAATAATCAAATTGATTAGGTTGTCTAGATTTAAATTCTTTGATAATTTTGTGAAAGGTTATTTCAGGTTATATCTATTACATTCAAATCTTTACATCAAACTTACAATCCAACAAAATACAAAAGGGTTTCTCGTAAAATCATTGCATCTGACATACCTCCATCCAAGCAATCATTAGGTGAACTCATTCCAGTGCCATTTGTTATTTTATCCTTTGCACATTCTATACATGTGGTCTGGCCAGTCTGTGTCTGGTAATAATGTTGAGGACAATCAATGCAAGGAGTGAATCCACCAAGAGAGTACGTCCCAACTTGACACGCATCTGAAATACAAAGCTAATTCAATTAATTTCGATTTTATGGGGTCTGATGTCATTTTCAAGCTCATGACGAGCCCTATATGCAACCTTACTGAATATTCATGTTGCAGGTCCTTGGCATGATAACAGGGACAACAGATTAATCCATCAGGAAGAGGTCACGACTCACATGGAAAATTGTAAGGTGAATTTAATGCCAGCACAGCCAGGAATAGAACACACAACCTTTGGATATTCGTAAAGGAAAGAGCAATAATGGAGATACAATTGATAACAACATGTTCTCTGTGAAAAATGGTCCTGTATCACAATCATCAAATCTGAGTGAATATTCTGAATTTTCAGACTGACCCACAAACCTCTTTTACTCACCTGTTAAACTATGGCAGACATAGCAAGCTGTCTGGTTACAAGATTTTCTCATTACAAACTTACAAATCTAAACCGCCATTAGAAAATTGTGAAATGGTGTTTTTCCGACCCTTTCAGCAACTATGGCCATATCGAGCCTTTTACCCAGTGTGAAAGTATCACTGCCTGCAATGGGAGTTTAACCCACCACCTACTGTCCTCCACTTATTTAATCAACAAAGGCACAGAACCTACACTCTACCAACTGTGCTAGTGGGGTTAATCAACAATCCCCATTAGTGCTTTACTAACCTTCATTCGGTAGTCACATTGGTGGAAAATTCTCCTTACAACTTAAAAGGCCTTAAATGTTAAGGCACCTCTTAACTTGCGAAATCTACTCCTACTGAGACAGAATGGGAGGGACTTGATATATAATGATAGTATTTACTTATCCAGAAAGGGAAAGGGCTTTTTCTTCTATTGCCCCCAGATTTTGGAATTCCCTTCCTACTGACATTAGGAGTAGTCTTTCAGTTGGTACTTTTAATAGTAAACTGAAGACACACCTTTTCAGAAAGCGCTCGATTATTATTATTATTATTATTATTATTATTATTATTATTATTATTATTATTATTATTATAAATAAATAAATGTTGGCCAAACCTTTGCAGTCATTGATGCTAAACTTTCCTGGCCCATGTGTTTTTTTGTTGCCTGGGCAAGGAGTACATAAAGTATCGCTGGTGCCATAGTGATCTACTGGACACTGCTTGCATAATGGCAACCCATCAGATGATACCATATTCATTGTATTGCATGTCGCTGGAAGATCAAAGATGCAAAATCTATTTATTAAGTTAATGATATTTGTGATAAAACAATAAGCAATAAAGACAGCAAACACAATATTTAAGATATATGCTGATGATATAAAATTATTCAATTTAATAGATAATTTGACATGTGTACAAGTGGCAATTGTACACATAAGTGGCAAATTATTGGCCTAAAAAAGGCCATCCCTTGAATTATAATATTTCTCAAGTGTTTTTTTTTACATATATATGATATAGTACCAAAATAAACCATTTTGAGATCATTTTCCAGCTGCTTTCCTTGTTAAGCATTATGTCAATCATAACTTCAAGTAGAAGGCAGTGATATTCCTTTTACTCCTGATATGGTCATGTTTCCAGGGTTTGCCATCTCCTCTTGCTGCATCTTACTATCATTATTGTTTTTTTTTTTTTGTTTTTTTTTTGTTTTTTCACATTCAGTCATTCAGTTCATCATTGAAATTGGAAGGCGGGAATGTTACAGTTGAGTTTTACATGTTTTCTCATTAACCTTTACTGTCCTGTACTCGTCTCAGATAATACCATGGTCACATCATATGATTAGGTTTTTCGCTTGCCACCTACTGTCAATGAATTAGACAAAGTACATTGATGAAGTTCTTGTTCCATTTACTAGTTTTTTCCATTTACTAGTTTTTCATCATTTAGCTCTATTTGTCTTCGAAAATGATCCTCTTGATGTTTATTTATTTCATCATTTCAATGCATGATTCATTACCCTCTTGTACTAATAGAGGATCCATTGCCATATCAATCCAATGCCAGTTGAACTTCATCCAAACATATATATGATATTTGCAGGTCCTAGTATCATTTGTCAGCATTCCTCTAAATAAGTTTCTTGTATTCCTAATTTTTTTCAAGTGTTCAGAAATATGGCATGATCTGATAGGTTGGGTAAAAAGGGGTCAGATCCATTGTTATATTTAGATATTTGACAAGTTTCTAGTTCTTTTGAAGACATTTCTACTCAATCCTGTTGGGTAGTGGTCATATGATCTTTATCTCATACTGGGTGCTTCAAGAGTGTTCTGCACCCATAAGATTATTTTACATGAAACCTTGTTGCCGAACAACTTTCGCCTTTATATTTTAGTTTACCTTTCTATTGGTTTTGGAGGAAGGATTTCAATTATCTGAAAGATGAGTGAAATCCTTCCACCAGAAGCAACAAGAGAGATCTGTCAGGGTGAACACTGCATGAACATCTTTATCTTATGCTTATCCACTACAGATGATTTGTACATAAAGGAAAACAGTGTAAACATTGTAACAAGTGCAGATCTGTATTGTGTGGCCTTGGTGTTTCGGTGGTCTAAGGATCATGAGATTCTTGCACTAGAACCAACTTGAAATATCTGTCAGCCTGAACACTGCATGAACCCAGGTTTCTTGCCTTAATCTCAAGTAATATAGATTGGATGATGATTTGTGTTTTTAAAAATAGAAGATGATTGATACACCAGGAACGTGATGTAGAAGGTACAAACAAAGTCCATATTTTCATTGTTTGGAAATATTAGAAACTAAGGCAGCTGTGTATTACCTTTGCAAGCTGCAAGAGAAATCTCGCCCTTGTTCTTTGTCTTTGTGCCTGTTGGGCATGGTTTGCACTGACTCTGGTCGTCCTCGTCCTGATACATGTTATTATCACAAATCTCGCACTTTGTGGATGTAGAATTGAAGAATGTTCCTGCTCCACAGCCGACTGAAAACAAAGACATCAAATTATGTTACTGATCACAACTTCTTTCAATATGTCAATTAAATATGGAATAAAATATAAAAGACAGTTTACATACATGAACCTTTTATCACATGAAATTGTACGAAACAGGAATAAAAATCTTTCCAAAGAGCAGTAATGCAGCAAATAACCATCACAATATTTTAGATACAAGTAATCTGTATTATTAGGTTAGCTTTAATTTTGTTTGTAGTTGCCTTGAAATTATCAATTGTGGAGTCATATTGAGATTTTAAAGCTGGATAAAATGAACTAAATTGTAAATTTGAATGAGGGAAGATGTTCATAGTATTCAAGCATTCATAATATTGGTTGAGAATTAAACAGAGAGAAGACATGTACGCAAACCACATATAGAAATACTTTTTGCATAGAACAGTTGATGTGAATGGTATGAATGAATTGTTATGAAAATTGCACCAAATGACCTCACTAATGTCAGAGTAAACACAAAACGTGTACAAAACATTTTGGTTTGGTCTTGGATTGGTCAGGTCAATAATAACATTTTTAAATTCTTAAAAGATGTTTTTAATATTTAAGATTTATCGTATTTTATATTTCATACAAACATACAGATACCAGTTAATCATCAAAAACCAATGTGCTACATGCTGTATTCTCCATAATAAGTATAAAAAAGGTTGTTGGAAGGTCTTAGGATAGTCTGAGATATGTCTTGAAAATGTTGAGGGAAGGTCTCAGAAAAGGGTAAAGTATGGGAAGGTGTTACCATAACAATTCTGAAACGTTTCTACACAATTTCTATAAAAGTGTCTACACAATTACGTTTTTTAAATGTTTTATCGAAACATTTTGGAAACGAAGATTCCAGGCCTTTCGTTTGACATGGCTTTTTTATACTAGAATATTACAGTTTTGATTATTGAATGATAGAGGTAGAAAAAAAAACTTGATCAGACCTAAATGCCACAATTATCTGAGCAAGTGTATCGGACTCTCACCTTCTATCATATGTATATCCTTTAGCTTAACTTACTGTTGGTCAATATTTGTTGTTGGTAATGATAGACTTTAATTGAAAATATATGTATCGATAAGGCACAATATCTGTTTTCCCATACACATGACCCTAATATTTAAATAATAGATATAATGCATGATACTTACGGCAGACATGAGTATTTTTTGATGCATCAAGATATGCTGTATGCCTTGGATCACAAAAAAAGTAACCATCATTTACTGTTGTTGTTGTTGCATAAGTAAGGTCAGGACAAATGCCTCCATTTCCTGCCACAGTATTTAAATGTGGATACAATGATCTTGTGTTGTCTTTTATAAAAAATTTCAGGCTAATCAGACTACTGGCCATGCAACCCTGCAGATTTACTTGTGCAGGGAAATCCCCAGGCTGTGTCTGTAGAGTTAAACTAATCTTGATATTCTGGAAAGAGAAATTGCACAAAATGTAATAAGGGCAAATTTAAAAGGTCATTCTAAGATTTGAGGCCATTATATAAATTTCGTGGAATTAAAACAATTCAATAGTACCCACATTTCCAGACAAGTTTTCTAATTTAGTGAACGTATCTAGCATTTTCATTTCCACTAGATTTGTTCCAACATTAAATTTGTCAGCGTTGCAGTCAGTTTCCAGTGCCTTTATTGCAGACATAAATGCTTTCCCATCTGTCTTTGTCAAGGCATTCAGGTAGAAATCTTTACAACCAACAAAGTCAAAGCTAGATTTCGCTGTGAATGTCATATCTAGCAAAGCTCTGTAGGGTGGTAACACATTCTCTGGAAAAATAAAACCTTTTTTTAAATATGGGTCCATGAAGGCAACATTCTGAATTGAAACACTGGATTATCTAATGTGGGAAACCAGTAAATATTTACTTACTACTGCAGGTACTTGGGATATTATATCCACTTGAGAAATCACCTCCACTGGAGCAGGTAAATGTATGTTTTTTATTATCTGGCTCCCAAAAGTAGTAACCATCATTGCAGGTGAGGTCACACTGCATATTGCTACCAGATGCTGCACATTTAACAACCCCATTGCTAGGTGCTTTCATGGACCAGTCTACACACTTTTCAGCTGGAGAAAAAATCAACAGTTTGATACATTTCAATATGAAAGAATGTAAAGATGAGAGCAATCTTAATCAATAAATAAAATAAACAATAAATTTGTATCTGTTTACAAGATTATAATATTGAGTTCTTTGGCTCTTAGTCTTGTGAATAAAACGTTAGAAACTTATCTATAATTTAGAATGATTATCTGTCAATGAAAAGATGAGTTTGTTTGTTTGGGGTTTTAACATCACTTTCAACATTATTTCAGTCATTTCGTGATGAAACCTACTTGAAGCAGATATAGTGCTGCCTCACCGAATTGTCATGTCGCAGGTCCTTGACGTGACAACCCACTCGGTCACAGATTTACAAGGACAACGGGTTAACCCTTTAGGCATGGGCCTCAGCTGATGAGTGAACTGGTGCTAATAAGCTGGCGCTCTAACCAACTGCGCCACGACCCGTGGCCGAAAAGATGAGCATGCTGTCATGCTTAACATATATAATATAATATCACATACCTTCCAGGCCTACCATAAATTCGCAGGAGGCAGTGTTATTGTCTGCATCTGTAACTGTAGCTTTCACTATCCTAAATGAGTCTACATCATCCTTTGAAACACTGATCTCAGATGGTTCATAGGTTACAACAGCTGTTCCACCATTGTCAGCTCCAGTTGCTTTCCCATTAAAGCTTATTTTTTTACCAGCAAATGGTATGTACTCTGTGTATGGCTCTGGGCACACTATGGTGGGTAGCACATCATCTGAAACATACAACTTCTATCAGTGACTTCATGTGTGTTTTGTAATTCTCTACTTATAATACTTAACATTTAAAACAAAATTACATTACATTAGAATGAATGTATACTCATATTTCAATATTTCCTGGAATATATCTCACATAGAATATTGTGCTTCAATATTTTTTTATTTTGTATCCTTTACATCATTTAATCAACTCTAAATTATTGATCTAATCTCAATGTTAGTCTCTTGTGATATGTCCACACCTCTTATTCTGATCTTGATAGTACAGGTTTTTGATAAACCAGCAAAATCTGTAGCAGTATAGACAGGAGTCACATCAGCAGTAATAGCATTGCGTGGATCAAAGGTAACTGGAACCACCCCAAATGAGGCTACCAGTTTAACATTATCTTCATATGATGGAACCGAAAAGCCTGGCGCTGTCAGTTTGTCAATCACCATGTCAACGGATTCATCAGGACAATTCAGAAAGTTTGGTGGTTCAACATCTGAAACAATAAATAATAGAACCTATTCTTATTCATGGTGTTTGACATTTTGAATGATTCATAGAATCTTTAGATTAATAACCCTAAACATTTGATAATATTTCAACTAATTGTATTTTATTTTATTGACATCCTATTTAGCACAATGTGCAACGTCAGACAGAAACCTTTCGAGACACAAGTGGATATTTTGTTTTGTGTTCTCAGAAAGACATGACATTACAAGCCAATACCATTAATAACCAGTCATCGAATATCAACTAAATGTAAATATTCATATAAAGAACATATAAGTGACATTATTGCATTAAATTACTATCAAAAGATAATTGAATATATTTGGAGAAATTTAATCAAATATTAAAAGGTACATACCAACACACTTTGGGGCCGTGCCATTGAAAACAATATCATTGCCACTTCTGGAGCACAATAATGGATTCATATCATCTGGGGCAAATCCATTTTCACTGCAGTTGAAGTAAAGTAAGTCATCTTGTTCATAAGCAGAATCTAGGGGCCTGTACTGAGATCCACGATTCGGGGTGCCAGGATCTTTACATTGTGTACCTGTAGTTTGACGGCAAAATTTGCCATAAAATTCATTCTTCTGGTTAAAGAATAAGGAATTCATTTCATTACATGCATTGCAAATGATACTGACACCTCCTTGAATCAGTCATTATACACCACACTTTTACATTAAATGATTGCTATTCAAGAAATCATGGCACAAAGAAAAGCTCAACATCTTATAATTTTGAGAATCTGATGAGAATGCCACTAGTACTACTTTCTATTACTTTAACTTAACAATACTCACCAATACAATTGATATCACCATAACCCCATTTCCCATTTGCTTGACAGACCATAGTACTGTTATCAGGACTTCCAGGTTCAGTTCTACCTATCATGGAGTACACTGGTTGCTCACACTCTATTTTCATTGTGCTACCATAGTAGTTGGCATACGCTGGTGTTGCTGGAGCATACTGAGATATGTAACTGCCACCAGTCAAGGACACAGGTTTCCCACAATCGATTACTGAAAATATGACCCATAATCATGAAAATGAGGACTCTCCATTATGCACATCAATTCACATTTTATATCCAATGATATATATATTTATATATATCTTCATTTATTCTTATTTAACCATTCACTATCTTATTGTTACTGTGTTGATAGTATTTATTGCAATAATTATGCGGGATGACACAAATGCTTTTACAATGCAGCCAGAAAATAACTCTATTATGGTCAGATTTGTGTATGTACATATATATATATATATATATATAAATATATATATATATATATATATATATATATTCACTATATTTTGGATTTAGAAAATAGTTTACTGCTAAACTCGTACTTGGACATGCAATGTTTGGATCCAGATCAAACTTGTAGGAATTGGACTTCTGGTCATACACGCACTTCATATATCTAATAAGGGGAGTCGGTCTGTACTTGTCACAGGTAACATTCATTATTTCACCGTACTTAATTGGCCCATTTGGTTCAAACACTGGTTTTGACTCTGCTGGCAACAGTTTTGCATATGCAGGAATGTCACATGTTGCCACTGTATCAAAAAGCACATTGGATATAAAAATAAATACATAAATAAAAAGACATTCTAATATTTTGGTTTTCCTTAATTATACAACATATTATTAAAAAAACATTGGTTACAAATATTTGTTTTCCTAATAATATACATATATGTTTCTAGAAACATTTATTCTACAAGAAACATTTACATTAGATTTATGCTGACAGGCAAAAAATATCTATCTGTCCGATATTGCTCATCACAATGTAATTAATGATAGCACCGAATATCAAAATATGACATTTGTTTTTGCATCTTACCTTCACACTTTGGTATAGGACCTGACCACGATCCATCTGCAGTGCATGTCAACTTATCACCACCAGCAGTTTTGATTTCATAGCCAAGTTTACAGAAATATGAGACTGTATCACCAACGTGGTAGACTGGTAATGTGCTCAGCACATAACCATTCTCTGTGGTTCCCAAAGCTGGACACTCGTTTTCTGTAATAATTATAAGATGAGGCAAGACAAAGATTAAAAACTTCCAGGAATATATCTCTATATATTATCTTTACTTTTCAATACATGCACATGTATGAGGCTTATAAATGAATCAGGAATAGGATTGTTTATGTGTCAGTTTGTTTGTTTGTTTGGGGTTTTACATCACTTTCAACATTATTACAGTCATTTTGTGTTGAGACCTTTTTGTAGCAGATATCGTGCTACCTCACTGAAATGTCATGTTGCAGGCCACGTGGTAAACCCTCTAGACAGGAGTCTAAGCTCATGTTATTATGTATCATGAAATTAATCCTTATATTGTCGGGGATCAAACCTATGAACTTTGGATTACCACAGAGGAAATGGTCCTAATAAGCTGTGGCTCTAACCCACTGTGACATCGCCTGTGGGTCATTTATGTGTCATACTTCACGACATTTGATCAGTATTATATAACCAACGAATCATTGTTTATGTCTCATACTTACCAAAACAGCTGTGACCTGAATTGTATCAAAGAACATAACTATATCCAAACTATTTCATACTTACTGACACAGCTGTGGCCAATATGATATGCATCTCCTTTGATACCTGTGTCACCACTTGGAAGAGAAAAATTGCCAGTACCATCAGCAGTGTAGAGTATTGTTCCCTTTTTATCACAATAACAGGCATAACTGCCATCCACATCACCACAAAGCTGATCACAGTTCCCATTTTCAACAAGGCATTCATCAATATCTGAAATATAAAATATTTCCTCTATTTATAAAGTTTAGTACAGATTTAGTCCTGAATACATATGTTGGGACAAATTCAATTCTGTAGAATATATCTAATATAGCTTCTCAAATGAAAAAGGACAATTTGCAGTGGCTATCTATGTTTATGTTAAAACAATTCCAGGAAATGGCTTACCTATGCATCTCTTGAAATCTGATTCGCTGACCGTGTATCCAGTTTTACAACCACATTTATAGCTGCCAATAGTATTATAGCAAATCTTATGTTGACAGGATCCATTGTTTGTGGCACATTCATCCACATCTACATGAAAGAAACATTTAAAATATTAGATTTTAATCAGATGCATGAAAAATAATATGCAAATATACTCACTGGCAATGTACATACCTATGCAAGAAGGCAGCTGTCCATATGTCTGGTCTGCCCCACATGTGATGGTGCTGCTGCCATTAAGAATAAAGCCCGAGTCACATGCAATGCTTGATGTCTCCTCAAACAACTGCTCTGTCTCTTTGTTAACTGATTCAGATAATCCTGGTGTCACTGTACCATATTTAATGATGCCTTTTGGTGGCAACAGGCAGGACAGCTCTGAAAAATAACAATATGATAACAATGTGAGAAAGAACAAATTAATTCATGGAGGCTCTATCATGGTATATCTAAATTAGTTTTTTTATCAACACTTTATTTAGCATTATTTAGGCTACTTCAGATAAGATAAATGCATTCACAGAGACTGAATAAATTAAAACCCCAGAGAAACCAATAATAATTATAGAAAAGGGACTATATATCTCTGAGATATATATATGTAATGTACTTTTGCATTGTGGAGGAGAGGAAGTCCACTGGTTGTTTTGTTGGCAGAAGAGAATGGATTTCCCAATCAAATAGTATCCTGGATCACATGTGTAATTAACAACAGATCCCACTGTTGATCCATCATTGAGAACAATTGTCCTTTCACCATTGGTAAGAGTTGCTGGCAGAGCTGAGCACTGTGATTCTGAATGTTAAAACAAATCTGTTTCAATTATATCACATCGAGTTATATATAAACTATTTCTAAAATCAATTTCTATCACCACAAGATTCACTGCACCTTAGATTTTATGACAGAAACCATTCCTTTTCAAGTTAAATAAATCATTTATTCCTGAGTCATGTAAGCAATGTAGAAATGTCTTTTCATTTTTCATTAATTGCTATATTATATTTAGTAATAATCCTTGAAAAGATAGATTGAATATTCCAAAGCATATATATTTCTGCCATAGAGTTATACAGGAATGTCTAAATTGTTTTTTTATATGTTTCATATTGTAAAATCACTTGTGTATAGTGTGCAGTTACAGGTTTTATGTTACTTTCAAATTATATCATATCATGAGGAGACCTGCTTGTACCAGATGTGCAACTCACTTGTCATGTGGCAAGTCCTGGACATAAAAACCATCCAGAGAGACATTTACAATGATGATGATGATAGCTATATCAAATATAATATATGGGTCATACTTGCACAGGAAGGGGGCGTTGACCACTCGGCAGACTCCAAGCATGTCACCTCTGGATTATTTCCTGCCACACCAGTCAATGAGAAGCCTCCAAGACAGGCATATGTAGCAACTGATTTAAAAACCACCCCAGTAGATGATTCTACATAACCATTACTGACGAGAGGGGGTTGTCCACAATACACAGCTGCAAATATTGTATAATGAAAGAGAATTACTCTATATTGCTTTGTTGCTATCTGTTGATAAATCACCTTTTCATTACATGACAGAAATATGACATGCATAATATGCTGCGGATTGAAACATTAAAATTCAACATATGCATTTTGTGCTTTACAGTTCAAAGTTTTGATTTCAAATGATTGATAAATATGGAAATTGATTCTGTTAGGACTCACGCAAGCAGTTTGGAATCTGTGTGACGTCCCATCCATCTTTAGTACATGTCATTGAAACTGATGTTTCACCCAAATGTGACTCTTGAGCAAAGGCGTATCCTGTCTTGCAGGTTACAGTGACAGATTTGCCAACATCTAGTCCAAACTTAACTGGGTTAGGAATGGTTTCATCAGTGAATTTGGGATTTGGACAATCTGTAAAATTAGACAGAGAAAAGGGTGTAACAATCATGCATGCTAGTAATCAAAATTCCGCTAACATTGTGGTTTACAAATATTATAAACACACAACCTATATGATCCTTATCTGGATGATATAGTTTGTTACAATTGTGTTAATTGATATAAAATATGTCTATATTTGATTAAGCCCAATTAAGCTCAGTCTCACATTTCAACTTGTACTCAGTTCTTTTCTGTTTCTTTGGAGTATATACATACTTGTGCCATATTCTGCAAGGAATCCTTTACTATTTTTGGCAGCACTGGATCTAAATACCAAAAACAGATTTCCCTCGATTGAGGACACGGCAGGAGGCATGTTGTTTCCAGCAGCAGTCGCAAGTAGGTCTCCAGTACTATTGACACCATCATAAATCTGGGAAAGAAAGAAGTAGGGAAATGAGAAATTCTGTGTTTATTTAGTTACTGATATGGATTTCCTGCGGTCAGTAGAAATAGGTAAAACTACGCACCTTCAGTTCATCTTTACCATCAGGGCTCAGATCAAATGTGTTAAACTTCAAGTTTATGGGCATGCCATCTGGAGACTTCAGGATCCATTCACAGGCATATTTTTTGTCCAAAAAATTTGGATAGTTCAGGCCAGCTCCAAAGCCTGGTGTCATGATGGTATGGCTATTTATCTCAAGCATTGCTTTGCACCCTAAAATAAAAACATAATTTGTCATTGAATTTCATATTTAAGGACTCTAGTGACATAAGGATACCAATATTGGTGCTAAAAATAAAGAAAAGAATATATTGTAATGTACATACCTTGCTGGATAGAAAACTTGTATCTTCCATTGGTCTCCTCCCTCCTGGTATAAATGTACATAGTCATGTAGTTGGAGGCTGACTGCACTATGAGTGGTATATTAGAGTCGCGGTCTGTGTACTTGGCTAGCAAGGGGCCATCATAGCCTTTACCTTCGCGAACCTCAATGTAGGAACCCAGTCCAAGAACCAATTCATCCATCTTAATTCAAAAGATTTTCAACATTTATATGATGAAGAAAATTCTATAATATATTCTGTTGGATAAATCAATCTATTTTAATCTTTTACTTTCTATATGTTTGTTTGGGGTTTTACATCACTTTTCGGGATGAGACCTACTTGTAGCAGATATAGTGCTGCCTTACTGAATTGTCATGTTGCAGGTCCTTGACATGAAAACCCACCCGGTCACAGATTTAAAAGGACGAGAGGTTAACCCTTTAGGCACGGGCCTCAGCTCATATGGGAAATTGTATCATGAGAACCCACAACCTTTGGATCACCACAGATGAACTGGTGCTAATAAGCTGGCGCTCTAACCAACTATGCCACGGCCTGCGGCCTCTTTCTATACGAACACTGTGCCAGCCATTTTATAAATTAAATGATTAAGTAGCTTTATACTTTACCATAACTGTAATGATGCGCCTGTATGCAGCCTTGAACAGGTATGTTCTCCTAATCCCCCCCAGCAGGCGGTCAGGATAGTAATCAGAGGTTACAACCTGAGGAGTTTGTGTGGCTTGCAGTTCTATTGGATCTGCTTGGTCTCCTGGTACTGCATTTAATAATTATTTGATTAGAAATAATAACAAATGTATTTTACATTTAATATATGATAGATCTAGCATTGATTTGGTAAAAAACCTACAACCCAACTTACAATTAAAAAATTACACCTATTCCGAAAAGATTAATGATTTGGATATGTCAATTAGCAATGACCTGAAATCTTAAATATATGATAAATATTACATTACTAAAGTTGAAAAGAAAATGTTGAAAATGTTGAAAAGAAAAATTGTAATTAAATTGTAATTAATATATATATATATATATATATATATATATATATATATATATATATAAATATATATATATATATATATATATATATATATATATATATATATATATATGTAAATATATATATATATATATTTATATATATATATATATTTATATATATTTATTTTGTATCTGCATTTTGCTGCTGTTGAATACACCAGTGACTTACATGCTGTCCACTCCATGGAGAAACCATATTCTTGGGATTCACTGTCGCTATAAAATTTAATAATGGCAAAGTTGTTTTGACTGTAGTAGATTGTTTTGGTTAGTTCTCCTGACACTGTGTCCAACTTGACAGCCATTTCTTCTGTTCTTCCACCAACGAGCACTTCTACTCTGTCCTTTTGCCGCTCTGTCTTAAAGTTCTTGAACTGATATTCAAAAAGACAAACAGGTATAAATGGGTAAGTAACATCATATGTTTGTGATGCTTCCATCACATATTGCTAAGACATAAGGACTAGATACCATAACATTGTAATATGTAGGCATGGGTATTGTTTATGAAATGAGGTTTTCATGCACTTTCCTCCTGCTTAACATAAATGTTTGTACCCCAAACATTGCGATCAAATGTTATTACCCATCCTATTTTCTATACATAAATTTCTGGGCCAGTGATTTAGTGCAAACACCTGGATAGTATAGTTTTGCTTATAATGGATCACGTTCAGTTTGATAGATTGTTTGTCCATTAATGATTGTCCATTGGTACAGGCCTAACAGCCTGACAGACCACAACAGAGGTCACATGCTTGTATACATGTGGCTACCTGGTACAGCCAATACCTTCGAAAAAACACAACAACCATGATTGGTGTATTTTGGTTGAATTTAGTGAGATAGCTTGCTTGTCTCACTGTTTCGTGGCCACATATCATTAAGACATATAACAAACCTCTATAAAATTGCCTTTAACCTCTGTGATTTCATGAATGCTTGTATGTTTTCTTGCACTTGTTCTTGTGGCTTCTATTTGCGTGAAGATTATTTGATTCAACTTCATTTGACTGCTATAATGTAACCTTTTGTCTGCTATCTAGCTGTAAACTCAACACTTTTGAATTATTTTGAATTATATTTCCCTTGAATGATTTAAATATATTGCTCATTATTTGCATTGGCATTATACAAGAAATAGGAATTAATCAAAACATAGAGAGTTGCTCCAAGTAAATATCAATCTTCCAAAAAAGATTGACCTTTTGTAGTGTTGCACAAATATGAGCATTGGAATATGTTTCTGTGCCACAATGTACAGATATTTTTGCATTTCCCACTTCTATTTTGGTTTCAAGTGAGTTCAGGATAAAAAATAGTGTGTGCAGTACATATTTATTTCATTGAATTAATAATATTACTATTTGTAATGATTATATCCTAAAGGATAGCATTAGTCTTTTTCATATAATATTCAAACCTTAATTTATATAAAATTCAAACTTCTTGATAAATATAAATTAGGCTGGGTGTAACATCTATGTACTAGGGATTGCCATGATCATTATTGTAACATTTTAGTCATATTTTTATCAGAATTGTTTTATTCTCATCACGAAAATTACCTCAATTTTCAAATATGTACCGGTATCTCCTTGAAGGGTCCATTGACATTTCATATTTGCTGTATAGGGGTGTGGAGTGTCAATTGTTCCACTATTTCCTTTCTTGATATGCATGCATCTTGCAGCTTTAACATAAAAAAATATATATTTTATGGTATCATATATTTTGTTGTTTGATACATTTTTTCTGATGAAATTGGTTAATTGATTTAATGATTGTTTAAAAAGTTCAAATAACTGCACTTACGACAATCCATCTCATCCGAGTTATCTCCACAGTCATCCTTCCCATCACATTTAAGGGCAGTGGCCACACAAAACTTATTTGCACATTTGTACTGATCATTTACACAAGTTGTTGTCTGCAATGAAAGATTAAGTTGAATTTCAAAATATCAATATTACAAAGCAATGTAAGTAAACAGATATGGTCATTCCAAATGATGATGTAACACCACCTCTTATGTGTGTAGATGCAGACCTTACCTCACAAACAAATGGTTTTTTTGCTTTGTTTGATCCAAGAGCATTTGCCCATGTATATGGGTTAATGTTGTTGTATTGCAGGTAAGTACTTTTGTAGGTTTCTTTGCGATCAGGATTGTTGTTTGCCCAGTAATATTGCCTCAGGTCAGCAATCTCTCCAGAGGTCCAAGATGCCATGTCGGAACTCAGGTCAGCGACATCATCACGCACCAAACCTGACCAATATTCACACAATCAATACCAGATTACTCATCACAGAGGCTATATCAGTTATATGTAGCATTCTGCACATAAAATTCCTCAATGCTGAAAGATATTTAATAGATCTATATAGATTCAATCAAATGTATTAAACTGAACTCAAGATGTTAATCAATTTTGTTCTATACATGCTCCTAAACCTATGGGAATCAACCAATAAGAGATTCCATGGTTTAGGGTTTCCTTCTGCAATGCCAATACCTGTGTACAATATGTACAAACCTTGTTTAAAACCTTATTTATACCTTGTGTTAATACACTTAGATCCATTATCATGTATTCAAGAGGTATAATTCGATATAATTAAAGATAATCAAATTCAGTGTTAGATTTTGAAAGTAATACTATAAGGTTTGAAACATCACCACATTAGTAGTTCTTCATTTTGTATCTATCAGTATCTTCTTTTAACCAAGACCAAAGGTTTTAATACAGAATAACAACTGATATGTTAATACTTTGAATTAGGACTTTTTTTTTTGAAGAACATCCTTTTGAAACTAAATTTTGACATTGAACCAGAATCATTTATACTTTTAAGGAATTTCAATTTTAATATTGGTGAAGGCACGGACACATGTAAATGACATTATGACTGGTACATATTTGTAAAGGATCAAATGCTCAGAGCTGCTTTTAGTGGCACAATCTGTTCTACATCTATCTATGTGTACTTATTTTTCGTGTGCACTATATAACGTTCATATCATGATTACATTTATTTATAACACATATCTTTAACAGTTGATACAAATCTTTATTCCATCAGAGAAATCATATACATTCATTATTATTAAATGCAAGAATACAAAGAGAATAGATTAAAGATTCATGTCATAGTGATTAACTATAAGCTAAAAGTATATATATATGTTTAAACAAAAGAAAATCTTAAATTAAGATGGATGGGTTGGCATATCTGAAATCTGCTAAAGTAATGGACATCTGTAAAGGTAATTGAAAAGGGTTTTGTTTGTTTGTTTGTTTGGGGTTTTACATCACTTTCAACATTATTTCAGTCATTTCGTGATGAGACCTACTTGTAGCAGATATAGTGCTGCCTCACTGAATTGTCATGTCGCAGGTCCTTGACATGACAACCCACCCGGTCACAGATTTACAAGGACAACGGTTTAACCCTTTAGGCACGGGTCGATTCTTACCAATAAAGACATCAGGATTTGTGGTGTTAGCTTTATTGACAAGGTTTCCAACTGCTTTAGCATCTATTTCATCTCTTATTTGGCACAGGTTACCACCAAAACTAAAGGAAAAAACAATAATCATATACAATGTATATTCTCAGTTTAAATAACTGTTAACTTATAGAAATTAATGGCATGCTCAATGGTTTATGAGCACTCAATATCCCTCATTTTAGATATTAATTTGATATCAAATATTATAGATTGCTTTAAAATATTTGTATGGGTGCATAATATGAAATGGTTGAATGTACACTTTGTATCAATTAGAATGAAAACACCTAGGTTTGCTGAGGTTAGGAGCTGAAAGGTGAGTTTATTGAAACTTCATGGCATCTTTGCAAATTTTCTAGGTTATTGCTAAGTTAAATTGTTATTTGAAAGTTAGAAATATGAATGGTGTTGAAAATGTGATTTCTAGCTTCAAAGTACAGACCAAAGATACATTTTATTTTGGCTATAATTTCTTTGGAATTTAATTCGGTTACATTTAGGACCAATAACCTCTCTTGTATTGCGATTTAAATATATCTGTATCTATCATATAGTACTAAAAAGCGATCTGAAATTTTCTTAAAAACTAATACCATATCAAGTAAAACCCCTATCCAAGAGGGCTTGAATGAACTGGGTATGGACCAAATCAATGTATGCAAGTTAAATGATATAAACCTTTCCTTCCACTGATTAAATTATGATATATATGTTTACAAACAAGATGTACTTTGGTGTACTTTTGCCCAATGACTCATTCCTAGGTAGTAAAAGGTTCCATACGTCAAATTATACTCGTGAATGCTGCCACAGTTGAATGCAGATGTGGAGGCAAGTACAATTCATCATGTCAGTTTTATATCTCCGGGTTTCTGTGGCATTTTTGGTTGGCCGATCTGATTGTAGATTGTTTGCCCTGGTCATGCTCTGATACAGCATGTCTGTATGGAGCGTCAGAATTACACCCAAAGGTTTTTGTTTATTCAACAAGTGTGGAAGATGTAAATGTGTTTTTACTGATGTCTCTCAACAAATCAACAAGTGTTTTTTTGTAAATCATAACATACCTGGCTGGTGATCAGAAATAGATGATTAATACCATTTGAATGAAGTGATACATTTGTGACAGGACCACGTCATGAGGATCAGCCACTTCCAGCCTGTTGTATTTATGTGGAGGTAACCCTGTGAGGGTCATGAGGACCAGCCGCTTCTACTATGTTATAACTATGAGGAGGTAACACTATGAGAACCATAAAGACCAGCCACCTTTTGTCTGTTATAACTATGAGGAGGTAACACTATGAGAGTCATGAAGACCAGCTGCTTTTGGTCGATTATAACTATGGGGAGGCAATCCTGTGAGAGCCCTGAGGACCAGCCACTTCATGTCGGTTATAACTATGTGGAGGCAACCCTGTGACAGTCATGAGGACCAGCTGCTTTTGGTCTGCTATAACTATGTGGAGGCAACCCTGTGAGAGTCATGAGGACCAGCTGCTTTTGGTCTGCTATAACTATGTGGAGGCAACCCTGTGAGAGTCATGAGGACCAGCTGCTTTTGGTCTGCTATAACTATGTGGAGGCAACCCTGTGAGAGTCATGAGGACCAGCTGCTTTTGGTCTGCTATAACTATGGGGAGGCAATCCTGTGAGAGCCCTGAGGCCCAGCCACTTCATGTCGGTTATAACTATGTGGAGGCAACCCTGTGAGAGTCATGAAGACCAGCCACTTCATGTCGTTATAACTATGGGGAGGCAATCCTGTGAGAGTCATGAGGACCAGCCACTTCATGTCGGTTATAACTATGGGGAGGCAATCCTGTGAGAGTCATGAAGACCAGTCACTTCATGTCGGTTATAACTATGTGGAGGCAACCCTGTGACAGTCATGAGGACCAGCTGCTTTTGGTCTGCTATAACTATGGGGAGGCAACCCTGTGAGAGTCATGAGGACCAGCTGCTTTTGATCTGCTATAACTATGTGGAGGCAACCCTGTGAGAGTCATGAGGACCAGCTGCTTTTGATCTGCTATAACTATGGGGAGGCAATCCTGTGAGAGTCATGAGGACCAGCTGCTTTTGGTCTGCTATAACTATGGGGAGGCAACCCTGTGGGAGTCATGAAGACCAGCTGCTTTTGGTCTGCTATAACTATGTGGAGGCAACCCTGTGAGAGTCATGAGGACCAGCTGCTTTTGGTCTGCTATAACTATGTGGAGGCAACCCTGTGAGAGTCATGAGGACCAGCTGCTTTTGGTCTGCTATAACTATGTGGAGGCAACCCTGTGAGAGGACCAGCCACGTTAGGCTTTTGTTACTGTGAGAAGGTCTTGGCAGCAAATAGCGTGATAAACTGGGCGTTCAGCACACAAATTCCTTTCCACTTGGCAATGATTACTCTTACCTCCCTGTCCATTCTATTTCATGCATTAAGCCATCCACACAAATTCTGTCTTGCTCCTATCGCATTATGTCTCTGTGTCCCATACTGAGTAGAGTGTAGTTAATGGAATGAAGATGACACAAGGTCAACTTCATAAAGGGCAATGTGTGTCATGTCCAATTAAGATATACTTTTGACGTCTTAGATGTATTATGGGGTTAAAGTAATAAGAAGTATCAGGTCATAGTAATGAGAGGTGTCAGGTCATAGTAATGAGAGGTATTAGGTCATAGTAATGGGAGGTATTGGGTAATAGTAATGAAAGGTATTAGGTCATGGTAATAACAGGTATTAGGTCATAGTAATGAGGGGTATGTGGTTGGTGAACTAATCGATAGTTAGATGGTTTTCGTCCTGATTGTCTTAGATATCAAATATGAGTCTTTTTGCTTGATCCTTTTGTTCGACAAGTCTTTGAAGTAACATACTAAATTGATATTGATACTGATAATAATTATATAGTAAATATAGCACTGGCACCACACAGATTCGGTTCAAACCACTTAAATATAAAAGTGGACACTTAAAACCAAAGACCATTCGGCATCTGGAGATGGTCCACGTATATTCTTCGATGCGTATGGTTGGCACATCGTGACATCAAACAGAGAGATTTTATGTGTATATTTTGTGTTTAGTTATTTGCCATAAAACCAATCAAGAGTCTCACCTTTGACATTGAAATTGAGCATCTTGAGATTCCAGTGGTGCCAGATCCACAGCATAGCATCTTTTGTCTATCAGTGTGTAACCTGGAATGGAAACGACTTGTCAGTAGAATGAATGAATGAATGAATGGTTGCTTAGAGGCACATCAACCACTAAGGTTATTCAGTGCCTAAAAGTGGTAAAAACATAAACATTTATAAAATCAATATATGTAAATAATCTTAACAACACAAAATCACAAAATCCTTTCAATATATCAGTTATAAACAAAACAAATTTGTATAAATAAATTCAATTTAAAAGACTTTAAATACCATCTGATGTTTCGCGGTTCTTGATAAATAGGCCAATGACCTAAGTAAACAAGAGCTCCACACTTAAAATTGGTTATAAAGTCCTATTTGGTTTAAAAACGATACTATCACAGAAGTATCTACAGTATCAAATAACAAATGTAAATCTTGCACATTAAAATATTGAGTCCTAATTATATCAAAATCGATACATTCAATTAAAACATGTTTGATCGTCAAAGCCCTTTGACAGCCAATACACTGAGGCTGATCTTCGCCTTTAAGAAGATAGCAGTGTGTCAAATGACTATGTCCAATTCTTATACGTGTTAAAACAGACTCTTCTCTTCGGTTAATTCTAATAGCACCTTTGGTTTTACCTAAAACAGGCTTAATTTCGTGTAGTTTATTAAAAATAGCTTCGTTCCAGCGCAATTGCCATTTAGAACGTAAAAAAACAGTAATATATTTCTTAAACTCTGTATAAGGTATAGGCATATCTATTGGGCGCTTATCCAATGCTGCTTTGGCAGCTTGGTCAGCAGCCTCATTTCCAAGGATTCCAATATGACTTGGTATCCAATAAAAATGAATTTCTTTATTTTCCTCAGTAGAGAGTTTGTGATGCCGCTCAAGGATATTGTAAATAAAAGGATTTTTCCAATCCTTTGCTTTCATTGCTTGTAAAGAAGACAATGAATCAGAAAATATTAAAAAATTTTGATGTGGAGAAGTCTCCACATGATCTAAAGCCAGGTATAAAGCATGAAGTTCTGCAGAATAAATAGAAGATTTATTTGGCAGACGTTCTGAATAAACATGATTGCCCTTAACAGCAGCTGCAGCAGCCTTGTCATCATCAAATGATCCATCAGTGTATATACACTGATATCCAGTGAAAATAGATTTTATTTCTTTGTATCTATTTATATAAAGGGATGGATCAGTTGAGTATTTCTTTAATTCCGACATGGCTACATTAATATTTAAAGTTTCGTATGTCCATGGAGGTGTTTCTGGATATTGAAATTTAGCTATTTGATTTGGATTTAAATTTAAAGATTGTAAAGATTCTTTGATGCGAATACCAAAAGTTGGTATTGTATTAGATTTACTTTCAAAAATGTCAACATAATTTGGATTAAATATAGTATCATGTGCAGGATTGTCTGGACAAGCTGCAATTTTTGCAGCATACTGAAGGGCAAGCTTTTCTCTTCTTAAATCAAGAGGCAGCTCATCTGCCTCAACTGCCAAGCTATCTGCAGGCGATGTACGAAATGCACCTAGGCAAAGTCGTAAACCTTGATTTTGTATAGGATCAAGCATTTTAATATAAGATGGACGTGCTGATCCATATACCATACACCCATAATCAAGCTTAGAACGTACCAATGCTCTATACAATTGTAATAAAATATTACGGTCCCCTCCCCAATCGGTATGGGCAAGAACCCGTAATAAATCTAATGCCTTCTGGCATTTCTTCTTAACGTATTTAATGTGGGGGATAAAAGATAATTTTCTGTCAAAAATAAGTCCAAGAAACTTGGTTTCTTCGACAACAGGTATCCGAGTTTGGCCTAAATAAAGATCAGGATCTGGGTGAACCTTCCATTTTTTACAAAAGTGCATACACATAGTTTTCTTTAAAGAAAATTTAAATCCGTTATGATCAGCCCATTCTTGTAATCTATTTAAGTGTTGTTGGAGCTGTCGTTCTATTGTATGCATGCTTGTGGACCTGTAGCTTAAGTTGAAATCATCAACAAAAAGTGAGCAATCTGCTCCAGGCCTCATACAATCAACAATGCTGTTAATTTTAATAATAAAAAGGGTGACTGATAATATACTTCCCTGTGGAACACCCATTTCCTGATCAAAAGCATCAGAAAGTGATGAACCAACTCGGACCCTGAATTGTCTATTTGACAAAAAATTTTGAATAAAAAGGGGTAAACGACCCCTTAATCCCATATCATATAAATCGCTCATTATTCCAAATTTCCATGTAGTATCGTACGCTTTCTCTAAATCAAAGAAAATGCTAACCACATGCTCACCTTTTAAAAAACCCTCTCTTATAAATGTCTCTAAACGTACCAGGTGGTCAATGGTACTTCGAGTTTTTCTAAAGCCACTCTGTGCAACAGAAATAAAAGCTGCAGTTTCTAAAAACCAAACTAAACGCTCGTTAATCATTCGCTCCATTGTTTTACAGATACAACTGGTTAAAGCAATGGGGCGATAATTATTTGAATCTGAGGAGTCTTTGCCAGGCTTAGGAATGGGAATAATAGTGGCTTCACTCCATGAAGGAGGAAAATCACCACTTTCCCAAATGTTATTAAAAATATTTAAAAGATGCCCAAGTGATTGATCAGGGAGGTGTTTAAGGATTTGGTAGTGAATTTGATCAGGCCCAGGAGCGGTATCATGAGATTTATCCAAAGCAAGTTTCAAATCTTCTATTGTAAATGATTTATTATATTGTTCCAAGTTATGAGATGTAAAATTTAGTTGGTTTCTTTCTTTTCTATTTTTTATTTGTTGAAATTTTGCAGAATAATTATTGGATGAGGAATTCTTAGAAATTGTTTGACCTATTGTGTTACCTATTTCAGTGGGATTTGTAATTAATTGGCCATTATGAGTTAAATGTTTGATCCTTGCTCCACCTCCCTTCCCCGAAATTTTACGCACCATATCCCAGCATTTTTTAATTGGTGTACGCGTATTTAATTTGGAAACATAATCCTTCCAACTTTTTCTCTTGCTTATTTTAATAATATAACGGGCTTTAGCTCTTTTTACTCGAAATTGGTGCAAATTATATTGAGTTGGCTGTCGATTAAATTTTTTCAGAGCTTTTTTGCGCTCCTTGACAGCTTTTTTGCACTCATCATTAAACCAGGGTTTTTCTTTAATTTTAGAATTTGGCTTTGATTTGGGAATACACCCATCAGCAATATCATACAATGTATCTGTAAAAACTTGAAGAGGATCATCTACATTGTTAAAAAGTTCTGGAGTTATTTTATTAAAACAGTACGTTTGAAATTTTGCCCAATCGGCTTTATGAAATTTCCACTTGGGGTTTCGTTCGTCTGGTGGAGGAAAATGGTTATTTAAAATAATGGGATAATGATCACTACCCCATTGATCTTCCTCTACTTCCCAGGAATAGTCTAAAAATAAATTTGGAGTGCACATGGAGAGATCTATTGATGTTAAAGAGCCTGTAGCAGGATGTAAATATGTCGGGGAATCGTCATTCCAAAGGCACAAACTATTATTATTTAAAAAATCTTCTATTATACGTCCTTTGGCATCAGTATTATTTCTGCCACCCCAAAGATAGTTGTGTGCATTAAAGTCACCAACTAGCATATATGGCTGTGGCAGCTGGGTTATCAAATTATTTAAATCTGTAATACTAACTGGCTCACTAGGCGGTAAATATATTGAACATATAGTTAATGTATTATGCAGGGTAACCCTGACTGCAGAAGCTTGTAAATTAGTATTTAATGTTACTTTACTTTGTGGTATACAGGATTTAACAAAAACAGAAACTCCGCCATGTGCTCGGTCCATTGCATCTATTGAACCAACTTTATTATAAGGTACATACCCCTTAAATGTTGTGGAATTATCTTTGAATTTAGTTTCTTGTAAACAAATTACAGATGCGTTATATTTTTGGGCTAATAACTCCAGTTCTGGCCTGTTTGCCTCGAATCCTCTGCAGTTCCATTGTATGATACTGCTGATAGCCATATTAAAAATAATGAGGATAAATATAGGATTTAACATAATCATTTAAGTTTATGATTATGTTTTGAGTGAACAGGTGTAAAATGTATATCGGAAGGATCACCTGTGTCCATCCTTTCTAAGGATTTAGTTCTATTTATTTTAGTTTTGCTTTGATCTTTGATTTCTTTTTTGTCTGATTTCTTAACTGGTCTGTTGCTATTGACATTTTTACTGGATGATGTGGAGGGAGTTTGTGAAGAGGTTTTAGTGGATTGAACTGTTGGTACATTTATTGCTGGGGTAGTGGGTGTTTGGGTTTGAGTGGATGTTCCTGAGGATTTGGAGGTATTTGAAAAATAGGAATAATTCTTTTCATCGATTGGCCAGGTTATTTCTGTCTGTATTGCTATTGTTTTTGTCTCTTTGGTTTTTAAGGCGGTAGCATAGGATGTTTTGGAATTATTAAAACTTTCTACACGTTTACGTGCCTCAGGAAAAGAAATGTTTTCGGTGTGGCGTATTCGCTGAATTTCCTTCTCTTTTAAAAATGAAGGACAATTCCGCGAATACGATGGGTGACTGCCTTGACAATTCACACATTTCATGGTTTCCGAAGAACACTCTTCTCCACTATGCTGGGCTGTACATTTCGGGCAAGTTATGTTTCCTTTGCATCGATCAGATCCATGTCCATACCTCTGACACTTGAAGCAGCGCAGAGGGTTTGGAATGAAAACATCAACTCGGACGTTTAAATAGCCAACTTTAATAGATGTTGGAAGCTGCGCTGCTTCAAATGTCAGAATGAATGTATTGATTGGAACTTTGATTCCATCCTTCTTAATAAAAATTCGTTTGCATTGGACTACATCTTGATCTTTTAGTTCATCCACTATTTCCTCTTCAGAAACTCCCGCCAGATCTGGGCATCTTATCACTCCTTTTTTATTATTGAGGGTCTTATGAGCCGTTATAAAAACTGGAACTGTGGCCAACATTCGGCATCTTAAAAGATTGTCCGCATGGCTTTTCCGCTCAACTTCAATTAATAAACGTGTTCCCATTTTTTTAACTGTTTTCGGCACCCCGGCAATGCCTTGAATCCCCTTTGCAATTGCAAAGGGGGACATTTTTGCCAGGGTATGTTCAGCATCGGAACTTTCCACAATTAAAAATCTCGGCCATTTTTCTGATTTATTTGAATCGTCATCACTGTCTATGTCATTCCTAGGTCGTTTTTGTTTGTTTTGCGCCATGTGTGTTATTTTAAATTTCATCAGTTAGGTCCCCTACCCACCACGGAGCCCAACAAGGGGACGCCTTTCTGGGCCGGTAACTCCAAGCCCTGACGCCATGAGGATACCCAACATGACATACTCTTAGAATAAAAACTCCACCCTTTCGGATTTTATTTATATCCCTCGATTGACCCAATTAGCAGTAATCTCCTTTCAGGAAATATCAATCAAAAATTTACAATTATTCTTAAATTTTAAACATTGAAATTGTCACTAATAAAAATAAAATAGCCAGAATACATTAAAGGAAATATACCACAAGCCGGTTAAATCAGACCCAGGCCTAATCTGATCTGCCTGTCTGGTGAACATTTGGATCCAAGACAGGCGTGTTGCAACTGGACCGGTATTACTGCCAAACCAGCCCAGTGCTCAGCCCGTCAGGATTCCATATCCTCCCCGACACAGGTCGCATCCCACGGCAAACAGGACGCCCCTTTAGTCGCCTTTTACGACATGCTGGGGGGCAGTGGGGCTATTCTTTAATCCCCGCACCCACAGGGGAGCTTGTCAGTAGAATAGATGGCTAATACTATCAGCAATAGTAGAAAAAATCTGTGTCTTGCTTAATACTATATATCTTTTGTTCTGCTTAAAGATAATTCGGTAAATAGAAACTCACCATCTTGGCAATTGAAGGTATACTGAAACACAATAGATGAAAATAGATATATAAATGCAAATTAGGTTAATATATATATATATATATATATATATATATATATATATATATATATATATATATTGATATATATATTGATATACATGTATTGATATATATATTGATATATATTGATATATATTTATATATATATATATATATATATATATACATATATATATATATATATATATATATATATATATATATATATATATATATATATATATATATATATATATATATATATATAGACACATATATATATATATATATATATAGACACAGTAGACACAAACTACCTGATTTATGTTAAGGAAATAACACGTCATCTGGATTTTGCGCTGGTACATTTATTCATGTTCTTTTAGGTACAAACTTTCCTATTATTGCTGGCAATGACTGGAGGACATGACAGCCCTATGTGTAGCCATTTTAGGACGTGCTATTTGTTTGTTTCTGTATTACGAATGGCGTTATATGATCCATGAATTGAATGGTCACATTAATATGTAAACTCTCAGAATCTGTTCTTCACAAAGCAGCACATATGGATTTTCATTTTTTTTTTCATTCTTTTCTGTATAATTAAACTGAATGATGCAGGGCACTGCTTGCAAATATCACATATACAGCCATAAGCCCTGAATGGAAATCTTGTGAATTTGTTCCACTTGAAATATATCCTTGTTATTCAACCCGAAACAGCTTCAATAAAGGTAGGGTGAACCCTGGTCACTGCTTCATTGAGAAGCAATCTTTGTCTAGGGTTCACACGGGCAACAGAGGACATGACATGCATAAAGATCAGCTTTCTCTGGCGGTGAAGATATCCACACAGAGTGTACAAACCAAAATGAAAGCATTCACAATTGTTCAATTCTTTCAATTTGATATTAAAATAATAGTTTTAACATTTTGGTATACAATTGATTCCATTTTGGTTGCAGGATACATAAAATGTTCTTTGTGAATCTTTATGGGAATGTATTTTACCTCCTTTATCTCTTACTGGTATTATCATGAACAAATTTGCTTTTGTACAGAAATTTTTAAAACTCAATTTCAGTGTTGAAACTTTACAGAATATATATTAAGGCTTCTACCACAACTGAGCAATGCTTCCTTCCAATTTCCGTTCTATAGATTTAACATTGCGTATACCTCAGACACATTTGCGCCGATTTCAGTAAAGATGCCCAGCCGATAGGTATTTTTCACAAAATCGGCCGACAGTTCAGATTGGCGGTATATACCTGAGAGTTACAGTTATCATTGCTCAGTGGTATCTACCTGACAGTATATACCTGAGAGTTACAGTTATCATTGCTCGGTGGTATCTACCTGACGGTATATACATGAGAGTTACAGTTAGCATTGTTCAGTGGTATCTACCTGACGGTATATACCTGAGAGCTACAGTTAGCATTGCTCAGTGGTATGTACCTGGCGGTATATACCTGAGAGTTACAGTTAGCATTGTTCAGTGGTATCTACCTGACAGTATATACCTGAGAGTTACAGTTAGCATTGCTCAGTGGTATCTACCTGACAGTATATACCTGAGAGTTACAGTTAGCATTGTTCAGTGGTATCTACCTGACAGTATATACCTGAGAGTTACAGTTATCATTGCTCAGTGGTATCTACCTGACGGTATATACATGAGAGTTACAGTTAGCATCGCTCAGTGGTATGTACCTGGCGGTATATACCTGAGAGTTACAGTTATCATTGCTCAGTGGTATCTACCTGTCAGTATATACCTGAGAGTTACAGTTAGCATTGTTCAGTGGTATCTACCTGACAGTATATACCTGAGAGTTACAGTTAGCATTGTTCAGTGGTATCTACCTGACAGTATATACCTGAGAGTTACAGTTATCATTGCTCAGTGGTATCTACCTGACAGTATATACCTGAGAGTTACAGTTAGCATTGCTCAGTGGTATCTACCTGACAGTATATACCTGAGAGTTACAGTTATCATTGCTCAGTGGTATCTACCTGTCAGTATATACCTGAGAGTTACAGTTAGCATTGTTCAGTGGTATCTACCTGACAGTATATACCTGAGAGTTACAGTTAGCATTGTTCAGTGGTATCTACCTGACAGTATATACCTGAGAGTTACAGTTAGCATTGTTCAGTGGTATCTACCTGACAGTATATACCTGAGGGTTACAGTTAGCGTTGTTCAGTGGTATCTACCTGACGGTATATACCTGAGAGTTACAGTTAGCATTGTTCAGTGGTATCTACCTGACAGTATATACCTGAGGGTTACAGTTAGCATTGTTCAGTGGTATCTACCTGACAGTATATACCTGAGGGTTACAGTTAGCATTGTTCAGTGGTATCTACCTGACAGTATATACCTGAGAGTTACAGTTATCATTGCTCAGTGGTATCTACCTGTCAGTATATACCTGAGAGTTACAGTTAGCATCGCTCAGTGGTATCTACCTGCCGGTATATAGTATTCAATAACAAAAGAACGGTTTACGAGTTACAGGTGATTGAAGCATTTGATCTTGAGATAAGTGTTCATGGTTGGAGGGGGAACGTGGTGAAAGTTCATTTATATGTCCGGTTTGGACTTCTTGTTCTGCCACACCCGATTCCGCAAAACATTAAATTTGTTTTTTTTATAAGTATATAATTGACCACAGAAGTACAACTTTTTCTGATGTGAAAATATTGTCTTGAGTTTTTTTATTTGAGTTAATTAAATGACATATAATCAAGTGCTCATTATATATGGACGGAGAAATAAACCAATAATTTAAGTAAGAACGTTTTTCTTACCTGAGACTTGACCAGCCGTGAAGCACTGAACACGACAAACACGGTCAACCAAATGCAACAAGGTTGTTTTTTCAAAGATTTGGTTTTCAGTTTGTTAAGCACCATGTTCATAATTTATACGCTCACAGTCCTGGACTGATCAGGTTTGTTAAAATCACCTTGCCGCTTCTATAGCCGGTCATAAATATCCTTCCCTGTAATGTGAATCTCCTCTTAGAATTCCATATATATTTATATATATTTAAGACTCCCTGTGTCCACCTATTGTAAAGACACCTGTACCTCCTGTATATTTATCGTGATTGCCCAGAACCTGGACCAAAATGATGTTGGTCCCACAAGAAATATTTCATTTAATGTGTTGCCTCCACCCTGAAAGATGTGCACTGTCTCCTCCCGGTTAGTCACCTATCGCCATGGAAAGACAAGAATCTTGTGGGGGTCACGGTGAACGCACAATGTGGAACCACCCTGTTCCAGGTAGCCCTCCCCCTGGCAACATCGTGCTGCCAACCAAAGCCTCAATGTCACCCATTTGGAACGTGTAAAATGATACAATTCTGTTGCCTCACTTCTTCAAGGATGTTTAAAGAGCGAAGCCATGTTTTGGCTTACACATTATAGGGACTTTGATTATATCCCCATTCTTAATCTGCTTCTAACTTTATCACCAGCATTGGTCTTGTGGATTTTCATTTCCTCCTCCACCTCAACCACCCAGTTTCTATACTTTTTAATTAATTTCTTACCAATTGCCAGAGGTTTTAGATAGGTCAGGAGGCCTTGAATGTTGTGCATAATAGAAGTATTTAAGCTGCAATAGTCTGCATTCTAATAATATTTGGTACCATTCAATGCTCAGCACTCTATAATAACCTTTAGTGGCTTTTAGTGCCCTGCATTCTATAATAACCTTTGGTGGCTTTCGGTGCCCTGCAATCTATAATAACCTTTGGTGGCTTTCAGTGCCCTGCATTCTATAATAACCTTTGGTGGCTTTCAGTGCCCTGCATTCTATAATAACCTTTGGTGGCTTTTAGTGCCCTGCATTCTATAATAGACTTTGGTGGCTTTCAGTGCCCTGCATTCTATAATAACCTTTGGTGGCTTTCGGTGCCCTGCAATCTATAATAACTTGTGGTGGCTTTCAGTGCCCTGCATTATATAATAACCTTTGGTGGCTTTCAGTGCCCTGCATTCTATAATAACCTTCGATGGCTTTCAGTGCCCTGCAATCTATAATAACCTTTGGTGGCTTTCAATGTTCTGCATTTTATGACAATCTTTGGTAACTTTCAATTTTCCTATTCACAATATGACCCATGGTAAATGGAAACCACAAACAAATATCAGATTCTTTCAATAAAACACAGTTCCTCGGAGAGATGCAAGGCTTCAGATGAACTCAAACTGACAATCTTTATGCAAATAATTTATCATAAAAACTGTCTATCTGAAATATTAAGAAAGCATTAAGAATTGTGCTACGCATGATGGACTGTGTTGAAATATTTTTTTCAAACTGCACCAATAACCTATTACATCAAAATACGAATTGTGTTCTGGTTTTTTTTTCTTGTTCCGAACCATACGTTTGATTTGATTTAATTTGATTTTGAGGTTGGTCGGGCCACCTATGTCTCGCGGGCACTCAGAGCCTATGCAGCACAGCTGAAGGGCATATCTATGTCATGATGTTTTAAGAGCAGAGTTTGTTGGCACCATAAAGTTCCCCAGATCGGAAGGAGCATTTCTACAGGAGTTTTCAGTGTATTGTGTACAGTACGAGTGCCAGTACCGACACTGTATCATTACACCAGCCATGAAGAACGGACAAACCATGACCTAAAATAGTTCAAGCATTCTGCGAAACGTCACGGTGCTTTCCGACTATCCCATCAGCAGACTTGGGAAGGCACGATCAAATCCCGCGAGGTGGAGCAATGGTAGCAACGTCAATCCTCAGGTACATTGAGGACGACCATTTCATCTCTATTAAAAAACCTACTTTTATTTGTGAACATTGCACATATCAAATATGGACTAAATGATAAGTATATATATATATATATATATATATATATTGAACATCAGTTGATTGTACTTGATTTGATATTGATCATATCGGCCAGACTATGGAATATCATCTTAATAATCAATGATATGGTTTACTCCCCCCTGGTATAAGATTGTGTTTCAGTAGCAAGCTTGCATGAACACGTGAATGCCAGTAATGGGGCAAATAGAGCGTGCAGACACCTCTGTTACTTCCCCAGGCCGGGTATGCCACAGTTTATTTCTTTCCCAGTGATATGGCCCTGTGATGACCTCTATATCCTAATGTCTTATGGGTGCAGCTGAAAGTAAGATATGACATATGTGAAATAAAACAATATGTGATGAACTTATGGACAAAGTATGACATTACTGGGACTATTTCTCTGTTGCAGTACACCTAATTTAAAAGTTTTTGTAGATAAAATTGTGTCATATAGTTTGTGTTATCGATAAGAATTCCTTCAAAAGGAATATGAATATTTTCATTGTTGTTATTATTTCACAATATTTAATGAGCATTGATATGATTTTATTTTGTGTTATTGTACATACAGTGCTATATGATGTCAGGATTTAGATGTTATGTGATTGGTGTGCTCACTGGTGTGTGACAATGTGTCATGCTTTCACTGTAGCTATACTTAACACGCTATATAAGACCAGCTACCATACCTCGCTATCGCCAAAAACATCCACCTGTGTCAAGATGGTGAATGTATTTAAGTTTTTTTAGTTTTAAAATGCAACATGTGTATTTGTTTACATACGTCAAAAAGGCAATGTGCTAAGTACCAAACTGCTACAGAAGGATCATAACTGGATTTATTAATGGTTGAAAGCATTGGCTTGTCACGAGGGATATTGAAATGTTTTGCAGCTATAACATTTGACCATGAGAAATAATTTTGACGAAACAAGATGGCTTAAGTATGACTCTTAGGTGGTTTATCAAGAAATGAGAAATATATGTTGCCGTATATTCATTTATTTCCTGGGACAATGAACGAATATTTGTGCAAAACATATTTCTGTTTTGATAGAATTTAAACAAGGATAGTGGTGTTTATTTCAATGATTTAATTCATTTTCGTTTTCCTTCTTATAGTTGAATTGCACTCGTTATGCCTCAGTCACATTTGCACCGGGCGCCGGCCGGGAAGTAAGAATCGGCCGACTTCACAGTCTGCCGGGCGCCAGGGAGTTTATCAGCAACAATCTGAGATATGCCGTAGCTTTGGTCACATTATTAAAGGGCACCACACGATGCCACCGGCAGCCCTAAGATAATCTGCCGATGTACCTGCGGGACACTGCCGGGACCCTCCCTGTGCTTTAAGATGATATTTGCTGATAAGACATCGGTGAGACGCCGACAACTTTTATGTTGCAGCTAAAAGTACCCGATGACCCGTCCGACGTCTTAAAGATGCCAAATTGTGGCCGATGATCTCCCGGTGCCCGCACGGCAATCTGAACTGCCTGCCGATTTTGTAAAAAAAACACACATCGGCCGGGCATCTTTACTGAAATTGGCGTAAATGTGACTGAGGCATTAAGCACATTAGTTGGCAGTAGAAGTTAGAAATAGATTTGATTAACATGCTTTTAAATCAATACTATGTTTAACTCAATTTAAAAGTTAAATGTAAATTGTGTGACATCTATATAAAAAATTTTCGGAGTGCAACTCAGCACTGCAGAGCATGTATTGCAAAATCCTATTTACTTGACACATATGAATGTAATAAGGGCATGTTTCCAACCACGCTCCTAACAGTGGTGACACATATGAATGTAATAAGGGCATGTTTCCAACCACGCTCCTAACAGTGGTGACATAAATAAATGTCATAAGGGCATGTTTCCAACCACGCTCCTAACAGTGGTGACATAAATAAATGTGATAAGCACACTGTCCACCAGAGGCACACGCAAACCATGTCGCCCTCTGGTGGAGTTTGTGTGATAAGGGCATGTTTCCAACCACGCTCCTTACGGTGGTGACACATATGAATATGATGAGGGTATGTTTTCAGACACACTCCTTACAGTTCTGACAGACAATAATCAGTCATTGCCATTAACAAAAAAATATGTGTTCTTGTACTATTTACATTTCTAATCAACCCATTGTACTTTTCTAGAACTAACTTGATATGGTATCACATTGACTAGTTACAACTATATATATCTGAATATGTCTCCAACCCCAATATGTCTAATATGAAACACCTCCTTAATAGTAGTGATAGAGAAAGGAGCTCTTCAATTTATCTAAATTTATTAGTTCAATTCTGAGGCATTTTCATAAGTGAAATGTTAATTAATGTAAATACTTGTCGGGCCCACAGACACCTGTCGTCATTCTTGGGCTATGTTAAGTTACATCACAGCTTCCAGTGATAAAATCAACTTTTAATATAAATGTTCACTCTGTTCACAGTGTTAAAATAAACTGTTTGATATAAATGTTTTGGTGGATAGACTGAAACTATCCTATTGCCACCAGTCTTTATTTCTCCCATTCCTCACTAGAGGTCACTCCGAGATTAAAAATTTGAATTTGGATTTTTATTCTCTTGAGCCAACCCCAGCTAATATCCCGGGAGAGCAGATCACGGTAATTGACAGAACTGGAGGGAAATATATATTACTTGTACATAAGATAAGGCAACTTTACAACAAACACTGTCAAATCGATCATCAGACACCAGGTGGCAGATCTCCGCAAAGTGGTAGAATCAGTTTCTTTGAAGGTACCATGTCAATACATATGCTGGCATAAAGACATTAATCTTACTGAGCATTTGTCGATCATTACAACTGTGAGCCTCGGATGCTGCCGATCATTGCAACTGTTAGTGACCATTTGTAGCATGCTGAATATTCGCAGTCTAATGGGGGGCTTCTAGATAGCATATAACACAGCATGGTGATAATGAGCACAATAGGTTTCATGGTTAGTATAATAAGGGTACGCTGGAATAAGACTCTTAGACAGTAGACTAGTTATCAGTCATAAGTAAATATATAACTGAGGGATTGAAACCAAAGAACCACTACAAGGTAAATAATTATCTTAAAGCATTGGTGAAACCTGGAAAGTTGCAGGCAATTTTACAGTGGTTTAAAGTATCTGAAAACAATATATGATCTTAAAATTGACATATATACAGGCTATCTCTCTGAAATCCACAAAATAACATCTGCCCTGAGAAGTATGATTTCTTGTGACCACTGGGTACTGCCCGTACTAAACAGGAAGTGTGCTGTGTGACCTTGACCTTTGAACTGTCAGGGGGCTCCGTAAGTCACAGGAGGTGTTGTTTACCAATTGTTAAAATTGGAGCAACACATATTTGGCCATTTTTTTCCACTATTTAGAGAATAAATTGGAAGATAACACTTATCATGATGATAGTGCATTTTCTTGGCTTTCTTTTGGTGGTAAAATTATTAAAAACGGATGAATATTTATGAAGTTATAAATGAAGAAACATCATTATTTTTTATCTTGTATATGTTTGCAAAAAAAAGTTTTAAAAAATTCTATACAGCCCAGCTTTTAAGGTGGAATCCATGCAGCCTTTGATGTCTTCCCATTCAGTGGTGTGAAAACCCCCAAATTTCAACAAAGAGGGTCAGATCATACATTTTACTGATACCAATTATCAGCATTCACAGTTTTGCCATTCAAAGTCCTTTTGATTTAAGGCCAAACCAGTGATCAAAGGGTTTAATGTCACTTTTTCAATATCACAGCCTTTAAGTTAAGGGGGATTCTATGCAGCCTTTGAGTCATGTCTTCCCTTTTTGACAGAAAAGTTTTCACATGCATAAGATACTTTTCAAATAAATAGTATACTTTCCCCATAAATGATATATCTTCCACAACCATAAGATATTTGTCACAACCATAAAATATTTGTCACAACCATGAGTTATTTCATTGATTCAAATAATATTAAGATAATCTTATGTTGTTCTGAAGTATACTCCTGGCAATAAATTGATAAATTGTACAAAACATCTCCACCCTGTTTCCCAAGCTGGACAGGTGCCCAACTGGTAACTCATTAGGTGTTTACACGAGATCACAGACCAGCTAAACAAAGCTTGTTGACAAAGTGTTCAATTGCTGGTGTAGGTTCCAGCAGACAACTGATCAACTTTCAAGTGCCACAGAAAGTTGTTAACAGGGAATATTTTGGGTACTACTACATAAAAGCACTGTTTATGGTATAAACATTCATGTTATGTAAAGAAAATGTGTCTGAAAGTTAGGTTTCATGAATGCTTTAAGTCAACTGAGACTCATGTTTAATTGGATCAGAGTATAAGTCAATTGTATTAAAGATACAAAGTGCAAATATCAACTATACTTATCAAACCATCCATGGAGGTAGAATTTCTCATATGACATGCAGGGTTAATAATCTACTTAAGGGAGAATAATTTCAAATCATAAAAAACGGTAATTGAAGAACAGGGAATAACAACATACCAATAACGTAACAGACAACTACAATTTCGATTTATGCATTATGAGCTAATTTTGTGTTCAATGGACGGAATCTGGGTCCCGATAAAATTGATGAGAGATGAGAGCAAATACATTCTGAAAGATTCACGGCGGGTACCTATTAATCAGCAGCATCCGAGGCTAACAGTTGTAATGATCGGCAGCATCCGAGGCTAACAGTTGTAATGATCGGCAGCATCTGAGGCTAACAGTTGTAATGATCAGCAGCATCCGAGGCTAACAGTTGTAATGATCGGGAGCATCTGAGGCTAACAGTTTTAATGATCCGGAGCATCTAAAGCTAACAGTTGTTATGATCGGGAGCATCTGAGGCTAACAGTTGTAATGATCGGGAGCATCTGAGGCTAACAGTTGTAATGATCAGCAGCATCCGAGGCTAACAGTTGTAATGATCGGGAGCATCTGAGGCTAACAGTTGTAATGATCCGGAGCATCTAAAGCTAACAGTTGTAATGATCGGGAGCATCTGAGGCTAACAGTTGTAATGATCGGGAGCATCTGAGGCTAACAGTTGTAATGATCGGGAGCATCTGTGGCTAACAGTTGTAATGATCGGGAGCATCTAAAGCTAACAGTTGTAATGATCGGGATCATCCGAGGCTAACAGTTGCAATGATCTGGATCATCCGAGGCTAACAGTTGCAATGATCTGGATCATCCGAGGCTAACAGTTACAATGATCGGGAGCATCCGAGGCTAACAGTTATAATGATCCGGAGCATCCGAGGCTAACAGTTGTAATGATTGTGAGCATCCGAGGCTAACAGTTGTAATGATCCGGACCATCTGAGGCTAACAGTTGCAATGATCGGGACCATCTGAGGCTAACAGTTGTAATGATCGGAAGCATCTAAAGCTAACAGTTGTAATGATCGGGAGCATCTGAGGCTAACAGTTGTAATGATCGGGAGCATCTAAAGCTAACAGTTGTAATGATCGGGAGCATCTGAGGCTAACAGTTGTAATGATCGGGAGCATCTAAAGCTAACAGTTGTAATGATCGGGAGCATCTGAGGCTAACAGTTGTAATGATCGGGAGCATCTGTGGCTAACAGTTGTAATGATCGGGAGCATCTAAAGCTAACAGTTGTAATGATCGGGATCATCCGAGGCTAACAGTTGCAATGATCTGGATCATCCGAGGCTAACAGTTGCAATGATCTGGATCATCCGAGGCTAACAGTTACAATGATCTGGAGCATCTGAGGCTAACAGTTGTAATGATCGTGAGCATCCGAGGCTAACAGTTGTAATGATCGGGAGCATCTGTGGCTAACAGTTGTAATGATCCGGACTATCTGAGGCTAACAGTTGCAATGATCAGGAGAATCTTAAGCTGAAAGTTGTAATGATCGGTCCCACCTGACAGCTTTGAAAACGAGGATTTTACTCAGTTGATCAGGAGCATCCTCAGTTTACAACTGTTGTGATCCTGAACATCCCAGGCTGACAACTGTAATGTTCTGTAGATTATAAAGCCAGATTATAAAGCTCATTTTGCAAAGGAGAAGGGTCTATGATGTGGCATGATTTATGTGTGTTGTGGAATGAATGGGATGTGCTATAATGGTATGTCAGCGCTATGAGCAGACCTAGTCTGATATAGCGCTATACAAATTGTTATTATTATTATTATTTATGTGGTATGTATGACCGGTATGTAATGTGGTATGATTGGTATGTGATGTGGCATGATTGGTATATGATGTGGCATAATTGGTATGTGATGTGGGATGATTGGTATCTGGTGTGGCATGATTGGTATGTGATGTGGTATGATTGGCATGGGATGTGGTATGATTGGTATATGATGTGGCATAATTGGTATGTGGTGTGGCATGATTGGTATGTGATGTGGTATGATTGGCAATTGATGTGGCATGATTGGTATGTGATGTGGTATGATTGGCAATTGATGTGGCATGATTGGTATGTGATGTGGCATGATTGATATGTGGTTTGGTATGTTTTGCATGTGGTGTGGTATGATTGGTATGTAATGTGGCATGATTGGTATGTGATGTGGGATGATTGGTATGTGATGTGGCATGATTGGTATGTGGTTTGGTATGTTTTGTATGTGGTTTGGTATGATTGGTATGTGATGTGGCATGATTAGTATGTGGTTTGGTATGATTGGTATGTGATGTGGCATGATTAGTATGTGATTGGAATGACTGTCACACACCATGAGTTCAGTAAAGATATCAGCTCGGAATTTATAGTTTGAGAAAGCTGGTTAAATAACAATGACAAATAAAACAAAATTTCCTTCAACTTTCTTGGAGATCAAATTAAGAAATGTATTTTTGAAATTCCTTCTACGTCCTCGTATTTGATGATAAGACGTATATTCTAGTATTCTGACAGTCCTAAGAAATGTACAGTTAGTTATATTACTAATAGGATGTTTGTTTGTTCATAGTATTTGAAGAGAAATAGACTCCAATAACACATTAGATTCACTGTGACAAACACATCAACAAATACGACGTGGTCCCACATGCTACCATCGTCAGCTGATTGAACCGGATCCGGAAGTATACTGGTCCAATTTTGCTATCCTTGCAGCAATACATGGATTCAATGAGAGAGCAGTTATAAAGTGAGTTTCAACCATTACCATCTTGACATCAGTTCTGTAAATATATGACGTGTTTGAGGTAGGCACATAACCTTATAAGTCAAGGAAATTGGTGTGGTATGAACTTGTCAGTCAACAGTATGTTTACCGTATTATAATGATCATGAAATGTACAGGTATTTTCTTTATAAACAAGTTGAGCACTACAGTCAGTTTGTTGTAGGTGTGCATAGACATTCAATTACAATGCGCAGGAGGAATTTTAATTTTGAGTTAGAATTAAATTTGTTGTTGAAAATTCACAGCCACCGGGGCATATCGAGTGACACCCAGGACAAGACCTACATTCGCTTATCAGTGGAAAGTACACAAACGATTTTGTTTAATAAACAGCTCAACTTTAGTCAACATTTGACAGTTCAGTTTGATAAACTGCATAAAATATAACCATATAAATCCGATTTACTTGGTGATATAAGTCTACTCATGATGGAAATGATATATGTTAATGGCTGACTTGTTAATTTAAGTAAAAGATCAATGGCAAAAACGAGAACATACATTATATGGAGATGCAAGTCGGACATTGTCGCAACTGGGACAGGGAATAATCAGAACATAGATGTATCTATTTATATCCAACAGGATCATACTGGTCTCAGAGGCTTCTAAAGAAATAAAAAGTGGACATATAAGACATAAATTATATATGTTTATTGTGATATCTTACCGTATGTTTGTGGAATATATTCATTAGATGTAAACCCAATATATCAGACAGAGATAAGTAAAATAGGTACATTGATGTAAACCCAGGATATATATCAGACACAGACAGGCGGGATAGGTTCATTGATGTAAACCCAGGTTATATATCAGATACAGACAGGCGGGATAGGTTCATTGATGTAAACCCAGGTTATATATCAGACAGAGATAGGTGGGATAGGTTCATTGATGTAAACCTAGGATATATATCAGAGACATGCGGGATAGGTTCATTGATGTAAACCTATGATATATATCAGACAGAGATAGGTGGGATAGGTTCATTGATGTAAACCCAGGTTATATATCAGACAGAGATAGGTGGGATAGGTTCAGTGATGTAAACCTATGATATATATCAGACAGAGACAGGCGGGATAGGTTCATTGATGTAAACCCAGGATATATATCAGACAGAGATAGGTGGGATAGGTTCATTGATGTAAACCCAGGATATATATCAGACAGAGATTGGTGGGATAGGTTCATTGATGTAAACCTAGGATATATATCAGACACAGACAGGCGGGATAGGTTCATTGATGTAAACCCAGGTTATATATCAGACAGAGATAGGTGGGATAGGTTCATTGATGTAAACCTATGATATATATCAGACAGAGATAGGTGGGATAGGTTCATTGATGTAAACCTAGGATATATATCAGACAGAGATAGGTGGGATAGGTTCATTGATGTAAACCTATGATATATATCAGACAGAGACAGGCGGGATAGGTACATTTATGTAAACCCAGGATATATATCAGTCAGAGATTGGTGGGATAGGTTCATTGATGTAAACCTAGGATATATATCAGACAGAGATAGGTGGGATAGGTTCATTGATGTAAACCTAGGATATATATCAGACAGAGATAGGTGGGATAGGTTCATTGATGTAAACCCAGGATATATATCAGACAGAGATAGGTGGGATAGGTTCATTGATGTAAACCTAGGATATATATCAGAGACAGGCGGGATAGGTTCATTGATGTAAACCCAGGATATATATCAGAGATAGGTGGGATAGGTTCATTGATGTAAACCTATGATATATATCAGACAGAGATAGGTGGGATAGGTTCATTGATGTAAACCCAGGATATATATCAGACAGAGATTGGTGGGATAGGTTCATTGATGTAAACCTAGGATATATATCAGACACAGACAGGCGGGATAGGTTCATTGATGTAAACCCAGGTTATATATCAGACAGAGATAGGTGGGATATGTTCATTGATGTAAACCTATGATATATATCAGACAGAGATAGGTGGGATAGGTTCATTGATGTAAACCTAGGATATATATCAGACAGAGATAGGTGGGATAGGTTCATTGATGTAAACCTATGATATATATCAGACAGAGACAGGCGGGATAGGTTCATTGATGTAAACCCAGGATATATATCAGACAGAGATAGGTGGGATAGGTTCATTGATGTAAACCTAGGATATATATCAGAGACAGGCGGGATAGGTTCATTGATGTAAACCCAGGATATATATCAGAGATAGGTGGGATAGGTTCATTGATGTAAACCCAGGATATATATCAGACAGAGATAGGTGGAATAGGTTCATTGATGTAAACCCAGGATATATATCAGACAGAGATAGGTGGAATAGGTTCATTGATGTAAACATAGGATATATATCAGACAGAGATTGGTGGGATAGGTTCATTGATGTAAACCCAGGATATATATCAGACAGAGATAGGCGGGATAGGTTCATTGATGTAAACCTATGATATATATCAGACAGAGATTGGTGGGATAGGTTCATTGATGTAAACCCAGGATATATATCAGACAGAGATAGGTAGGATAGGTTCATTGATGTAAACATAGGATATATATCATACAGAGATAGGTGGGATAGGTTCATTGATGTAAACCCAGGTTATATATCAGACAGAGATAGGCGGGATAGGTTCATTGATGTAAACCCAGGTTATATATCAGACAGAGATAGGCGGGATAGGTTCATTGATGTAAACCCAGGTTATATATCAGACAGAGATTGGTGGGATAGGTTCATTGATGTAAACCCAGGATATATATCAGACAGAGATAGGTGGCATAGGTTCATTGATGTAAACATAGGATATATATCAGACACAGACAGGCGGGATAGGTTCATTGATGTAAACCTATGATATATATCAGACAGAGATAGGTGGGATAGGTTCATTGATGTAAACCCAGGATATATATCAGACAGAGATAGGTGGGATAGGTTCATTGATGTAAACCCAGGTTATATATCAGACAGAGGTTGGTGTGATAAGTTCATTTATGTAAATCCAGGATATATATCAGAGATAGGTGTGATAGGTTCATTGATGTAAACCCAGGATACCTGAGAGGGATGATGGTGATAAATATGAGAAACCAATAAATTACAAATATTCAAGCAATGTAAATAGCCTGTTGTAAATGAGATACTAAAATAAATTTGATTATAAACAACAGTCTATTTCACTGGTCCATGCAATGTTTGGTAATCAAGAACAAATTGTTCAGGTTAGAAGGAAACATCGGAGAGCAAGCTGAAGGATGGAAAAGGTGGATGCAGCCAAGCCCCCTGGTGGCGATGGTACTGCCCCTGGTGGGCAGGATTCTGTAGACTTCAAAGGTTCCTCATGGTAAGCCATTTGTCACATTCCGTTTATATATTACATTATTTATATTACATTGTTTATATATTTATGTCAAAGATACAGTTATTTTAAGTTCTACATAACACTTTCTTAAAGTCAATCCCAAAATTATTGATGCTCCCAGTTTAGTTATACGATTCAAGCCTTAAATCTGCACGTGTCTTGTTTATTGGCTAGCATGTCGATATGTCAAAATAAGATCATCAGGAGACATACTTTCCTTCTCACCTAATGTTCCATCCGTTCATTTCAGCCGGCATCTGCCACAAAACAACGATATGTGTGAAATATAAAATATACGTCAATAGTATTTGGATTAACTGTAAAGCCAGTCCGTGAAGCAACATTATGTACACATACCCCAATACCAAGTAGTATGAAGTATATCTATGATTTGTCTGAAGTGCGTGAATGATATTTTTCATTTCAAGCAGAGTAAATCATGAAAACCAATAGATGGAAATAATGTACCAGACTTTTGTGAAACAATACGATTTCAGGATTTCTGTGAAAGGATAAAATTTAGAAACAAAATACTCCATGAGGTTAGGTAAATGTACAGACGCTATAGATTACAACATTTGTATTGTAAAATATATTTATCTTATAACAGTTTACCTCAGCAGATGGGTACTTTAGGGATAACATCAGACCCCGGGGTCCTGCGCCCTGACCCACTGAAGGGAGAAACGGGCTTCACATATAACATGAACTACCCCCAAAGAGGATATGCCATCATTATCAACAATAAAAAGTAGGTTTTGCCATTTCAATCATTATGATTATCCAAATCGATACACATTATAAGATTATATATAATGTTTTTTTTCAACAAATATAAATCTATTTGTAGGTTTCATCCTCGAACTGGTATGAAAGAGAGGAAAGGATCTGATATTGATGCTGCTAGTCTTAAGATTCGCCTCAGTGCTCTGGGATTTGATGTTGATCTCCTCCATAATCAGACCGTAACAGAGATGCTCAAAGCCACTGTTAACAGCAAGTCAATTTCTTTATTCGTCAATGATTTCTCATATAGTATTATATATCATTCAGAATGCATATACTACCCTGTGATGGTGTCTTGTTCCTCTTGCCCAATACAGAACACAGCAAGTGTGACTGCTTTATGCTGTCTGTCTTGTGACTTTGTGTCTTGCTCCTTCAATGTCTAAGAACTAACACAGCGAGTGTGACTGCTTTATACTGTCTATCTTGTGACTTTGTGTCTTGTTCCTTCAGTGTCTCAGAAGGACCACTGTGAGTGTGACTGTTTTATGTTGTCTATCTTGTGACTTTGTGTCTTGTTCCTTCAGTGTCTAAGAAGGACCACAGTGAGTGTGACTGTTTTATGTTGTCTATCTTGCCTATCCTGTGACTTTGTGTCTTGATCCTTCAGTGTCTAAGAACTAACACAGCGCGTGTGACTGCTTTATGCTGTCTATCTTGTGACTTTGTGTCTTGTTCCTTCAGTGTCTAAGAACTAACACAGCGCGTGTGACTGCTTTATGTTGTCTGTCTTGTGACTTTGTGTCTTGTTCCTTCAGTGTCTAAGAACTAACACAGCGCGTGTGACTGCTTTATGTTGCCTATCCTGTGACTTTGTGTCTTGTTCCTTCAGTGTCTAAGAAGGACCACAGTGAGTGTGACTGCTTCGTGCTGGCGATCCTCAGTCACGGCGATGAGGGCTTGGTGTATGGCGTGGACTCCATCATCAAACTTGACACCATCCTGGAGCCCCTCAAGGGGGACAGGTGTAAGAGCCTAGTGGGCAAACCCAAACTATTCTTCATACAGGTAATTTATTGCCCAAACCCAAACTATTCTTCATACAGGTAATCTATTGCCCAAAACCAAACTATTCTTCATACAGGTAATCTATTGCCCAAACGCAAACTATTCTTCATACAGGTAATCTATTGCCCAAACCCAAACTATTCTTCATACAGGTAATCTATTGCCCAAACCCAAACTATTCTTCATACAGGTAATCTATTGCCCAAACCCAAACTATTCTTCATACAGGTAATCTATTGCCCAAACCCAAACTATTCTTCATACAGGTAATCCATTGCCCAAACCCAAACTATTCCTCATACAGGTAATCTATTGGCCAAACCCAAACTATTCCTCATACAGGTAATCCATTGCCCAAACCCAAACTATTCCTCATACAGGTAATCTATGGCCCAAAACCAATCATCTCATTAAACATGTAATTTTCGCAAATCCCAAACTGTATGAAGTAGAGGTTCTTTAGAGGCTGTTTGATTTCAGGCATGCCGGGGCAGCAAGTTTGATGAAGGTGCTGAGGTTGCTGATGCAGATAATCCCGAGGAAGGTCAGAGCCAAAACGCCCAGAGAGTACCAACCGAGGCTGACATCCTAATGGCATTCTCAACAGTACCAGGTATGAACCTCCCTTCCAAAATGTGGACACCCTCCCTCCTAGATGGAACCCCCTCATCTTCCTGATCCCCCAATTTGGAACCAAATTCTCCATTTCATAGTTTCTATTATATTGTCTTATATTGCATGAGAGTTGTGTGATATTGTATGATATTTTATTATATCATAGGGTATTCTATTATATTGTTTTTAGTTTTCTGGGATTTTGTACTCTAGTGTATAGTATGATCTTACTTGATACTGTAGGGTATTATACACTCTAGTATATGGTTTAGTTTTTATGATATCGTAGGGTATTGTACTCTAGTGTATGTTATAGTGTTTATGATATTGTAGGGTATTGTAGTCTAGTGTATAGTCGTGTTTATGATTTTGTAGGGTATTGTATTCTAGTGTATGTTATAGTGTTTATGATATTGTAGGGTATTGTACTCTAGTGTATGTTATAGTGTTTATGATATTGTAAGGTATTGTATTCTAGTGTATGTTATAGTGTTTATGATATTGTAGGGTATTGTACTCTAGTGTATGTTATAGTGTTTATGATATTGTAGGGTATCGTATTCTAGTGCATGTTATAGTGTTTATGATATTGTAGGGTATTGTACTCTAGTGTATGTTATAGTGTTATGATATTGTAGGGTATTGTATTCTAGTGTATGTTATAGTGTTCATAATATTGTAGGGTATTGTATTCTAGTGTATGTTATAGTGTTCATGATATTGTAGGGTATTGTATTCTAGTGTATGTTATAGTGTTTATGATATTGTAGGGTATTGTATTCTAGTGTATGTTATAGTGTTTATGATATTGTAGGGTTTTGTTTTTTAGTGAATGTTATAGTGTTTATGATATTGTAGGGTATTGTATTCTAGTGTATATTATAGTGTTCATGATATTGTAGGGTATTGTACTCTAGTGTATGTTACAGTGTTTATGATATTGTAGGGTATTGTACTCTAGTGTATGTTATAGTGTTTATGATATTGTAGGGTATTGTACTCTAGTGTATGTTATAGTGTTTATGATATTGTAGGGTATTGTACTCTAGTGTATGTTATAGTGTTTATGATATTGTAGGGTATTGTACTCTAGTGTATGTTACAGTGTTTATGATATTGTAGGGTATTGTACTCTAGTGTATGTTATAGTGTTAATGATATTGTAGGGTATTGTATTCTAGTGTATGTTATAGTGTTTATGATATTGTATGGTATTGTAGTCTAGTGTATCTTATAGTGTTTATGATATTGTATGGTATTGTATTCTTGTGTATCTTATAGTGTTTATGATATTGTAGGGTATTGTTTTTAGTGTATGTTATAGTGTTTATGATATTGTAGGGTATTGTACTCTAGTGTATGTTATAGTGTTTATGATATTGTAGGGTATTGTACTCTAGTGTATCTTATAGTGTTTATGATATTGTAGGGTATTGTACTCTAGTGTATGTTATAGTGTTTACGATATTGTAGGGTATTGTATTCTAGTGTATGTTATAGTGTTTATGATATTGTAGGGTATTGTACTCTAGTGTATGTTATAGTGTTTATGATATTGTAGGGTATTGTATTCTAGTGTATGTTATAGTGTTTATGATATTGTAGGGTATTGTACTCTAGTGTATGCTATAGTGTTTATGATATTGTAGGGTATTGTATTCTAGTGTATGTTATAGTGTTTATGATATTGTAGGGTATTGTATTCTAGTGTATGTTATAGTGTTTATGATATTGTAGGGTATTGTACTCTAGTGTATGTTATAGTGTTTATGATATTGTAGGGTATTGTATTCTAGTGTATGTTATAGTGTTTATGATATTGTAGGGTATTGTACTCTAGTGTATGTTATAGTGTTTATGATATTGTAGGGTATTGTAGTCTAGTGTATCTTATAGTGTTTATGATATTGTAGGGTATTGTACTCTAGTGTATGTTATAGTGTTTATGATATTGTAGGGTAATGTAGTCTAGTGTATGTTATAGTGTTTATGATATTGTAGGGTATTGTATTCTTGTGTATGTTATAGTGTTTATGATATTGTAGGGTATTGTACTCTAGTGTATATTATAGTGTTTATGATATTGTAGGGTATTGTATTCTAGTGTATGTTATAGTGTTTATGATATTGTAGGGTATTGTATTCTTGTGTATGTTATTGTGTTTATGATATTGTAGGGTATTGTTTTTAGTGTATGTTATAGTGTTTATGATATTGTAGGGTATTGTATTCTAGTGTATGTTATAGTGTTTATGATATTGTAGGGTATTGTTTTTAGTGTATGTTATAGTGTTTATGATATTGTAGGGTATTGTTTTCTAGTGTATGTTATAGTGTTTATGATATTGTAGGGTATTGTACTCTAGTGTATGTTATAGTGTTTATGATATTGTAGGGTATTGTATTCTAGTGTATGTTATAGTGTTTATGATATTGTAGGGTATTGTACTCTAGTGTATGTTATAGTGTTTATGATATTGTAGGGTATTGTTTTTAGTGTATGTTATAGTGTTCATGATATTGTAGGGTATTGTACTCTAGTGTATGTTATAGTGTTTATGATATTGTAGGGTATTGTAGTCTAGTGTATCTTATAGTGTTTATGATATTGTAGGGTATTGTACTCTAGTGTATGTTATAGTGTTTATGATATTGTAGGGTAATGTAGTCTAGTGTATGTTATAGTGTTTATGATATTGTAGGGTAATGTAGTCTAGTGTATGTTATAGTGTTTATGATATTGTAGGGTATTGTATTCTAGTGTATGTTATAGTGTTTATGATATTGTAGGGTATTGTAGTCTAGTGTATGTTATAGTGTTTATGATATTGTAGGGTATTGTTTTTAGTGTATGTTATAGTGTTTATGATATTGTAGGGTATTGTAGTCTAGTGTATGTTATAGTGTTTATGATATTGTAGGGTATTGTACTCTAGTGTATGTTATAGTGTTTATGATATTGTAGGGTATTGTACTCTAGTGTATCTTATAGTGTTTATGATATTGTAGGGTATTGTACTCTAGTGTATCTTATAGTGTTTATGATATTGTAGGGTAATGTAGTCTAGTGTATGTTATAGTGTTTATGATATTGTAGGGTATTGTATTCTTGTGTATGTTATAGTGTTTATGATATTGTAGGGTATTGTACTCTAGTGTATATTATAGTGTTTATGATATTGTAGGGTATTGTATTCTAGTGTATGTTATAGTGTTTATGATATTGTAGGGTATTGTATTCTTGTGTATGTTATTGTGTTTATGATATTGTAGGGTATTGTTTTTAGTGTATGTTATAGTGTTTATGATATTGTAGGGTATTGTATTCTAGTGTATGTTATAGTGTTTATGATATTGTAGGGTATTGTTTTTAGTGTATGTTATAGTGTTTATGATATTGTAGGGTATTGTTTTCTAGTGTATGTTATAGTGTTTATGATATTGTAGGGTATTGTACTCTAGTGTATGTTATAGTGTTTATGATATTGTAGGGTATTGTTTTCTAGTGTATGTTATAGTGTTTATGATATTGTAGGGTATTGTACTCTAGTGTATGTTATAGTGTTTATGATATTGTAGGGTATTGCTTTTATTGTATGTTATAGTGTTTATGATATTGTAGGGTATTGTATTCTAGTGTATGTTATAGTGTTTATGATATTGTAGGGTATTGTACTCTAGTGTATGTTATAGTGTTTATGATATTGTAGGGTATTGTATTCTATTGTATGTTATAGTGTTTATGATATTGTAGGGTATTGTACTCTAGTGTATGTTATAGTGTTTATGATATTGTAGGGTAATGTAGTCTAGTGTATGTTATAGTGTTTATGATATTGTAGGGTAATGTAGTCTAGTGTATGTTATAGTGTTTATGATATTGTAGGGTATTGTATTCTAGTGTATGTTATAGTGTTTATGATATTGTAGGGTATTGTAGTCTAGTGTATGTTATAGTGTTTATGATATTGTAGGGTATTGTTTTTAGTGTATGTTATAGTGTTTATGATATTGTAGGGTATTGTAGTCTAGTGTATGTTATAGTGTTTATGATATTGTAGGGTATTGTACTCTAGTGTATGTTATAGTGTTTATGATATTGTAGGGTATTGTACTCTAGTGTATCTTATAGTGTTTATGATATTGTAGGGTATTGTACTCTAGTGTATGTTATAGTGTTTATGATATTGTAGGGTAATGTAGTCTAGTGTATGTTATAGTGTTTATGATATTGTAGGGTATTGTATTCTTGTGTATGTTATAGTGTTTAAGATATTGTAGGGTATTGTACTCTAGTGTATATTATAGTGTTTATGATATTGTAGGGTATTGTATTCTAGTGTATGTTATAGTGTTTATGATATTGTAGGGTATTGTATTCTTGTGTATGTTATTGTGTTTATGATATTGTAGGGTATTGTTTTTAGTGTATGTTATAGTGTTTATGATATTGTAGGGTATTGTATTCTAGTGTATGTTATAATGTTTATGATATTGTAGGGTATTGTTTTTAGTGTATGTTATAGTGTTTATGATATTGTAGGGTATTGTTTTCTAGTGTATGTTATAGTGTTTATGATATTGTAGGGTATTGTACTCTAGTGTATGTTATAGTGTTTATGATATTGTAGGGTATTGTTTTCTAGTGTATGTTATAGTGTTTATGATATTGTAGGGTATTGTACTCTAGTGTATGTTATAGTGTTTATGATATTGTAGGGTATTGTTTTTATTGTATGTTATAGTGTTTATGATATTTTAGGGTATTGTATTCTAGTGTATGTTATAGTGTTTATGATATTGTAGGGTATTGTACTCTAGTGTATGTTATAGTGTTTATGATATTGTAGGGTATTGTATTCTTGTGTATGTTACAGTGTTTATGATATTGTAGGGTATTGTACTCTAGTGTATGTTATAGTGTTTATGATATTGTAGGGTATTGTACTCTAGTGTATGTTATAGTGTTTATGATATTGTAGGGTATTGTTTTTAGTGTATGTTATAGTGTTTATGATATTGTAGGGTATTGTTTTTAGTGTATGTTATAGTGTTCATGATATTGTAGGGTATTGTACTCTAGTGTATGTTATAGTGTTTATGATATTGTAGGGTATTGTATTCTATTGTATGTTATAGTGTTTATGATATTGTAGGGTATTGTACTCTATTGTATGTTATAGTGTTTATGATATTGTAGGGTATTGTACTCTAGTGTATGTTATAGTGTTTATGATATTGTAGGGTAATGTAGTCTAGTGTATGTTATAGTGTTTATGATATTGTAGGGTAATGTAGTCTAGTGTATGTTATAGTGTTTATGATATTGTAGGGTATTGTATTCTAGTGTATGTTATAGTGTTTATGATATTGTAGGGTATTGTAGTCTAGTGTATGTTATAGTGTTTATGATATTGTAGGGTATTGTTTTTAGTGTATGTTATAGTGTTTATGATATTGTAGGGTATTGTAGTCTAGTGTATGTTATAGTGTTTATGATATTGTAGGGTATTGTACTCTAGTGTATGTTATAGTGTTTATGATATTGTAGGGTATTGTACTCTAGTGTATGTTATAGTGTTTATGATATTGTAGGGTATTGTATTCTAGTGTATGTTATTGTGTTTATGATATTGTAGGGTATTACTCCTGGCGTAATTCTACCAAGGGCTCGTGGTTCATCCAGTCTCTGTGCCGGGTTCTGGACCAGTATGGAAGCAGCAAGGAGATTATGTGGATCATGACCAGGGTCAACCACATGGTGGCCTACGAGTTCGAGTCCAATGCCAGCCAGGCATTCCTTGACAAGAAGAAGCAGATCCCATGCATCATGACCATGCTGACCAAGGAACTTTATTTCTATCCAAAGAAAGAATGAAGAACCACCCGCTCAATGATGCAAAACGATACAGCTCAAAGAGTATATCGTACTTAATTGTTACTAATTGGATTACTGATTGTTAAGAAAGCACGACGATTTGGCCTCAGAAGCTTTACCTGTCAAATAGCCTGCACAGGAAGATCGTCTCCCTCTTTAATAATTAGTACACAGAGTCAACCATGCTGCAAACGTCAATCATAACGAGTCACGTGTCGCCTGTATTTGCCACGTGAAACAGTTATAGATACAAACACTGAGTCTTTTAACCTAATTCACCTGACCAAACTCGATGATTGATTAATACAATTATTTGGCTGCACATTTTGTATATAGACTAATTGTATTTAATAAAATAAATTGACCTGAGATAAAGATGTGTTTCGTACCCACTCAGTTAAATAAACAAGTGCCCAGTTATACCTCAGTCACATTTGCGCTGATTTCAGTTAAGATGCCCGGCCGATGGGTATTTTTTTACAAAATCGGCCGGCAGTTCAGATTGCCGTGCGGGCATCGGGAGATCATTGGCCACAATTGGGCATCTTTAAGACGTCGGCCGGGTCATCGGGAACTTTTAGCTGCCACATAAAAGTTGCTGGCGTTTCCCCGATGTCTTATCAGCAAATATCATCTTATAGTGCACGGCAGGGTCCCGGCAGTGTCCCGCAGGGACATCAGCAGATTATCTTAGGGCTGCCGGTGGCATCGTGCGGTGAAAATTGGATTATATTTATTTCATGTGTGCATAGACCATCGTCAGATGATCCCACGGGCTCCCTGCGATATATCATAGACGTCTTTAGGATGTCTTTCAGACGTCTGTCAAATGAGACAGACGTCTTCAGGAAATCCTACAGACGTCTGTCAATGATCCAGACGTCTTTAAGATATCCTACAGACGTCTGTCAATGATCCAGACGTCTTTAAGATATCCTACAGACGTCTGTGCCATTCAGTCTTGCACGTGCCGTGCGGTGCCCTTTAATAATGTGACCACAGCTACGGCATTTCTCAGATTGTTGCCTATAAACTCCCCGGCGCCCGGCAGATTGTGAAGTCGGCCGATTCTTATTTCCCGGCCAGCGCCCGGTGCAAATGTGACTGAGGCATCAGTCTTGTACGTGCTGTGCGGTGCCCTTTAATAATGTGACCACAGCTACGGCATTTCTCAGATTGTTGCCTATAAACTCCCCGGCGCCCGGCAGATTGTGAAGTCGGCCGATTCTTATTTCCCGGCCAGCGCCCGGTGCAAATGTGACTGAGGCATCAGTCTTGTACGTGCCGTGCGGTGCCCTTTAATAATGCGACCACAGCTACAGCATCTCTCAGATTGTTGCTGATAAACTCGCCGGCGCCCGGCAGACTGAGAAGTCGGCTGATGATTACATCCCGGCCGGCGCCCGGTGCAAATGTGACTGAGGCATTACTTCAAAGCTGCGTGAGGTAATCTCCCACTTACCACACAGTATAAAACAATCTCCCACTTACCACACAGTATAAAACAATCTCCCACTTACCACACAGTATAAAACAATCTCCCACTTACCACACAGTATAAAACAATCTCCCACTTACCACGAAGTATAAAACAATCTCCCACTTACCACACAGTATAAAACAATCTCCCACTTACCACAGTATAAAACAATCTCCAAATTATACAACGGTGTGAAACAATACCCCCATTACCACACAGTGTAAAACAATTTCCCACTTACCACACAGTGCAAAACAATTTCCCAGTTACCACACAGTGTAAAACAATTTCCAAATTACCATACAGTTGAGACAAAGGCCATTGAAGTTACGATACAGTGTGAAACATTTATCATAATTAGAGCAATGATTGCGAGTGGCATGATGTTGGGGATTCTTGTTGTGACGTGAGCCCTGCAGTGTGACACCTTCCGGGTGGAGTGCGGGCTGCTAGCTGCAGACAGGCCGGGAGAGTCAAGGCGGTCCATAAGCCTGGCCTGCACCATATAACCCAGCAGCTCATAGCCAGTCACTCATTTAGAACTGCCTCATAGTTGTGAAAATCACTTTTTTCACATATGAATGTTCAGACAAAAAGGATTTAGACATGTAGAGTATCAAAGTGTCAAAGATATTGAGCAGATTGCTTGGATCATTAAACTCAGGTAAATAAGATTTAACTTATCATCATAATTGCTATTAGCGAAGTACTTATTCCAGAATTGGGGTATTTTTTGTAGAAGAGATAAATTATGAATCCTGATGCAAGCCTGATATGTATGAAATGCGATGACTTGCGTTTAGCAACAGGCAAATGATCTGTCGATCATTTTATCTTGATCGACAGATGTGATCATATTGAGAGATTGTGTTTCCTGTTCTTTACTCTACATCTAATCGATTCCATTCTGTTTCAGGTAATTTCTAAAACTGTTCATTGACGATATAAGTGGCCAAATCAAAGAAAAACCACAGAGATTTTAATGTATTTGATCGTCAATTGAACATCAAAACTTCTGGACATCTGGACATTTGGACAAGCTGTGTTGTACGGAATGCCATAACAAGGAACATACGGGTCGTGCATAGTTCCCACACCTGTCTTGGGGGACACCAGAAGCCAACAATCATCCCTGTGAGACAGCTTCCATTAGATAAAAGTTACTTTATCATTGGTATATACACCCAAGGTTATACCTATAGACTGAGATAACTGCGAGGTATATGCACTGACAGATCTCTTAATAATATAAGGGAGGCAGAGACACTTCACTGGCCATGATGCCCAGCCGTGACTGAAGGCCTCATGTTCAGGACGTCTATGACAATAACACTTGTTCCATTGTCTATGCCAGTTGTTCCACCTGGAAGATCAGGAGAAGGAAGTACAGTATCGCAGGAGGACGAGGGGAGTGAGGAGGTTCAGGACGTGAATGACAGAGATTGTGAAGAGGATGAGAAGGAACCTGAAGGGATAGAAGCAGAGAATCTAGAAGAGGATAAAAAGGAACCTGAAGGAATAGAAGAGAATCCAGAAGAGGGTGAAAAGGAGCCTGAAGGAATAGAAGAGAATCCAGAAGAGGGTGAAAAGGAGCCTGAAGGAATAGAAGAGAATCCAGAAGAGGATGAAAAGGAACCTGAAGGAATAGAAGAGAATCCAGAAGAGGATGAAAAGGAACCTGAAGGAAAAGAAGAGAATCCAGAAGAGGGTGAAAAGGAGCCTGAAGGAATAGAAGAGAATCCAGAAGAGGATAAAAAGGAACCTGAAGGAATAGAAGAGAATCCAGAAGAGGATGAAAAGGAACCCGAAGGAATAGAAGAGAATCCAGAAGGGGATAAAAAGGAACCTGAAGGAATAGACGAGAATCCAGAAGAGGTTGAAAAGGAATCCGAAGGAATAGAAGAGAATCCAGAGGAGGATGAAAAGGAACCTGAAGGAATAGACGAGAATCCAGAAGAGGTTGAAAAGGAATCTGAAGGAATAGAAGCAGAGAATCCAGAAGAGGATGTAAAGGAACCTGAAGGAATAGACGAGAATCCAGAAGAGGTTGAAAAGGAATCCGAAGGAATAGAAGAGAATCCAGAGGAGGATGAAAAGGAACCTGAAGGAATAGACGAGAATCCAGAAGAGGTTGAAAAGGAATCTGAAGGAATAGAAGCAGAGAATCCAGAAGAGGTTGAAGAGGAATCTGAAGGAATAGAAGAGAATCCAGAAGAGGGTGAAAAGGAACCTGAAGGAATAGAAGAGAATCCAGAAGAGGTTGAAAAGGAATCTGAAGGAATAGAAGCAGAGAATCCAGAAGAGGTTGAAGAGGAATCTGAAGGAATAGAAGAGAATCCAGAAGAGGGTGAAAAGGAACCTGAAGGAATAGAAGAGAATCCAGAACAGGATGAAAAGGAACCTGAAGGAATAGAAGAGAATCCAGAAGAGGGTATCAAAGTTCCTCCAGATATTGGAGAGGGGATTGAAGAAGTTGACAGTTCTAATCTTACAAGTGAGGATAAATCTGAAACTACAGATGAAAACGAAAATACAGTTAAACAGGAAGATAGGGAACTTTTTGACACGCCAAACAATAATCTCAGTAGTGAAGAAAACATACACGATCCACAGGATGTGGGCGCAGATGAGGTCAATGATTTAGTGACGGAAGATAAGAGTGCCCCTCGCTTACAAAACGAGGAAGAGGAAGATAACAAGAACCACGAGGGAAGTATCAGTCCTCATGTGCCAGACAATACTGACAAAGTAGTACAGGAAGAAATCATTGAGATAGAAGAATCTTTGAATGTGGAAAGCAGCCCTCCTGTCAATGAAAACTTTGATGAATTAAACGTTGAAACTAAGCTAGAAAAGGTCTATGACCATTCTAACGAAGGTGACAAAAATGAACTCGTAGAGGAGAAATTTGTTGAAGAAGATTCGTTGCAAGCAGAAAATTCTCCTTTGGCGGTTGGGGACACTGATGAAGTGGAAGTTGAGACTGAAAATACAGAAGACAATTCCAGTGTTGAAAAAATCAGGCCTGTAGAGGAGGAATTAATTGAAACTGATGAATCATTGCAAGCAGAAAGCGGCCCTTCTGTTATAGAAAACTTTGATGAGGTGAAAGGTGAAAGTGAAAAGGAAGAAAACGACTACAATAAAGGGGAAGTGCCTCAGCCAATAGAAGAGAACGTCATTGAGGAAGAAACATCATTACAAGCAGAAGTTAGTCCTCCTACAGAGGAAAAAAGTTATAATTATCCAGAACTACCAGAAATTGATTGTGATCAAAACAAGATGGCGGATAAATCTGAGATAACTGAGGAACCAAGTGCAGGAGGTGAAGCAGACACCAAGAAAGAAAATGAGGTACAAAATGATGATGACCAAAAAACAGAAAGTCCTGCTGGTAAAGAAGATATTGCTGATAAACCAGATGAATCGAAAAAGGAAGATGGTATAGAAACGAAAGAAAGGGATACTGAAAAAGACAAAGATGACAATATTAATGAAATTTTAGAAAATTCAGATAATCACAAGGAGAAACCAGATATAGATGAACTGGTAAAAGCTGAAGAGACCCCTGAGCTAAAAGAAGATACTAAGAACAAACCAGAACAATCTCCAGAAGATCAAATAGATGACTCTAAAAATCCAGATGAAGAAGCTGATGAGAAAAGAGAGATGGATGTAAAACCTAAGTGCAATTCTGGCAAATTAAATGGCATACCTGAGGTGGATGAAGCGGGTAAAGAAAACGATAGTTTTACCAGTGTGAGATCCTACAGCGAGGGAAGCTTGTCTTCTGTGAGGTCTGGCATAGAGGAGTTAGTCAGTTGCTATGTCTGCTGTCGCATTAATGGAGAACCAAAGCGCTTACCATGTGATCACACCTTCTGTGAGGCGTGTGTCCAGGGCATGGTAGACAGAGCTCAGGAGGTCCAATTTGGGGAGGAGACAGCTGACAAAATCAACTGTCCTAAATGCTGGACCGAGGTTACAATCCCAGACGGGCATGCCGAGAACCTGCCCACAGATACACTGGTAAAGAATCTACAAGAAATGCTGACATTCAAAACGGAAAAGAAGAGACTGTCTTGTCAGGTCTGTAAAAATGTCACCGTCAGCGCTGATAAAATATGTAGCGATTGCATAGTAAACAATGTAATGTGCCCTGGTTGTGCTGAGCAGCATTTGAGCAGATCCATGTTCCACGACCATGCTGTGGTACCCAAGCCAGAAGCCAGTTGCAAGGAACATAATAACGCTTGCTACTATTTCTGTGGAGACTGCAACCGGATGCTGTGCACCATGTGTGTCAACTTTGGCATATGTGATGGACATGATATTCTTATTCTCAAAGAAGTGGAGGAGGCCAAAAGAGCAGAAACCGAGTCCTTGATCAACAAAATATCTTCTACTATTGATGAGAAGCATATATTTATAACGAAGACCCAGCAGGAGATGAACCGCATGGCGGATTCTCAGCGACAGTCACAGGAAGATGTGAGGATGATGGAGGACTTACTGCGCTCGCTGAGGGAATCTATAGACATCGGTCTTGGGGAGATGATACTCACCACAGAGTTGGTGAACTCTTTGCTTTGTCACCGGGAACGGCAAGAGAAAGAACATATACATGAGCCAAAAGAGGTCATTAAACAAGAGGACAAGACTGCCAGCAAGATGTCACTATATACGGTGGACTATGAGTCCTCAGTCAGTGGGGTGTGGGTGGAAGAACTCTTCAAGACTTATGATGCCACTAGCTTTGTATACAAGCTAATAATGCTACCAGGGGGCGTTGTGGTGCTGACCTGTAGTACCAAGGGCAGTCACCAGGTTCGCAAGTATCACCGCGATAAGATACTGCACAAGCACGATGTGGCCACGCCCTTTGGGTTGACTCATGACACGGTGGAATCTTCCATTATTGTGGCCTGTGGGACAAACGGCCTAGTTCTACTCACGGAGGATAACCTCGCTGTCATCAGGACAATCCAGCTTCAGAAGATCTTTGACATGGCTGTCCATGCTGTTGACGTGGGTGTCTTATCCTCAGATGATTTGGTGGTGACCACGGCCAACACAAACTGCGACCACACAGTTGGCGTCTATGACCGCCAGGGGGAGCTGTTGCGGCGAGTTGTGACCTTCACAGAGCGTGGCAGGGATGTGCCGATGAGGTTCCCGCACTATCTCTACGTACATAAGGGCGATATCATCTACATATCTATGAAGGGTACTAACCAGGTGATTTCCTTCACTCGAGACCTGGAATACGTGCACAGTGTTTACAACGCCTGGTACACTCCCCAGGGCGTGTGTGGCGGCGCGCAGGGAGAGGTCCTCGCCACATTCACTCACAAGATGGATAATGGAACGTGCAAGGCTCGCCTGTACGGCATCCACGCCGTGACCTCTGACACCAAGGTGAAGGGCATCAGTTTGACCCCGGCCCTGGGGACCTCAGTCCACGAGGTGACCTCCCTGGCCGTGCAGGGCTCCCAGGGCATCGTGGCCTTCACCTCCCGGAGGAAGACAGCCGACAAGAAAAAGCTCTACTCTTACCACATTGCTTGTATACAATTCGGTATTAAGTTAGATCCGGTAAAATAGCCAGGGGAGTGAGATGAATACTTCTAAAAATAAAAAAATTAAAAAAATCATGACAAATATTTACTAAAAATAGGAAAATCAGGTTGAATTAGTTTGCATTGAAAAAAGTGAGTAATGACTTTTATTGTACATTAACTAAGCAGAAGACATGATATTCGGCGGAAATGTTCAGGAAATTATCATTATGCATGAGAGAAGTGTGTCCAGTATTGCTCTCAGAAAGCCTTCCTGTCTGCCGAGCGTGTTGCAGATGTTAGGTCTATGGGAATGGAAGCCTTTGTTGCTGGTAAATATATAGAAACTTTAAAACTTCCAAACATCTCATCACAGGTGTGAGCAGAACCAGATGGTTGAATTATACAAGTTTGATGTAGCTTAGATAGCATGATATTTCACAATGTATTGTAAAATGTCAGTTATACATTGATAATTGATGTCAAATTTGATTTAAAATCTATTTAGTGTAGCCAGGCGCATTAGAGCAAAATATTACTTGACAGTAGTGTGTAGGTAATATGGTTAATGATCAGTGACAGTGATCTGAACAATATGAAAAACAAAGATATTTAACTTTTTTGTTACAATTTTATCTATTGCTAAGTATATCTCTGCGTGTGTTGAATATATGTTTTATTTGACGTATCTGTTTTGAATAGCTGTGTATAAATAACATAGATATTTAAGTGTGTATCAAAGCATTATTATTTTAACTGGGATATGTAATTTTGCTGAGCTTACCCTGACCAAAAAGTCGGGAGTACAAGTAGCATAGAATGCATCATTAGCATGGAAGGCAGCCAGCGCAGAGTAAGAAGAAATGGGGGTGTTTGGATGTGATGCTGACAGCACTCTGCCCATAAAGCATGGTGATGGCAGACTGGTGAATGCTGCAGTTGTTGTGTCATAAACCACCTCAGGGCCCGCCACCGCTTACACGCCTCACTAACAACAATCATGGTAACACAAACCATCCAAACTATGCAATTAATACCTGGCTGTACCTCGGACATGACTTTCTTCGCGTTTCATCCTTATCTACATCGTTTTCTTTGCTGATATTTATTTGAGAGGACCTAAATCAGCGCATTATGGAAGCATTGTTTTGTCTTCACAATCAGCAACACGGCTACATAAATATTCTGCCCAAATTGTTTTAATATATTTCATTTCCTGATACATGCACATTAATAAAACACAGTAATTATACAGTAAAATACAGTAAATACAAATTATATGGGTGTAGTCTTCTTTTCCCATGTTTATTTGCATAGATTGAGTAAAAATAAGTTGATCTTAGTCAGCGATCTTCTTCTGGTGGCCTTGTCCCAGTCTTTACTCTTGGCATCCTGAGATTTATTGCACCAGGTGGAAAGAGAGAATTCTGCAATATTGTACACAGGCGATGTGTTTTTACTTTGTGCTTAGTGTCAGTAATCTGCACCTTCATACTCATAACTTAGTTATGCAAAGATTATCAGAAAATGAGACAATCGGTACGACTGGGTTTTCAAAGATTTTCTTGAACGGTTAAAATTCTGTTCATTTTCTTCCTATATTAATTTATATTACTTATTTCCCGTATATTACTGAGGTTATATAACGCTTTGTACAGCTTGAATAGTGCAGTCAACAATAAATATACTCTCCCAGTGCTCGTCATTCTTTGTACATGAACAGGGAGTATGGGGATTTGGGGTTTTTCCGGGGGGTTTCCAGTATGGGCAAGTGATTTTAAAAAGTCAGATAAAGTTGACAATTTGTTGTTTTGTGTTATTGTATTATTGTATTATTGCATTGTTTTATGGTAGAAGCCAGTGAATTAAATAGTCCAGTGTCAGTGACCAAAATCCTAAATTATAGATATTTTTACAATTTCTATTGCCTACTCTACTTAGATAATGGTTTATATTGCTATCAAATAACAGCTACTTGTACTGTACATCATGGTCATATTCCAATTCTCTAAAATCTACAGCAATAGTCACTTATATCTTGGAGTATAATGAATGGAGTTGTGACGCCAGAACATCAAAGGTGCCATGTGAGTTACCGACAATCCACTGTGTCTTATGACGCCATATGACCTGAAGAATGTGACCTTATTCAACTTTATGGCAATTTTGACTCATCATAGACAATAGATAGACTTAAACATATCGCGAGTTAAATGTTCTACCGTCTAAACTGATTATAAAGATATAAATTCTATTTCTCTGCTCCAAATGTAGCTCATTCTATAACGTTTAAGAAACGTCCATGTATGTGATATCCACATCATACACCCAATTTATGAAGAGTTCAATATAAATGCATTGATTTACCTGAAATATCACACACTTCTGTCAACTTGCACAACGTTCACATTTAATTTATACCATCAACGCACTCATTGGCAGGCCTGTACAATGTATAATTTTTTTAATTGGGAAAAAAATCTTTCTTTTGATATTACTTTCAAATCTGCCAATATATGCGTCCATTTCATTCACATAGTATTTGCCCAGCAAGGTGATTTCACATTGATGCAACACTTTTACCCCCAATAATCTGATATTCTCACAAAAAAAGCTTGTGGTTTTTGAAGAAAACAATTCTTTTGTTACAAAAATTGTATATTGGTTTAAAAAATGTTGATAAACAATTATGGCATTTTTTTATAAACATACTATTCAAATTGCGAAAATCTCATCCTTCTATATCTATAGATATTTTTTCTATAGGCTTTGTAGTTCTTGAAATATGTCTATGGACATATGAACTTTAAGGGCTTGTCGGGAATAGCTTCCCCAATAGATTCCCCAAAACCTATTCATTATGAAATAATGATTCTTTCTTCAAATTCATAAACTCAAAAATTGCTCAAATATTGGCGGTAACACACATCACTTCAAAGAGAAACTATCCCATTGTTTTAATAATGTATCCCATTGTTTGCACACAAGCTACAACGTCACAACTCCATTCATTATACTCCAAGGTTATATTAATCCATTATTACATAACCAAATATTCAAAATAAAATGAAAAAATCCAACCTACCCGAATGTTTTTTTTCTACGACTCTTACTTTCACATCATAATTTGTTAACTGCAAAGTCCTATTCAAAGACCTCACGATAAAGATTGATCCAGCCCATTTTAATACAACAAAAGTTCCTCGTGCCAGTTGCGAAATTTCAAACATTAATCTTTTACAATGGAATTGTGGGAAGGTGATCTCTTCGTAGAGATATCACACGAGAATTCTCACAGATCTCCCGTAACAATGCTAAACATAAACATAATTATTTAATAAAACATCAAATTACCGGCATAAATGAGTGGCCACAATCTTGATGTTTGTCTCATATCATTCAATTAATTTAGATTGAATAAAGGAGTAAATTATACCAAGAAGCAAAATATGAATATAATAAAAATGTAGTACATCTGTGTTTTTTTGTGTTTTTTTACCACCTTTGTTAAATGTAAACTTAAATTTTGCGAAATGTTTATGCTTATAATGAAATATTATACGGTATGTATCTATTGTTTATGAATAGAAATATATAAGTCGGTTTATTTTACATAAATAGATCATCTAATAAGGTAATTTTAAATTCTGCAGGCAAATTTTACGCCCTTGATATTAGCTTATGAGCATGTCTCTGAAAATGAGTATAATGTTCTGAGTCCTGTGCTTACCGATATATATAATAAAATGGGGTTTTGAGAGTATATGTAAGTAATTAAGACGAAAAAAACCTTAACAAATACTTTTTTTCATGTTTGACCTTGATGACCTCCACTATATCCTGTAAATGCTCTAACTTGCCTTGAAGACCAGGACTGCCCAACCTTTTACAGATGCATACTTGGAGACAAAATCTGGGACTAATTTGATATTGACCATCTCAAAACCAATACATGAATTTATTTATCTTAATAATCAAATATAGTAAAGTTGTCATCCTTCTTAGAAATGTTAAAATATTCATCTCTGTACTCCTTATAGGTATCGCATTTACAAACAAATTTAAATTCATCTTCATTTGACATACTCTTAGATTTCATTTCTTATTTCTGGATCATAGCTACCAATCTGAACCCCCAGTGGGAGAACACCACATATGGAAATTCTTGAAAATGACACGTGTTCTCAGTTTGCGTTTTCCTTCAAGATTATTCTTACATTCTGTTTCATATTAAGCCATATTCAAGATACTCAGATTCTCCACATCACAGGGTATCTTGATATTGAGATAATCAGTAAAATTTGCCTTTTTAAATATGTTTTTATCTGGGGCATTATAACTGTCAGAAAAAAGGTAAACAATTTATTTTCATCAAAACGCTGGTACACCTATATCCTATTGTTTGAGTATTTCGACAACAAGTGCAGACGCATTTAAGTGTTTTTCAGCAAATAGTGTTGGAAACATGTCTGAATGCACATGTTCAAGATTGGCCGTTTGGTTAACTTTCTCGAAGTTCATATTCCATTATCTCAGCACCCTGTCCACCATTACAGCTGCTGATGTCGTCCTCTGGTGGAGGTTGCCTGCAGAGTTGGAACCTCCACGGAATAGACACAGACAAACAAACTAGCACTCTTCTTCATTCGGAGAAGATAAAGGTAAGCGGAAGTTGTTGGAGGGAACAGATGGCAAGTTTACTCCCCACGTTTACAAGTTATACTTAGTAGTGCTCTTGCTTTGTAAGACGTTGAGGATGTTGGAGGGTTACAACCCCATGATACAGGCCCTCATGGGCACAACCTTCACGTGGGCGCTCACAGCGGCGGGGAGTGCACTAGTTTTCGTGTTTGCCAGTGGACAGGTAGGACCGCCAATAATTTAAAAGTTAACTTAAAGAAGCAGTTTCCGATACTAGCGATAGCCAGTATTACTGGACTTGTCAAACAAATGTTGACTTAAAACTTTCAAGCTTGCACGGGATTTGCAAATAATGTAGATCAAGATTCTTTGAAAATATCCTCGTGCATATATTGTCATTCATTATTGATCATCAAATGAAAACAAACCATTCGTGAATCTGTACGTCTAAAATATTATGCTGATTTCGGGTTGTCATCTTGCCTCAATGAAATCAACATACCAGAACTACACAATAAAATTGTAAGTGGACAAAAAATTATCAAAATTTCAAACATCAAAAAAAAAGAAAGATGATAATCCACACTCGCATAATGTAAATCTCTTCACTTAGACCCTTTCTATTCTCCTCATCAGCTCTCCCGGATTTATAGCTGGTCCGTGAAAATTTGGGGGGATTGGCTCATGAGAGCAGTGCATGATGGGAACATTTTCCATCCTAAACTTCCGCCCGCCTTCAAGGTTGGAGGGAAATTTCAGATACACATTGTACATTAACAAGCCAGTGTCAGCATTTCCTATATGGCAAGATGGTGACCAGCAATGTATTATATTATATTTCTACAAAATTTTTAATATTTATTCATCTCTCACGATGATCAAATGAAAGCAGAGTCAAAACATGCCATTTTGGTATCTGACTGATGCAAATCAGTCAGAAACTTAGTGATGATACCAAGGCATCCTCTCTCTGAGTCTGGTAACTGGCCCAGCACTGATTAAACACGGTTCTGTCTAATTACTCCTACATAGTGGAATACAGACTGATATGAGCCAGTGGTGCCGCCTGGATGTCTCTGAGTCTGAATACTGGCCTCACCCCAACAGGGAGGAATAAAGATTGTCATGAGCAAGTGGCGCCAACTGGATGTCTCTCAGAGTCTTCAAGGAATACTGGCCTCACCCCAACAGGGGGGAATAAAGATTGATATGAGACAGTGGCGCCACCTGGATGTCTCTCAGAGTCTGAATACTGGCCTCACCCCAACAGGGAGGAATAAAGATTGATATGAGCCAGTGGCGCCACCTGGATGTCTCTGAGTCTGAATACTGGCCTCACCCCAACATGGAGGAATAAAGATTGTCATGAGCCAGTGGCGCCACCTGGATGTCTCTCAGAGTCTGAATACTGGCCTCACCCTAACAGGGAGGAATAAAGATTGATATGAGACAGTGGCGCCACCTGGATGTCTCTCAGAGTCTGAATACTGGCCTCACCCCAACAGGCAGGAATAGAGATTGATATGAGCCAGTGGCACCACCTGGATGTCTCTGAGTGAATACTGGCTTCACTAAAACAGGGAGGAATAAGGATTGATATGAGCCAATGGCGCCACCTGGATGTCTCTGAGTGAATACTGGCTTCACTCCAACAGGGAGGAATAAAGATTGTCATGAGCCAGTGGCGCCACCTGGATGTCTCTGAGTCTGAATACTGGCTTCACTCCAACAGGCAGGAATAGAGATTGATATGAGCCAGTGGCGCCAACTGGATGTCTCTCAGAGTCTTCAAGGAATACTGGCCTCACCCCAACAGGGGGGAATAAAGATTGATATGAGCCAGTGGCGCCACCTGGATGTCTCTGAGTCTGAATACTGGCCTCACCCCAACATGGAGGAATAAAGATTGTCATGAGCCAGTGGCGCCACCTGGATGTCTCTCAGAGTCTGAATACTGGCCTCACCCCAACAGGGAGGAATAAAGATTGATATGAGACAGTGGCGCCACCTGGATGTCTCTCAGAGTCTGAATACTGGCCTCACCCCAACAGGGAGGAATAAAGATTGATATGAGCCAGTGGCACCACCTGGATGTCTCTCAGAGTCTGAATACTGGCCTCACCCCAACAGGCAGGAATAGAGATTGATATGAGCCAGTGGCGCCACCTGGATGTCTCTCAGAGTCTGAATACTGGCCTCACCCCAACAGGGAGGAATAAAGATTGATATGAGACAGTGGCGCCACCTGGATGTCTCTCAGAGTCTGAATACTGGCCTCATCCCAACAGGCAGGAATAGAGATTCATATGAGCCAGTGGCACCACCTGGATGTCTCTGAGTGAATACTGGCTTCCCTAAAACAGGGAGGAATAAGGATTGATATGAGCCAATGGCGCCACCTGGATGTCTCTGAGTGAATACTGGCTTCACTCCAACAGGGAGGAATAAAGATTGTCATGAGCCAGTGGCGCCACCTGGATGTCTCTGAGTCTGAATACTGGCCTCACCCCAACAGGGAGGAATAAAGATTGTCATGAGCAAGTGGCGCCAACTGGATGTCTCTCAGAGTCTTCAAGGAATACTGGCCTCACCCCAACAGGGGGGAATAAAGATTGATATGAGCCAGTGGCGCCACCTGGATGTCTCTCAGAGTCTGAATACTGGCCTCACCCCAACAGGGAGGAATAAAGATTGATATGAGCCAGTGGCACCACCTGGATGTCTCTCAGAGTCTGAATACTGGCCTCACCCCAACAGGCAGGAATAGAGATTGATATGAGCCAGTGGCACCACCTGGATGTCTCTGAGTGAATACTGGCTTCACTCCAACAGGGAGGAATAAAGATTGTCATGAGCCAGTGGCGCCACCTGGATGTCTCTGAGTCTGAATACTGGCCTCACCCCAACAGGGAGGAATAAAGATTGTCATGAGCCAGTGGCGCCACCTGGATGTCTCTGAGTCTGAAAACTGGCCTCACCCCAACAGGGTAGAATAAAGATTGATATGAGCCAGTGGCGCCACCTGGATGTCTCTCTGAGTCTGAATACTGGCCTCAACCCAACAGGGAGGAATAAAGATTGTCATGAGCCAGTGGCGCCACCTGGATGTCTCTGAGTCTGAATACTGGCCTCACCCCAACAGGGAGGAATAAAGATTGTCATGAGCCAGTGGCGCCACCTGTATGTCTCTGAGTCTGAATACTGGCCTCACCCCAACAGGGAGGAATAAAGATTGTTATAAGCCAGTGGTGCCACCTGGATGTCTCTGAGTGAATACTGGCTTCACTAAAACAGGGAGGAATAAAGATTGATATGAGCCAGTGGCGCCACCTGGATGTCTCTGAGTGAATACTGGCTTCACTCAAACAGGGAGGAATAAAGATTGTCATGAGCCAGTGGCGCCACCTGGATGTCTCTCTGAGGCTGAATACTGGCCTCACCCCAACAGGGAGGAATAAAGATTGATATGAGCCAGTGGCGCCACCTGGATGTCTTTCTGAGTCTGAATACTGGCCTCACTCTGACAAGGTGGAATATAGTTTTGTACCCAATCAAAATCATGATAAGGATCTTGTATGGGCCACTGAAAGCATGACAATGATTTGTCAAAATCTGTGTGTTAACTTTAACTTTTGGCCAACCAATCCTATTTGTGTGACTGAATGGGTTGGGTGAGTGTACTCGGCTTTGTGTGAGTGAGGATAAATAACCATTCAATTAAGGTATAAAGGTGTGAAAATAACTAACCAAACAGAAAAATCTGCCTTGATTGAGGGAGATGAGGGCCATGTGTAGTGGCCCATACCAGTCTCTAGTCTTACTTGTATGATTGAGACTGAACCCAGACTGGGGGGAACAAAGACTGATATGAGCCAGTGGTGCCACCTGGATGTCTCCCTGAACCTAATTTTCTTTTTTACAGAGAAAAATTCTGGATGGAAGTCTAGGGTTTGCAGCAGGGGTGAGTTGATTACAAGTTTCATTTGTCTCAATATTTTTACCTATTTATATTTAATAAATGTTCTTATTTCATCATAAAACATATCATAGTCTTCATAATGAGTTTTTAAATCTGTCATTAGAGCAAAGCCCTTTTCATACAAATCACATGTGATACTCTTTTTCTCTAGTAAGAAATCTCTTACTCAAAGATGAAGCCATTGAAGGCAGTTCTATCAAATTTCATCTGTCTCCATATTTTTTTTTTTTCAATCACAATGGTTTATGAATCATGATTTGTTGCCCAGGTGATGACCGCTGCCTCCTACTGGTCACTACTGGCACCAGCCATAGAGATGGCAGAGAAGTCTGGTGTGTACGGAGAGAACGGACAGTGGGCATTCATTCCCGTCGCCATTGGCTTTGCTCTTGGTGCTGCATTTGTTTTTGCTGCTGACAAAATGCTCCCTTATTTGGTGAGTTATCAATTATCTGAACATTGTCATATAATAATTGAGTGAAAATTTTTAGTATTTCCAAAGAAAATATATATAATTTATTTTATTATATTTAAATTCTAACCAATTTCTGGAAAATAACATTAGGACAATTTCTTTCCAATTTTTAACCTATTGGTGTGATTACTATTGACTTAATTACATTCAACCTGAGATGAGAGTATTATGTCTGTTACTAGGGCATCAGTGATCCCACATTGACGCTGGCGCTGGAGGCGGGGCCTAAGGTTCATGCTGAGGATGACGGACAGGCAGTAGATGACTCCTCCTCCATCAACATGGAGGCTGGCTCAGGATTCTCCAGTAGGTATCCATCACAACTTGATATCCTGTTTCACATTTCATCCAAGCTGCTGCCCAATTGTGCCAAGCCAGCAAGTTCCCTCATCCCTGCTGTTCTCCTTTGACCTTCAGTCATGCCAGCAAGTTGCCTCATTACTGCTGTTGTCCTGCTGTTGTCCTGCTGTTGTCCCTTGACCTTCAGTCCTGCCAGCAAGTTCCCTGACCCCTGCTGTTGTCCTTTGACCTTCAATCATGCCAGCAAGTTACCTCATCCCTGCTGTTGTCCTTTGACCTTCAGTCACACCAGCAAGTTGCCTCATTACTGCTGTTGTCCTGCTGTTGTCCTGCTGTTGTCCTTTGACCTTCAGTCCTGCCAGCAAGTTGCCTCATCCCTGCTGTTGTCCTTTGACCTTCAGTCATGCCAGCAAGTTGCCTCATTACTGCTGTTGTCCTGCTGGTGTCCTGCTGTTGTCCTGCTTCTGTCCTTTGACCTTCAGTCCTACCAGCAAGTTCCCTCATTCCTGCTGTTGTCCTACTGTTGTCCTGCTGTTGTCCCTTGGCCTTCAGTCCTGCCAGCAAGTTGCCTCATCCTTCCTGCTCTTGAAAATTTCATTACTATAAGAGAAGAACACTAATTGATACAAAACAACATTGATGCTCAGAAAATTAAAATATTTTGATATATATTCCTCAACAGATAGCAGCACTGTCCCTCGCCGACGTCCAGGTGGCACCACTGGCAGCACATCATCAGAACTTCTGGGGGAACCATTCTCAGATTTATCGGTAATTGCACGAAAAAATAACATCAACTGGAAGAGAATACTGCTGCTGATAGTGGCCATAACTGTACACAATATACCAGGTACCACTTATGTTTTACTTATTTTTATCCCCTTATGACAAAACAATGTGTATTTCAATCTCTAAGTAGGACGGAATAAGACTTCATTTTTTTTGCAATCTGCCCAACAATATTTAAAACATAGGCATCATAACAATGCTTTACACCCTGGTAAACATGAAAACCAACAAATGTGGGCACTTGTGTACTTTTTATTGAACTCACATTCCAGAAACCTATCCAGTAAAAATCGTTGGATATGTCAAGGCCTTGTTTTATGTTAAAATTGGATTTAAGATTTGGCAGTTTTTTTCGTAATGAAGTATGAGTTCTCATCTTGATTTCAATCATTATTATAGTTGCCTACTACTTCAAAAAGGAAATTTGTCTGTTTACATTTCATAGATTTTGGCATTGCATCGTGCAATTCCTCAAGTAAATATGACATCATGTAAAATGTCGAACTGTTATGAGATTTGAATCATAATTTCCTCATGACTCTCCTTTTCAATGTGTCTGATTGTTCAATTAATATTTGTCAATTCCAGAGGGTTTAGCAGTGGGTGTGGGGTTTGGTGCCATAGGAAAATCTGAAACTGCCACCTTTGAAAATGCCAGGTAATCTTGTTTGGTTTATTTGTTATTGTTAGTTACAGCAGCCTAGCAGTTACCACTTTTTGGCTTACATGATGGTCTCAAACCAATTTTTGAAATATTAAAAAATTATATATTTCTTTCATTAATTTAGCATTTTGTGTAATAAATCAATATATTTTTGCAATTACAATAAAATCATAATAAGATTTCAAGTATACATGAACATATGTGTATATTATAACTATGTTTTTTTTCTCAGAAATTTAGCCATAGGCATAGGCATCCAGAATTTTCCAGAGGGATTAGCTGTTAGTCTCCCACTGAGAGGGTCAGGACTTAGTGTATGGAAAAGTTTCTGGTAAGATTCAACAATGACACAACTATATAAGAGATATTCAACCATTTCAATTGCTTGATATGAATGTGTTCATGATACCAGTTAACTGGCACACATTTCAGAGATGTTTGATCATTTTTGTAGGTATGGACAGTTAAGTGGAATGGTGGAGCCCATTGCAGGACTCTTTGGGGCTGCTGCTGTTGTATTAGCAGAACCAATACTGCCTTATGCCCTGGCCTTCGCTGCTGGGGCCATGATATATGTTGTAGTAGATGATATCATACCCGAGGCACAGGTCTGGTGAGTACAGCCTTATGCCCTGGCCTTCGCTGCTGGGGCCATGATATATGTTGTAGTAGATGATATCATACCTGAGGCACAGGTCTGGTGAGTACAGCCTTATGCCCTGGCCTTCACTGCTGGGGCCATGATATATGTTGTAGTAGATGATATCATACCCAAGGCACAGGTCTGGTGAGTACAGCCTTATGCCCTGGCCTTCGCTGCTGGGGCCATGATATATGTTGTAGTAGATGATATCATACCTGAGGCACAGGTCTGGTGAGTACTGCCTTATGCCCTGGCCTTCGCTGCTGGGGCCATGATATATGTTGTAGTAGATGATATCATACCTGAGGCACAGGTCTGGTGAGTACAGCCTTATGCCCTGGCCTTCGCTGCTGGGGCCATGATATATGTTGTAGTAGATGATATCATACCTGAGGCACAGGTCTGGTGAGTACAGCCTTATGCCCTGGCCTTCACTGCTGGGGCCATGATATATGTTGTCGTAGATGATATCATATCTGAAGCACAGGTCTGGTGAGAACAGCCTTATGCCCTGGCCTTCACTGCTGGGGCCATGATATATGTTGTAGTAGATGATATCATACCCGAGGCACAGGTCTGGTGAGTACAGCCTTATGCCCTGGCCTTCACTGCTGGGGCCATGATATATGTTGTAGTAGATGATATCATACCCGAGGCACAGGTCTGGTGAGTACAGCCTTATGCCCCGGCCTTCACTGCTGGGGCCATGATATATGTTGTAGTAGATGATATCATACCTGAGGCACAGGTCTGGTGAGTACAGCCTTATGCCCTGGCCTTCGCTGCTGGGGCCATGATATATGTTGTAGTAGATGATATCATACCCGAGGCACAGGTCTGGTGAGTACAGCCTTATGCCCTGGCCTTCGCTGCTGGGGCCATGATATATGTTGTAGTAGATGATATCATACCCGAGGCACAGGTCTGGTGAGTACAGCCTTATGCCCCGGCCTTCACTGCTGGGGGCCATGATATATGTTGTAGTAGATGATATCATACCTGAGGCACAGGTCTGGTGAGTACAGCCTTATGCCCTGGCCTTCGCTGCTGGGGCCATGATATATGTTGTAGTAGATGATATCATACCTGAAGCACAGGTCTGATGAGTACAGCCTTATGCCCTGGCCTTCACTGCTGGGGCCATGATATATGTTGTAGTAGATGATATCATACCCGAGGCACAGGTCTGGTGAGTACAGCCTTATGCCCTGGCCTTCACTGCTGGGGCCATGATATATGTTGTAGTAGATGATATCATACCCGAGGCACAGGTCTGGTGAGTACAGCCTTATGCCCTGGCCTTCGCTGCTGGGGCCATGATATATGTTGTAGTAGATGATATCATACCCGAGGCACAGGTCTGGTGAGTACTGCCTTATGCCCTGGCCTTCACTGCTGGGGCCATGATATATGTCGTAGTAGATGATATCATACCTGAGGCACAGGTCTGGTGAGTACAGCCTTATGCCCTGGCCTTCACTGCTGGGGGCCATGATATATGTCGTAGTAGATGATATCATACCCGAGGCACAGGTCTGGTGAGTACAGCCTTATGCCCTGGCCTTCACTGCTGGGGCCATGATATATGTTGTAGTAGATGATATCATACCCGAGGCACAGGTCTGGTGAGTACAGCCTTATGCCCTGGCCTTCACTGCTGGGGCCATGATATATGTTGTAGTAGATGATATCATACCCGAGGCACAGGTCTGGTGAGTACTGCCTTATGCCCCGGCCTTCGCTGCTGGGGCCATGATATATGTTGTAGTAGATGATATCATACCCGAGGCACAGGTCTGGTGAGTACAGCCTTATGCCCCGGCCTTCGCTGCTGGGGCCATGATATATGTTGTAGTAGATGATATCATACCCGAGGCACAGGTCTGGTGAGTACAGCCTTATGCCCCGGCCTTCGCTGCTGGGGCCATGATATATGTTGTAGTAGATGATATCATACCCGAGGCACAGGTCTGGTGAGTACTGCCTTATGCCCTGGCCTTCACTGCTGGGGCCATGATATATGTCGTAGTAGATGATATCATACCTGAGGCACAGGTCTGGTGAGTACAGCCTTATGCCCTGGCCTTCACTGCTGGGGCCATGATATATGTCGTAGTAGATGATATCATACCCGAGGCACAGGTCTGGTGAGTACAGCCTTATGCCCTGGCCTTCGCTGCTGGGGCCATGATATGTGTTGTAGTAGATGATATTATACCCGAGGCACAGGTCTGGTGAGTACAGCCTTATGCCCTGGCCTTCGCTGCTGGGGCCATGATATATGTTGTAGTAGATGATATCATACCTGAGGCACAGGTCTGGTGAGTACTGCCTTATGCCCTGGCCTTCGCTGCTGGGGCCATGATATATGTTGTAGTAGATGATATCATACCCGAGGCACAGGTCTGGTGAGTACAGCCTTATGCCCTGGCCTTCGCTGCTGGGGCCATGATATATGTTGTAGTAGATGATATCATACCCGAGGCACAGGTCTGGTGAGTACAGCCTTATGCCCTGGCCTTCGCTGCTGGGGGCCATGATATATGTTGTAGTAGATGATATCATACCTGAAGCACAGGTCTGGTGAGTACAGCCTTATGCCCTGGCCTTCGCTGCTGGGGCCATGATATATGTTGTAGTAGATGATATCATACCCGAGGCACAGGTCTGGTGAGTACAGCCTTATGCCCTGGCCTTCACTGCTGGGGCCATGATATATGTTGTAGTAGATGATATCATACCCGAGGCACAGGTCTGGTGAGTACAGCCTTATGCCCTGGCCTTCACTGCTGGGGCCATGATATATGTTGTAGTAGATGATATCATACCCGAGGCACAGGTCTGGTGAGTACAGCCTTATGCCCCGGCCTTCGCTGCTGGGGCCATGATATATGTTGTAGTAGATGATATCATACCCGAGGCACAGGTCTGGTGAGTACTGCCTTATGCCCTGGCCTTCACTGCTGGGGCCATGATATATGTCGTAGTAGATGATATCATACCTGAGGCACAGGTCTGGTGAGTACAGCCTTATGCCCTGGCCTTCGCTGCTGGGGCCATGATATATGTTGTAGTAGATGATATCATACCCGAGGCACAGGTCTGGTGAGTACAGCCTTATGCCCTGGCCTTCACTGCTGGGGCCATGATATATGTTGTAGTAGATGATATCATACCCGAGGCACAGGTCTGGTGAGTACTGCCTTATGCCCCGGCCTTCGCTGCTGGGGCCATGATATATGTTGTAGTAGATGATATCATACCCGAGGCACAGGTCTGGTGAGTACAGCCTTATGCCCCGGCCTTCGCTGCTGGGGCCATGATATATGTTGTAGTAGATGATATCATACCCGAGGCACAGGTCTGGTGAGTACTGCCTTATGCCCTGGCCTTCACTGCTGGGGCCATGATATATGTTGTAGTAGATGATATCATACCTGAGGCACAGGTCTGGTGAGTACAGCCTTATGCCCTGGCCTTCGCTGCTGGGGCCATGATATATGTCGTAGTAGATGATATCATACCCGAGGCACAGGTCTGGTGAGTACAGCCTTATGCCCTGGCCTTCGCTGCTGGGGCCATGATATGTGTTGTAGTAGATGATATTATACCCGAGGCACAGGTCTGGTGAGTACAGCCTTATGCCCTGGCCTTCACTGCTGGGGCCATGATATATGTTGTAGTAGATGATATCATACCCAAGGCACAGGTCTGGTGAGTACAGCCTTATGCCCTGGCCTTCGCTGCTGGGGCCATGATATATGTTGTAGTAGATGATATCATACCCGAGGCACAGGTCTGGTGAGTACAGCCTTATGCCCTGGCCTTCGCTGCTGGGGCCATGATATATGTTGTAGTAGGTTTTAAACCTCATTGTTAATTATGCCAGTGTGTTTGATTCTACAATGTCCCTATCACAAAATAGGCAAAAGCTGTTACAAAACATAATTTCCATCACCTGATATCATACTGACAATGTTATCACAATCAATTTCTTGTCAATGTACTATGCATTTCAACAATGTAAATATACAGTATATAAATCTGTTTTGCTTTATTTTGCTTTATCACACTCATCTATGTTTTATTTCACAATGACAATGTTATCACAGTGTAATAATTGTTTATGTGTTATTTCATTGTGACAATGTTATCACAGTGTAATAATTGTTTATGTGTTATTTCACTGTGACAATGTTATAACATTGTAACGTTGATCTTATTTTTATTACAATATGAATTGTTATCACAATGTGATCCTTTTCTATGTTCTGTTTCAGCGGTAATGGGAAGCTGGCATCGTGGGGAGCTGTTGTTGGCTTTATAGTCATGATGTCTCTAGACGTCGGCCTTGGCTGATTAAGGTTTGTGCCATTTCTTATAGATTTAATTATTATAATGGTGTGCTTCTAAAAGTAACAAAGGAGAATATAATTGTGGTAGATGTATGTGACTTTTTATTTTTGTCTTATGATTATTGGTTGCAGGGATTTTACAATTTATTATGTGTAAGGTTTTGAGTGTTAAATTTTTTGGACATGTGTGGCTAAGTGGTCTGTCAGTGAAAAAATATGTTCTGTAACCACTGCTAGTCCTTTCAATGTTGGCTTACTCATAGGTAACAAGAACTCAAAAAGTTCATGTGACATTTGATCAACAACAACAACATTGACATTGTACAAGAAAGAAGAATTTTGGCTAAATACAGGGTTTAGACTCAACAGAGTTTAGACTGAGCAGGGTATGGGCTGGGCAGGATATGGGCTGAGCAGGGTATGGGCTGTGCAGGATATTGGCTCAGTAGGGAATGGGCTGAGCAGGGAATGGGCTGAGTAGTGTATTGTCTGAGCAGGGTATGAGATGTGCAGGGTATGGTCTGAGCAGGGTATGGTCTGAGCAAGTTATGGGCTGTGCAGGGTATGGTCTGGGCAGGGTATGGTCTCTGTAAGGTATGGGCTCAGTAGGGAATGGGCTGAGCAGGATATGGGCTGAGCAGGGAATGGGCTGAGCAGGATATGGGCTGAGCAGGATATGGGCTGAGCAGGATATGGGCTCAGTAGGGTATGGGCTCAGTAGGGTATGGGCTGAGCAGGGAAAGGGCTGAACAGGGTATGGGCTGAACAGGGTATGGGCTGAACAGGATATGGGCTGAGCAGGGTATGGGCTGGGCAGGGTATGGGCTGGGCAGGGTATGGGCTGGGCAGGGAGTCAACAGCAACTATAAATGAGCGCAACTGGCTTTTTGAAAATTGAATTTAAAGGACAGGGCTTGAGGGATTAAGCACCAATTTTGAAAAAAACCTTTAAAATTCACATATTGGTGAAGTATTTGTCTTTCACATCTATTAATTTTTTTTATTGATCCATCCCCACTAGTGTCTGAAATCTATTTGAACACAACCCTATTGCACAGCCTACTTTTGAAAGCACACTTCTTTCTTGGAGCCATTTGTATGTGGAGTGTTATCATAGAGGTACTGAAAGGTAAAATGACGTCACAAAAGTATGGCAATATACTTATGATGTCATGAAATGTAATGTCCTTTGAATAGTGCCAGAATGACGTCAAACAGTGCTACCCTACTTTGAGCCTCATTTGAGGTCAAACAAAGTTCACGCTACCCATGTTTACCCGTCACATGCAGCTTATGGCTCAGACAGACCTCTGCTGGGAGTGCAACTTTTCTGTCTTATAACAACTAATCTTATTACCCTATTATAATTTCAATTTATCATGATGTTCATATGTGGCTAAAATTTCAATACACCAAATTGTAGAATTGATGCTTAATACCTTTAATGTGATATTTTTCAGGTTTATGACAGAGTAGGGTAAGTTATGGATGTGGTGTATAGCTTTGGTTGTTGTGTGGTATGTGAAAGGTACATATTCCTTCTCCCTCCCTTGACATGCACTGCAAAGCTTAGCCAGATGCCCTCCCTTGAAATGCACTGCAAAGCTTAGCCAGATGCCCTCCCTTGACGTGTACTGCAAAGCTTAGCCAGATGCCCTCCCTTGACGTGTACTGCAAAGCTTAGCCAGATGCCCTCCCTTGACGTGTACTGCAAAGCTTAGCCAGATGCCCTCCCTTGACATGCACTGCAAAGCTTAGCCAGATGCCCTCCCTTGAAATGCACTGCAAAGCTTAGCCAGATGCCCTCACTTGACGTGTACTGCAAAGCTTAGCCAGATACCCTCCCTTGACGTGTACTGCAAAGCTTAGGCAGATGCCCTCCCTTGACATGCACTGCAAAGCTTAGACAGATGCCCTCCCTTGACATGCACTGCAAAGCTTAGGCAGATGCCATCCCTTGACATGCACTGCATAGCTTAGGCAGATGCCCTCCCTTGACATGCACTGCAAAGCTTAGCCAGATGCCCTCCCTTGACATGCACTGCAAAGCTTAGCCAGATGCCCTCCCTTGACATGCACTGCAAAGCTTAGCCAGATGCCCTCCCTTGACATGCACTGCAAAGCTTAGCCAGATGCCCTCCCTTGACATGCACTGCAAAGCTTAGGCAGATGCCATCCCTTGACATGCACTGCAAAGCTTAGGCAGATGCCATCCCTTGACATGCACTGCATAGCTTAGGCAGATGCCCTCCCTTGACATGCACTGCAAAGCTTAGCCAGATGCCCTCCCTTGACATGCACTGCAAAGCTTAGCCAGATGCCCTCCCTTGACATGCACTGCAAAGCTTAGCCAGATGCCCTCCCTTGACATGCACTGCAAAGCTTAGACAGATGCCCTCCCTTGACATGCACTGCAAAGCTTAGGCAGATGCCCTCCCTTGACATGCACTGCAAAGCTTAGCCAGATACCCTCCCTTGACATGCACTGCATAGCTTAGGCAGATGCCCTCCCTTGACATGCACTGCAAAGCTTAGCCAGATGCCCTCCCTTGACATGCACTGCAAAGCTTAGCCAGATGCCCTCCCTTGACATGCACTGCAAAGCTTAGCCAGATGCCCTCCCTTGACATGCACTGCAAAGCTTAGGCAGATGCCATCCCTTGACATGCACTGCAAAGCTTAGCCAGATGCCCTCCCTTGACATGCACTGCAAAGCTTAGCCAGATGCCCTCCCTTGACATGCACTGCAAAGCTTAGGCAGATGCCATCCCTTGACATGCACTGCAAAGCTTAGCCAGATGCCATCCCTTGACATGCACTGCAAAGCTTAGCCAGATGCCCTCCCTTGACATGCACTGCAAAGCTTAGACAGATGCCCTCCCTTGACATGCACTGCAAAGCTTAGCCAGATGCCCTCCCTTGAAATGCACTGCAAAGCTTAGGCAGATGCCCTTCATTGACATGCACTGCAAAGCTTAGCCAGATACCCTCCCTTGAAATGAACTGCAAAGCTTAGCCAGATGCCCTCCCTTGACATGCACTGCAAAGCTTAGCCAGATGCCCTCCCTTGACATGCACTGCAAAGCTTAGCCAGATGCCCTCCCTTGACATGCACTGCAAAGCTTAGACAGATGCCCTCCCTTGACATGCACTGCAAAGCTTAGGCAGATGCCCTCCCTTGACATGCACTGCAAAGCTTAGCTAGATGCCCTCCCTTGACATGCACTGCAAAGCTTAGCCAGATACCCTCCCTTGACTTGAACTGCAAAGCTTAGCCAGATGCCCTCCCTTGACATGCACTGCAAAGCTTAGCTAGATGCCCTCCCTTGACATGCACTGCAAAGCTTAGCCAGATACCCTCCCTTGACATGCACTGCAAAGCTTAGCCAGATGCCCTCCCTTGAAATGCACTGCAAAGCTTAGCCAGATGCCCTCCCTTGAAATGCACTGCAAAGCTTAGCTAGATGCCCTCCCTTGACATGCACTGCAAAGCTTAGCCAGATACCCTCCCTTGACATGCACTGCAAAGCTTAGCCAGATGCCCTCCCTTGACATGCACTGCAAAGCTTAGCTAGATGCCCTCCCTTGACATGCACTGCAAAGCTTAGCCAGATACCCTCCCTTGACATGCACTGCAAAGCTTAGCCAGATGCCCTCCCTTGACATGCACTGCAAAGCTTAGCTAGATGCCCTCCCTTGACATGCACTGCAAAGCTTAGCCAGATACCCTCCCTTGACATGCACTGCAAAGCTTAGCCAGATGCCCTCCCTTGAAATGCACTGCAAAGCTTAGCCAGATGCCCTCCCTTGAAATGCACTGCAAAGCTTAGCTAGATGCCCTCCCTTGACATGCACTGCAAAGCTTAGGCAGATGCTTTTTGTCACACCCCACTTTGCAGTACCGTTATATCATTCATCACATATTTTAGGATTTAAACAAAATAGAAGTATATGTCCTGTAGGTTTCTGAAATATAAAAAAGTAGCAGCAAGAGAACAACAGCTAATTTAGTGGCCACTTTATTATAATATGGGTTAGATGGGGCATAATAATTTATGGAAAACTTGTATTATGAAGCTCTCTTGAAAGATATCAAGTATAATAATAGCAAGATCCACTCTTCCCGGCCACACAGGCCAAGATACCAGGCAAACTGAATGATGTCCAAGTTCAACAGAGTTAGCCCACTCCATTACAGGGTAGAAATATGCAAAATTTAGTTTTTTTTATCATTTTGAATTGATTTAGTAGAGTATTGATTTCAGCAATGTCTGGCATGTGACATGAAGCTTCTGTGGCAAGTTTAGCAACACTTGTATCATTGTCTGACACATAAGTCATGTTTTCCGTGGCAAATATAGCATTAAGTTCAGCATTGTCAAGCATGTAATGTTAAACTTTGCTTTGTAAATGTAACATTTCTTGTAGCATTGTGTAGCATCTCATGTCAAACCTTCCTTTGCCTATGTAGCATTATATAATTAGCATTGCCCAGCTTGTAATATCAAGCCTTTCCTTTGCCTATGTAGCATTATATAATTAGCATTGCCCAGTTTGTAATATCAAGCCTTTCCTTTGCCTATGTAGCATTATATAATTAGCATTGCCCAGCTTGTAATATCAAGCCTTTCCTTTGCCTATGTAGCATTATATAATTAGCATTGCCCAGCTTGTAATATCAAGCTTTTCCTTTGCCTATGTAGCATTATATAATTAGCATTGCCCAGCTTGTAATGTCAAGCCTTCCTTGGCCTATGTAGCATTATATAATTAGCATTGCCCAGCTTGTAATATCAAGCCTTCCTTGGCCTATGTAGCATTATATAATTAGCATTGCCCAGCTTGTAATATCAAGCCTTCCTTGGCCTATGTAGCATTATATAATTAGCATTGCCCAGCTTGTAATATCAAGCTTTTCCTTTGCAAGTCTAGCATTAATTTCAGCAGTGTCATAGCATGTAAAATCAACATTTCCCTTGTCAGTGTAGTGTCACATTTATAGCATTTGAGGAAGTGTAGCATTTTTCAAAAGTGATTTTTCAAAAGTGACATTTCAGCAATGTCACTCTAAGCAATACTGTCTGTGGTGATTTTAGAATTATCATCTGTCATAGGTAAAGTATGTATCACTCTGATTTATTCTTACATATCCCTCATGATGTCACACTCTGATAACACCCCACACTGCAATACCTGCTACCCCTCATGATTTCACATTCTAATAACACCCCACTTTGCAATACCGGTACACCTTATGATATCACATTCTGAAAACACCCCACTTTGCAATACCCGGTACCTGTTATGATGTCACATTCTGACAACACCTCATTTTGCAATACCTGGTACCACTTATGATGTCACATTGCAAAAACAACACACTCTGCGATGTTCTCTATCAATGGTGATGTCATATTGCAATAACACCCCACTCGGCAATGTTCTCTATCCCTTGTGATGTCACATTGCAAAAACAACACACTCTCCCTTTTGATGTCACATTTTAATAATAACCTGCTCAGAAATGTTTTCTGTTCCATGTGTTGTCCTATGATCATATGTTTGCACTGCAGTACTCTCTATCCCAATGATCCCATATATAATCCTGCTACCTCTATGTACAGATGATACATTTGATAATAGAATTTATACTTATTAATTTGATCTCTCAGAAATGCACTCAGACATTATCTAGGTCAAATACAATGTATCATCCAGACATTTAAGACTGCTTGACTCATATGCAGTTATGCATTCACTATTGTTGACGGAGAAATGTTTATATTTCAGTAATTTTCTATTTCAATGGTGCTGGGTTTGGATACACAGCTACAGAATAACATGGACTATCAGGGACCACAAAGAAATAGTATCTGATTTATTTCTGACAGACTCTCCAAACATCAATATTGCTTTCATAGTAATATTGCAATATTTAGGATGGGCCAAGATTTGCAATGCCAGATGTGTTATAGTTTAATGTGAAGCCCTGTTATGCTGCAGAATATATATATATAGGCTTGTTATTATCACAGCAATTCAACACAATTTGCCTTATTTATTTCCATTTGTACTTAATATGTAATTGGTTCTAACCGAGAGAAATAGTAATCATTTAATGATATTAATTCCAAGAAGGAAATTACAGCTTTACATTTTAAAATCTGATACAATTAGCCAGATGATTTCAGAAAATTTGGCCAAGCATAAAGAGGAGCTCTTTAAATATAATGATAATGATTTATTATGATGTACAACAGAAAATTTTAAAATATTAAAAAAAGTTGTCATTGTGAATATTAAACATAAATTGAGCACACTGTAAAAACTTACAATTATAAAATATCAGTCATAATCCCTGCTTGTCCATTGATATATACTGGTACTGTAAGGATTATAAATGCCATGCTTCAAGAAACATGAGGAATCTTAGAATCAGTCATATCTCATCTTGCATAGAAATCATCCTGAGACTTTGGCTCTCACCTTGCACTCGCTCACTGCTTATAAAACAATTCTGTGAATTTTCTTTTAAAGATATGAAGAATTATCACATTATTCTGGGATTTTAATGAATTAAAAATATGAAGAAATAACACTAATTAAATGATTGCGATAATTTTTACTTGATTCCGTTTCCACAATATAAAAAAACACGAGGAAAAAACAGGTTTGCTGATCTAATTGAAAAAATGGTTAATATATAATTTTATAAATATTGTAATTTATTTCTTTTTATTTTTTTAAATATTGTACAATTTAATCAAATATTGTACTATTGAATCAAAATATTGAGCAATTAGATAAATGTCAAAATATAGTATGCAAGACAACTCTGACATACCTCTATTTATTATAGAGTATCTCACCAAGATGCTAGTCATAATGGAAATATTATCTTGTCAGAAGAAAGAAAGAATCAGTATCTTGAAATTAGGGAAACATCAAGTTAGCAAGCAAAGTGTATGTAGTTTGCATGTATGGGTATACAGATAGGTGGCTTGAAGGCAAGATAAGTATGTATGGAAATTTTATAAATATTTCTAAGGTCAACACATTCCAGCTAAGTAATCAATATCATATCTATTTTTATATAATGGAAGTTGGTATATCTGTGATCACATTTGACTTATTTGCATATCAATATGATATGTTGTTCATTTACAGTGACCTCAATAAAGATTATTGAAATGTACATGCAGTTTTGTTACTTTGATCAAAGATTTTCAAGGGATCATCACCAGCACAGAAGAGTGTTGGCAAGGAGCATTCAGTGCATTTGATTTGAATTTTTAAATGTAAAATTCAAAACATAAATCTACACTAATATATATATATATATATATATATATATATATATATATATATATATATATATATATATATATATATATATATATATATATATATATATATATATATATATTTATATCAGAGCCATTAAGTTTCTATGTTTGTGCCCTGTCATGGATATGTGTGAATATAATTGATTGAGCCATTGTTCCATCAGAATTATTTTATCATACAAGCCATGACTGACACCTAGTGGTGAATATTTTTATAACATCAAATTCATCAGTTTGAACTGAATGTCTTCATTTGATTGGAACCTGAATAACATATTTTCTTGTCCACATAATCATCAGTATATTCTATTATAATTAATAATCCATGATTGTAAAGGTTTATGATAATTTCTCAGCAAAATATGACTGGTAGGTCAAGTAAGTGTTGGCTTTCTTGTGAATTTCTTGAATGGCCTGGGAATGACCTGGACGAAAGGTTCTGGGCAAAGGAAGAGGTAGAGTGGAGGAGGTCACCAGAGGTCACCAGAGGTCACCAGAGTTCAGTGGATCAAACCTGACCTCTCAACGATGTTTCAGGCCTGACCTCCCATAGCATATTCTATGGTCCATTCAGTAAATAGGGAGTGCTATATATTACTTTTATATAATTATTAATATCCCTAAACCATAAAATGTATTTGAAGTTCATTTTTCTTTAATATTAAAACAAAGATCTAGTTAAAAGTTGTACCAATGTGTTGATCTGTATCACTGAGTAGGAAGATTTCAAAGGTATTTCACAAGAGAGGTTTATTTGGGAAGAATGGACCAGGAAAAGTAGGTTATTGTATGTTTGTATTGAGTCTAATTCTCTTACAAAGCCTGAAGTAAACAAAATGTGCATTCAATCAAAACACTAAAGGGTTTATTGAGACAGTTTACAAACTTAGAAAATGTTCACTCCTAGTCTGTGGTCAAAAATAATTGTGGTGTTGCAAGTGATTTACCTGGGGGAAGGTTATTAACATTCCTGTGGTCATCAAGTCGCCATATTGGTTTTGCATGAAAGATCCCATTGTCAAGCTCTGATTGGTTGCAAGGTTCAGAGATTTCCACATAAAATGTGTTCTCTATATATATTTGAGTGTGCTGTACGTTTCAAGAATATTTTAGTTTTATACACTGAATGGATTATTATTTTGTCTGTTGCAAACTACAGAAAATTTGTGAGTTTCTGTGAAGCAGTCTGATTAAATAAAAGTTGTCAAATGACCCCAGGGGATATCTTCTCTAAAGTGTGTAAGGAGGGAAGGTGGTTATAATAGGGGCTTAATGAGGGGGGAGGGTTATATCTAATTAGCTGTGAGTTGACTTAACACTGTCTAGCTAAGGGAGGGGGAGATCTATAAAGGCTGATCATTCATGATAATCAACTGACCATTCTGAATGGACTCCGCCCTCTAACGTATCAGGGAGAGCCATCATGCAGGTCCATGCATGGACAGTTTCCTATGGGGCATGCCAAGTATTAACACTAAATATTATCCTTAACCTGCCAGTCCACATTATTATCTGTGTGCTGCTGGAAACTATATGTTTCTATTTTTATGATTTTGAACACAATTGGAATCTAAGTTCCATTTATTTGGTGAAATTAGTTTAGGTTTAGAGTAATATACCTCTAAGGTTGAGGGAACTACAATAAGACTCCAGGTTAATGCTTGAGGAGGGAAATCCCCTCAAATCTTTATGTTGAGCACCGCTCAGGGCTTTTCTATGACTTGCCAGACATTGTCATAGTCACGTGCAGAAATTTGGGTTTGTCTGTGGTGTGGGTGCAGGTATGAATTGTACTGTGAGAAAGTATGTTATTTTCTATATAAAAGTCACATGCAAGTTAAACAATGTAGACCACAGAGCTAGAGTAAGGACACAGGTATGTGAGGGGAGTGTGGGTGGGGGATGGAACAGCCAACTCAGATAGGAGTGTTCATTCATTATACTAGGCCATTGAGCACTCTCCATGCAGCATGACTCTTATCCACATCATTATCACAGTATCTACTTGTGTGGAGCGTTTCTCTCTCTCTCTCTCCCTTGAGACCTTGAATGCCCTCCTGGAATGTTTGGTATGTAGGCTATGTTGATACTGGCAGTCAAGCCACCAATGGCAGGGCAGTCATGTCCCATGTGGGTGGGTCTCTGTACTTGAGACCTGTCATTCAATCTTTTCCCTCTCAGCCATCCATCTTAACTTCACAGACCTCTTGCACAACTTGGCCACATTCTCGGCATTAATGATAATCTTAGATTCATCTGTATCATATCAGACCGTGTGCTTCAAACAGAAGACATTGTGATCGTCTTGCAGCCACAGAATCAAAGAAGACCTTGCACTTGAAGTAAGTGTATATATTTTTCTTGTTGTAATTTTGCACCGCCTAGTAGCTCCCTCTGGTGTCATTTGGAGGTATATTCTTGTGGTTATATGCAAGCCTTGTGATAAACAAATCAACCTAATTTTAATTAACAACAATAGATCTATGATAATGAAGGATTTTTTTTCAAATTATTTCCACAATGTAATGTAGCCTTAAAATATAAATAGTGAATTTTATGTATAACCATAATGGTTGAGTGTGGTATTTCACTTTTATTAATGGTATGCCAACATTGCATTATAATACAGTGGGGGGAAGGAATACTCCAATGATTGATATAAGTGACTCCCAAATGAAGTATGTCCCAATGGGGGAACCTCAAATATTTGAACTTTATGCTCTTTCTAATATTTGTATTTTGGATAACTTCTTAATCAGTCGGGTAATGAAAGATAAATATTATTTTATGTTGGAGGTTGAAGCCAAACAGATCTAACAAGGGCCATGTTCATATTGCGATAGTTGCAAATAAGTGGCATTTCAGCTTGGAAAACTTCATTTTGGCAATGCCCCACCTCCCATATCGTCAATATTATGGATATGAAAACAATCATATTCATGCATATGTTATCTGAATTGTGATCAAAGTTTTATGGAGTATGACCTTATGACCTTGCCACAATAATTCACGCTGACCTATGGTGATGATTACACAAAGTAATTATAACAAGATATGAGAGTAATTTAATAACACATTTCCTGTGGAGTTCAGCCAAAAATAGCACCAAAAAGACCCCATTAATAGGTCATATGGTGACAATATTGACAGGCTCAACCAGTTGATATGGGGGTGACTGGTTCATTTGGAAAAAGGGGTAAAACAATTTACTTATAAATCTTTCAGATTAGCATTTCAGCAATATATGAGATGTGTTTTTTTGATACTGGAAAAATTGTCCATCATATTATCAATGAGCGTCAAAGATGTCCTATGATACAGACAATTTTTTTCACAGAAAATGTTAGATATCAGGATCAGGAGTTGTTTTATTTGACCCTTTTTGTGTTTTCAGTCATATTAGAGAGTATATTTGCATAAAGATCTGTCAAGGGCTGGCTCCCTTAGCAAAGCCTGCAATGGAGATTAGTTAACATTGAGTTTGACATGTTTGGTGTTTGCCTTGATAATATCGACTGGGAGAGGTTTGGAATAAGCCTGGAGACAATGGTATTTTCCCACAGTAGTTCGCCCTGCAGTGGAGGAACACTACTGGGAAAAAGTTGAATGAAAAAAAAAATGGGGTGTTCTGCCTTGTGCCACAACTATGCTGCACCTACCCCACATGAAGATGCCCACGGTCAGTTCTAATGCCAGGGGCCGGGCATAACGCACAGAAAGCATAACCCAACCCAATAACCAAAAAGGGTATGAAAGGGTCTCAAGGCAAGTTACAATGTGAGGGGAAGAAAGGGGGTTGATCAAGTAAAGTTTGAGTTTCTTTTAGAAAGCTTGATGAAATTTTCTACCCAAGACATGTTGTTCTGTTCCACAGTTTAGGGTGTATTACAAATGTCATTGTGACCTTTCTCACCAGGGGGAGTGACATGGTTATTCCATCAGTACACTTGTCCTTTTTTATTCTGATATGTTGCCTCCTATATTTAATTGTTTCAACACACACCTATTCCATAAAATGTTTGCCAATGAATATTTCTCTTTTAGTGTTTGTTTAATAATTATGCAACATTGAAAAATAGGCTTATGACTTTACGTAATGATTTACAGTTTGTGACCATAGATTGCTTGTGCAAATAACTACTGGCATTCCAATTATAATGTTTTTGTTTTGAGAGGCACATTTTTGACTTTTTAATGCTCTACATTTTATATAGAGAACAAGTGACATATATACAGCTAGGTTCTGTCTGATGGCCCTTACAGGGTTATTTAAATTCGGACAGATATACAAAAATACATGTTGAATTGATTGGTTATTAACATATAGCCATCTTTATGGCTAACACTAGATTTCTTTGTGTATAGATGTATCGGTGCTGGACCTCGAACGGTAAAATCATTCATTAAAGCTCTTGAAAAGGGGAAATCCCATATTTTGGTTGACACATTTTGTGGGATAAATGAATATAAAAGATAATTAACTACAACTACCTCCATAAAATATAATGATGGATGCAGGACAATTACCCCCCTGGGAGGGCTGGAACATTACCAAGCATAGTGGTGGTACCAGGTTGCCTTGTGCCAATAAACCTTTATCTCTAACATAAAAAAAGATATATTGTTCCACTTTTCCACCAATCTAAGTGTTTCTGGTGACTTGGACCAGACTTGGTGATCGCACTTTAATATTCCCAGATAAAACCTTGTCAAGGATTAGTCAGAAGGTTCAGTATGTCTCACTTAAGGGGTTGAAATGGCAGCTATCTTGTGTTACCCACTGATTTCTGTTACAGAATGATTTGTCATTCTACTCATTCCAATATGACTTGTCAATGTGCAGGTTCATCTGTGATTTTCCATTCTATTGGTTCAGTTCAGATTTGTTCAACTATAAGCTGGTTCAACTATAATTTGTCATTCACCTGTTTCAGCTCTGATTTGTCTTTCTGCTTTTTCAGGTGTAATTTGCCATTCCATTCCATTATTGTGACTTTTACATTTTATATATGCAGCTGTGATTTGTCATTCTGCTGAGTCTGTTCTCATTTGTTATTCTTATGGTTCACCTGTGATTTTATTTTCTGCTTTTTCAGGTGTGATTTGTCATTCTTGTGGTTTAGCTGTGATTTGCTAAGAATATGAAAAGCCAAAGCTTGTAACAAATTTTTGGGGACTTTGTAAGTTACCTTCAACAAATGTTAAATGTATCTGCATATAATGGAGAAAAAAGTGGCCGGTTTTGAATGATTTTGTGGAGAGCCTCATCCTGGCTGGCTTTGATGGTGACATGCCATCACACAATGCTGGTGTCTGGGGACATTGTGAGGTGAGCTCATCTGGATAGCATGACTCTGACAGCATCTACTGTCAAGGCCATGATAAGCACATAGGCCAAGTAAGGAGGCAGCAAATATGGGGAAGAAAGGATGCAGGGGAGGGGAGGATGCAGGGGAGGAGGGGATGCAAGGGAGGGGAGGATGCAGGGGAGTGGAGGATACAGGGGAGGGGAGGATACAGGGGAGGGGAGGATGCAGTGGAGGGAGGATTCAGGGGAGGGGAGGATGCAAGGGAGGAGAGGAATTAGGGGAGGAGAGGATACAGGGGAGGGAGGATGCAGGGGAGGGGAGGATGCAGGGGAGGGGAGGATACAGGGGAGGGGAGGATGCAGGGGAGGGGAGGATGCAGGGGAGGAGAGGATGCAGGGGAGGGGAGGATGCAGGGGAGGAGAGGATGCAGGGGAGGGGAGGATACAGGGGAGGGGAGGATGCAGGGGAGGGGAGGATGCAGGGGAGGAGAGGATGCAGGGGAGGAGAGGATGCAGGGGAGGAGAGGATGCAGGGGAGGAGAGGATGGAGGGGAGGATGCAGGGGAGGAGAGGATACAGGGGAGGAGAGGATGCAGGGGAGGGGAGGATGCAGGGGAGGAGAGGATGCAGGGGAGGAGAGGATACAGGGGAGGGGAGGATGCAGGGGAGGGGAGGATGCAGTGGAGGGAGGATTCAGGGGAGGGGAGGATGCAAGGGAGGAGAGGAATTAGGGGAGGAGAGGATACAGGGGAGGGAGGATGCAGGGGAGGGGAGGATGCAGGGGAGGAGAGGATACAGGGGAAGGAGGATGCAGGGGAGGGGAGGGTGCAGGGGAGGGGAGGATGCAGGGGAGGAGAGGATACAGGGGAGGGAGGATGCAGGGGAGGGGAGGGTGCAGGGGAGGAGAGGATACATGGGAGGGGAGGATGCAGGGGAGGGGAGGATGCAGGGGAGGAGAGGATGCAGGGGAGGGGAGGATGCAGGGGAGGAGAGGATGCAGGGGAGGAGAAGATACAGGGGAGGGGAGGATGCAGGGGAGGGAGGATACAGGGGAGGGGAGGATGCAGGGGAGGAGAGGATGCAGGGGAGGAGAGGATGCAGGGGAGGGGAGGATGCAGGGGAGGGGAGGATGCAGGGGAGGAGAGGATACAGGGGAGGGAGGATGGAGGAGAGGGTGCCGTGGAGGAGAGGATACAGGGGAGGGGAGGATGCAGGGGAGGAGAGGATGCAGGGGAGGGGAGGATTCAGGGGAGGGGAGGATGCAGGGGAGGGGAGGATGCAGGGGAGGGAGGATACAGGGGAGGGAGGATGGAGGGGAGGGTGCCGTGGAGGAGAGGATTCAGGGGAGGGGAGGATGCAGGGGAGGAGAGGATGCAGGGGAGGGGAGGGGAGGTTGCAGGTTAGGTGGGGATGCAAGGGAGGTGGGGATGCAGGGGAAGTAGGTTTGGTAAAGGAGGTGAAGGGAGAAGTAAGGACACTCTGTTTTGCATTGAGGAGATTGGGGCAGTGGTAGATGTTGAGGCATCAGTGGTTTAATGTGGGGAATCTTACCTGGTGGGTGGAGAGCAATGCGCACGAGTTAGCACTACATATTAGGATCAAAATGTTTTGGCAGAGACTTTTTCATTTTGGTTGAAATGCCCAGATCACAGTCACATGACAGTGACACATAACGGCTAAACAATGTTAGCTGGACATTGAAAAATTGGACACAGTGTGTGGGGGGAATCCTGACAGAATACTACGCAGTAATGTTACTTTGGGCATTCAGTTGTCGCGAGGTGGACTGGCCAGCTCAGGCACAGCAAACTTGTTCTGAACTCGTCATACACAGCTCACCTGCTAGCTTGTAAAGGCACACCTCAAGGGATGCTGAGAAACGTAAAGATTTAAACCAAACATATACACTGTAGTAAGGATTAGATTTGACACCTTAAATGAAGTCTGAAAACAGGATCAAATGATCTGGATGACCATTCTCAAGGTATGTTGTATCTCGGTTGTCATGCTGATATAACCAGCCTCACTGGAGTAATAGCCCCACTGGGGTAGTAGCCCCACTGGGGTAGTAGCCCCAATGGGGTAGTAGCCTCACTGGGGTAGTAGCACCACTGGGGTAGTAGCACCACTGGGGTAGTAGCACCACTGGGGTAGTAGCACCACTGGGGTAGTAACACCACTGGGGCAGTAACACCACTGGGGTAGTAACACCACTGGGGCAGTAGCACCACTGGGGTATTAGCACCACTGGGGTAGTAGCATCACTGGGGTAGTAGCACCACTGGGGCAGTAGCACCACTGGGGTATTAGCACCACTGTGGTAGTAACACGACTGGGGTAGTAGCACCACTGGGGTAGTAACACCACTGGGGCAGTGGGACCACTGGGGTAGTAGCCCCACTGGGGTAGTAGCACCACTGGGGTAGTAGCACCACTGGGGTAGTAGCACCACTGGGGTAGTAACACCACTGGGGTAGTAACACCACTGGGGTAGTAACACCACTGGGGCAGTAACAACACAGGGGTAGTAACACCACTGGGGCAGTGGGACCACTGGGGAAGTAGCACCACTGGGGTAGTAGCACCACTGGGGTAGTAGCCCCACTGGGGTAGTAGCACCACTGGGGTAGTAGCACCACTGGGGTAGTAGCACCACTGGGGTAGTAACACCACTGGGGTAGTAACACCACTGGGGTAGTAGCACCACTGGGGCAGTAACACCACCGGGGAAGTAGCACCACTGGGGTAGTAGCACCACTGGGGCAGTAACACCACTGGGGCAGTAGCACCACTGGGGTAGTAGCACCACTGGGGTAGTAGCACCACTGGTGTAGTAGCACCACTGGGGTAGTAGCACCACTGGGGTAGTAGCCCCACTGGGGTAGTAACACCACTGGGGTAGTAACACCACTGGGGTATTATCACCACTGGGGTAGTAGCCCCACTGGGGTAGTAACACCACTGGGGTAGTAGCACCACTGGGGTAGTAACACTACTGGGGTAGTAACACCACTGGGGTAGTAACACCACTGGGGTATTATCACCACTGGGGTAGTAGCATCACTGGGTTAGTAACATCACTGGGGTAGTAACACCACTGGGGTATTATCACCACTGGGGTAGTAGCCCCACTGGGGTAGTAGCCCCACTGGGGTCGTAGCACCACTGGGGTAGTAGCACCACAGTAGCACCACTGGGGTAGTAGCACCACTGGGGCAGTAGTACCACTGGGGTATTATCACCACTGGGGTAGTAGCATCACTGGGTTAGTAACATCACTGGGGTAGTAGCGCCACTGGTGTAGTAGCACCACTGGGGTAGTAGCACCACAGTAGCACCACTGGGGTAGTAGCACCACTGGGGCAGTAGTACCACTGGGGTAGTAGCACCACTGGGGTAGTAGCACCACTGGGCCAGTAACACCACTGGGGTAGCTTGGCTCTAAATTTTATCAATTAAACAACAACTAAGTAATGCAGTACCCGTATGTGTTTTGAACCTCCAAATTCTCTCAAACATCAGTTTTGCCTTTTAGGATTTGCAAACTGGATTTACCTCTTTATGAAGTGCAATATGCAAACAAAACAAGAAACAGATCATAAGGCATAGATTAACTCGTACTACCATGCAACAAGAGCTTTTTCTAATGTATGATTCTCTAACTTGGTGGATTCTGGAAACTTCCAGCTTCCCACTACAATAATTTGTGACCCAGGTGATGACCTCTCCCCCCATACACAGCCCATCCCTCATGATGACCACATTTTTGTGGTTTTCTGTCTCAGGTTTTGTGCATTCTTTGTATTATAACAAGATAGCCCACAAGACAGTTCATTCTGAATATTTGTCTACAGAATGTCTGTCATTTAGACATATGCAGAAACCAGAGGGACCTTGATACAGTCACCAACCCTGCAGTTTACATCGGAAATCAAGTAACATTATAAGTATACATTCAATAAGGTTTAGTTTGAGTCAGGATGGGCATCTCTTGATTCCAGCAGTTTGTCTTCCATATCAAGGTTACATATTCTTATTTTTGTGTCACCTGAACCGTGGGAGGGGAGCACATTTTGTTATAGACTACTTTGGGATAACCACATTAAGTAATAACAAAAACTCAAGGAGTAAACGGAAGTGAATATTAAATGTCTGGACCTGACTACTAAATGTCTGGACCTGACTACTAAATGTTTGGACCTGACTACTAAATGTCTGAACCTGACTGCTAAATGTCTGGACCTGACTGCTAAATGTTTGGACCTGACTACTAAATGTCTGGACCTGACTACTAAATGTCTGAACCTAACTACTAAATGTCTGGACGTGAAGGACAAATGTCTGGACCTAACTACTAAATGTCTGGACCTAACTACTAAATGTCTGGACCTGACTGGTAAATGTCTGGACCTAACTACTAAATGTCTGGACCTGACGGACAAATGTCTGGACCTGACTACTAAATGTCTGGACCTGACTACTAAATGTTTGGACCTGACTGCTAAATGTCTGGACCTGACTGCTAAATGTCTGGACCTGACTGCTAAATGTCTAGACCTGACTGCTAAATGTCTAGACCTGACTGCTAAATGTCTGGACCTAACTACTAAATGTTTGGACTTGACTGCTAAATGTTTGGACCTGATTGGCAAAGATCTTGACCTGATTGACAAATATCTTGACCTGATTTGACATGACTGATATATATCTTGATGTGACTGATGTACATCTTGATGTGACTGACATACATCTTGATGTGACTGATGTACATCTTGATGTGACTGGTGTACATCTTGATGCGACTGAGGAAGGTGTATTAAGGGATTGAGAAGGATGTCACAGACACTGTGGATGCTGGCACTGGCAGACACACAACAAGTCCTTTTTTTGGCTCCCTGCCTTCTTTGAATCACTGAATAAATAACTTTATGAGAATGATTTTGTATCTGTGTTATGAGATACTTCATAGATACATTTTTGTTAAAAGGGTTGTTATTCTCATTAGTTCCCATTTCTCTCAAAGGACGGCTTATTTGAATTCCACAAGACAGGTTACTTAAAATATATAAAGATTTGAGTTATTATATAATCCAAAGTTGAAGCATGAAGGACTGGTGGTATTATTTAGGATTCCTGGTTTGATGATATGTCTGTAGTTATGATGTTGGGAATGTGGGGCTTTATAGCCATAGAACATGCAAGAGACATCTTATATGACAATTATAATGAAGTAAAAAGTCTGGCAGGAACAGTTTGGAAGCACATTATTACTTATATATAGTAAATCAGAATTCTTTCAAAGGGAAGAAATATTATAACTTCGGGCAATGATGGAAGACGTGAAACTTCCCATCCTAAACTTGCTGACTTGAGGGGAAAATCCTCACAAAAAGAGTTCAGAAAAGAAATACCACAGGCACAATAAGACACTGTTTTAGTCATCTAGGTAGAGATATGTTGAGACAGTGTGAATTTTGCCAGAATCGTCAGCCGGGGGGGCATCTTACTGTATTACATAAGAAAACATCAATTTATGTAGCAATCTATTTTGATCAAATATACAGAGTCTCCAATACCAAAAAAAGGCCTATTTTATAATGAGCTTGATGGGACTATGTGCCAATCAAATCAAAGCATAATCTGTGGTTCAGGACTTCTTTATTCAGTAGTGCCCCCAGGGTTTGAGATGTAAGATTTAGTTTTGTTATATAATTGCATTTGATGTGAGGGAACAATTAGCATATTATTAATTGCATTGAGAGACAATGCAGACGTATGTTACATGCAATAGTTTGGGATCACACACACACACACACACACACACACACACACACTTCTCTTAATATGGAATCTTTGTCTTATTTTGATTTCATATTTTGTCTTCATGAGCAAATCTCACCGAGACATATGTAGCTACTTTTGTTTCTTGTGCAGTGCCAGTCTGTCTGCCGATATAACGACAAAGCTTTGATGCTTCTGGATGCCATCTTTGAATATGTTTGAATGAGAGCACATTTCCACATGTTATATTGATGCTGTCATTGATCATATAACCACCAGATGATCATAAGAGTTTGTATATATCTGCATAAGATGAATCTGAGAAATGTTTTTGACCTTCAAAAATGTGACCTTTGACCCTGCCAACCTTGTCACTTCCGGGCATAATTGTAGAAGAGTGTGGGAACCAGTCTAACCTACTGATCCACTTATTACAGGGGACCAGGAGAACCAATCAGGTCGAGGCTAAGGCGTTGGGGAATCTGAGAACCAGACACAAAAAAGATGTTGATAGAAGAATGTAATGTTCACAACAAGAGAGGATGGGGGAGGAGAAAAAAAACAAGGCGGGAGAAACTGGCATAAGGACCAACATGGTGGCAAAATGGAGCATGTCAGTAAACTGTTCAGCACTGAAGACAAACATCATTACCGATTATCAGATACATCTAAGGTTAGTATCACTTTGACAAATTCTATTTAATATGAATTAATTGTGATGTTTAGAGTTTTGCTGGTTAGTATGTTTTGAATGAGTCTTTTTTTGTATTTGGAAAAATAATAATATATATCTGATGCTGATCACATTTATATTTGATTAGTAGCAAATGTGCCTTAAAAACGCGGTATATATTGATTACACTGTTATCAGGCATCATAGCATGTAATTATCTGACCATGAATGTCATTCTCTGAGTACATTTTATTACTGTACCCTGTAATATATCTTCATTAATGTGGCAATCTAAAATGTTATAAAAACAGTTGTGTGTAGAATAAAAAATCATCAAAGTCCACTGAGGATTGCTGCAGAGTGGTGAATGTTAGCTCACCCCACCAGGTCCATAACTATACTGCACCCGGTCTGTGACTATACTGCACCCGGTCAATGGCTATACTGCACCCGGTCTGTGGCTATACTGCACCCGGTCTGTGGCTATACTGCACCCGGTCAATGGCTATACTGCACCCGGTCAATGGCTATACTGCACCCGGTCTGTGGCTATACTGCACCCGGTCTGTGGCTATACTGCACCCGGTCTGGCTATACTGCACCCAGTCATTGGCTATACTGCACCCGGTCTGTGGCTATACTGCACCTGGTCAATGGCTATACTGCACCCGGTCTGTGGCTATACTGCACCCGGTCAATGGCTATACTGCACCCGGTCTGTGGCTATACTGCACCCGGTCAATGGCTATACTGCACCCGGTCTGTGGCTATACTGCACCCGGTCAATGGCTATACTGCACCCGGTCAATGGCTATACTGCACCAGGTCTGTGGCTATACTGCACCAGGTCTGTGGCTATACTGCACCCTGTCAGTGGCGATACTGCACCAGGTCCGTGGCTATACTGCACCAGGTCTGTGGCTATACTGCACCTGGTCTATGGCTATACTGTACCCGGTCTGTGGCTATACTGCACCCGGCCTGTGGCTATACTGCACCCGGTCAATGGCTATACTGCACCAGGTCTGTGGCTATACTGCACCAGGTCTGTGGCTATACTGCACCCTGTCAGTGGCGATACTGGGAGGGGGGACACTTCAACTGCATAAATAAACATAGAATTGAAATATTGTTTTGCAAACGTAGAATATATGAAAATCAATAACTTAATACTCAGAAGAAAGGTATGCTAGATGTTTGACTGTGTTAAATATGTCAGAGTTTCAACTGCCAGTTTCAGACAGTTGCCAGTCACTGTAGTCTACATTTATGGCAACTTCAAAATGATGAGAAAATATAAATATCATTTTTTAAAAGGAAACTGTAAACTTTTTTTTTTTTTTTAAAGACTTTCTTGTTAAATGGTTGAATATAAGAGAGTTTTTTGTTCACTCCCGATTTGTTTTTGTGCAGTTCAGATGTGGTGTTTCCAATGGGGCAAGATGGCAACCCACAATCGGCTTATGTTTGACACCAGAGCTAATGTGGAAAATATGGCACAGCTGATATATAAATATTGATTCATGGTCTGAATGAGTGCACGCCTCATTGGAGCTGTGTATGACCCAGAGGACCAGCTATTATCGCAGCACCCTCAAGCGGAAGCAATCAAACATATAAGATCTGGTGGCAAGTCATTTTGTGAGCATATAAGCCTCCTCCTACCACTGGGAGGTGGTAGGAGGAGGTTGGGGAGGTGGCGTGAGGAGGTCGAGGAGGTGGTAGGAGGAGGTCGGGGAGGTGGCGTGAGGAGGTCGAGGAGGTGGTAGGAGGAGGTCGGGGAGGTGGCATGAGGAGGTCGGGGAGGTGGTAGGAGGAGGTTGGGGAGGTGGTAGGAGGAGGTTGGGGAGGTGGCATGAGGAGGTTGGGGAGGTGGCATGAGGAGGTTGGGAGGTGGCGTGTGGAGGTCGGGGAGGTGGCATGAGGAGGTTGGGAGGTGGCGTGAGGAGGTTGGAGAGGTGGCATGAGGAGATCGAGGAGGTAGCATGAGGAGATTGGAGAGGTGGCATGAGGAAGTCGAGGAGGTGGCATGAGGAGATTGGAGAGGTGGCATGAGGAGGTCGGGGAGGTGGCGTGAGGAGGTCAGGGAGGTGGCATGAGGAGGTTGGAGAGGTGGCATGAGCAGGTTGGGGAGGTGGCGTGAGGAGGTCGGGGAGGTGGCGTGAGGAGGTCGAGGAGGTGGCATGAGGAGATTGGAGAGGTGGCATGAGGAGGTTGGGGAGGTGGCATGAGGAGGTCGGGGAGGAGGCATGAGGAGGTTGGAGAGGTGGCATGAGGTCAAGGAGGTGGCATGAGGAGGTCGGGGAGGTGGCGTGAGGAGGTCGAGGAGGTGGCATGAGGAGGTTGGGAGGTGGCATGAGGAGGTCGGGGAGGTGGCGTGAGGAGGTCGAGGAGGTGGCATGAGGAGGTTGGGAGGTGGCATGAGGAGGTCGGGGAGGAGGCATGAGGAGGTCGGGGAGGTAGGAGGAGGTCAGGGAGGTGGTATGTGTCTGTAACATTATGCTAGTTACAGACTGTGGCATGTATCACAGCCGAGGGGACAATTATGTAAATCATTTAATTATCAGCCCCAGGTACCGCATGGAAGAACAGAAGTGCGAGCAATGTCCTTTCAGTGTCCTGTCCTGTCGACACTGTTGCTGCCCTCTGGTCACTTTGTCAGTGCCCCCTAGTGGTTCAAAGCCTGGGGCAGATTTGGTCATCAGGGAGCAGTTTGGTTTAGCTGGCTTCTGTTGAATATAATTATTTTCTGATTTAATGCATTTTTTTTTCAATCAAATTTAAAATTTTGATATTAGAGATCATTTTATCTCAAAGTGCCATTATCTAATGTTGCGTGTAATTTCAGACTGTAAAGTTTTGTAAATGGATCAGATGATTGATATCGCAGTGGAGAGATGTGTCATACATATGTGATAGATAGCCTGTGCACTTTTAGGGTCAGTGTGTCAGATACAGCAGATTTATGACACATTATTATAGACCTACATTTGCCACATTGTCTCCGCCATTACTCCTCTGTATAATCACATTCATATATGGGCTAATATGATGGGCAATTCCAACTATAATCTGTCACACATTTGCTTCTCATTGATAAATCATTTTATAAAATGGCCAAGCTTGACATAGATGGCTGAATTAGGCTATTGTGGTATCATAAAATAAGAAATCCCACAATCTTTTCCTTGCATTATTCACACTTCTTGATCAATCAATGATGGATATTGAAATTATATTTCATTTTACTATTATCCAGTGATCTCCCCACTTTTTTGGGGAACACTTTCAAACATTGTGCCCAGCTCACCCCATGAAGATGTGAGCATGTGATTTGTGTGCATTCCAGGCATAGCTGTGTACTGTGGAGGGTGTCCACACTGTAACCCTATGCCCCGTTTGTCACCATGACCCACATATCACATATTGCACAATCTCATGCCCATTTAATATGATTAGAACCAATAAAGTGGATATTACCTATTCCACCGCCAGTCAGCCATATGAACTAATGTTCTTACACTTTATGCAAATGTATATTGCTGTTGTCAGTGTCAAAAATCAGAAAATGAAATTTCCCATCAGAACCCCATGGTTGATCTGAGGTTGGTCAGAGGTCAGGGGGATGGGTAAGATTAGTGCAACAAGTGGAAAACTGGAACAAATATATGACCCAATAGCTTCCTTTAAACCCTTCCAAAAATGTCATTTTACCAACGTGAAGCTTCTGTTACGTGAAGCTCAAACAGATGAACCTTGAGATAAAATAACCAAGAATGGGATAGCAAAGGATCGTGAGATCTTATGACTGGCTGGAATGTCCAGCATTATGGTCCGGATTAGAGGGCTTTGGGGGAAACTGGATTATGATGAAAGACACCTGAGGATCTCACCATGTTTTTTTAGAAATTTGCATCTTACTGGGCTTAAATTACGTGATGCCTTTCATCTAGGAAATCTGGCTCTGGCTACCAACATGAGAAAGTATAAAGTACACAGACCTCTAAGAAGATCTAGACTCCTAATTGTTTTACCAAAAATATGGCGATTCAGTAGCCATTGCTGATTATGATCACAATCCTAGTTTTCTAACCTTTATGTGAAATCTAGATATCAGACACATCAAACTTCTTCAATCATTTTTGGATAAATAAGTCGATCTTGAATAAGACTTGCAAAATATAAACAATATGGTGATATAGATATCAAAACACATTTTTGAAAAAAAAATGAAAGTCTTATGTGTGGTAAGTGAGAATGCCATTCAGAAAAGAATCTTAGACATTGAGAATGTACAGCAGTTTGGAACAGGCTGTCACCCCCAGTAAACAGAGTAGAACATGCCACTTGAGAGTGTCCAAGCATCTCGCACCAGGATAAATCATCGTGAAATATGGGGGTGTCGGGGAGTGACCCAAAACCCAATGACGAGGCACAGTGGAAAATTTTCCCTGAAACTGTGTGACACAATAAATAACAACTAGCAGGTTACAATTTAATTAAATTGAAGCAATTCCTATTCTGGGTTTTGCACTGTGTATTTGCCTTTTGAAAACAGGAATTTAATGTTAAATTTCCTTTATCTATTGCCAATGTGAGGGGATGGTACTTGTCAAAACTTCAGGAAGATGTCAACCAAGACTCTTGTATGTGTCTAAAAAAATTGGACACATAATTGCAAGTTAAGTTCATTATAAATGAATAAAAAACCTAATACCTTCAGGTTAACCTAGATAAGGTTCAGGTACCAGACTCGAACACTCTAATCTGTTCAAACAGAAAAAAATATATATGCAGACATTGAAAAAGAAGATTTGTCCTGAAAATCATAAAACATGCTCTGTTTACAGAAGAAAGAGTATTATTTACAAGTCCATCAGAGCTATTTCTAATTTTACCTTTTCTCTCTATTAGCATGCCTTTACTATGACTTCATATCATTTGGCTAATTGTGTTAGCTTGGCACCAGATGGGCTGGGGTTGGGATAACACTTCTACAAATAACTATCAAAAGCAACAATATTATTGTTCCACCTTCACAGAAACACTTTCCACAGTTCATTCTCTACTTTTATCTAAAGCTAAATTTATGGTTAATAGATGTCTGGTGTTAGTAGAAGAGAAAGCTATGCTATGAGGTGTGGGGTAGACCCAGCTTAGTCAGATGGATTTATATTTTGTTTCTGAAGATGAACTAACAATCAAAAAGGAACTAAGCTCCCATTCAATATGCTGCAAAATATAATTGTTTGAAATGGTATTAATGCTTTTACATTTTGCATGGAATGTTTAAAGAAAATGTTTAGTTTGAATGGCTGGAGATTGTTGTTAATCCACTGGTAGCATGTCTCTACAGCAGCCTGAGATAGTGGATGGAGTCTAATATACAGGAGGATAACTGGGGGTAAAGTGGAGATAGTGACAAGGCCCAGACTTAAACCAGCCCTGCAATCAGGCAGCACTTAACTACCGCTATCACTTCCTGCAACACTCCTACAGATCCTGCCACCCTCTCCAACTACCTGATCCTGCCACCCTCTCCACCCCACCTCACCTGCCACCCTCTCCACCCCACCTGATCCTGCCACCCTCTCCACTCCACCTGATCCTGCCACCCTCTCCTTCCCACCTGATCCTGCCACCCTCTCCACCCCACCTGATCCTGCCACCCTCTCCACCCCACCTGATCCTACCACCCTCTCCTTCCCACCTGATCCTGCCACCCTCTCCACCCCACCTGATCCTGCCACCCTCTCCACCCCACCTGATCCTGCCACCCTCTCCATCCCACCTGATCCTGCCACCCTCTCCACCCCACCTGATCCTGCCACACTCTCCATCCCACCTGATCCTGCCACCCTCTCCATCCCACCTGATCCTGCCACCCCCTCCACCCCACCTGATCCTGCCACCCTCTCCCCTTCTCCATCCCACCTGATCCTGCCACCCTCTCCATCCCACCTGATCCTGCCACCCTCTCCATCCCACCTGATCCTGCCACCCTCTCCATCCCACCTGATCCTGCCACCCTCTCCACCCCACCTGATCCTACCACCCTCTCCTTCCCACCTGATCCTGCCACCCTCTCCACCCCACCTGATCCTGCCACCCTCTCCACCCCACCTGATCCTGCCACCCTCTCCATCCCACCTGATCCTGCCACCCTCTCCACCCCACCTGATCCTGCCACACTCTCCACCCCACCTGATCCTGCCACCCTCTCCATCCCACCTGATCCTGCCACCCCCTCCACCCCACCTGATCCTGCCACCCTCTCCCCTTCTCCATCCCACCTGATCCTGCCACCCTCTCCATCCCACCTGATCCTGCCACCCTCTCCATCCCACCTGATCCTGCCACCCTCTCCATCCCACCTGATCCTGCCACCCTCTCCACCCCACCTGATTCTGCCACCCTCTCCACCCCACCTGATCTTGCCACCCTCTCCACCCCACCTGATCCTGCCACCCTCTCCCCTTCTCCACCCCACCTGATCCTGCAACCCTCTCCACCCCACCTGATCCTGCCACCATCTCCATCCCACCTGATCCTGCCACCCTCTCCACCCCACCTAATCCTGCCACCCTCTCCATCCCACCTGATCCTGCCACCCTCTCCACCCCACCTGATCCTGCCACCCTCTCCCCTTCTCCATCCCACCTGATCCTGCCACCCTCTCCCCCTCTCCATCCCACCTGATCCTGCCACCCTCTCCATCCCACCTGATCCTGCCACCCTCTCCATCCCACCTGATCCTGCCACCCTCTCCACCCCACATGATCCTGCCACTCTCTCCACCCCACCTGATCCTGCCACCCTCTCCACTTCACCTGATCCTGCCACCCTCTCCACCTCACCTGATCCTGCCGCCCTCTCCATCCCACCTGATCCTGCCACCCTCTCCACCTCACCTGATCCTGCCACCCTTTCCATCCCACCTGATCCTGCCACCCTATCCACCCCACCTGATCCTGCCACTCTCTCCACCTCACCTGATCCTGCCACCCTCTCCACCTCACCTGATCCTGCCACCCTCTCCCCTTCTCCACTCCACCTGATCCTGTCACCCTCTCCATCCCACCTGATCCTGCCACCCTCTCCATCCCACCTGATCCTGCCGCCCTCTCCACCCCACCTGATCCTTCTGCCCTCTCCACCCCACCTGATCCTGCCGCCCTCTCCACCCCACCTGATCCTGCCACCCTCTCCACCCCACCTGATCCTGCCACCCTCTCCACCTCACATGATCCTGCCACCCTCTCCACCCCACCTGATCCTGCCACTCTCTCCACCTCACCTGATCCTGCCACCCTCTCCACCTCACCTGATCCTGCCACCCTCTCCACCTCACCTGATCCTGCCACCCTCTCCACCCCACCTGATCCTGCCACCCTCTCCACCTCACCTGATCCTGCCACCCTCTCCACCTCACATGATCCTGCCACCCTCTCCACCTCACCTGATCCTGCCACCCTCTCCACCTCACCTGATCCTGCCACCCTCTCCCCTTCTCCACCCCACCTGATCCTGTCACCCTCTCCATCCCACCTGATCCTGCCACCCTCTCCATCCCACCTGATCCTGCCGCCCTCTCCACCCCACCTGATCCTTCCGCCCTCTCCACCCCACCTGATCCTGCCGCCCTCTCCACCCCACCTGATCCTGCCACCCTCTCCACCTCACCTGATCCTGCCACCCTCTCCACCTCACATGATCCTGCCACCCTCTCCACCCCACCTGATCCTGCCACCCTCTCCACCCCACCTGATTCTGCATCAATTTTTTACAATATTTATTTTTTGTTTTAGTGTACTGATCTTTCGGAATAACATTTTTCAAATATTTAGATAGTGCCACTTCATGTTAATCCTGATACATTTAATTTTACATTTAATTTTGATACATTTTATTAATAAATGAATAATATACTGTATTAATGTGTAAATAACATTGTTTTCAGCAGGACAGTATTATTTCTTTTTCAAAAAAGTCTTTCTTTTTTTGCTTTTAGAAAATGCAGTTATTTAACAAGATTGTTGTTTGTCAGCAAGGGAGATTTTCTAAGGCCTTTGTTAAGTTCAGCTTTATTGTTTACTAATGGGGGACTTATTTGATTGCAGATCAACCAAGAGGGCCGAGTGAAGTGGAAAGTGAAAAGTAAGTTGAATCCTTATTAATTCAACTAACAAGTAAATCAACAAGAAAACATATATTTTAATATCCTTGGAGGAGGTTGCTAAGAATAAAGAACCTACTCGTTGCTTGACTTCAGATACTGAAATCATCATATGCAAGTCAACCATAATAATGGTTTGCACTAACTAATTTTTTAATTGTTAGAGATATGTCAACTCATATGCTGATATTTCACTGTGCCTTATTAAGAAGTGCACAGCAAATAGACTTTATATGTAAGAACACAATGTTCTTATCTACAAAATAATGGCACCATGCATATGCTGAAATGCAAAATGTTCTATGATAAAATATACATGCAAAGAAAGTGTATGAAACCGTCCTATTTAGGATCAGTCCCACATCAAACTGTGTCCACTGAGATCAGAACTATCCAGACTTCATACTGTGTCCACTGAGATCAGAACTATCCAGACTTCATACTGTGTCCACTGAGATCAGAACTATCCAGACTTCATACTGTGTCCACTGAGATCAGAACTATCCAGACTTCATACTGTGTCCACTGAGATCAGAACTATCCAGACTTCATACTGTGTCCACTGAGATCAGAACTATCCAGACTTCATACTGTGTCCACTGAGATCAGAACTATCCAGACTTCATACTGTGTCCACTGAGATCAGAACTATCCAGACTTCATACTGTGTCCACTGAGATCAGAACTATCCAGACTTCATACTGTGTCCACTGAGATCAGAACTATCCAGACTTCATACTGTGTCCACTGAGATCAGAACTATCCAGACTTCATACTGTGTCCACTGAGATCAGAACTATCCATACTTCATACTGTGTCCACTGAGATCAGAACTATCCAGACTTCATACTGTGTCCACTGAGATCAGAACTATCCAGACTTCATACTGTGTCCACTGAGATCAGAATTATCCAGACTTCATACTGTGTCCACTGAGATCAGAACTATCCAGACTTCATACTGTGTCCACTGAGATCAGAACTATCCAGACTTCATACTGTGTCCACTGAGATCAGAACTATCTGTAATTCATACTGTGTCCACTGAGATCATAACTATCCATAATTCATACTGTGTCCACTGAGATCAGAACTATCCGGACTTCAAGCAGACATGTCAGTGTTCAGTGCTATTCTGTCATTGACACAATACATGTCTCTCTGGATTAGCAACAATTGCAGGTGTTGTGGATCAGCTGGTTCTGCCAGTCCACATGACTGATACCTTGCAATTATACATGGGCTTGGATGTGAAGGATCCAAGAAGATAATGGTTAAGTCTTGTCTGTTGCCTTCGTCAGTGCACATTTTGCAATGGCAACACTAACACAGTGACTCGGCTGGAAAAAAGTCAGACACACAAAAAATATATTTTATATTTAAAAACTGTATTATAATAGACATATGTATTGGGCAGAATATAACCAAGAGAATAATTAATAATTATATTTATACATATACTTATCTATACTTATACTTATACTTATATTTATGCTTATACTTATTGGGCTTTCTGGTATGATATTACATGACAATCAGGTGTTGTTGTGCTATGGTTCGTTATATATATGATATTCCAATTGTACATGGAGTGGAGAGATTACATAAGGTCAGAGAGCATAGGGCCTCTAGTGCAGGATTTATGACTAGGGCACCCCCTAGTGTCTGAAGGCCAAGGACCTCTTGGCAATAGAATGGTTGGAGGGGAGTTTTCTTTTGAATCAGAAACAAAACCAGTAAGATTTTACAAGAATATATCAGATGTGGAATGTGTAAGGGACAGTTATATTTGGACTTCTTGCTCTCTTAGTCTTAATATGTCTAGGTTTGGATATGAACAGACCGTAACAGAACCAAGAAGTCCTAACAGTTTAAAAAGTAGAAGGCTGGAAATGATCCTGATCTATAATGTTATCATAATGTGCCTCAAATTCATCTTACAATCCTATATAAAAATCATCATCTTTGTATTAATGTAAACTCACCAATTAATGCCAATACTAATACCAGTGCCAGTTACTATGCTAATGGCGATCTCCATATTGTTCTCAAAAATTCAGAACTGTTTAATCATGTTTGTGAAGAACCCATCCTATGAAATGTTCTCTTTCATGTGGGAGATATGATTGAATTAATGATTCTCTGCCTGCAGTAACTTACAATAAGATAAACTTCAACAACAGAGATCTTTTGAATGGTCTATGCTTTCATAAGTCATAAAGCTATGCCTAGGATCTCCTTTGACCTGTGTTGAGCACATTTTCCCTGTCTTAGTGTAGTATTGGTCGTCATGTGATGTGAGGTATTGATGTCTCATTGTGTTACTGCTACATTTGGCCATATAGTGCAAGAATGTAAGGAGAGCTATTGTCATCACCCTGCGCAACAAGTCTCCTTACTGGTACCCATCAAACAATTGTCCTGACTGGTACCCATACAACAAGGCTCCTGACTGGTACCCATACAATAAGTCTCCTGACTGGTACCAATATAACAGGTTTATTGACTGGTACACATACAACAAATCTCCTGATCAGTACCCATACAAGTCAGACTGCTACCCATATATCCACATTTGTCAACATGTCTACAAAATTCAACGTGTCTAGTCAAATTTACTATATATATATTTCATAGTTCATATATATATATGAACTTTGATAATAAAATTATATATGAACTTTGATAATAAAAGTAGAAGTAGGGCAGCAGCACAATCATTTATTCTGTATGTGCCATTCTGGTGACAGGATATATTGTGATAACATGTTTGATCCTGACAGTAAATGGCCGACAATATTGATTGTAGATAAGCAGGTGATTTCTGACCCCATAATGTGTTTTAATGTTCATGGCTGTAGGTGGAGGGTCAGGGGCCTTGGGGGGAAAACACCTCCAAGTGAAAGCAATGTCTTAAACCCTGGGTACCGGCATTAAGATGCATATTTACATGTCATGTGTGAGATAGTTTTATGGGTTTTTAGGCTTATCAGTTATAGCAAACTAGAGGAAGAAATGAATGTAGATGTACTTGGCGGCCTATAGCATGTCAAGAGACAGTTAGCTCTGACACACGAGAGGAAGAAGAGACAGCGGCAGATATGCTCCTCCCACCACCAGGGGGAGACTCAATGTGGCTTTCTACACACTTAATACTTCCTGTACTAAATCAGGCGACCAATGATATGACAGGACTGTGCAGGTTGAGGATGTGAGGTACTATCAAACCCCTGTTATGTGTGTAGTGTGAAGGAGAATGAAACAGGTAGATACAGTCTGAGAATTAGGAGGAGGGGAGGAGGAGGGAAAGAGGAGGAGGTGGAGAGAAGTGTGAAACAGGTAGATACAGGTAGATATGGTGTGAGTAGGAGGAGGAGGAGGAGGAGGAGGAGGAGGAGGAGGAGGAGGAGGAGGAGGAGGAGGGAAAGAGGAGGAGGTGGAGAAAAGTGTGAAACAGGTAGATACAGGTAGATAAAGGTAGATATGGGGTGAGGAGGAGGCGGAAAGAGGAGGAGGTGGAAAGAGGAGGAGGTGGAAAGAGGAGGAGGTGAAAAGAGGAGGAGATGGAAAGAGGAGGAGGTGGAAAGAGAAGGAGGTGGAAAGAGGAGGAGATGGAAAGAGGAGGAGGTGGAAAGAGGAGGAGGTGGAAGGAGACGCTGTACACTCTTGGCACCAAGCACTTGGCCTCTGTAGCCCATGGTAAGCTTCTATTTTTCATCAATCTTTTTAACCAGGCATTTTCGACCTAACAAACTGACGAATCGTAAATGAATACAACAAAATGAATGACAGGAATGTTTTGAGGGAGAAGCAGCAGGTGATATCTTAGCAGCTGATATCGTGTCAGTTTGGGCCAAGCTTTGGTTGGTCGTGCATGAGTGTGATCAAGTAAGCCGTGTACGTGACATTATTTTGTCTTCATGCATGACACAATGGTCAGGCAATGGCTTTTCTTGGCCTTAGAATTGGTCACATTCATTCATGAGGTCAAAATCAGAAATATTGAATCCTCCTGTATTGGTTAGAGTTGATTTGTGACCATGGTAACAGGGGGAGGACATAGAGGTATTCCCATCATGCAGTGGGGCAGGTACCAGGATGTAGATCAGATGACCATGTCCAGCATATCCGGCCATTGAGGATGGCTTAGCAACTTTGAGCTGCCCTTGATGTGTGTTAACATCACCTAACAGAGGAAAGTGCCAGCCAGCTCACTGAGGGACTTTATAAAGGAATGATTTGTTGTGGGCGATGGATTGAACAAATTTGGCCATAATTTATTTGAGGGGAAAGAAAGATGTCAAGGTAGTAATGGTTTGGGAATGCCGATCGTGGCACATTTAGTCAGAAGTGTAGGTCATATCCACACATTCAAAATGATAGCACCTGTAGAATTTACAGTCCAGATAGACTTATATAGATGGCTTAGACTGCATAGAATGCGTTGATTGCACAGACTACACAATCTGCATAGACTGCATAGACCCTACAGTTGGTGTAGACTGCATAGAATGTGTGTAGACTTGTTTGATGGAGTCTGTCCGTTATTGGACTGGGTGCCACTGTGGTAACACCTATGTTGGGTTTGGGTACACAGCAGGATTGTGTGTCGAGAGAGGAGACAGGTGGAGCAGGGTCACCCCACCTCACTTCACCCTTTCTGCTGCCAGAATTCCTGACATTCCTTCCTTTGATCTGCTCGTTAACAGGTAACTCACTCTCATATTAACTGTGACTCTGTCAAACCTCATCATCCCATCAGTAAAATATACTGCATATTAACCTGTTAGCATTACTGGGGGAGTTAACATTAATTGTTTTCATAAATGTATCATTGGATGTGCAACTTCATCGAATTATCAGCCAATTCCAAAGTTGTACATGTTGCTCTCATTTTATTTCCTATCACTACCTATCAGTCAAACTTGAATGAACCAAGGTAATGCTCACACAACAGGCTTTGTTTGGGTGAACAAACTTTGGTGTTTATTTCCACATTGTTTCACTCACATGTTGTTTATATATATATGCATATTTGAATAAAAGTGATTTTTGGCATTAAATCCCTGTGAGTAAGACAAGGTCACTTCTCATGATGTGGGTATGTATCTGGTATTGATTGTCCACTCCATAGTGCAGCTATAACAACATATATATTACCTGATCAATCAGTCCCCTCCCTCCCTCCCTCCCTCCCTCCCTGCATCTCACTCTCTGTATATATCCTCCCTGTATACACCCTCCCTCCCTCACCGTATACAATCCCTCCCGGTATACACCCTCCCTCCCTCCCTCACCGTATATAATCCCTCCCTCCCTCCCTGCATCTCACTCTCTGTATATATCCTCCCTGTATACACCCTCCCTCCCTCCCTCACCGTATACAATCCCTCCCTCCCTCCCTCACCGTATACAATCCCTCCCTCCCTCCCGGTATACACCCTCCCTCCCTCCCTCACCGTATACAATCCCTCCCTCCCTCCCTCACCGTATACAATCCCTCCCTCCCTCACTGTATACAATCCCTCCCTCCCTCCCTCACTGTATACAATCCCTCCCTCCTTCCCTCACTGTATACAATCCCTTCCTCCCTCCCTCACTGTATACAATCCCTTCCTCCCTCCCTCCCGGTATACACCCTCCCTCCCTCCCTCACCGTATACAATCCCTCCCTCCCTCCCTCACCGTATACAATCCCTCCCTCCCTCCCTCCCTCACCGTATACAATCCCTCCCTCCCTCCCGGTATACACCCTCCCTCCCTCCCTCACCGTATACAATCCCTTCCTCCCTCCCTCACCGTATACAATCCCTTCCTCCCTCCCTCACCGTATACAATCCCTTCCTCCCTCCCTCACCGTATACAATCCCTTCCTCCCTCCCTCACCGTATACAATCCCTTCCTCCCTCTCTCACCGTATACAATCCCTCCCTCCCTCACTGTATGCACTTTCCTATTTCTCACCCTCCCTGTATGAGTTTCACTGATTCTTTGCAATCTCCTCATCACCCTGCTTACCTGGTAATATTAGTGTCAACATATTTATTCCATTTAGATTATTTTCAAAAGGCAAGCCTTAACAAAACAGTCAAACACTTTAGATTGATTTTGTAAAAATATTTATGTAAATAATGCAATAGTTTAGATTCATTTTATGTGAGTGGTATGAATGCTAGATGATACTAATGAAAGTAGTATCAGGTTGGATATTAAATGAGTGAGATATGACAATGGGAAGATTGTGTGGTTGATGACATAGTGACATGAATGGGATGCCCTCGGCAGACACTGGTCAGGACAGGACAATGGAAGCCAGTGTCACATGTGCATGTAACTGTATGTTTTACATGCTTCACATGTGACACTCAGACTTAAGGAGCCTGCAGTAGCATGATAGGCTGCACTCAAATGTACACATGACATTTAGCTAAACACTTAAATCGTCAACATCCATTTGACTCACATATCAGCATTTTGATGGGTTTTTTTTGTCCGCATACAAATTTGTTTGATTCTGCCAGACATGTTTGATTCTGCCAGACATGTTTGATTCTGCTAAATTTGTCTGATTCTATTTTATCTGATTCTGTTATATTTGTTTGATTTTTCTATCTGTGTTTGTGTTTACTGTATTTTTTAGATTCAGTTATATTTGTATGATTCTGTTGTATTTGTATGATTCTGTTATATTTGTATGATTCTATTGTATTTGTATGATTCTGTTATATTTTTATGATTCTGCTATATTTGTTTGATTCTGCTATATTTTGGCCAGGAGGGTGTGGGTAGTTACCCTCTCCTGACCTCAGATCAGTGCCCCTCAGGTGAGCCAGACCCTGATTGTCCTGGAGTCTGCACTCCCTGATGCTAGTCTGCATGCGTGGTATTTAAATACCATGAAATTTGCATGGTTTACATATCATGCAAAGGACAGTCAGATTACACGTTACATGTGGAAATCAACATGTGATGAGGGGGAATTAATTGAATGATGATTTCAAATGGCATGCAAAACTGTGTGGTTCCTTACCATTCAAAATGGGCAAGTTCACTGTCATTCACAAGAGGCAAGTTCATTCTTCAAGAAAAATAAATTGGTTATCATTTTGAGAAAGTTTATCATGCAGTGCATATAGCAAACATCAATGTTATGTGTCATGGAATATCAACATTTCTCAGTTTTTGAGTGTTGGACTAATAAATAAATAGGTAGTTTTCCAGGTATTCCTTATCTCTGAGGGAAACACAAGCAACTGGGGGATAGCAAGGTCACGCTCACTCTCACAGGTCATGACCTTGTCATATTAATATCATATATGATGGCATTTCTGCAAACAGTATGAAATCCAAGAAGATTTCAAGCCAGGCATGAATTCATTGACAGAGAACATGTGTAGGATGCTGCGTGAATGAAGGACAGGTGCAAACATTCCAACAGCCAGTATCATTCACACCTACTTGCTTGAGATGCTTGAAAATAGAATCAAATGATTTGTCTTAATTCCGCAGCGATTTCAAAAGTAAAGAGTTGAAACAAAATTTAGGTTCTGCCAAGAGATTTGGTTCTGGTGGATAAGATAAACCGGAGACCTGATTTTGGTGAGACAGTGATAAACCGGAGACCTGATTTTGGTGAGACAGTGATAAACCGGAGACCTGATTCCAGTGAGACAGTATATACCGGAGAACTGATTCCAGTGAGACAGTATATACCGGAGACCTGATTCCAGTGAGACAGTATATACCGGAGAACTGATTCCAGTGAGACAGTATATACCGGAGACCTGATTCCAGTGAGACAGTATATACCGGAGAACTGATTCCAGTGAGACAGTATATACCGGAGACCTGATTCCAGTGAGACAGTATATACCGGAGACCTGATTCCAGTGAGACAGTATATACCGGAGACCTGATTCCAGTGAGACAGTATATACCGGAGACCTGATTCCAGTGAGACAGTATATACCGGAGACCTGATTCCAGTGAGACAGTATATACCGGAGAGACAGTATATACCGGAGACCTTTTTGGTGGTAATAGTGCAGCATGAACCTGTAAGGAAGAGATAGAGGAAGCTGTGGGGAGGTCAATCTGTCCGTGTCATGCCATCCGTGAGGTCAATCTGTCCGTGTCATGCTATCTGCACTCACCCCAGATCACCCGTACACTTTCCCAGGCTATTCCACTCCACTTTGACAACAATTTCTCATGTGTAAATAGTCAATACTCATGCTATATGAATTTTGAGAAACAAAAGGTCAATCCACTTGCCAGAGAAAGCAAAATAAAATTTGCTAATTTTTTTATTGTCCTGTAAGTACCTTTGCCAAGTTGCACAATCATGCGCATTTTTGTTATATTACTCTGCACTGGGCAAATCCTCTGCTTTGGAATGTCTGGATTTCAAGCAGATGCAGTGTCCAATCATTCAACTCTTTTTAATATTGACAAATTATATATAATCTGAGTTTGAATTTGCAGAAAGAGAGGTTTGATATATGTCGGACCAGTTTCATTGTCTAATGGTACTATTCAATTGCTTAAATTCAGTTTTTCAGTTGGATGGTTAGCTTCACATATGATAAAAGTTCTAAAATAGCATAATGTTATAGTCACATAAATTTGAGTACACAATGATGTAGTGGATTATCGGAATCATTATGCAGAATTCAGATTGGGATGCACTTTATTTTGCAATCATTCCAATGACAAATGTATGATCTTCATATGAAAGCAATTTGGTGTGGAGGCAATTTGCATGTGGCTATCATGTGGGTGATCAAACAATTATGTGTCTGTTCTCATGTAGATTCTCTCTATAATTTCATCACAAGAGTGGTCTGCTGTGTCAGTATTAATGATCCCCATTATATTTTACTACAGATCACCGGCAAAAGCATTTGAAATCACCAATGTAAAAGTCGGCCCTCTATAGCTTCAATTTGGCAGAAGATCATAGTTTAGAATTGAATAATGGATAAGAATGGGTGATAGGTTGGGAAGCTTTAAATAATCTTGCCAAGTCAGGCGCATTGTAAACCTAAAACATCTTGTTCACTTCCCTTACACACTTTTACATATTTTACCAGATTTGATTTTATTGTAATGATGAGGAAATTCATTTGAATTATTAATCATCATTACATTGTGTGTGAGGAGTTGATGTTTGGGTCAGTGCCCCACAGAGAGTGGTGGGAGGAGAAGGGGGCATGGGGGTAGATCTCTTACCTGACCCTATTTGTGAACCTTCATGTATCAGACTGTCAGTGCCCTCTCCCCCCAGGGGGCTCATATGATCCTCACCCCCTAGGGCACCCCCCATATTGACTCCATAGTCTGACAAGAAAGGGTAACATTAACTATTTTGGGATATATGAAATAATTGCCAAAGTTACAAATTATGACCCAAAGAAATCCCTTTATTTCTTTTATGTGTGTATGAAGGAAAAGGACGATAATCTATTATTAGTTTTGTAGTACTCAAAGGAAAAGTCACTTTTCTTACACTAAGAGTAACTTCAAAAACTTCAAAGAGATACCCATCTGTTGTTAAAAGTCTTAGAAATATAATGCCACATTAAAGTTATCAGCTGCATTCAGGTGCCAGGGTTGAAGCTTGATGTATGTTAACATCTAGGAGTACAATAGCGGGAAAACTTCAAACAAGCAGCAGACCATGTCTCTATCTTATACCTCTTCTCTCCAGCTGGGTTTATATTCATTTGCACATTTCACCAAAGAAGAATAGACTGCTATCACAACACAGTGGTTTATCATATGGGTGTAGGATTTGGTGGTTATTTAGCAGTGTCTTCATACTACCCATCCTCTGTGTCTCTATGAAGTTATTTTATTAGACTACTGTATTACATATATAGTGGTACTTCCTGCCAGTACGTTTGTCATTACCATTCGCCAGCATGTCTCATAGGAGACACATTAGACCTATTAATGAGCATTGTCAGGGTTGATTGCCTTAATTATCTTGAAACTGTTTTCAGATTGGTAGTTTGTCCATCGGTTGATGAATTGAGTAAATAATCTTGGAGGCAAGATAGGCAATGTTACTTGTTCAGCACATACATGAATGATAACCCTCCTATGCTGTATCCCTTCCCTGGTATAGTGGAGGCCATTAGCCGTCATATCAGTTGTGTTTCTCTGGATCATATGTACCCAGGTTGATCCTTGTTTGTGAAGGGTGGAAGGATGGGGGTAATTATGTCCCTGATAGGGGGTTAGAGGAGGGTAGGGATGGGGCGGGGTATGGAGGGGTCAGTGTCTACCTCAGGGCCTGGGAAGAGATGTGCACAGCGCCCTCTATACCTCCACACCTCCCACTTTATGCCTTGTTTACCTGGCGTGTATAAATGTATACTTTGATACATGATCAGAGCCTGCATGTTATCAGATACAACATAGAGTAATACCTCAATGACCTTTATGTCTTTCATTTCTGAGGAATGTCCTTATCATATTTTATGCATTCTCTCCAATAGGTCGTTGTGTTAGAAATGTATGTAATTTTGTTGAAGACACCAGGGCAATGGAAGTTCAGCTTAGTTGTAAGATATCGGTCTCTCATGCTAAAGGTCCAGGGTTTGAGGTCCAGGGTTTGAGGTCCAGGGTTTGAGGTCCTGGGCTGGGTAAGAACATTGGTCAGAGGACCTAGAAGGTGGTATTTTGTCACTTCAAATTTCTAAATAGTACCTTACACTTGGTGGTCATGTTAATATGGTAAGAGCATCATTTACTTTTGAATTCTTCGAAGCCAAAGTGGTGTGATTTTAGCAGATTTTGAGAGTATATTTTTTACTGTCCAACAATCATAAATGGGATGATTGATAAGATAAAATAATTTTGTGGTCGCATTAAGGTCTGAGGTAAATATGTTGATCTTAATCTGCATATTGTGGATAGCTGGAATCATACCTCCATGAACATGACACAAAAGTTACTTCTTCACTGACAGCAAAAAGCAGTAAATTAATATCAGAGAACACAGATATAACTACCCTTTGGCAGAGCAGGGCCTTTGCTGTGTACATTGAGTGACATGAGAATGTCCCATAAAGGATCACAGGTAGCCCACCCAGGCGTAAACTGGCCTACTCCCGCCAGACAACTCACACAGGACCACTGACATCCAACGACTTCAAACGTGCAAAACTTCACAAATGCTCTACACTTAACCAACACCAGGGGCAGGATGGGAGAAAACCAGCTTGAATGAGGTTTGTGACTCAAGTGAAGGTGTCTTTCATTGAAATCTGATAACAATGGGCTTTGATTGATGATCTGATAAGCTGAAACAAGGGCCACTCAAACTGAGGAGAGATGACGACAAAAATGGCTTCTGACTTGACCAGGTCAGTTCAGTGTCATTTTAACAGGGGGCCGAAATATATATAGCCAGTGATCTAAATATTTGTAGTGTGCTTTGCCAAAGGAATATAGGACAGTGGCTGTGAGGTAGGTAAAGTTAGTGCTTTGTGATCACTGCCAACATGGCAGGCCCTCCAGCCACCACAAAAACTACTTCACCTGGGTAGGTGCTCCTAACATCACTGCACTATACCAGCTTAATGCTACCACCTCCACCTCCACCAGCCTAATGCTACCACCTCCACCAGCCTAATGCTACCACCTCCACCAGCCTAATGCTACCACCTCCACCAGCCTAATGCTACCACCTCCACCAGCCTAATGCTACCACCTCCACCAGCCTAATGCTACCACCTCCACCAGCTTAATGCTACCACCTCCACCAGCTTAATGCTACCACCTCCACCAGCTTAATGCTACCACCTCCACCAGCCTAATGCTACCACCTCCACCAGCCTAATGCTACCACCTCCACCAGCCTAATGCTACCACCTCCACCAGCCTAATGCTACCACCTCCACCAGCCTAATGCTACCACCTCCACCAGCTTAATGCTACCACCTCCACCAGCCTAATGCTACCACCTCCACCAGCCTAATGCTACCACCTCCACCAGCCTAATGCTACCACCTCCACCAGCCTAATGCTACCACCTCCACCAGCCTAATGCTACCACCTCCACCAGCTTAATGCTACCACCTCCACCAGCCTAATGCTACCACCTCCACCAGCCTAATGCTACCACCTCCACCAGCCTAATGCTACCACCTCCACCAGCCTAATGCTACCACCTCCACCAGCTTAATGCTACCACCTCCACCAGCCTAATGCTACCACCTCCACCAGCCTAATGCTACCACCTCCACCAGCCTAATGCTACCACCTCCACCAGCTTAATGCTACCACCTCCACCAGCCTAATGCTACCACCTCCACCAGCCTAATGCTACCACCTCCACCAGCTTAATGCTACCACCTCCACCAGCCTAATGCTACCACCTCCACCAGCCTAATGCTACCACCTCCACCAGCTTAATGCTACCACCTCCACCAGCTTAATGCTACCACCTCCACCAGCTTAATGCTACCACCTCCACCAGCCTAATGCTACCACCTCCACCAGCCTAATGCTACCACCTCCACCAGCCTAATGCTACCACCTCCACCAGCCTAATGCTACCACCTCCACCAGCCTAATGCTACCACCTCCACCAGCCTATTGCTACCACCTCCACCAGCCTAATACTACCACCTCCACCAGCCTATTGCTACCACCTCCACCAGCCTAATGCTACCACCTCCACCAGCCTATTGCTACCACCTCCACCAGCCTAATACTACCACCTCCACCAGCCTAATGCTACCACCTCCACCAGCCTAATGCTACCACCTCCACCAGCCTAATGCTACCACCTCCACCAGCTTAATGCTACCACCTCCACCAGCCTAATGCTACCACCTCCACCAGCCTAATGCTACCACCTCCACCAGCCTAATGCTACCACCTCCACCAGCCTAATGCTACCACCTCCACCAGCCTAATGCTACCACCTCCACCAGCCTATTGCTACCACCTCCACCAGCCTAATACTACCACCTCCACCAGCCTATTGCTACCACCTCCACCAGCCTAATGCTACCACCTCCACCAGCCTATTGCTACCACCTCCACCAGCCTAATACTACCACCTCCACCAGCCTATTGCTACCACCTCCACCAGCTTAATGCTACCACCTCCACCAGCCTAATGCTACCACCTCCACCAGATTAATGCTACCACCTCCACCAGCCTAATGCTACCACCTCCACCAGCTTAATGCTACCACCTCCACCAGCTTAATGCTACCACCTCCACCAGCCTAATGCTACCACCTCCACCAGCTTAATGCTACCACCTCCACCAGCCTAATGCTACCACCTCCACCAGCCTAATGCTACCACCTCCACCAGCCTAATGCTACCACCTCCACCAGCCTAATGCTACCACCTCCACCAGCCTAATGCTACCACCTCCACCAGCCTAATGCTACCACCTCCACCAGATTAATGCTACCACCTCCACCAGCCTAATACTACCACCTCCACCAGCTTAATGCTACCACCTCCACCAGCCTAATGCTACCACCTCCACCTCCACCAGCCTAATGCTACCACCTCCACCAGCTTAATGCTACCACCTCCACCAGCTTAATGCTACCACCTCCACCAGCCTAATGCTACCACCTCCACCAGCCTAATGCTACCACCTCCACCAGCCTAATGCTACCACCTCCACCAGCCTAATGCTACCACCTCCACCAGCCTAATGCTACCACCTCCACCAGCCTAATGCTACCACCTCCACCAGCCTAATGCTACCACCTCCACCAGCTTAATGCTACCACCTCCACCAGCTTAATGCTACCACCTCCACCAGCCTAATGCTACCACCTCCACCAGCCTAATGCTACCACCTCCACCTCCACCAGCCTAATGCTACCACCTCCACCAGCTTAATGCTACCACCTCCACCAGCCTAATGCTACCACCTCCACCAGCTTAATGCTACCACCTCCACCAGCTTAATGCTACCACCTCCACCAGCCTAATGCTACCACCTCCACCAGCCTAATGCTACCACCTCCACCAGCTTAATGCTACCACCTCCACCAGCTTAATGCTACCACCTCCACCAGCCTAATGCTACCACCTCCACCAGCCTAATGCTACCACCTCCACCAGCTTAATGCTACCACCTCCACCAGCTTAATGCTACCACCTCCACCAGCTTAATGCTACCACCTCCACCAGCCTAATGCTACCACCTCCACCAGCTTAATGCTACCACCTCCACCAGCCTAATGCTACCACCTCCACCAGCCTAATGCTACCACCTCCACCAGCCTAATGCTACCATCTCCACCTCCACCAGCCTAATGCTACCACCTCCACCAGCCTAATGCTACCACCTCCACCAGCCTAATGCTACCACCTCCACCAGCCTAATGCTACCACCTCCACCTCCACCAGCCTAATGCTACCACCTCCACCAGCTTAATGCTACCACCTCCACCAGCCTAATGCTACCACCTCCACCAGCCTAATGCTGCCACCTCCACCAGTCTAATGCTACCACCTCCACCAGTCTGATGCTACCACCTCCACCAGCTTGATGAACAAACTACACTGTGTAGTATATCAAACATTACAGGGACAGTTTGACCAAGACCTGCTTGTGTTATGTGGATGGAATGGATATTTTGATCCTGAGGTTGTCATGTTGACACAATGGCAGTGATGGTTGTCATGGAGACAAGACAGAGTGCCCATTGTTTAGCAGTATGGTATGCTATGTACAACACCATTGTTTGTAAGTAGAGACAAGATTCACTCCTTCACTGTCATGTGATATTGATTTTCATAAGATTTGGATTCTAGAGCTACATTAACATGACTGTATTAGATGGTAAGTTGTGAGTTCAAAATAAAAGTTCAAATTTATGCCTAATTGGGGTCAGAGGAGTGACTCCACTATGATGGCTTATATGAATAGTCAATTAAGTGAATGCCACTCCTTCAACTGACCTTGACCTTCAGCATGACCCATGACCTTGGCAGAGGGGGTCTGCAGGGTTTATAAGAGCAGGCCCAGATCCAGCTGGTGCCATTAATGGTTGACACACCCAGGCTGCAGGGATTAACTCCCACACTTTGCTAATCTACTCACCTCCCTGCTCAACACACTGCTCAACACACTGCTCACCAGCCACAACATGCTAAGACAGCTCACCCTTCATGCCAGTAAGTTGATTCATTTTCAAAAGAATTTGTGTTTCATGTCAATATGCATTTTATAGACCTCAGTAAGACTGAAGATACATTGGCTTAAGCTTCGATCTGCTAGTGAAGGATTTGTTCATTATTGGAGTATATTGGGAGAGAGTAAGTCTGGTAAGTTGATGCCTGGATGCTGCAGAGGTTAGCAGACCTCACAACCAGAATGACCACATATATGCAACATAAAACACTGCTTATCATCCATCATCAAATCATACAAATTGTATGTTAATACAAGATTTATGCAGTTGGGTGTGTAATAGAACATTATATACACAATAATTTAGCCCAGTATGACAGTTTAATCATTTGGATTTGAGGGTATATGAGGCATTTTGGAAAGTTGAGACTGAGGCCACCCATCACACTGTAGACGACTTCATATACACTGTAATTTAGCATTCAATTACCTACATTTTATGTCTGGCTTCAAATTTGTGTCAGATAGTCATAGGCTATTATGATCCAAAGTTACAAAGGCAAGTTCAGGGTTTTTATTTGCACTGCTTCATGGTTACGAGTCTCTGTGACCACCTTTTGTAAAGTAAAGTTAGATTGAGTGCAGAAAGCAGCGATAGAGCGTGCTTGCTGCTTATATACAACACTCCTCATTATCGCTAACCTGAATTTACCGTAATAAAGGAAATGATTTGATGACCTCTGCACTCAGAGTAGGTCTGACCTCAGTGGTGCCATTCTTCTCCCTGGCAAATGATGGAAACTGATTCTGGTTTGGCTCGGGTCCAAAATCGGCAGAAATGCGACCTCAGTAACATGCAATTTTGAAATTTGGCGGCATCGTGCGAGACAGAAAGATGCATGTTAAATGGATACACAGTGAATGAGTTGGATGGCAGTCCGGTTTTCCTCTGATCTCAGTGTTGTCGACCTAAGCATAACCCAACAAGACAAGCACCAAATCGAGATGAAAAAAAATGGCTTCCTCCGAGACTGCCAGGATTTTTCAACTGATTCTTGATGAACGCATTCAACCTTACTAAAATATCCTCCTCAGTATTGATCTTGATACCAGAGTTTGGATAAAATTAATCACCGTTTGCAAGGTGCTGGTAAAATCTAAACACACAGAAGGCAATTGACTGGAAAATGAAAAAACAAGGAAAGTGTCATTGACCTTGGATATCCTAATATGAACACTTACCCAAACTTGTATAATGTCTATGATTTCCAGAGAGTCGATTGGAGAAGAGAAATTGATGGTTCTTCACAGGTATTTGAAATTTTACATCCAATTTCATGGTCAGATACAGGATATAAATTACCAGAAAAAATAATCCTCGTAAAATGTTAAGATAAAGTTGAGTGTGAAAAAGGATTTCTTTGAGGAGAACATAAAAAAATGTTTAGGAAGAGTGGGCAAACTTTCAGAGATAAGAATTGTGATGTTATATCGCTTGCATGGAGGATTGCATGGGTGATACATTGGATGGAAACCTGGCAACATCTAGAAATTAGTAAGTGTTGAGCAGTGATTATTGATGGGGGATATAAGCAGGCAGTAAAGGTGTGATTGACAGATGAGGTGTGTGATAACCAGGCTTAGCCCTGCATTCAAATAAACAAGGCTCTTCCTCTGTGAAAATTAATTAATTTACCCCTCTGCTGTTAATGGTTGGTAGGGTATTGTCATAGCCCCTCTCTGGCTCAGTCCGGCCTCTGATGTGTGTGTCCATTCCATATCTGGGGGACTTCTTTTAGCAAACTTATCATGATGTAGAGATTTGACCCGTTGATAGCAGCTGTTAGTTTGACCCCACTAACTGGCACCAGACTGAGACCTCTCCTCCTCAGGCGCAGGTAATTACTTATTATATCATTATATCTATAGGAAAGTAGGAAAGTATCCAAAAGGTGGTGCTCAGAATGTTATCTTTATATATTTGTTGGCAATGTGGTAGAATGTAATTGCAAATCTAGAATAGTTCCAGGACCTCATACCAGACATTCTCCCTCTGGTAGACTTGTGTTTTCACACCTACTCATCTTTACACCTCAGGTCGACCCCAAGGTGAAAATCACATACAATACACATACAGGAGTCACAATCTCTCTACAAATCTAAAAAAATAGCAAAAATGGAGGTGGTTGACAAAGTTTAAGTTTTTACATTGCAAGTTGTGATGTTTGTTGTGTCAGTAGTGTCGCAGTGTTGAAAGTCAGATAAGGTGAGAGCTATATGTGAGGTAGGCGGACCTCCCGAGGACCTCCTGAGGCCAGCCTGCTAGGCCCTTTTCTGCCATCTCAGGTCATCCTTTGATGCTTTCTCCCTTACCTGAAACCAAAGCAAAAATTTGGCAGATCGTCATGTCAATTGTGAGTTTTGTATTACAGGGCACACCACATATTTGTTTTACGAATCTTCTATCTGATGCTCATCTCAGCTCTTTAACATAGTACACCATATACAAGTCTGTCATAAACTTCTCAATATGTACCACTATATGATATATATCTTTTAATCTTACCATGACTTCTTTATGAAGGTTTTTGAAGTCAACATTTCTGGATGTCATAGTAATTAAGCAACAGCCATTATGATACAACATATTCCATGAAACATTTGATTAACTTGAAATTTTAAATATCTGGAGGCCAGGACCTAAAGTTAGCCCAGATAGCTTAACTAATAAGCCAAAGGATTTGGTGTGGAGAGATGTTGCATGGTAAGAAGGACAGCTCCTGTTGCATGTGGTCCCTGCCAGGTAAGCCTGTGTATGAAGGACATGTGCATAGATCAGGGATTAGTAGTACTACAAGCTGGCACAGGATCAAATGATATCGTACAACATGTGTGGCAAAGGGCATACTTCAATACTCCATTGACATAGCAGTCTTTCAGTGAAGAGCAGCCCTGCTGGTGGTGTTTTTTGTGGTGCCATTCCACGCCATTATTGGATTAAATGTTGACCTTGATAAATAGAGCAACACAGGCTTCTTGCAGGGTGATGTATGGGGACAGACAATCTGACTGCCAGATAACCATTTATTGGTATCAAGCACGGATCAAATGTGTCAACAATCCAGCTCACTGCACTGCAGACAAACTAAACACTGTGACATACACAAATTGTATTGTAAGTTGTGCTACCCTCCACCAAAAATTGGAGATTTTGGTGGAGGTTTTGAATGGAGGGGGTGATTTATGATTTGTTTTGATGGTGCTGGTTTGTGTGCAGTGCAGCAGTCACCATGAGCTCAGTTAGAGCAACGAGACTAGAAGATCTCTTCTAGTCTCGTTGGTTAGAGTTTGGAGGAGTGGGGAGAGAGAGAGAGAGTGACTGCATGAAGATGTACAGGTATGATACTACAAATATCACTCTTAAACTCATCTATGTCAACACATGTGGACAGGTAAGGGCCGACCTTTACTTCCTGGAGAAATCCACCACATCAGAATGACCAGTTACTAAGCTGTGTGTGTAGCAAATATCGCATACCTGAGTCAAAATTCTTCTGCAATAACTGTGTGATGAATTTTATGTTAGTGAAATCTTGGTCAGACTTTGCAGCATCAGTACTTTTCACCATGACAAAAATATATAAAAAGGCTATCAGCTTCATTGAAGCTTGTATCACATGGAAATGAGATGTTTTATTAATTTGTTCTGATAGATATCCTATCAGAATTTCGATATGGTATTTACAAGATGAAAGAGGGCAGTTTCCTATAAAAACATCTTGCAAAACTTGTAAAACTTGTGGTTGGAACTTAAATTAGATAAGACAGTTATCCATGTAGAAATGTCTTTTCCCCACATTCATGAACATAGGTGCATTTTGCAAATAATAAACCTTCATGTTTATGAGTAACACCACTTTTAAAGATGAAAGAAAAATATTAAGAAAGGCTGGGGGGAACTTAGCAGCTGTGTGTGTGTTTGTGTGTGTGTGTGTTTGTGTGTGTGTGTGTGTGTGTGTGTGCGTGTGTGTGTGTGTGTGTGTGTGTGTGTGTGTGTGTGTGTGTGTGATGGGGACGGAGCCAGAAGATGGCAGGATAGAGGAGACAGTGTGTCGCCTCTCATTCATGATTCTCCTCCCTACACCTGTATTGATCCACAGGTAAACTGCACTTCCTCACCTCCCATCTATCTCCCGCCAAGCACACTCCACTTCACTAGCACACTCCACTTCACGAGCACACTCCTCCAGCATTACGCATCCTTCTTATCTCCAATTGCCTTTGTTTTTCTTCTGTTATTATCTCAGCCTTTGCCAAATTTGACTCGGCCACCTCTGATGGTAAAATCTTCAGCCATTATTTTACCCATCTCTCTTATCATTATGAGGAAGAATGGTAGTATCATATTTACAGCCTTTATCCAATTCCTAGCAAAACTTTCAGGTATAGTAGATTTGTTTCTGCATTTTCTACCTAAAATTACCCATATCTATTACCCAAATATCTATTACCCATATGTCCATTACCCGTATGTCCATTACCCATATGTCCATTACCCGTATGTCCAATACCCGTATGTCTATCATTTGCTTGTTATATCTTGTGGCTTTGGAAATTGTTGTTTCCTGATACTTGTTTAGCTTTCTTACTCATATTAGTCAGCTGTAACGTTAACATCACCTGATCATTTTATTGTTTTGCATATAGTTTCCCATTTCCTTTCCTCAGTGATACACAGTTAGGTGTGACAGGCCTGGTCAGTACAGACCTGGTCAGTACTGCACAGTCGGATGTGACAGGCCTGGTCAGTACTGCACAGTAGGGTGTGACAGGCCTGGTCAGTACTGCACAGTTAGATGTGACAGGCCTGGTCAGTACTGCACAGTTAGATGTGACAGGCCTGGTCAGTACTGCACAGTCGGATGTGACAGGCCTGGTCAGTACTGCACAGTAGGGTGTGACAGGCCTGGTCAGTACTGCACAGTCGGATGTGACAGGCCTGGTCAGTACTGCACAGTCGGATGTGACAAGCCTGGTCAGTACTGCACAGTCGGATGTGACAGGCCTGGTCAGTACTGCACAGTTAGATGTGACAGGCCTAGTCAGTACTGCACAGTTAGATGTGACAGACCTGGTCAGTACTGCACAGTCGGATGTGACAGGCCTGGTCAGTACTGCACAGTCGGATGTGACAAGCCTGGTCAGTACTGCACAGTTAGATGTGACAGGCCTGGTCAGTACTGCACAGTTAGATGTGACAGACCTGGTCAATACTGCACAGTTCGATGTGACAGACCTGGTCAGTACTGCACAGTCGGATGTGACAGGCCTGGTCAGTACTGCACAGTTAGATGTGACAGGCCTGGTCAATACTGCACAGTTCGATGTGACAGACCTGGTCAGTACTGCACAGTCGGATGTGACAGGCCTGGTCAGTACTGCACAGTTAGATGTGACAGACCTGGTCAGTACTGCACAGTCGGATGTGACAGGCCTGGTCAGTACTGCACAGTTAGATGTGACAGGCCTGGTCAGTACTGCACAGTCGGATGTGACAGGCCTGGTCAGTACTGCACAGTCGGATGTGACAGGCCTGGTCAGTACTGCACAGTCGGATGTGACAGGCCTGGTCAGTACTGCACAGTCGGATGTGACAGGCCTGGTCAGTACTGCACAGTTAGATGTGACAGGCCTGGTCAGTACTGCACAGTCAGATGTGACAGACCTAGTCAGTACTGCACAGTTAGATGTGACAGGCCTGGTCAGTACTGCACAGTTAGATGTGACAGGCCTGGTCAGTACTGCACAGTTAGATGTGACAGGCCTAGTCAGTACTGCACAGTTAGATGTGACAGGCCTGGTCAGTACTGCACAGTTAGATGTGACAGGCCTGGTCAGTACTGCACAGTCGGATGTGACAGGCCTGGTCAGTACTGCACAGTTAGATGTGACAGCCTGGTCAGTACTGCACAGTCGGATGTGACAGGCCTAGTCAGTACTGCACAGTTAGATGTGACAGGCCTGGTCAGTACTGCACAGTTAGATGTGACACCCTGTAGCGAGGACAGAATACAACAAGACACCATGATATGTGTCAGATGACATAACATACAGAGGTGTTAGCACCATCTGTGACACAAATCTCTGACCTCAAGGTCAAATGTTGAGTAACCTTCACATACATCATGTGACTAAATAGACATAGAGCAAGGTCACGGCAGTGAATAATGGGCCGGTGGTACGTCACATGGTTAGTGGGCGCTGGCCCCGCACTCACCCGATTTGTGAGATCATAGTGACAGTGGATATGGAAAGGGCCCTTCAGAGTTTTATTCACCGATGATATGTAAAGAAATGCTGGTAAGAAAGCAGGCACAACCTCACGGACCTTTTGTACAGTTTAAGATCAGGAACAACAATCTTTCTTCATTAAGGATTGAATTTTCATGGATATATCTGTTTCCATGTTTTGTTTCTTCAGACCAGGTGAGAATACAATAGATCAAACTTAATTCATAAAAAAATAGGGCCACTTGAAGAGAATATTCCATAAACATGGCAGCTGACATCTTTGATGATGATGATTCTTGATATTAATTAGTTAGAATGAATTAGAAGTCGGAGAATATTGATGAGGACATGAATAATACCATATGGTAGATACAAGTGAAAAGTGTTCCAGAGACAGAAGTGGAGCACATAGCTCCTGGTACATAGCCCTCAGTCATATCTCGTATATACCTTTGATCTGCTGAAATCAGGCAGGCGTTTCTCACTGCTTTGTTCCAATAAGCACAGAATGAATAATATATGTACGGTGGCAGTCACCTTGCCTGGTCTGTGCGTGCATGTGGTAGTTACCCAGGAGACGCAGACATGACACCCAGGTTTAACTCCTATCACACTCTATGTGACTTCTCACAAGGCATCGTGGCTGATATTATCTACTCAGCTCGGACCACTTTTCCAAGTTTGCATGTTTCCTAGCATTTAGTGCATATATTTATCAGGGTTATTGACATTTCATGCTGATGGCAGGCATCGTGTGTATGGCTGAATCGTGATGAATTGTATTGAGAGTAATTGTATATCAAGTAATTGATGATTATTAAACCTTAACAAATATTTTCATTTCTGTCATTACAGATATTACTGCCATGCCATGGTTATACGATGTCCAAGCCCAAGGAGTGAGAAGGAGGAGAGTCCAGTCAAACAAACTACAAAGACTTCATTAAATGGTATGTATCTAAAGCACATATTTACTGACCACATATCCAAATAGCTGATAGAAATCACACCAAAGTCTTAGAAGCCAATAAGCCTGTGAGGGTGTTGACATGGGTCTCGCATCAGGTGAAGGTAATTGGGTAGACTTGGGTAAAGCTTGTGATCCTGTGGACCAGAGATCTGGCTCGGACTAACATTGACATTTTGCACAGCCTATCTACGGTCAATGTTTGTTAAGGTTTAGCCATCATTGAGACTTCAGATTAAGTCAAACTGTGTAAACAGGAACAAAATCCTGACTAAGGGGATCAGGAGAGAGAAATATTTGAAGAGTTCTCAAACTGCAAATAGTGTCAAATGGTCTATGAGAGTCAAGAAATTATGGTCGGATTTGACATATTTATGGCACAAGCAATTACTATAATGTCAAGTATATAACGTTTTGTGATAAGCATGAGGGAGATATTTTTGATGTGGTCAGCTTATCAGTTTTAGAGTACTTAGAATGGTCGTAAAGTATTTGAGGACATGGTTCACATGTTGGATCATGTTAATTGCTAAAAGTCCCCTAGTAAAACAGGGCAATTATATCCATGTCCAACGATCATTGCTAAGTTATCTTATCATTCAACATCGGATTATACTGCAATATACACTGCTTAAACCTCCAAGTCATAAATATACTCCGCATTGAAGTTTCAGTCAATGGGTCTCTTGTGTAAAATTACTCTGCCAAGGCAGATATTTAGATGTTCTATTCAGAAAATGAAATATGGGTTCTAATTCTGTAACTGATTATATAGATTTACTCATACAACAGAAAAATATTTTCTAATCAAAGATGATGGTATTTTAAACCAGTTTTATCTATACTTCTTAATCCTACTGAAATCTTGAAATAAAATATGGGCTCCATATTTGTGATAGCTGTTTATAAATTTTAGATTTACATATAAGAAAAATCAGCATATTTTTTAGTCAAAGAAGCTCACGGGTGATGTTTATGCAGTAGTTTTTACATGGACTTCTCTATGCTTAAAAGTGATTCTGGATTATCTTTCCAAAGAAGTTCTGATCAAAATCTGAGAGAATGTATGAAGCATTTACTTTGAAATAGAAGGAGTCAATTTAGACGGGGCCAGATGACATTTTGTGGGGTATTTGACTGGGAGGATACAAGAGACTCAAGTAGGCAGATGCTTGAAACTTGAAGTCAAACAGCAGTGAAGAGCTGGCTACTTGGGCCAGTTGTTTGACTTGCTCTCTCTGGCGTCCAGCATGTTGTAACATATCCCTCATTCAACGCTCGTATAATCAACATATACCATAACTCAATTTGTGCTTGAAGGCCATAAAATAAAATGCCACTTTATCCTTCTTGGACTGGCAATTTCTTTTCAGTTTTATCTCACTAAATGTTTGATAATATGTAACAAATTCTAGTAGACAGTGTTATCAGTGTATGAAGAGTTGAATTCATGAATTTTTCTTTAATTTAAGTTATTATGCTTTATGCAGCTTTGAGGATTGTAATGCTGTTTATTCATCAATAAATTTACGCGGCAAAACCAATTGGCATCCGGCCGAGAGATGAGTCTGTTCTAACACATCCCCAATTGGCTGCATTAGGCCTGCCCAAGATAATAGCTAGGACAATGACCTGTGAGGTCCATGGAGAAGATCACTTGCCAATTTGTAGCATGCCAACAAGTGCTGAAATATCACAGAGAATTACCTGCCCAGAGTGTTGGGCTTGGTCCATATGTCAATATTTATGATCAGGCATTAATTTTATTACTCCACAAGAATGCAGAATTATCACAATCCCTCAACTCAATACGAATACATAACATTTTACAAAAACAATAGCTAGGAATACATATGTATATTTATATTTATATTTATCTCAGTTCTGGTTATTTTGGAGTTCAGAATTGTGATTCCTGGTCAATTCAAGTTAATTCACTAATACAATATGCAGATTGAGTAGTTCATGAACTTAGATATTATACAAGTGGCTCATGAAGACCTTTGTCTTTGTAAATGGCTTCAAGGTATGTCAGGAGCACTGGAGGAAGAAACGCATAAAATACCACATAAAAGAACAAAATACTTTAATCATAGACATGCATGCATGAATTAGGAATAAAAGTGTGAAATGTACATGAAAATCACCTCCAGCTAAGTGTAATGTACGCAGGATCGTGGACACGTCTGATATGAACCAGACACAATGGTGAATACAATAGCCAGTAGACATGATGCCCAAACAATCACATATTTATACAGAAATACATGTTTATGTGAACCAGTCCTTTGTTTTGGAAGGAAATAGAAGCAGAAATATATGCAATAATGTACACTCTGTGTATGTATATTTTGTGGTGAGATATTTGGCTGGACATTGCTCAGTGTCCGGCATTCTTTACACGGATTTCCATAAATCTTTTACCATATCAAATGCCATGCACATTAATATCTTTCTTCAAAAAAAATAAAAATCAACTTTAGCTTCCACAATAGAACAGTACTGTTTTTTTCTCATGTTAATATAATCTCTGATTGTCAGATAAAAAAGATTTTGAATTAATTAGATATCACCAAAGAAACAGTGCATCATCTGACTGCCTGGAGCAAGCAATTATTGATAACAAGACTTACATGACAGGGGCCACTTGTAAATCAAATAAATGCATTAGAATATGATAACCACAGTTTGGCAGCATGTGTCTGGACATCTCAAGTTTACAGACATGTATGTGTTGTGACCTGTGCAAATCTTACATGTAGGGGATGTGGGGATATTTGGATAGCAGGTTATATCTGGCGGTGGTTCAGGGCCAGTGTTATGGTTGCACTCACTTGTAACTATCTCAGCATCACAAATGTATTGCAAGCTGTTACTTCCTGCTGAGTGCATGTCCTTCTGGGAATCACCAGCTACCGTACAGTGCCCAATACAGGCCCAGCCTTACTTCTTGGAATAGCAGGTACCGTACAGTGCCCAATACAGGCCCAGCCTTACTTCTTGGAATAGCAGGTACCGTACAGTGCCCAATACAGGCCCAGCCTTACTTCTTGGAATAGCAGGTACCGTTCAGTGCCCAATACAAACCTGGCCTTATTTCAGAAAAGCATTAGGTACCGTACAGTGCCCAATACAGGCCCGGCCTTCTTTCTTGGGAATCACACAACATGGCCTTGTAATGATATTTGAGAAAGAATTAAATACGACATTTGGACCAGTCCACTCAAAATCCACAGAGAGTAATATTTCCTATACAATTTCACATTTTTTATATATATGGACCTGTAATGCCTTTCCATTTGTTAATAGTGGAGTGCCTCCATCCCCCTTTGGCAGCTAAGATATATCATTAGGTAATTGGAAGGGAAATGTTGCAGAAGCTGTTGTATTTCTTTGGGTATAAGGCAGTGGAGGCTGACACAGATTTGGCCACTGTGCTGGCTAGCCTTTGTCTTGTGTGTATCCTGCCTGAAGAGAGGAGTAGGGGTGAGGTCTGCATGTTTGTTTATCTGGGGGTATGTTTATAGGTGCAGGCCGTCCAGCGTGAGGGCCACAAGCCTGTTGGTGTGAGAGGGACCAAGGTTCAACAACCCTGTAGCACTAACCCCAGACCCTCACCCTCCATCTCAGTGGCACAGGACCTCAAACACTGCCACCAAGGTAAGACATGTTTTGTGTGCAGACTTTTATGTTGGGTGGAAATGGTAGTAGAAGTATGGTGTATTGAGTGACAGGTCTATTTGTGCTGGTATGGACAGTCAGCATAGTTAGGGTGCACCATGGTGGGAGGGGGCGTGGCTGACGTGGGGGACAGTAGAGCACGGAGGGGCGCGGCCCTGATGAGGCTAGGGGGGTGTGGCAGGAGACAACCGGGTGACATCCCCACTGCCTGCCATGTCCAGGATGTGTAAAGGGGGATGGCAGAAAGTAGAGCAGTACCTTTAGGTGTGTGATTAGGAAATCAATGGAAGTGTTATTGAAAGTAAGTTGCTGTTGGAGTGTGCAGAAGGCTGGGGTAGCAGAGATTCGGTGTAGGGACCCGCTGGGTTGTTTGTTACACCCTGATCACTCAGTCTGTCAGCAAACCATCCTGCCATGGCTACATAATGTAACATCTGGCTTGGGATAAGGGAACATATCTATGCTTACTCCATCCCAGTTTTAGTTGCACTCCCTTATTATGTGATGTCCAGTACAGTGAAACTGTTTGATAAATGTTTCAGGGAGTGTCAGCATTGGCCTGTACACCTCTGAGGTTCCCAGCGAGTGTCAGCATTGGTTTGTACACCTCTGAGGTTCCCGGGGAGTGTCAGCATTGGTCTGTACACCTCTGAGGTTCCCAGGTTCCCAGCGAGTGTCAGCATCAGTATACCCCTGAGGTTCCCAGCGAGTGTCAGCATTGGTTTGTACACCTCTGAGGTTCCCGGGGAGTGTCAGCATTGGCCTGTACACCTCTGAGGTTCTCGGGGAGTGTCATCATTGGCCTGTACACCTCTGAGGTTCCCAGCGAGTGTCAGCATTGGTTTGTACACCTCTGAGGTTCCCAGGGAGAGTCAGCATTGGCCTGTATACCTCTGAGGTTCCCGGGGAGTGTCAGCATTGGCCTGTACACCTCTGAGGTTCCCAGGGAGAGTCAGCATTGGCCTGTATACCTCTGAGGTTCCCAGTGAGTGTCAGCATTGGCCTGTATACCTCTGAGGTTCCCAGCAAATGTCAGCTCTAGCCTGTATAGATTGATCCCGTCCCAGGTCCTGGTCAGCAGCAAACTTTGGAATCTGGGTCACAACTTGTAGGATCCCGCACAGTTCACTTCAGATCTCATTCACTTAGAAGCACAAATTAGTGACAAATGTTTTCAGTTGGGTAGAAGTCTACATGTGGAAAGATTAGAAAATAAGCATGATAGCATTAATTTGGTCAATGGGAAAGGACATAAGGTCGATAATGAAAAGACGGAACTCAAGAAATGGTAGCCTAGTTGGAGTGTGGGGTGTGTGTGGGATGTGTATGGCGGGGTGCCAGGGAGTGCTGGAGATTCTGGATTTACCAGCCGAAAAGTCTGATATAGCAAGCTGCTGTGCCAAGTTAGAGACCGAGGCTGCGACCACTCTCCTCATCACCTGATGACCACAGCCAAAACAATCTGCTCTAACCACAGCGGTGTAATGAATAGCAGGATGCGGGGCACTGCAGCCCGCCTGCCTGCACCGCCTGCCTGCACCAGCCTACTTCTCACCATCAAGTACCACACACCAGGTAAGGCTCAGCTCAACACTCCTCATCAACTTCATCTCAACTTCCACAAATATATATTACCAAGGAAAAGTCTTTATCTTATTATTCTCTTAGAATATCTTCAATATGTTTGAAAAAAGGGGCGTTTCCCCTCTCAGCTGGGAGAGGGGGCGTGGTCAGTACAGGAAGCGTCATTTCACACCAGTGTAACATGCATTATCTGGGGTATAGATCCATCCTAGACTTGTAATGGCAGCAACCCCACACTGCCTCATGTCTTGCCGACCAGCTTGTTGCTATAACTTAGCCTATATTTCCCCAGTGTAGTATTTTTTGTGGCTCCTGAGCACTTGGGATTTTTCCCTGTTTTTGTCTGATCACAGTATGCAGTCGCTATAGAAACCAACATCCATAGCAACCAAGCATTGCCTGGTTACCGATCCCTGAAGGTTTGGTTACTAAACCCTTTGAATTTACAAACACTGTCATGTCATATGAGCGTATTCTGAGCAGGAAATTGGACATGCATTTGTTTGATGCAAATGTTTGTTTGACATGAATGGTTGTGATCATTTGAGGATTGCCACTAATTCTTGTAACGAATCCTGCATTGGTTAAGCCCTGTACCAATGTCCCCTAATGACTGTGACAGGATGTGCTTAACTACTGTGATCACAGGAAGTAACTAATTGGCCAGTGTTTTACCTACTTCCCCTATGTGCAGGGATCAGCCAGTATCTCATCTAAATACTTATGTAAATTTTATTTTTAATTTGCATCTATTCACAATTATTATTTTTTATTATATGCCAATTTGCTTACAGGCAAAGCATTTGATGTCACTATATCTTGTAATATATTAAATATTTTATTGTAAAAAAATGTTTTAAAGATTAAAATGAAAGTAAGTTATGTATATATAATGTTTATATTAAACCTATTTGACAGCAGGAGGATTCTTTAAGATACGATCATCACATGAGGGTGATGTAGTTGTTCCCGCTTGGTGCTTAGTCATAATCACATGATGCTTTATCCCATGTGATCTGTCAGAATTTAGCCCTTAGTTGTCTACACATAGATCAGTCTTAGTTTTATTGCCAAAATGTTTATTTACAGAATTTAGACCCATTTGTGTGAGAACGGTGCATGTTTGTCATGTTGTGTTATCACTGCTGCTTAAAGTTCACAAAGTATAAACGTGATCTTGTTTATTTTAAGCAAATGAACAGTGGAGCACCCTCCAATATTTGCTGGTGATTTTGCTTATCAGAACATGCCATGGGCATAATTGGTTTAACCCGCCTAATCTCTAAGATCAAGATCCTGCCTAATTTAGAATATTTAAACATATGGCTTCAATCCACAGTATGTATAGCCTGTTCCTTTTTAAGGCCCTCCTTCTTTCAAATACAATCGTGGTTAATTACTCTATGAAACATATATTTTATGTCTTTCTTTCAGATTTTCCCTTAAATATTATTGTGTCAAAGTAATTGGAATATGAGACCAAAATAAATATTTTTCTGCTAGGTGAAATGTAAATAAGAAGTTTATTTTATATAATCATTTGATACAATTGTAATTAATGATTTCCTTTAATTGTGCTAATATTTGATCAATGAAGCCATTACAATACCATGGTGTTCACACTGGCAGTGACCAATTCACTCCAAAATTGTGTCCCACGGCTTTCCCAGTGCACCCCCCTCAGATAGTTGCACACCTGAGTGACGCCCCTTTGGTCTGTGCTTTGAAGTTTACCTGGGAACAAGGGATGGCACTCAACCTTTGACCCCTAGTCATATGAGTGGTATACAATGCAGAATTACAGTGCTATCCTGGTGAATTGTGATCCTGATTTTGATTTGAATACCAATGCACACACCTTGGGATATATGCGGGTTGAAATCGTCCATATATAGTAGACAGACACACAGACAGACAGAGTGACTCCTCAGCCCAGGACTTCTATGATTTCTGGGTTAGCTTCGGAAGACTCTGGTGTGCTAATAAGACAGATCCCGTACCTGTGATACCTTTGACCTCGGGTCGATGAGTCAAACACTGATCAGTGTCAAGTCCTCATAAACCCACATTCAGCTGGTGAGGACACCACTAAGTAATAACTCTTAGAACCAGTCAAACTATCATAATATCTTAATATATTTTTGAGAATACTGCAATAGCATATAAGTTCTAACTTGTCTTATGATATTTTGTGACTGTTCAAGTGAAATGGTTTTAATAATGACCTTCATGATCAGTCTGAAAATGGAGATATTTTTGTTGGTGCTACTTTATGACCCACCTTTTGCTATTTACACCTGGTTGACTACCATCATAGATGATGATAAAACATGAACGAACGCAGACAGCTTAATCAGACATTATTGAAAACATAAAAATTGAAGGAGAAGAAAAGAGAATGTTGCCCACATATATGATATGTCTTTTCATAGTAGCTAGCACATGTTGGGCGAGTGTGAGTGGGAGGTTAGTAAAGTTAGATATGGCAACACTTGGCCAGTGTAGATGCCGTAATGATCTCGGGACCGAGCATAAAACTGCATAGTCTATATGAGGCTGGATATATCAATCTTAATGGAAGCTATAATGTCCCCCAGGAATCCCAGGAATGTCAATTTGCAAATCACTGTGATGCTAAGTGACTTTTGTTCTAATGATTTCATTTTAAGCCAAGTTGGATGCCGCTACAATGCAGAGTTTTCATATGGGCTGTTTTAGTGCGATACATTGAGGTTGGGGGCGGGGCAGATTTTACTCCAATTACAAACACATGAGCAAAGAGAACCCAATCAGTGGTCCAAATGGTGATGTTGTAATGAACAAATGGCACACATAGGGTTAAACAAATACAAGTCTGGAAGTAGGTGGATTTGATTACCTGGTGCTAATGATGGCATAACAGCACTGGCACAAAGTTCAGTTTCTTCATGGAGTGCAATGTCCACAGGGGAACAATGACAATGACAGGCATGCTTGCCGGATCCATAGTGGGTCCTCCGAATGCTCCCCAAATCCCCATTGTTCTTACTTGTCTGGTGTCATGGCTATTCCTATATCTAAATATATAGACATACATAAGCTATATATCTATATTTAGATATATCCTTTAAAGTTAATTGAATGCTAAGAGGATACTGTCATTGGGCTAAGCACCCTCAGCACTGTAACTAAAGAGCACATGGGAGAAAATGGGACAGATCTGGCTGCACCAACTTGTTTCTTGCATTACTTTTGAATAAATTTATGTGATTACCAGTTAATAAACTTCACATGAAAATTATGTTCACAACAATGATGTATTCAGTCCCAGGGGTTTATTCAGATAAATGGCGACTATTTTGTCTAACATCTTGTCCTGGAATAGTATGGAACACTCATTAACTGTTATTGAAAGAACAGGAACCTTAAAAGTATATATTTTCAACCTTAGAGTTATAATTTATAATTTATGTAGACCTCAGAGTTATGGTGTATGTAGACCTCAGAGTTATAGTGTATGTAGTCTTCATTACTCTAAACTTCAATACAAATAGAAAGAAGAAAATAATTTAGAAATAGATATTTAGAACGAACTTGGAGGCAGTTGAGAGTATCTCAGGCAGCCCATTGGTGAATGCCCTGGGGGCCGACTGATCTGTTTAGAACTTTCTTCATCTGACAAAAGCCATAGACATCCACTGTATACTTTACCACACATGTATATTTTCTTAGGGATTTGACAAAGGCCAATATGATATTACCATCAAAAGCGGAAGGCATGGCAAAGGGAGATGTGCAACTTGTTATCTCTGACATGTTTACTCTGACATGATAACATGAAGCATCATGAACATACTATCTACATACCACTCACATGCATTATGTAACATGTTTGACATGCTGTCAAGTCGGCCAGCTGAGTGTGGGTCAGATAGGGAATGGGCAGGTCTGTGCTGAGACTATATAGAGAGGCAGTCTATTGAAACCATTGCCATAGAGTCACAAGGTAACTCGTCATGTCATCTGATCCAACGATGATGGAAGCATCAAGTGATTAAGTGGAACTTGTCAATTTATGCATGAGGTTTGACCTTGTGACAGTTGTGGGTTTAGTTAAATTGTTGCATAGTTGACATGTGTGCATACTGTCACAATTAGAGGGGGGGCACTCTCCACAGACTCCATGCACCATGCTCCAGCGCAGTGTGGATCTCCCCTGCAGCACATGTGGTCATTGGTGCTGCACGGAGCATGGCCCCTGACATGTTTATTCATGTGACCTACATGGATGAGTGAGTGAGGCCAGAGGTTGAGGGAAGGGGACCATTCAGTGTGATCAGGACAGCCATAGTGGATATACTCCCTGGGTCCGTCATACGAGTGCCTTGTCCGCCACGGAGGAAGCATAGAGTAAGGGGGAGGCAGTCATGGCAGCTTGTACACGGCATGCCTTCCCAGCCCCAGTATTCACACAGTGAGATATGTGTGCCATAAAGCAGTGACCCAGTGGTGGCCAACGATGGCAGTGTACGTGTGCACACAGGGAGTGCGGGGGAACATCTCACAAAACTTGTGGATATCATGCTCCGGAGAATCACACCACATCCATCCATGTCGGATCAGGGACTCTCCGGAGAATCACACCACATCCATCCATGTCGGATCAGGGACTCTCCGGAGATGGACAGCATTCATCTGTAAAGGATCTCTAGAACTGGCTGGTTGGCAGTAATTAACAAGGTAGGTGTGACTTGAAACAGAGAGCAAGGCTGTCAGTTTGGGTGAGCAGCCTGCAGCCAGACTACACACTAGTACCAGACAATCTACTATTTTATCTGAACTCACTTTCAACCCACCCAGAGAGGGGAGGGAAAAAACTGTGATCAGCTATAAGAGAGAAGGTTGAGCAGCGTGTGGATCTCGTGACTAATGTGAACCACGGCCCCCTCAATGTGCCACTCCCCCTTCTGCACCGTCGCCAGTCACTCTCATATAACTTGTGTTCCATACATATATATCTATACATGGACATATACATGCGAGCAATGTCAAATATGTACAAATATATATTATATGGAATGAAATGATATATTCCAATGCATATCTACGTTATCCTTAAGCAACTAATGTATGTATTTTTATATGCTCTATATATGCTTGTGTGAGTAGTTTTAAGTTTTTCTTTGCCACATAAGTCATAGGAGATACGTTATGCATGTATAGTGTGTATATACAGGTGTGAGGTGTGTAGAACATATGCATACTGTTTTCACACATACATGCAGTACTCGAACCATTCACCAATACCAGAGCTCTTCCGTTCTGCTTTCACACCCCCTCCTATATTATTTGTGGGTCAGATTGACAAGCAAAATGATCGTTTCAATTAATTGATGATGAACCATAGATTGCATAGATAACCATAGTGAAGGTGAACCTGTCACAAATGAGTAGGTCTCAAGGAATTAAAGTTTGTATGATATATGTAAGATAAAACAGTTTTCAGTATTAGACCATGGTTTAACCTCTCATTCAAGTCATTTTATCAATGTAATAATTTGTATGAGGTTCTGATGGGGTTGGATTGGATAGAGAGGTGCAGAAGGGGCATGTATTAAGTTATATTGGGTTGAGTTCTAATTCCCTATGTAACCCCCAGCTTTGCTCCGTCCCTCTCTCTCCCACTCTCTATTATAATAAACCTGGCCAACACCAGATCCAGGAGATAAGGGATCCAAAACTGGAAACACTTAGGCTTAGTTAGTTAGGCAAGTTTACACAAGAATTAACTCTGGGGATCTGGACTAGCCAGCCAAAGTAGGTGCTGAAGCTAAATATAATGTCCCAATGCTAAGCCTTGAGGTGCAAATATTTGTCAAAACCTCTCGAGTGTTTAGTGTCAAATTGTTGAGGAGGGCTTTCATGATTTTGCTCTTGAAGATAAAAATACTGCAGAGGACGTTGCATGGAGGTTGTGTGTGTGTTAGCGTGTGTTGATTTAGTTGGCATAATTGCATGGCTATGTACTCTGGATGTGTACAGTATCATGTCTATTATAGAGAATGGGAATGCAGTAGATAATTCATAGATACACACATTATTAGTCCCACTCCTCTCTGTCAAACAAATAAACAAGCAGATAGCACAAGGAACTATGAGATAATAGCATAATCAACCTGCGTTATTGTCGTGTAGCATGGGCAGTGTGTATGTGGCAAATCCTGGAATGCTGACATATAAATTTACATTCTAATCATCCAGGAAATGAGATTTTACTCCAGGAATAACTTTTGCCTCATCCGGGATTCTTGGTTCTGAAAAAGATCAGGCCAGTAGAAGCAGCTTTGAAATAACTTTTTTTTTTTGAAGATAGGAAAATAAAAAGAAACTACAAACCTATCATATTTTGTGTTTGCTTTAGGCCAATAGTGTAATATTGATTAGAATTGTGGTAAGTTTTTTCATTGTCCTGTTCCTGTGGTCACATATGATGAGTGTATTATGAGTGTATGATGAGTGTATTAACCATGGTTATATGTACATGTTGCACCCATTGGTGATTGGCACGTCTCAAGAGTCCTATAACAAGCAGGTCATTCTCTCAGTAAATATGCAGTAGATCTCTCTTTAGAGGTCTCTACAACTTGTGGAGCACATTTGTGATACCATTCACAGCAATGAAAGGCAAAGTATTATCTTGCTAACCTACTGTGCTTATTTTTAACCATAATTGATTATCTCAAACAGGTCCTCAATAAGGGAGATAAATACTCAAAATGCTTTCAACAAGGAAACGATTAAAGATAACTGTTGTCAAACCAAATCTTCAAAAGGAACAAGAAACAGGAAAATTCAGGTTTATGCTAATTATAGACTTTCAGATGTGTTCTAATTATAGACATTGTCCCAGCTAAAGATAATTCCTGGAAAAGTTTATAAACACACCTAATGCACCCCTGAGAGGCTCAAGTTGGGATCACAAACAATACCCAGCAGTATTAGGTATTTAAATGATCTTTTAAGTTCCGTGGGAACATTCTTCTGCGCCTTGAATAGACACACCTCCTTGGGCAGGGAAAGTTGATAAGTTTGTCTTGAGATGTGTATATAAATGAGGAGGGCTGGTGCAGGGGAGCACAGAGAATCAGCCATGGGTGACTTGTCTTTTCAGCAGCCTGGTAGATGGAATGTTACCATTTTGATCCCTCGGGTATGAGTTATGGGACTCGCCTGGTTGAATCAGGTCCCGTGGTATTGTTTGGTGTGTTTGAACTGTGTGGCCCGGTGTCAGGGGGTGATTCTACCTGCCCCCCTCACCCCATTGACAGATCCCTACACCTCACATATCAGATTCTCCTTTCCCATGCCCCACTGGACAGCATCACTCATGGTTGAACCCACGGTATGACAGAGCCTCAATAATGCCATAATACCTCGTAATATGTCTGTAAAGACATACTCCATAATATGAGAGTGATCTTAGGGAGGATTTTGTTCTCATCTTTCATCTTATCTGAGTGCAGGGAGATAGCAGGAGGCTGCAGCTTATATCTGAGCTGGGGATCAGTGCAGGTGTCTGCTTCCACTGAGGTGTGATTGATCACTTCACAGATCTCTGGTCACTCAGCTGACCTCCCCCTCGCTGACCACAAACTGACCACAAGGGGGTGGTATCAGACTTGGTCACTTGACCACTCTCACTCCAGCCAGACATTGCAATATATTGGTGGAGTCCATGTTTTGTTACCAGTCTGGATTTACCTACCTGTGGGAAGCTCAGATAGTAAGCAAGGTGAGTAAGTTAGAAGGAGGCTACTAGGGGGCGTGGCACTTCTATCACTGTTAGTATCAATTCTTCACAAGCAGCGGGCGGCGGCTGAATGAACGACAGACTACTCCTGTATAGCAACTAGCAGGATGAATGGCACCACCTCTGCTATATAATTCATGGACATTAAAGAGTATACTATACCAAGTTTATCTCATGATATTTATGTGTGTGAGATCCTATCGATATTGGACTAGGATGGATATATTGAGAAATATCAGTAGTATTATAATGAGGAGAGTTGCTGAATATTTATGAATAGAGGCTGAATCAAGGAACATCTTAATTTGGATGATGCTGTGTGACCGCATCTTACAGACGGGTGAGGCAGAGACAGAGAGGGATGGGTGAGGCAGGGACAGAGAGGGATGGGTGAGGCAGGGACAGAGAGGGATGGGTGAGGCAGGGACAGAGAGGGATGGGTGAGGCAGAGACAGAGAGGGATGGGTGAGGCAGGGACAGAGAGGGATGGGTGAGGCAGAGACAGAGAGGGATGGGTGAGGCAGGGACAGAGAGGGATGGGTGAGGCAGAGACAGAGAGGGATGGGTGAGGCAGGGACAGAGAGGGATGGGTGAGGCAGAGACAGAGAGGGATGGGTGAGGCAGAGACAGAGAGGGATGGGTGAGGCAGGGACAGAGAGGGATGGGTGAGGCAGAGACAGAGAGGGATGGGTGAGGCAGAGACAGAGAGGGATGGGTGAGGCAGGGACAGAGAGGGATGGGTGAGGTAGGGACAGAGAGGGATGGGTGAGGCAGAGACAGAGAGGGATGGGTGAGGCAGGGACAGAGAGGGATGGGTGAGGCAGGGACAGAGAGGGATGGGTGAGGCAGGGACAGAGAGGGATGGGTGAGGCAGGGACAGAGAGGGACGGGTGAGGCAGAGACAGAGAGGGATGGGTGAGGCAGAGACAGAGAGGGATGGGTGAGGCAGAGACAGAGAGGGATGGGTGAGGCAGAGACAGAGAGGGATGGGTGAGGCAGGGACAGAGAGGGATGGGTGAGGCAGAGACAGAGAGGGATGGGTGAGGCAGAGACAGAGAGGGATGGGTGAGGCAGGGACAGAGAGGGATGGGTGAGGTAGGGACAGAGAGGGATGGGTGAGGCAGAGACAGAGAGGGATGGGTGAGGCAGGGACAGAGAGGGATGGGTGAGGCAGGGACAGAGAGGGACGGGTGAGGCAGAGACAGAGAGGGATGGGTGAGGCAGAGACAGAGAGGGATGGGTGAGGCAGAGACAGAGAGGGATGGGTGAGGCAGGGACAGAGAGGGACGGGTGAGGCAGAGACAGAGAGGGATGGGTGAGGCAGGGACAGAGAGGGATGGGTGAGGCAGGGACAGAGAGGGACGGGTGAGGCAGAGACAGAGAGGGATGGGTGAGGCAGAGACAGAGAGGGATGGGTGAGGCAGGGACAGAGAGGGACGGGTGAGGCAGAGACAGAGAGGGATGGGTGAGGCAGGGACAGAGAGGGATGGGTGAGGCAGAGACAGAGAGGGATGGGTGAGGCAGGGACAGAGAGGGATGGGTGAGGCAGGGACAGAGAGGGATGGGTGAGGTAGGGACAGAGAGGGATGGGTGAGGCAGGGACAGAGAGGGATGGGTGAGGTAGGGACAGAGAGGGATGGGTGAGGCAGAGACAGAGAGGGACGGGTGAGGCAGGGACAGAGAGGGACGGGTGAGGCAGGGACAGAGAGGGATGGGTGAGGCAGGGACAGAGAGGGACGGGTGAGGCAGGGACAGAGAGGGACGGGTGAGGCAGGGACAGAGAGGGATGGGTGAGGCAGGGACAGAGAGGGATGGGTGAGGCAGGGACAGAGAGGGATGGGTGAGGCAGGGACAGAGAGGGATGGGTGAGGCAGGGACAGAGAGGGATGGGTGAGGCAGAGACAGAGAGAGATGGGTGAGGCAGGGACAGAGAGGGATGGGTGAGGCAGGGACAGAGAGGGATGGGTGAGGCAGGGACAGAGAGGGATGGGTGAGGCAGGGACAGAGAGGGATGGGTGAGGTAGGGACAGAGAGAGATGGGTGAGGCAGGGACAGAGAGGGATGGGTGAGGCAGGGACAGAGAGGGATGGGTGAGGCAGAGACAGAGAGAGATGGGTAAGGCAGGGACAGAGAGGGATGGGTGAGGCGGGGACAGTGAGGGATGGGTGAGGCAGAGACAGAGATGTGGAGACAGGTTTTTTTATTGGAGATTAAAATGCAGAATATTATGGCAAGGGATTTCCTGATGATGTGTAACAGGACATACTCAGACGATACTCAGAACAGTGAAGAGACACGCATATTGCATGCATCTATGGCACAAAGTTTGGGTAATTTCCACAGCATAATTCAATGTGTATACTTATTAATCAAAGATATTCATTCAAATGTTTGCAAAAGTCTTTACATTTCCAATTTACGCACTGTTTATTTTATATCAGTACAAATCCTATCAGCTTAAAGTCAAAGGAATCGTCGAAGGAATAGTCAACCAAAAGGAGAGTTGTTGTATATATCACAGTGGATATCACAGTGACTGATCCCACATATAGATACATATTGAATTTTTATAGTCATCAATAATTTATGGAAGTGGATAGGTTTGATGTTAAATCCAGATAAATATGAAAAATGTATCAGTCAAAATTTAATGACACAAACATGTTGAGCATAAATGGCTTTCCAGATGTGGTGTATAATGGTGATTATATGGTTGTTTCATTATATTTTCCAGGTTAGGGAGGAATCAATGGAAGCTGGTCAACAGATTTGGCTGATTTGACATGATCCCTTGATGAGAATGCCATGTCTAGAAGTCCCAGCTACTTGCTGTCAGGATCAGGGGACATTTACCTCATACCCTGCAAACCTGTGACATTTACCCTGTTCCCAATAGACTTGTGAGTTTATGTGACTTAGATGAGCAAAGATGACATGCAGAATTATAAACTGTTTATGGCCAACAGTCATCATGGTCGTCATCATAATGGTCAACATCATCATCATCATCATGGTCGCCATCATCAAGGTCATCATCATCATGGTCAACATCATGGTCGCCATCACCATCTTCAACATCATATTTGGGAACACCAGGGATCCAGAGATCCAAAATGGAAGGAAACCCAGGATGCAGTGATCCAATCCTTGCAGGCATAGGTCAACACCCAATCACAAAACAGGTGGGTGACCTTTAACCTCTCACATTCCACCAGATCTGTCACATGGGATAGTCACTTGATACCAAAGTACCAATATATACAATCTTAATGTTATAGTAGATTTGAACACTTTCTTATTTCTCTCCCTCTCTTTCTTTTCAATTTGATCGGCTCATAAGAAGTTACATGTGCTACGTCAAGTGTAAATTCCTGAGATAAGAGAACGAGTGTAGAAGTGGGGATTACAGAGTGAAGGTGACACCTGTCCAAACATTGAGAGTGGCTCCATTGTTGTTGCTGCCCCACCCCCTTTCACCACCAGTTACACACTCAGTCACTATCAACCCTCATAGTGGTCTGTAATACTCTGTATCGAATGTTTGTGGTTGACCACAAGTAAAGTGGTGCTGACCTCTTGTGGCATCAACCTACATAGCTGTCCAACCAATATGCTCCCACCAGGTCATTTTTACCCTTAATACAGTGATCTTTTGGTTGCTAGCCTTGTATAAGATATAAAACCTACCTACCTACACAAGTTGGTATGGTAGCATATATATATGTATATATATGTATATGTATTTATTCACAAAATGTAGTGATTAGGGCCAAAAGAGGAGTCGGGCCATTCAATGGTAATCACCATTTTGACATAGAGTAGACCATATTTACATTGGCGAGACAGTCCCCATAAGATAATTCATGAGATCATTTGTATCAGGCAGCCCCAAGAGGTCACTAGGACATGGAGGGGTCAGTGGGGCGAATAGGGCTGCCTCTGTACTGCCTCTCCACACGCTCACTCGACCTATTATACACACCAAATTCCTCCCCATGTAATGTCATATATTTCACTTAGGAATTCAGGGCCAAGAATTCAGTGCTTTGAAGTGAAAAAATTTTTTTTTTTATAATTTATCTTCTATTTATCTTGATACTTGACTTGAATTGTTTTAGTACCAGCATAAACGGAAACTGAGCTCACTTATGACATACTCTTATCAATTTAATCCCCAAATTAGTCCTTTTCTAATTTCAGGATAAAATGCCTTTATCACAAGACTTCATGTCATGTTATAATATAATGGTTCAAAATATTTTCCAGTTTATCTGAACATATATTTGTATTTTTTGTATTTATGTAAGGAATAAAAATATATATGTAATGATTAAAATGTGAAACGATATACAGGGTCCATGACAGCCAGTGTAATTTTGATTTGACAGTAGTCCACCCTGTCCTAAAGCATGACTCCATAAACCACAAGGGGAGCCCAGAGATCAAACTCTGCAGTCTAAAATACATTTTTGCACTGTTTTAACCCTGCATTTTTTTCTGGCTGCCAGTATTTATGTGTCTCGATGTGTGTCGTTATCTGTCGGGTACCATGTAGGTGTAATGATCACATACTTTACTGTCCTATTTAATCTCTCAACTGGAGAGTTAAATATCTAACATGGTTGTGCCCCCTAGTGGAGGAACTGGCATTACACCACCCACAGTGTAAAGGGCATCATTTCAAACGTGTTTAAATTTAGATTTAATTCAATTATGATTCACAGATATATTGTAGGATATTTAAACTAAGAAAGTGAAAGAAAGAGATATATTTTTGCAGGGGTCTGAAATTATAATTTGACACTAGGTGTCTCCCGAGTGTAGTTCAACACCAGATGGCATCCCAATCAGGGTGTTATGGAAAGGGGAATTGTTCAGCATATCTCCAGTAACAATGGAATGAAGTAACAAGACAATACTGCCATATTATCTTACAGGTCATGTAAACACCATCTACAAGATCATCTACATATTAAACATAAATATACAGTTTTACTTCATTCGAAAATATTTCAGAAAAAAAGTTGGCAAGACATTTTAAAGGTAGTAAATTGTTGAAGGAATGGAGGGCCAGAGAATGGAAGTTTGCATGATTTCATGGTGATGTACTGGGTGAAAATGGCATGAAGTTAGCAGGCTAAACAAGTAGGGTGACATTCCGACTGGCTTTACAGGGCTGACCTCCGCTCAGGTTGGGGGATCAAACACTCCACCTCACCACTAGCGCCAGCCTCACACACACACACACACACACACACACACACACACACACACACACACACACACACACACACACACACAGGCATGCACACATACACACATGTGCACACACACACACACGCACACACATGCCTCATTATATCCAAGAAAGTTGCTTTGATTAGTTTTGTTCATAATTAGAACAACGAGACTAGAAGAAGCTCTTCTGGTCTCGTTCATTAGATGATGTGATGTCCTAGCTGCCAGGTTGGTTTGATAGGTTTATAAAGGACACTTTGTGAAATTATGTCATGATAGAATTTATATATATATATATATATATATATGGCAATTGCATATTTGTGTTCTGAACCAAAAATAATGGAACATTTTAGAGATTTGTAATAAAAAATGAGTCAGATAAAAAATGATGTACCCTGAATGTGAATGCAGGAAGTAGGTATTATGGTGACATAGTTACTGTAGGCGTGGAGGCTCATCCTTTGCTTGGTTGGAGCATGAATACTGAACTCTGGGTGGCCCTCATTGCACAGCACACATACCTACATTCAACCAACTGGAAATATATCAACATTTACCTACATGGTTAGAACTTCATCTCAACATCAAATATTAGATGTGTGAAGTTATAAGGGGTGGTTATATTTTGGATTGGATATGCTTAAGATCATAAATCTCTGGACACCAGGAGAACTCTACTAGTGGTTTCCTCACTCCCCAAAAATACATTTATGTTCTAAAAAGTATAGCTCAAGTACTGTTCCCAACAATGTTGACAAAAAAGCAGTATATGTGCCTGGAATGGTAATGATTTGCTTGTGTTATGCAAGAAGAGTTAGGCTTTGTCGTCATTGAACTTTAAAGTTCAGAGAAAATAAATCATTTGTCAAACTATGCAAATAGTGGAAGATTCTTGCTTTACAAGACAACGGTGTCTCCCCCTGTGGAGAAAGCGCCATTTATTTAGTGGCTCTACCTGTTGGTGGAAATGTGATATATGTCGCTCAGTTACTTGGAATAAAGTGCCACCTGGTGAGTAATACAAGAAAAGCAATTTCTTCTCTTCCTACTTTTAGCCACCAGGGGTTTTGCCAGTCAAACTAACACTAGGTGGCACCATGTTGAACACTAGGTGACACTGTAACATTTGTACAAACTTTCTAATAGGGGGCAGCACTACATTTTGGTGAAATATTAGTTTGAACTTTGTTCCAATTGAATCAGAAAGATTATTATAAGTTTTGAAAAAACGAAAGAGAAATATCAGATTAACTACATAACTTGTTAGCTTTAATATAAGGAAGCTTCATTGAACTTTTTTCCATCATTAAGCTGCCTGTGACTGGTCCTGGGAAGAGGTTAGAATTTTACAAGATTGCATTCAAGTTGTGAGGCAATAGTTGTGGCAATTTGAGCACAGTTTGGAGTGATTTACGCCTGACATTTTGATATTATTTGATATGGGAGGTGCATTATTCAGGTGGGTGATTATAGATATGTGCCCCAGGGAGAAGTTGATGCTTGGAGGGACTGGGCTCACAATGGCGGTATCACCCAGGTAGACGGGACACAATACACCGCGGTGTCACATATCCCACTGCATTCACAGGCCCACAAACAACCAACATCCCACTTTACAAAACTCAAAATGGATTTAAACAGGCAAAATGGCTGCCGCAGGGGATAATGACTGGGAGATCATCATAAGTGTATTAAGAATCATAAAATTTTTTCGGGTGGAAAATGTTTTTTGGCCAGGAGAAAAGTAGCAGAAGGGAGAGTGAGAGGGAGAGAAGGAAATGTGGACTTAATAGATTTAATGTTTAGAAGGGGGTGTATGTTGAATGTGGGCCTGGTGATTGTGTAGAGTGAGGGTAGAAGGGGTGAGGTCAGGGGTCAGGGGGTCGGGGATATTACCCAGGCAGGCATAAAGGAGCATGGGGGTTGGGTAATAACAGCCCCAGACCCCACCAATCTTACTCCACCACTTTACATACAAAACATAACCTATTGGCACCAGAGAGAATCCTAAATATACCAGAAATTTTGTATTTTTTTTTTTTTTTTTTGTTTTTAATTTAAAATATTATACTGATGACTGTCAAGAATTCCCCACTAACTGTTACTATGCTGTGGCATTTGGTGGCCCACGCTAGTTATGATGATATTCCCTTTATAACAGTTATTTGCCAGATTTAAACAACAGGATCAAGAGGAAGATAAAAAGGCAAACATGGCACTGAGGGGGTTAAGATGTGCAGTAGACAAGAAGACCAACTTGCTGGCCCCACACATGATGTGAATTATAATGAAGCTAAAAGCTTGGCTGCACTTTTTTTCGTGGCTGAGAGTGATCTAAGCTTTGTGAGTATTTACGTGGACCAACAAGGGATGTGAATGGCAGGGGATCCTCTCAGATCTCGCCATGCTGTCAAGCCCTCACTTCCTGCATTCTACCACTTTAATACAGAAATTTAATGCCCTCAGATTACAATGAGTGAAAATACAGCCTCCGTGATCAGGCTCTAGGCTTTTGTCATGTAAAAAATGAATTGCAGTTTCAATATAAGACTCAAAAAGGAAATTTCAAACAAACATCCATATTTAAGTTTCAATAATAGCAGTGTTTCGGCATTTGATGGCCTAAGTTGATGCCCCCGGTAACATGTATCATACATTTCAATGCTCGATACATTGGCAGACAGAGGAAAAAAATGTCCACAAAAACTTATGAGTGTTTATAGCAATTTTGTGCGAAGTGGCTTGTCACATGCAATAGAAAAGCTTGCCAATGGCCCGATGTAGTGATTTTTGTGACAACGTTTTGCTTTTTGCATCAAGTGTAGAAACGGAGACAGGAAACTGGATACAGACCGAGAAATAAACAAGATGTCTAAAGTGGTTTTGAGACATGACTATAATAAAGACCAGGATAATTACACAGAAATAGTAGGAGAAAATCTGACAAATGATTTCAATTTATTAGCTAACTATGTCATTGCTATTTTGCGCTCTGTCACTTTTCTGGTATTTATCATCAGAAAAAGTCTCAACATATGGTACACTTGTTGTGTGCTGTCCCAAAATCTGTACATCTGTCAGCTACCACCAAAGTTAACTTTCCTCTTTTGGCCACTTTTGGAAAAATTTCAATGTCCAGTTATCATTTGGGGGGGAAATGATAGATTTCTGGGTATTTGCAGGATTTGTGCAGTAGGCGTGGGTCAATTAAGGCTTGATGAAGTGCCTGTTGTGGTACATAACTCATAACACATGGCTGACCAGCTATGCTGCCAATTGTTGTATTTATCTCCACTGGTAGGCTCAATTCACAAACAAAAGACATTACAAAAACATGTCATGAGTCTGAGTGTAAGAGCAGAAGGAATCCAAGCTTGTATGATGGATACCATGAGGCAATCATAAGAACAAAAGAAGCCAACAAAAACTAGCCCCACATTTCTCTTATACTGTTGCACAATTTGCCTTACACCAAGGGTTTGTTTAAGAAAAAAAAATCTGTTGTGATTTTACTTTATTCAGTGTCACATCTCCAATAGATAATAGCACCAGACATAATTTATCATAATGACTTTACTTCTCTTTTTGAGGAAACAAAAAAGCATTTTTAAAGAGGTCAACATTTTGCCCACCAGGTGGCTCTGGCATTCTTAAATAGAGTGTTGTAGTGAGGAAACCACAAGTCAGATAATTTACACGTTAAACAGAAGAAATCATGATTTCTTGAGATTGCAAAAGTTCCATATAGGCCCAGTGTTGACTTCCCAAGGAAATAACTCATTGAAATTGAACTCAGTTATCAAGCAAACACTTGAGTCACCGTGATCTTATGTCACATGTTGACTGGGGGAAAGAAAACGCATTCTCCTAACTGATTTATAAGTATGGTGAGAATTTATGTGACTTTAGTGAAGAAGTACAGAGATGCTGATTAGGAGAGAACAGAAATGGCAGCAGTTTGTGAGATAAATAGTTTGAAACTGGCCAGGTACCGCAGCATGTAAACATCTTGTTCTGGGTCTGCTCAGCCACGTAATCATTGCAATGCGTAAACTGTTGATATGGGTCCTTACAGGCCTGCCGAATCCACAAAAAGGGGGCATTATAATTCCGTATCTTCCCTCTATTCTGATCTTTTAAAATTGATTCATTAATAGTTATAATATATTCTGTCATAGGTTATGTAAGATTTTGTTAGAAAGAATAAAAACGCTGTGGTGTGGTGATTTAGCTTAGTACGTCACTGGTGGCTTTGGGCCTAGTGCTGTTAGTTGCAGAAAAACCTTAATTGACCTAAGTGTTAGGAGACTTGGAAGGAAGTGAGGACACAGTAAATGGTACATGTGGGTACCGTTAGAAAGCCCATAATAGGGCACCCAAAAATATACCGCCATGTCCTGCGGAAGCGCTGTGGAAATGATGATTGCATTGAGTTGTGTCAAACTTGGCATGAGAAGGGGTAGAAGTGGCAATGAAGGTGGTCACCACACAGGTCATGTGACCCTCACATAAACACATGAACTCTCACCCAGTATATATCTGTTTGCTGAGGAAAGTCTTACCTTGTTTTGTTTTGTTTTGTTTTTTTGTAAAATGAATGCCAGTAAAATAGAAATATGAGATAATAAGACAATGTCTCTGCAACAAGCTAGATTTCCTACTCAGTGACCTTGATGCCATTGATCAGAGGAGAAAGGCAGAATATCAACATCCATAAGAACATTGTTGTAATTTTCTATTTTTTTTTGTTCCAAAAAATCTCCATTCCACATTAATAATTGTTTTTGTCTCATTGTTTCAGCAGATGGTTTGAGCTAGGACTTCCAGGGCTAGGACTTCCAGGGCTAGGACTTCCAGGGCTAGGACTTCCAGGGCTAGGACCTGCAGAGCTAGGACCTGCAGAGCAAGGACCTCCAGATCAAGGACCTCCAGAGCTAGGATCTCCAGAGCTGTCTTGAATCCCAGACAGGTAAATATCCTTATCATACCCACATCTACAATCAACATAAAAAGTTGTGGAAAAAATACTATCTATGAACTTCACATTGAGCACTTCAAATATAAAGAACTTATCATTGAAGTCAAGATAGTAAAGTCATGATTATTAATGTTTTGTTACCATGGTTACATTTAAGTTCTCAGACTGCTATTTATTGGTTTTGTGTGATCAGTAGCTCGTGGGAAAATTAACATCAAAATGCTAACATTATTTATAACAGTGTGAATGAGACAGTTTAAAATTATAATGAACTATTAGCCTCTCGCAGTTTTACATAGCTATACACTTTGATGGCCTTATAGATATTTCTTTAATGCAATAATGACAAGTTAATGGTGCAAACACTTGATTGAAAACTGGACAAATATCCATAAAAGGAAATGTATGTAAACAAGGTGTGGGCGTGTCCTTGGCTAGCACTGCCCCCGTCGGATGTCCTTCCTCTGTTTGGCAGAGACTAAGGCTGACAGATTCTGTGCTTTTATCTGAGTACATATCTCGCGTTTATCAGCCGTTTATCTCGATCACAAGCAAACCAAGGTGGTCCTCTCTACTGTCAGGTGATTCCTGATTACAATTTAAGGAAAAAAATAACTATTAAAGGGAATGCAAGGTTTGGGACATTTCCAAGTTGTTCTTGTATATTCATGCTTGACAGTGAAAGAAAAAGCTCTCCATCTTTGTGTAAAACTGTCACTTAGGAAATTAAGGTCTTTGTGCAACAAATTTCACATTAGATTAGATTTGGTTAAAAGAGTGCAAAATAAATTTTGTTATCATTGCCGCTTATTTACCTGGTTGAAATTTATAAATGTCACTGTGAGAGGCAAAAAATCTGCAATAAAAAACTGGCAAATGTCAATAGCTTTGACCTTTGAGCTATTAATAGTGAGATGATAATTGAGGGACAGAGATAATCTGCTTAATCTGTGAGTGTTATTGAGAGGGGGATATGGATTAAGGACTTACCTGAGGATGATAGAGATGACAACTTCTGGATAATAATCATCTCCATGTCGTTAGATATGTCACACAGACCAAATCAATTATAACCTAATTGGCGTAAAGTGAGTCACAGAAACACTCCAATCTCTGAACAATTGTTACATTGAAACAAAGAATATCTAGAATGTGTTGTATTAAGGGATTTTTTGGGCACTAATATATGTACTTATCTGTGGTGCAGATATTCACAATTTTGATTTTAAAATGTATATATACAAACAAAATTATGAAGAATTATTTGAACAGTATCCCAATAAAAGAGAAACATTGATTTAAAATGAAATTATGGGAAATGTTTAACTTTGAGATTAAATAGTAGCTGACTGTCCTCAGAGGTTTTGTTGGGAGTGTGCACAGTGGGGAGTGTGCACAGTGGGAGGGACAGTCAAGTACTTCTCACCAGGAGCAAATATTTGAGCAAGTTGTCAGCCACGCAGGGCTGGAGTGGAAGCTGAGCACCTCTTATCAAGGTTATCACCTCACTCACTCATTTCAACTCATGTCAACTCATATCACACGCTAATGACACAGATCAGCAACGCAATATTTGGATTTCATAATATTTAAGATTTCAGCCATTTTGAATTGTAGATATAAAGGTATTAAAGATGGGTTTAAAAGTCCTGTCATTATTTTGATTTGAATTTTTGTTTGGATCATGTTGGGTGACTAGGATGTGACATATCCTTGAAAAAAGGTTTTTTCTTTTATTAAGCCAATCCCATTTCCTACATGTATGTATGAGATCAAAGCTTGCTGACGGTGATGAGAATTTATGATAAATGTATTCAGTTCCCATGTTATGTTGTGTTTACATGCACTGTCATTTATGCATAGACATGGTCACACAGAAATAGATATAGGTTAAATAGGGAGGTTTATAGATAATTCCAAAATAGATATGTGGACACTCAGGATCTTCATGTAAAAACTGTATACCTGAGTAATTGTATCTTTATTTGTGTTTGTGTATATCATTTTGATCAAGTTTCTATGATAAACATTATGATAAACATGATAAAAGGTCAGTATATGGAGGAGGAATAATGATGGACATTGAGGTTTTGGTGAGGGATATTAACCCAGGATCAGATGTTCAGTTTGGGTGGGAGAGTTTACCCCAGATCAGCCATTTATATATCTATCTTTTTACCCATCATGCATTATGCACAGTTCCTGTTTCTTCTGTGCATTGTTATTTGGGGCCAGCTCCTGCCAGACAATACATGTTGAAATTCCTGTAGAGAGTTTTAGATCCATCTCGCGCCATCATGTGTGCACTCACTCCACCTTCTTTTTCTCCACTTTCTGTCGCTCCATTTCCCTGGCTATTGTCTTGTGATGTTTTATGCTCCCCCCTCGGCCACACATGGATGATCAGATCATATTACTATTGTCTACATTCCGCCTTTTTTGTCCCGTCTCCTCAGACAGTTTTTACCCTCCTTTATGTTGTTCACAAAATGATTTACAGTCGCGGCAGATAGCAGAGTTGAAAGTATGAGAAAACTTCAAAGGATCAGAATGATGGGCCCTTCATCTGGAGTTTTCTTTACTGATCTGACATTATTTTTGGTTCACCTCATTCGATATTTCAATAATTTAACTCAGCGGGCAGCAAAATAGCCCTCATTGTCATCTGAATAAAGCATTAGAGACGGCACCATTCTCACAATGTGTGATAATTAAACAAGAGAATTGCATATGTTGGATCATCGCCACTCTATCCCAGCATTCCTTGTACTTTTGGCATTACCCATTAAGTCTAACTTTGCTTTTGAACTTTCTTTTAAAGAATTTATTTTTTTTGGAAGGAAACAGATTTCATGTGATATCCGTGGCTGTAAGAATCAAATTTCACAATAGAAAATTTGTATGCATTACCTAGTGGCATATCTTGGCCTTACGTGTATCTTATCTGTCACCTGGGTTCGTCTTTTCTGTCACTTAAAAGCAAAATTAATGAGCAGAAATATAAGACTCCTGGGGGTACAAATTTTATACTGACTTAACTGATGTATTCTGAAGATTGCAAAACAAAAATATTTTCACCATAGACAATTGGTTGGTATAATTTTCACTGGGTTTGTAAGAGTAGTATAACCAGATCAGGAGAGATAGTAGTGTTTTATTGTAATGGTTTTAATACATGGTCTGCAGTGTGTAATTAGTGGGGGAAATTATAAAGCAAAGATTAATGTTATATATGAGTATATGACATGTCCCTGGCTGAGGTTACTTGACAGCGCTCACCCGATGACACACTCGTGAAATTTGCTACCTTGAAAAGCTGGTACCAGGACATAAGTTTGATCTATGGGACTATAAAACGCTCTCTATAGAGACGATGGATTTGGTGGAGTGAATCCTGCAGTGCTGCCATCTGCTGGATGATTCTGAATCAAGTTAAACATCAACCTGTTTTATCTGTGTTAAATTACATCTTGCCCAGTTACAATTAAATTTTGAAATTTGCAATTTTTTTTTCTTTTGCAAGGTATGGTTAATGGTTTGCATCAGGTCTAAAATGCAGGTTGACAAGTTTTCCTGGGTTATGGGAGGGAGAGCAAAAGGTTAAAGTTGATGATGTATGATTGGTAGAGGTGCGAGGGTGACAGGTGCGGACAAGCTGTCACTACCAGCCTCCCTGCCGATGCTCCACACACCTGTTAGACCTGTACAGGTGCGCCACCTCCTGGCAAGTGCCGTAAATATGCTACATCACCCCGTGCATTCTGATACAACCAAACTAAGCTTTAAACCTATGTCACAATTTATATATTATATATTATATATATATATTATATATATATGTATGTATATGTATGTATAGATGTATAGATGTATATGTATATGTATGTATATACATGTATATATATATATAAATATATTTATATTTATATTCATATGTATACATATATATGTACTTAAGAAATAATTTGGAATTCTTGCATACTTTCCCTGTTGCCATCGAATAAAGAATGCGTGCATTTTATATTACAGACACAAATTGCAGAGTAATTCCACTAGTTGATTTGTGGGATTGAGGCCGTGGCGATGTGGGTGGGAGGTATGGTAGGGGGGGGGGAGCAGGGGGGGTTCAGCTTTTATATCACCTTCTAATTAATTGTGGTTGGATTGCAGAGTCATGGGATTCTAATGGAAAAGACAAGAGACCGTAAAGCCCATTGTCTGAAAGTCAAATAGAATTCCAGCCAACCAATATAAAGGATCCAAATATGTGCGGCACTAGTGCGTGGTCTAATTTGTTATGTGATGTAATGGATTGCTGGCTGACATTCCTTTATTGTATGCCAAGATTCTACAAGGAATTAAAATGCTTTATTACACCATAAATTTGATCATAATCTAAAGAACACAGAAACAGATAAGTGATTTTTACGACAGAAAAAAAGTCATGGAAGCAAACAATAGTGAGGATAACAATTCATTGGAACCATTAGCACCGAGCGGTAACAATGGCGTCATATACCAGTGCCCCGCAAATTGATGTCTTCCTTTCATGGATGCGTGGACGTTCAATAGATCGTGGTGGCGTTATTTTGTCTCATAACAAAAACTTGAAAATATTAATCTTAGACAACAAAAACACGTCATTGCGGTAGTGGGAATAGGTAAATAAGATATGGTGACAAATACTTGAAATTCCCGAGCATTGTGGGATGTTTTGCTGTTATGATGAATGACGAATGTCAGGGAGGCGTAACCATTAAGAGACCATCACAGGAGATGAAAGTACGTCAGCAAAATCAGACGTGAAACTAAGCTCCTCTTAAACTGATGCCTTAGACAGGCATAGAGACTCGTTAGCTGTGAAATGGCCACACGGACAAATTGTTCCAGACTCATGCATGTTTTGCGAATCGGTAATAAGCGATTAGTTGAGAAACGATTGGTAAGATATGCAGGATAACAAGATGGTAATGAAAGCCAAGCATGTGGCTAGTTAAAAGAAACGCGGCTACACCAAAGGTAGCCAAGTGGCGCAAATTGGCCTCCTAAGTCACAAATTACTCTGACTTACATGAACAACTGCCAACGCGGATTAGTTTTGCGACAGGCCAGAGGAGGTGCCCATTTCGGGGTCAGAAATAAGTAGAAAATTTGAGGGTCGGCAGCGAAACGTTTCATACATCTGGTGCACGCAAAGCGCACTCGTACATTTCCTGGTTTCTGAAAAAAATTCGTAACAACATTAATATTGCTTGAATCCTGTGCTAACTGCATTGAAATCCCCAAATATTTGTATTTAATTCTCTATTTCCTGTAAAGGAATTTATTGGGGATTTTGAGTTAATAGAAAGGCTGTACAGGTTGGAGGAGAGTAATCTCTTAAAATGCATAAAAATCTGTTGACATCAAACAGATGGCACAGGGGATTTATAAGTAAAATGTTAAAGTTTGAGAAGGTGAGGTCAGAGGAGTGTTGGAAAAGCACGGCCCGATCTCAGCTAGCACTTCTACTATCACCAGGCGGTCCAGATACCTGATCCAGCCACTGAGATATCTGATATGTTCACTATAGGCACTGGGTTACATTTAAATAGTTTAAAGTACAAAGGAGATAATAGTCAAAAAGGGAGAAAAGAGACAATATTATAGAAGGCAACTGGAAAAAATAACATAATAAACTGATTGGCTTTCTCTGCTTTATCACCATATTTATTGATTTATATAAATACAGTATAGAAGATAATCAAGATATGTTAGAAAATTTGGTCATTTTTGATAGTTTGATGATAATGCTGTGAGCCTTTGATGATAATGCTGTGAGCCTTTGATTATTTCTTGGACTTGTGTTGAGCCTTGGATAATGTCAACAATAGTGTGATGAGATGATATGCAGATACCTGGGGTGAGCTTGGTCACCATCATCTGCATAAATATCCATGGGGCATAGGCAGAAAAAATGGATGGTAATAACAAAATGTTGTCAATACACGGCAAGACTATCAGTGACGCTCAAAATGTCGGGACAACGTAAGAGACATTTTTTTGGGCAGGTGTGGGTGATGGTTCCAAACATTGTGAAGATGGGATCCAACAGAGGGCTCCCCCTGCAGGCAAACAATTATAACAATCCCACTTCAATGACCTCCTCTTCCAAACAATCTCAATTTTGTCTATAATTAAAGTATATTGAAATTATGCAAATTTTGCTGATGCTATTTTTAGTGAGCTCTATTTCTTACGTCTTTCTGAAAAAAAAGTTGTAGCCTTTTAAAGAGTCAAAGGCAAAACAATTTCCTTGGAATGGCAGTGAGAGATCACAGTAGTGAAATCACAAAAGGATGTTCCGCCAAAAAGCGCCCCCTATTGTTAGTGTCTGGCACTGTTTGACTTCACTCAAATACTGACAATGAAACGAAATCAAAATAACACAAAAAACTAAGCAGGTCAGTGAGTTGAGGCTATGACTCATAAGTCCATCTGTTTGTGGGACGAGGAGGTTTTTTGTGATGGTTCTTGCCGGGCATTGCGGATGTTGACGTGGGTTAAAGTATGAGGCAAAAGGAAGTCGTTGGGTGAAGATGAAAAGTGAGATGGGTGATAATATATATTAAGTGACAGGCAAGTTATAGTGATTGATCCCAAAAGGTTTGGCTCCACAAAAGTGGGCCATGAAGATAAGATGGAAAGGGATAAGTTCTATTCAATAAGATCGACTTGTCCTGGTGATAAAATCTCATGCTACGGATAAGATGGAAACTACTTTGTTCCAATTACAACTCTCTTTATTCAAATACTAAAACTCCTGACAAATTTTATGCAGCTTGACGTGTAGAATAACAATATTTATAAAACACTCGCGTTTTGAGTTTCTTTCTTTCACTAATGTAAGAGAGATAGTTGCTTTATATATGGTAACCTCAAGTCAATGCTCCACCTCAGACCCACAAGTATGGAGATGACTGGTTGCCACGGGAACAACACAATGGTGTGATGCAATCCCAAGGTATCATGGCCGACTAATTAATGATAGGGGAATATGATTTTTTTGCTGGTTATTAATGAGTTGTGACAATCTGGATTGTAGGGGGGCATTACTCAAGCTGTGTAGAACACTAGCTAGGCTAACATAAATATATGCTACAATGCTTGCAACAGGTGAAAAAATCCCATTATTACATCATAAATCAGGAGATAAATGTAGGAAGCATTTGCATGACAATACTTTTGATATATAGGAGATGTTTCTCTCTGCACATATGACATTATCTCATGTCAAAATTAAATATCTGCTGTCAAATACTTTTGGTAAGTCACCAAACATTCAAAGAGAAGATTTCCTTGTGTATATGTATATGTATATATTACTCTGACACTATGTCTGATATTCCTGACCTTATCATACTCCGTATGGGTGGTCTGCCAAAGAAAACTCTAAACAGTTCGGGCACATCTTAGTTATGATATAACAAATGGATTTACTAATTTATATTCAAATAAAATGGTTGAATGTCAGTAGTATGAGATTAGTGGGGCATGTTGATAGGAAACAGATTAGTTGAGATGAGTAGAAACATGCATCAAGGCTGATATGAACATTGACACCAGAGGTGTGATAAGCACGGGATGTGTGGTAGGTGTCAGCACCAGGTAGGTGTGACACACCAGGAATGTAGCACAGGGGAGGTGTGGACAATGTCAAGTGTCTGCTTCCAGTGGATCAGCCATTAATCAACTCCATAACACAGCAATATAAGACGGGTAATGGAAACTTGTATTTCAAATGGGGGTAGGGATTCCTTGGAACGTTGCGCTGACTTTTTTAAAAAGCAAACTACCCCCAGATATTAATCACCTGGGTGTCTTGAGTAATGAAGATGTTAGTTTCATCTCATGTTGGTCTGTCCTGAGATGTCAGAGAGAGGAATCAGTGATTAATGAAGATTGTGTAACTCAGAGATGGCTGGAAGATGAGAGCAGAGAAGTTGTGGAAGGATTAATGGAGCAGAGGAGACGGGCCCAGTGACCAGATTCAAATGCTACAAGATGCGTGCAGCTTTAGATAGATGGAGACTTGTGAGGGAGGAGGGGGGAGTTAAGGGGGCACACAGAGACTTCTATGACATTTCAAATCTGTGGACAGTTGAGACTCACAGATCCAGTGTTGTGAGGAATGTCTCTCATTAGCTCTCAATGAATGGTGAAAAGTCACTCACATGCAGCATATGCTAGCACTCTTTACACATTACAAAGCTATCATAGAAAAGACTTTTGGGGTGATTATACATATCGCATAAGGCAGCATGCGAGGCTTTTCTTGCCACAATAATAGTGCACAGTCAATTATATGTCATTACTGCTGACGCTTGTACCTCTCACCTGGGGCACTTGCCATGATAATCACCTCCGACACCTCCCTCCGACACCTGCAAGCACTCTCATCATTAACACAACAAGCCCAAATCTCCATCAAAATATTAAGATGACAGAAAAAGAATAAATCAAAATAGTATATCGATTTATATCTTAGCAGATATTGCATATATGTTTTATCATTAAGTGATGTATTAACAAAATAGGAGAAGCTGGTGTGATGTAAGACAAAGTATGGAGAGACAGGTGTGATGAGAGAGACCTCCGTGGTGGTGAGACAGCCATATATCAGGGAGACTAACTAGCCTCCTGACACCTGTCATACCCACAACTATCATGTAACCCCACAAACACGAAGAAAAGCCCAGTAACCCACATCCCCATGCTCAAGCCATGATCACGCTCTCTCTAAAGTCCACAGAATAGATCAGTCAATCACAATTCATATCACTTTGATGATTATATATTTTTTTTCATATTTAGTGATTTGTTTGATTATTTCATGATTTTGTCAGAAATATGTAGACCTCACTCAGTCTGTGATATCAAGCTATATTGTTCTTATCTTGTGTGTTTTCAGATGTGAAGATTATGCTTTTTGCTGAGCCCACTTGAGGTGGTGAGTATATATGCTTGAACACTACAAAGCCCTGTAAATGAATATAACTCTTCTTGAGAGAAAACGTTTAAAGCCAACATTTAAAGAGATTCAAGTAAAAAGCTGAAGTTTACATAACACAGACAGTAAAGATGTGGTATCAAAATAAACAAAGAAGTAAAACCTATATGGCATGCCGAGTATGAGAGGTGTATGCTGGTTTGTGGTGGGTCTGACGTTACTGGAATGACAGACACTCATGTGACATAGCTCGTCTAGAACTCTGTGACAATCCACCCACAACTCAACTCTGCCCTACGACCCGCACACATTGCAGGGAAAATACAATGTTAAACAATGGCTGGCAACTTCACATATGATAATCTAATTATTTATTTATTTATCCATCAGGGGGCGCAACTGTTATTACTTGTGCTGCCATCTATTGGCATAAATTATCAACTTGTAGTTTGTGATTGATGAAGATGATCAATTCATGTTGTATATATGCATATTGAATGTAGTTGCAATGGGAAAAGTGGTGCCACCTAGTGACATGAATGGTATCATCCCTCCTATCAGGTATCTTGTCTGTATATAAGATGCACTTGATGTCCTCAAAGATTCTCACCTCGACCCTAAAAAAGCCTGGGACCACCAGAAGAGCCCGCAGGCTTCCTCCACATTCATTCAACATGTCAACTTTTCAAAAAGTGCACAGCCCGAAATGGAAATAAAATTTGTTTTCACAGTAAAAATCATCGCCAGCAAATTATATACATTGCATAATAATTTACAGATAAATGCAGGAGGCATTGCCATACGTGGGCTGTCATCTGTAGCAAAGATTCTGTCAAATGGGTGGAGGGAGGAAAAAAGCAGGTCAACAGCTTGAGGGAGACATTACATGAACTGCTGCGTGTTGATCTTTGCAGGCTGAGCCGTGATCAAATTGCAGGCTTCATTGTGCTCAGGTTCACTTCTCCCAAGCTCCCAAGCTGGAGGAATTCTATGGAGGTTGTGGTATCATGGTAGCGGTGAGGTAGTCTGGGGATCATCCTATTGCTGACTATATTGTGTAGTATCCTCATCCCTGAGGGCGACTTCACAGAGAAGCAACACTCTCACACAGCTCTCTGTCAGGATCAATCAAATTCACTCTGTAATTCTTTTGTCAACCATTTTGTTGGAAAATATACCCTCTAAACACAAGAGCAGACAAAATACCCGCATATCTACTTTTTTCTCATGATTTTTTGTTGTTGTGCAGATCAATCATTATACACAAAAGACTTTAATCTTATATTTCACATATATAAATACAAAGTGCATAATTTTTTTATTTGAGTGAGGTATCATCAGGGTTTTCAAGGACATGTCAGACAGGAAGTGGTAGCCATTTTGGATTAGGCAGGCATTATTATAGGGGTTGGCCTTGGGTCACCTTAAAAGTTAGCATAAGATAAAGTTAGATTGTCCTGAAGTGTTTGATGCAGGTGGAGGTTGGCATTTAATGGAGCAGGTACACGGTGATGCTGCACCACCACCAGAGACGAGAAACCTCCTGCCAGCCACTTCTCATTCAGCCCCCATTCATTCATGCTAAGTGATGTGTGCATAAAAACTAGATGATAGATAAACAGAGATGTGGAGACATTTAGAATTTCTCTTCACAGATTGTCTGGTGAATACACAGTTTTGGGTTTCACCCTGAGAAATGCACAATCCAATGTCAGAGTGCATTTCATTGCCAAGAAAGTTAATTTGTAGTCATTATGACTTTTTGCCACCGCTACTTTGCCTAATTGTACGCCATGTTTTGGACCTATTTTCATCAAGTTTTTCACCTTCTTACACCACGTAGTTATTTGCCTAACTTTGAATAGCTGTGAAAGAAATATGAAACTATAAAGCAAAGTATGTTTTCAATCATCTAGATTTTGTATAACACCTGTATTTTGCCTGAAGCCCACGGGGACCCAATTGTCTGTGGTTAATGGACGAGAAAACGGTGGCTTCTCTTCAAACATTTCAAAAGATACCCAACACAGAGAGAAGAAAGTAACTACTAACAGACATAATTGTATTTTAAAAGAAAAAAAAAAGAGGTGATGAAAGCCAAAGAGGGTTGAAAAAATTATTTCATAGAAGATACTTAGTTCAGTGGCAAGAGGAATAAAACTGAGATCATTCCAGCCAATATTGACATGAAAAGTTAAAAAGAGGTTTTAGACGGCAAACATGGGCTGTTGAAAAGGTTTATCAAAAATAAGTAGGGGTGAAGAGATGACAGAACAGAAGAGGAGGATGAAGCTAGGGGGCGCTCACAGAGCCAACGTGATGGACAAGTGATGTAGACTCCGTTCACCCGATTTAGTCCTTTATTTAACAAGAATTTCAAATTGAAATGCTTAAGTCACCGGATGAATACAGATTGCGGGAGAAGAATGGTGAGCAGAAACCGGAGTCAACCAGGCAAACACGGGAATTATGACTGCAGTTCCACTTGAAATTGTTTCCATTCACATCCGCAAATGAATAAACTATACAATGACAAAATGGTCTGAATAAAACGCATTCAACTCGCTGTTAAGACTTGCTTGAGCATTAAGATGGAATCCTCTGGAGTTTTTGCCTGGTTTGCCCTCAGATGGAGATAGCGATGGAGAGATAGGGTTAGTGAGATAATACAGGGTGTGTGATTAACACACTCGTAATAATAGAGGTGTGAATGATACAAGCCTGTGTCAATTAAAGGTCAATCATTTCTATGTGATTAATGGTGCTCATGCTTGTTAAGATGTTATCTTTTTGGGGAGATAGGTCAATCTTGTGAATCCAGGCATGATGTTATTCTCATCAAAATTACTATATGGCAGGTATATATAGGGGATTTTATGAATCGTGATGGGGAAATGATAAAAGACTTTGAATAATCATTCTGACCTGATATACGTTACCTGTGTACTGAAAACACCACTTTATTCATAGTGAGATTATTTATGATCACACCAAGTTAATTGATACATAAATGTTGAGATGTTAACATGAGTTACTGTGATATTCCTGACCTGCTGCCTTTATCTGCTGTGTTTAATAGTGGAAGCCTCATCCCTGAGATTATCAAACCCATGACACCATCACGTGCACCTCAAAGCAGGGTCACACCATCAGCATATATAAACTCACTTCTTACCAACATATAGACAGGCATCTGAGGTGATCTTTTAGCCATTTGGGAACCCATTAAATACAGTACCATTAAGGAAGATCTAAAAAGTTGCCAATTGAAGATTGACAAGATCATTAGTGGAGCTTCACAAAGAGTGACTCTAGCTGTGAACATTCTGAAGCAATCTACACCTAGGTGTTAGTAACTTAACCTGCTCCACTTGTGTGATCAAACAACCAGTCGACACAAAAGATCTCATAGATTGATAACAAAATGACCAATGCAATGACCGAGGGGGCACTGATCAGGGTGGCAGGAGGGGGGGCAGGTAGGGGGCAGGGAGGGGGGTAGGGAGGGTGGGATGGGAGGGGTATGTCACTGAGGATGCAGGAGGACAGTGTCCTTTGTGTCCGCCTGGTGGGATGTGGTGAATGAAGTCCTTGGTTCTCTGTGGGCTGGGTATGTGCACTCTTCCTCATCCTCAGCATCTCAGCTCAGTGTCAGCAGCTTAGCGGTTTCACAGTCACGGATCAAGAGAAGTAATTAAAGTACGAGTTTGGTGCAGCTCAGAATGTGACCCACAGCATCTACAGCATAAAACTGCACATAAATCCAAAGGAAATTCTCTTAAGTTACATGTTTGACAAAAAATTAGATTTAAATAATATCTTATAATATAGGCACAAAAAAGTGTGGGAGATAAAAGGTGTGAGAATGATAAATGATTAAAAGGAGGGTGACGGAAGTGGGGGAGGGGCGAGGAATTATGCCCGGGGGTTGAGGGGAAGTTCACTCTCCTAATGGTATCACCACTCACCTGCCTGCAAAATCTATGAGAAAGTGCAGCTCCACATAGCCCCATTAATGAATTATCTTATCTCACAGAAATAAGAGATGCAGTAATGAGGTTTGTGGATGGGTCACTGAGATTCAATGTCTGGGCTCCCACACTCTGAAACTAAGCTTTGTTTGTGGATGGTGAACGGTTTTTTTATTTATATTTAAATATTTTTTATTTGATTTGTCTTCTCAAGAAGAGAATGTATCAATCATCTTTTGGAAAAAATCAACAGAAGTGAGCAAATGCCAATTTGGAAACATTTATCAAAATATACATACATAAAAAGAACATCTGTATTTTCTTATCTGTTTGGTGGTATGTCTATTGGTGATTTTCTTTGATTGTATTTCAAAGCCGTTGTATTTCAAAGCCAGAATTCCTATAGAAACATATGGTGTTTGTAGGGAGGGGAAGAACATGCCAGCATGTTAAAATACATGCAACATCAAAGAGCGGGGTCGGCAGGTAGGAATAGGCAGGGGGCAGGTAAGGGGCAGGGCGGCAGCCACCCGCCCATGACAATCACAGATGGTCACTGCCACCCTGTCACCCATCACAACATGAGTGTTACATGCTGTAGCATGGGTTGCATGTGAGACATGGGGTAATGACCAGTCATCAACAGGCCACGACCATGGCATGAATGGGGTGGCCGGGGAGAGGGGCGCGAGGCGGGGCAGTAAAGGCGTCACCCACGCATGTTTGATGTCGCCCTGCATGTCACTTTGAGGTATGCTAACACACTTGTAAAGAAGTTATTAGTAGGCCAATTTCTGCTCATTTTAATCATGTTAAGGATTAAAGAGTTTGGAGAGATGTTGAAAGGTTAGCATGTTTATTGGGGGAAGAATTGTTGGGATGTTGAAGATGACCTGTGACCTGTGTGATGGGTACGAGCCCTTGATGTTGCCTACCACACAGGGAGACCTCCACTCTCATTGCATGTGACCCTCTGATAAATACCCAAACCCCGAATATGTCCATATAACATTGAAAAGTCCTGATTTCTGGTCTTCAAAGACAAATTGCCCTCCCCTAGAGCATCAACACTTCTCAACCCAGGCTAAATTGAATTCTATTTATTTTGAAAACACCAATACAGGGTTGTAAATGGAGCCGTAAGTGTGGGCCTGGGGGGGAGGGGATATATGAAGATGACCTTGCCTCAAAAGTATCCACAACAGTCAACATCATCAGCATTTACCTGTTTGTTTATAGCCCTACAGTGCAACTGCCACTTGGGACCTTACCACAAGAAGAAGGGCCCTGCTGTCCTTCCCCGGAGTGGGCTTGTCAGCAGAGGGCAGTTGTGTATAACTCTGTGTGGTCCTCTGCCTCAGGTCACCACTTCTGTTGTGATATGAGATTAAACATGATTAAATTGACAATAATTTACATTAAACAGGGCACATCCTGATCTTAATATTAGCATACTGTGAGGACTTGATCTGGTATTCATAAATCTTTCATATGTGTGCAGATCCGCGCATCCAAGCTGCCTGATGTTTGAATGCTATTGCATGAAGATAGGCCGGCAGAAATGCCCAGTATTTGAGTAGGCTTGCGCTCCTGTGGGAGACCAAAGGAGCAAGTACCTGGGCTGCATTTCTAATGTGACAAAAACAAACATTCTGTAAAGTGGCTGAGTCTCGGTGGGGCTCTGGCGGCGATCTCAGGTTAGCATGGCTTGGCGCTACCAGTAATGTGGAGCACATGTCGGCCTGACTGTGAAGTATTAGAGGATTACATGTCCAGAAACTGACCATGAAAGAGCTGACAACTACATGCTAGAAAGCTGACAAAAGGTTTCAACAGAAGAACGTGAACAGATGATTGATCCATATGTTATAGTGAGGTAGGAGACACGACCAAGCTAGCAGTTATGAAGTGATGGACCCTGGTCACAGGCACCTGAAGGTAGCAGTTATAAATTGATGGACCCTGGTCACAGGCACCCGAAGGTAGCAGTTATAGAGTGACAGGCCCTGGTCACTGTCACACATCCAGCTATGTGCACAGTGTGAGTTTCGTCAGACCACAGTGACCTTTCAGATAGAGCCTCATACTGGTGACCTTTCAGACAGGCCCTCATGCCGCATGCTGACAGCCCTGGCTACATATAGCTTCAGGTTTCAGCATGGACCTCTTGCAGTGCCCTTACAAACACCAAACTTATGGCTGGGCATGCTTTGTACATCAAGGCTATCTCAATGTTTTCCAGGCTAAACAGTGATAAAAAGCAAATCCAGTTATTTTTCATGCCACTCATATTTGAATAAGACCATTACAACATTTTTTAAATATATTTTAGAAATGAACTTTTTCACTTTATTTGGATGGTTGAATTTTACAGACTTTTAACAGGCTGTTAGCATGTCGCAGGCCAGTAATATGTGAGATGGTCACTTCTCACCTGAATTGACAACAAGTCATGCAGTCGGCCGGACACATGCTGACCACAATAATTGGTTAATAATGGTCAACAAAACCCTCTTCTGCAGTGGACAATGGACCCTTGTGGTCAGTCACGATTGGAGACACAAGACCTGTCAACTATGGTTTGTTAACCAAAGAAAGCAATATTTCTGGTTGTTGAACAAATCAAATATAAGCGTGTTCTGAGTCAACAGTTAAAACATTCAAACATATTTCTTCATTGATTTATTGTGTGGCGCCTAAGAGTGCTGCCACCTATGTGTGATCAGTTTTACTAATGGGATGGCATGAAGGTGTCCCTTCTATATCCACTTACAGCTGAAGTATGTACACAAGTGGTGGTCACTCTGACCGGTCACAACTAATCCATCCACACCAATTAATCCATCATGTGGCTGGTTAATCCCCTGATGATCCACACTGGCTGCAGATTTGACATTTATTCCAAGGTTTGTTAAATCTTTGATCTGTTGCTGGGATCCTTGACATTGGCCTGATCTTAGCAGACTCCCTGTGGGGCTAACTCTGCCTCCCATGAGACTGGGTTCACGACAAGGGTGTCACCTGCCACCAGAGGTCACTCTAAACTACTAAAGAGGTCATCTGGGCAAAGGAGGGGCATTGGTGTTATTGATTTGAATCTGATGATGTAGATCGAATCATTGATATATCATTTGAATTACTTGAGGGTTTGGATCTTTTAGAATTAATATTGTTCAATTTGACTTGTTTTATACATTTGACAATAAACCTTTTTTCCAATGTGATTTTGTTTTGTGTGATTGCAGGTTGTGTTATGAAGCTGTCTTCCCAGCAAACTTGAGATGGTTGGTGCGATCACAGATGTCGGCAAGATCCAGTACTGCTCTATAAACCGGGCCCAGATTGCAGCAGCATTTTTCAATTATCTTTTCGGACGCAGGTCATGTTCAGAAACAAAAAAAAAAGTTAATCTTGGGTCTCATTGGCTGCTATAAATGGCCTGATGTATTGTTGACTGCAGGACAATGTGTGGAATTCAGTTACTACAGATTTCTGCCATTCTTACATCGGATAGGCCCTCCTTCTCTCTTAGCAGGTCACCAGGGGGCACTGTCTGATGTGCAATATGCGTCAAGTTCTCTTTACTCTCAACTGTAGCTACATCTTATTGACTTATCAATCAATAACGTTTTTATATATATACATTTCCAATGATTTATTTTATAGAATTCTATCATTTATGGGCATGAAAAGCTCCATTATTTCTCTCATGCAGTGAGCCTTTTTGGTTAGTGTACTATTTTGACCTAACCACACCTTGGTATATACAGCCGCCATGTGCTACAAAGTGAATGTGGCTGCGTTCTCATGTATGGACCCGCCACAGGTCAGGCATTGGATATTACAACACAAACTTTTTTGGTGGAGTGTAAAGCATTTGAGCACATATTTGTAGCATGTAGGTGCCATGTGTGACATGATCTCTACGTGATCCCTCACTGCCTTGTTATGCAGGGATAATCCCAGGGTTTACACATGTCTGCCATGTCTGCTGATCCATATCCTGGGTCTGATGCAGGCTGGGATCAGCTTTCTGCCATCGTCTCCCGCCAGTCTCATGTGTGTCTGATCCTCCAGGGGGCCTCGCCGAGCCGACCTTCCCCACCACTCAGCTGACACATCACCTGATATGATAAGAGTACAAAAACTATGCCATCTCAAGGATCACCCTCAAAAATCATATTGTGTCATTTGCATTGGTTGGATCCACCCCTGGCTTTAAGCCTCTGACCCAGTCCTGTTGTGTGCTATGTTGATCAGCATGCATGATGTACTCTGATAGTGTTATTAAGGGGAACGTTTGAAAGCTGGCTGTGTGGTGACAGATGTATCATAACAGATGCAGTGGGCTACCACAAGGCTGCACCATATTCCCAGCCTTACGTGAGTCAGTCTCTGTACTTGGGGCTGCTTTATATGGAAGCTGAGGTTGAGACATATCCTACCACAAGGCCGCACCATATTCCCAGCCTTACGTGAGTCAGTCTCTGTACTTGGGGCTGCTTTATATGGAAGCTGAGGTTGAGACATATCCTACCACAAGGCTGCACCATATTCCCAGCCTTACGTGAGTCAGTCTCTGGACTTGGGGCTGCTTTAAATGGAAGCTGAGGTTAAGACATATCCTACCACAAGGCCGCACCATATTCCCAGCCTTACGAGAGTCAGCTCTGTACTTGGGGCTTCTTTATATGGAAGCTGAGGTTAAGACATATCATAACCAACCCTGACACTTGTCAGTAATAGCTTGTAAATAGCTCTCATATTTGTTTTTTTAATAAGATTATAAAGATACTTGTGATACAAATTGCATTTAGGGATCATTCTCAACATCAAGGAATGAATTTCTTTTTCTAATATACATATGTGATAAGTGATATGTGATTTTTGCATGACAATGCATAAAACCTTTAATACATCTGCAACATTGACAATTGAAATGTCAGCATCATTTGACAGATGGGACTTTACACAAAGTTTACAGAACCTACAGGGTCACACATTTGCTTCTGAACATTTATACGCTTGGAAATGTGATGATGCAAACGAAATGAGTAAATAACAAATTTGATTTCTTGTGTAATCAATCTTGTTTTATAGACATCACAAAAGGAGTCATTTTTCGTCGCGCCCATTGTAATCTGTTGACTTTGATCATCATCAAACCTCTCTTCTGTGTATTTTGATATATTAGTATTATGATATATTTAAGTCATAAGATATAATTTTTGTACTCGCTCTTCCAAGAAATGTAAAACTCTCCACAGAATTATAAAGTTTTACAGCTGATAGTTACAATCCATCATTTGGGTAAATGGCAGTTTGAGACGGGGACTGACAGGGTTACCACTTCACGTCTAAACTTCACTCAGAAGTGGCAACTATCAACAAAATGTCATGCGTTCAGAATCTCAAATTATATAACCAGATTTTATATCAGACATAAAAAGTTGCCCAAAGCATTTAATTTTCTGTGTGATTATGGCTGTTCGTTTTGTTTGCGACGTGTGAATGTGGATGATTGAAAAGACAGACTTTATTTTATTTTTTCTAGTATAAGACAGTGTTTCTGGTGTAAAGCAGACCCAGTATCAATACCACCAGATTTATCTGGTATTTAAGATCAGCATGATTTGCTGTGTGTTTGCTGGCCATAGTTGCACTTCTTCACGGGACTTGTTTTGACAAGTGAGTCTGGATGGTCCTCCGAGTGCACTTAAGCCCACTCAACCAGGTCACCCAGGTCAAAGGTCATCATTGATTATCTTTGTCATAAACTCTTGATTCGTCATCAGTCAGTTGTCATTTATTTTGTTTATATAAATGCTAGGAGACTTATCATAGTTTAACTTTTTTATGAGATAGTCATCTAGCCATTGTTATGTGCTAACAAAATATATTTATTTGGATGAAATGACAAATACAGCAGTGATTTCCCCCACTGAATGGCGAGGAGAATGGTGCAGTGTACAGGAAGAATAAGTGGGGCACCTTGAGAGTGTTGATCAGAGATTGCGGCCCACAAGATGATCTGTAAATATCTACAGCAAACAATAGAAATCAGTTGAGCAAAGAGAGGTGTGGCAACTGACAGGTTATGACTGCTGTATCGTACACTCGGAGGCCTTCTCTGAATCAACAAGTCTGAGCCATTTGTGGCACTTTGGCAGGCAGATTTTGGTGTGCAGGTGGAAAGGAATGTCAAGCCGGCTATCATATGGTCATGGTGGGGTGAAAGTGGCAGCTTTAACAAATATAGTGTCATTCTTGAGGTGGGCAGGAGGAGTTGGCAGGGTGGGGGGTTACTCTACTGAGTCAGGCATGGTCAAGTCAAGGAAAGAGGTTCAGGATTCAAACTGTCAAATGAAAAGCTTGTGGAAGGTAGAAATGGGATAGAAGGTGAGTGTGTTGACAAGACATGCTGACTTATATGGCAGGGACGGGTGTCATTCATGTGACAGACACAAAAGGGCACAATACTCTGCTCAAATACTAGTTGGAGACCTCCCGCATCCACCCTACACCTCTATGGCACTGTTTACACTCCTCTCTCCACTGACCATTGTAGCTACAGTCAACAGAAACATATCCAATCATGCTTCGGAGCGTGCAGTGTCAATACTTTGGAGCATGCAGAGTCGATGCTTCGGAGTGTGCAGTGTCAATGCTTTGGATCGTGCAAAGTCACAAAGTCGACAAATGGACAAGCCTGCCGCCGAGGACAGTAGCAAAAGGTCACAAGTATATTAAATATACCGTGACTTTCTGTTTAAAGTCAGTTTGCTGATATCAAAATGCTTAAAGAGAGTTTTCAATATGTTGGATATAGACTTTCATTTGGACATGTCTCCAGGAGGCAAAAGTTGCTTATAACCTTCAAATGTCATTCATGTTTTTATTTCATTTCTATATCAGTTTTACAGTATACATGTTTTGTAAACGTATGTTTTTCACAAGCGTAAAAGGACATGCTGTGAAAGTCAGTGATCATTTCAACTTAGTCTTGTCAACTTAGCAGCCTGTCAAATTTGAGTTTCACACTTCTTGTGTGTGGTGGTGCAGGATTGAATTTCAAAGCTAAGTCTATTACTGCAGGTGTAGAAAGATTCTTAATATATGATGGGAATATGAAATTCATGGATGTTTTGCCGTCTAGATTGAAATACTTAACGTTCAAAGCATGGAGTATTGTTTGTGCAGATCAGAGTTGTGTAGTCTCTTATTAAACATAGAAAAGCCCAATAAAGAGGCCAGGGATTCTGTCAGACCTGATATCTGCCTCTCTCTTGACCTCTACAACTGCACTTAAAAGCTTCTAGAAGCGGGTCAGGGCTGTGTGAATGGTTTAGGTGATTTAGAACATAACACAGATAGAAGATTTGCCTTTGATATGGCTGAATGGACTAATAAATCCCATGTGTAGTGACAGTAAGGTTTGGAGAGTGGCCCCGGGGCACGGAGGCAAGTTGTGGGAGTCAGCACCAGAAAGGTAAAATATAGCTCCATAACCAGATGCTATCATCACATCTTTAGTTGCAAATTTCCTAATCAGTATTGCTCCAGGCTTTCTACCATTTCCTCAATATATGAATATTCACAGTGAACCGTAGAATAACACATGTACATCTGCACGTTGCTTTCCTTATACCATCTTTCTCTAGTGTAGTAATGTATATATATGTTTTGGGGTGGTTCTTGTCTCAGCAGGTTAGAGGGAGGGTTGGTTCGGAGGAGGGCGGTAATGAGAGCCTATTAAGAAGTGGGGGCGCTGACAGTCCCAGGGGTGGGGCTCATTAGGATGACTTTAGCCGGGGTGCTTTATGGGAGATTACATTCCTGCTGGGGTGGATAACCAGACACCCTCCTCAGACCCCCCACCCCTGGGAATACTGTATGTCACCCCTAATTCCAGTACCCCACCCCGGTCACAATTTGTCCACCCCTTTCTGGCTGATTGCCTATCAGTGAGGTGTCACAGCTAACGGTGTCCTATACCTACCATCAGTATTGTTGCCGTGATGTTATCACACCTTCACTATGGTGTTACTGGGGCAGTGAGCACTGTCATTAGTTCAAGCTTAGCTGGTCAGTTACGATGGTGATTTATGTTGTATTGTCCACCTGGAAGTAAACTGTTATCATGGTGACAGAGCCAGGTACCAGAAGTCATTTGTTATCTGCAACTAGGCTGTGGGCATTTCCCTTTCCAGAAAGTGACACCTGTTTTTCTGCTTGCCCAAATCTCAGGAACCATAGATCAGTCTCTGCATATTAAACAGACCCAATATGACACACATCATGCTTTATTGTCAGAATATTAGTTTATATTTCCATTTAAACACTTTAAGAGAGGATGATGGATTCCCCGTCAGTGGTTACAGACTTTTGGTTACACAGCTTATTATTACTGGGATGATGGAACCTGTTCTAAGCTGAATGAGTCCATGACCTTTGAAGGAAGCAGCTCTTGAGTTGGTCCTTAGGACCTGTAAAGTAGCTGGGTGAGTATCCCATGGCACGCATGCAGACAAGGACCTGAGCTGGAGTACACTTGGCCCGCCTGACCTAGCCGTGATTCCATTACAAGTAGGCAGCCCCGGGGATGCTAACTGTGAGCGGGGAGGGAGGCAGGGTCAGAGCCCGGCAAGAGCTCGGACACCGCCACATCATAAGTGACCCATGGGGAGGCTAGTTAGCAAGAAGTTTAGATTGCTAATTGTGCTAGACAGCCCCATAGGACGTCAGGATCCACATCAAAGAGACCAAAACACTTGTGAGGTCGAGGGCTTAAGAAAAGCCTCTCTTGTATGCTTGGGTGAGCTCAGGCAACGCTCATGTGCACAAAACAATATCATAAGTTTTTCATATTTTATATATTTTTGATCATGCCTCTTTAGATATAAGCAGAACTGTTAGGGGAAAGTCCTGATGCTGGGGAGAAAATGTATTGATAGGTACCAGTTATGAAAATGACTTCCCTGAAACTGAGACTGAAGTGTAGATGTTGTGTGGCCAGCTGTCGGGGCAGGTCAGTTTGTTAGTAAACACTTTTTTCATTATCAGCCTGATCATCATTCAGAACCGGTAGTTAGGGGTTTGTTTTGAAATTGTTCAAGTGGTGCACTTTGGTTGTGTTCTTGTCATTGAGTGAGCTGACTGTTTGTCACTCAGGTCTGCCCGCTCAGTTACAGGCAGTAAATGCTAGTCGTGGCCGTGTTGTGGTGGGTCTGCGAGGTCTCACACTTTGTCACCTGATGGTAACACCATCCACATCCTATCACCTGCACCATTGTCCCTAACCTCTCCAAAAAGGCCGACAAATAGTCATTCTAATTCTCCCCTTGTAATTTGCTGGAACATTTTATGAGCTTTGAAAGTATTCAATTGAACTTTTCAATTTTAAAATCTTATTGGCTTCCCTTTGAGGCTGATCCTATTTCAGCTACTTGCCATGTCCCTGTCAATTTTTTTCAAGCCATTTCAGTCGGCCTGTATTCTCCCTAAATTACCATATGCAGAGCAATGTGTGCGATTAGAGTTGCAACATTCACATAACCATCAGCCAGGAAGGGGCACTTGACTTGCTACCATCATCATTGGGACGACCTACAATAGAATGCCGCCACAAGATTGATGGTTATTTGATTAGATTAATGCCACGATATGTAAACTTTAATTGGTGGGATCAAAAGAAAACTGGCCCATATCTGTCACACAGAGAAACCTGCAAATGTTCACGAATGTCCTTACAAATGTCCTTACGTGCTTCACTTAATTATACCAACATATGCTAAAAAAATACAGAAAATATTGTATTGTGTCCTTTATAATTGGGATTGTTTTTGACATTTGAATGTTGTTGGTGATAATGCTTTGTGGGAGCCGTTTTCTGACGGTATGTGTGATATTCCAACTAGTACCTTAAAGGATAAAAGGCCACTAAGTAATTTCCTGATGTTTATTACACTTGTTTAGGGTAACAAACATTGAACATGTAACAAATGGCTGTCATGGGCTACTTTTTTGTGAAGGAGAGGTATAAAGTAATAAAATCACAGTTTAAATGTGCATTTATCACATGTGGGACGTTTGTGAGGCTGTCACCTTACATGCAAGGATGCACACATTGTCATGTGTCATTATATACGACTTCATCATGCCTTTGTTGTCGTCAATGGAATGTAAACTGCAGCAAAAAGTGACTGTGCCGGCCTCATTTGGCCCAATTCATAGGATTGTGAAGTTTTCATGGCTGGATGACCTTCACCGTATGTCTGTCCCTTACATGCCATCAAATATGGAAGAACCACTGGAAAAAAAAAATACACATTTTAAGTTATCAATACAAAAGAGTAATTTTTTTTTCATTTTATTGAAATTTGATGTCACAGTTCATTCAATAGGCATAATACGTGTTTGCAGTCTTTTCTACTGAATCTTGCCGTGAGTCATTGTCAAACTTTGTGGAATAGAGCAGCACTTAGTGTGGCATCCAGGTGTCAGGTTGGAGGACGTCAGAGAGGGTGATTAGGAGAATGTTGCCATATATTGAATAGTGATGTGGAGATACATCAGGATATGAAGCGAATATGTGGCACAGAAATGACACAAACCACAAACAGGGTGGTGTCTGGTTGGTACAGGCCCTTGATGCCAACTGTTTATTTAGGTAATGTAAGCATATCTGTACACCTGGTGCTGTTCAGGACCTTATCATGCCCTAGAAGCAAGGGCAGGACCCACACAATAACCTTAGGGTGACCTTCCCTCTGCAGGCAATGTGACAGACCCATATTTAGGGCCAAATTGAGGCAAATGATCATGGCACAACCACCCCTAACTTTTCTACCAAATTATGGGGCAGCTATACTTTTGTTATGGCTTTGCTCCACAGCTTAGGGCAGTGGTCGGAATGGAATTGGGAGGCGACCTTGGATAGTAATAGGTTCATACTAAACTATGTCCAGAGATTGTTAGCATTGCCTGAAAGGATAAACCCTTTTCACTTACAATTACCAGGAAACCATGTCTCTTTTGAGAGAAACCAGAGGCGAGGAGAAAGCGGAAATGTGAGTGGGTGTGGACGAGCTTGGGGGAGATATTTACATAACCTCTAATGGCAATGTCTTCACAAAACATGATACTTTAATTCTACACCGAAACATGTCACCATCTTGTCATTAACACACAATTAATTGGTATATAAAAGTATCTGTTGATTAATGTTCCTCCTCAGAAGTCAGTGTGTGTTGTGGGATATGGGTATGTGTGTATATGGGCTGGATAGGGTGACAGGTCTGGATGTCTGCTTGGAGCAGGTTCCAGATGAGCAGAGACCTGTGATGTGACATGTCTGCACTTGCTCCCTTTACACCACACCTGCACATTCTTCAACATTCTCCACTCACTTATTTCTCAACATTCTGCCCTTCTCCCTATCTCTTTGGGAATTGATGCACTGAAAGATGTGATAGACACCTCAAACTTGGTTTATATAGGAAATTTACTGATTCATTTCTCACTTGATTCTTCAAAGTGTTCCTCTAAAACTAACAACTCCAGTTGAGAAAGAAAAAAAACTGGTTTGAATTTGTCCATTAATTTTGGTGTCTTGCTTATTGCTGTAGTTGTATGTGTTTATAGCTTTAGATCACTGGTCTTTATCAAAGTATATCTGGACATCAAATGCTTCCTGTAGCAGGGCATCCGTCACAGGCAGGGAAATCTCCACACCATCTACTACAAGGTCGACTCTACTTCCGCCAGGAAAACCCTAAGACAAGACTGGTTTTCACTTTGATTTTTGAGTGCAATTGACATGCTCTGAGATCATTGTGAAAACTGATTTTGTCGCCAAATATCAGCCCAGAACATCACGTAGACTTTTAACTAAGTCTGACAGGTGATGAAGAAGAGAATTATAAACAACAAACTCCCGAACTTGAACATTGATGTGGAATGTGGTATGTATATAAATGTTCGTGATTAAAGCATGATGAATAAAGCATGGCTTAATCATTGTGAAACCGTCTGTTTGCGATAAGGCAGGCATGACCTGTGAGTAGATATCTGAATCTATTTGTAGATCTTCATTCAGTGTTGTACCTGGAATATGACCCTTTGTTTCTGTGCCTGTAATGGCCGTGTGAGAGGATTTGGTGTTTTCTATCATTGCCGGATCTCTCTCCCATGGGTCTTGGCACCAGTTCAGAAATGTTAGTGCTAATAACAGTAAATAAGTCTTAATTGTGTGTGAGATGGAGGTGCCCTGAGGAGGGTAAAACTACAGCAGGAATCCGCTTGCTACCTGGTAATTGGCCAACCACTTAGTCAAACCCGCTGACAATGTCCTCTCTTGAATTATCGTACTCTATAATAATTACATTTGCTAAATTCCACTTTTTTTAAAAATCCAATTTTTCAAAATAATTTTTATTTAGAGCTTGCGGATTTTTTCATACTAAATTGCCCTCAATATCCAATTAAAGAATGGTCTGACACCTGAAAAAAAGTGGTTTGTCCCCGACTGTGCACAATGCCCAGTGAGGTGACCTGAAGCCAGGTCAGGTGTGTCCATGTAGGTGAGGAGGGGTGGCAGATTGGGGTCAGTCCACCCTGGTGACAGATGCTGGTGTACGCTTCACTGACCCCGCTTCTATTGCAGTGGGATCGAGGCTGGGCCATTACAATCAGCAGGAGGCCTTCAGACACATTGCTGCATTGACTCCTCCCTGTATGGCAGTAGGATCGAGGCTGGGTCATTATGATCAGCAGGAGGCCTTCAGACACATTGCTGCATTGACTCCTCCCTGTATGGCAGTAGGATCAAGGCTGGGTCATTATGATCAGCAGGAGGCCTTCAGACATATTGCTGCATTGACTCCTCCCTGTATAGTAGTGGGATTGAGGCTGGGTCATTATGATCAGCAGGAGGCCTTCAGACATATTGCTGCATTGACTCCTCCCTGTATGGCAGTAGGATCGATGCTGGGCCATTATGATCAGCAGGAGGCCTTCAGACATATTGCTGCATTGACTCCTCCCTGTATAGTAGTGGGATCGAGGCTGGGCCATTATGATCAGCAGGAGGCCTTCAGACATATTGCTGCATTGACTCCTCCCCATATGGCAATGGGATCGAGGCTGGGCCATTATGTTCAGCAGGAGGCCTTCAGACATATTGCTGCATTGACTCCTCCCTGTATGGCAGTGGGATTGAGGCTGGGTCATTATGATCAGCAGGAGGCCTTCAGACATATTGCTGCATTGACTCCTCCCTGTATGGTAGTAGGATCGAGGCTGGGCCATTATAATCAGCAGAAGGCCTTCAGACATATTGCTGCATTGACTCCTCCCTGTATAGTAGTGGGATTGAGGCTGGGTCATTATGATCAGCAGGAGGCCTTCAGACATATTGCTGCATTGACTCCTCCCTGTATGGTAGTGGGATCGAGGCTGGGCCATTACAATCAGCAGGAGGCCTTCAGACACATTGCTGCATTGACTCCTCCCTGTATGTCAGTAGGATCGAGACTGGGCCATTATGATCAGCAGGAGGCCTTCAGACATATTGCTGCATTGACTCCTCCCTGTATCGTAGTGGGATCGAGGCTGGGCCATTATGATCGGCAGGAGGCCTTCAGACATATTGCTGCATTGACTCCTCCCTGTATGGCAGTAGGATCGATGCTGGGCCATTATGATCAGCAGGAGGCCTTCAGACATATTGCTGCATTGACTCCTCCCTGTATGGTAGTGGGATCGAGGCTGGGCCATTATGTTCAGCAGGAGGCCTTCAGACATATTGCTGCATTGACTCCTCCCTGTATGGCAGTGGGATCGAGACTGGGCCATTATGATCAGCAGGAGGCCTTCAGACATATTGCTGCATTGATTCCTCCCCATATGGCAATGGGATCGAGGCTGGGCCATTATGATCAGCAGGAGGCCTTCAGACATATTGCTGCATTGACTCCTCCCCATATGGCAATGGGATCGAGGCTGGGCCATTATGATCAGCAGGAGGCCTTCAGACATATTGCTGCATTGACTCCTCCCCATATGGCAATGGGATCGAGGCTGGGCCATTATGATCAGCAGGAGGCCTTCAGACATATTGCTGCATTGACTCCTCCCTGTATGGCAGTAGGATCGAGGCTGGGTCATTATGATCAGCAGGAGGCCTTCAGACATATTGCTGCATTGACTCCTCCCTGTATGGCAGTAGGATCGATGCTGGGCCATTATGATCAGCAGGAGGCCTTCAGACATATTGCTGCATTGACTCCTCCCTGTATGGTAGTGGGATCGAGGCTGGGCCATTATGATCAGCAGGAGGCCTTCAGACATATTGCTGCATTGACTCCTCCCCATATGGCAATGGGATCGAGGCTGGGCCATTATGATCAGCAGGAGGCCTTCAGACACATTGCTGCATTGACTCCTCCCTGTATGGCAGTAGGATCAAGGCTGGGTCATTATGATCAGCAGGAGGCCTTCAGACATATTGCTGCATTGACTCCTCCCTGTATAGTAGTGGGATCGAGGCTGGGCCATTATGATCAGCAGGAGGCCTTCAGACATATTGCTGCATTGACTCCTCCCTGTATAGTAGTGGGATCGAGGCTGGGCCATTATGATCAGCAGGAGGCCTTCAGACATATTGCTGCATTGACTCCTCCCTGTATGGCAGTGGGATTGAGGCTGGGTCATTATGATCAGCAGGAGGCCTTCAGACATATTGCTGCATTGACTCCTCCCTGTATGGTAGTAGGATCGAGGCTGGGCCATTATAATCAGCAGAAGGCCTTCAGACATAGCTGCATTGACTCCTCCCTGTATAGTAGTGGGATTGAGGCTGGGTCATTATGATCAGCAGGAGGCCTTCAGACATATTGCTGCATTGACTCCTCCCTGTATGGTAGTGGGATCGAGGCTGGGCCATTACAATCAGCAGGAGGCCTTCAGACACATTGCTGCATTGACTCCTCCCTGTATGGCAGTAGGATCGAGACTGGGCCATTATGATCAGCAGGAGGCCTTCAGACATATTGCTGCATTGACTCCTCCCTGTATCGTAGTGGGATCGAGGCTGGGCCATTATGATCGGCAGGAGGCCTTCAGACATATTGCTGCATTGACTCCTCCCTGTATGGCAGTAGGATCGATGCTGGGCCATTATGATCAGCAGGAGGCCTTCAGACATATTGCTGCATTGACTCCTCCCTGTATGGTAGTGGGATCGAGGCTGGGCCATTATGATCAGCAGGAGGCCTTCAGACATATTGCTGCATTGACTCCTCCCCATATGGCAATGGGATCGAGGCTGGGCCATTATGATCAGCAGGAGGCCTTCAGACATATTGCTGCATTGACTCCTCCCTGTATGGCAGTGGGATCGAGACTGGGCCATTATGATCAGCAGGAGGCCTTCAGACATATTGCTGCATTGATTCCTCCCCATATGGCAATGGGATCGAGGCTGGGCCATTATGATCAGCAGGAGGCCTTCAGACATATTGCTGCATTGACTCCTCCCCATATGGCAATGGGATCGAGGCTGGGCCATTATGATCAGCAGGAGGCCTTCAGACATATTGCTGCATTGACTCCTCCCCATATGGCAATGGGATCGAGGCTGGGCCATTATGATCAGCAGGAGGCCTTCAGACATATTGCTGCATTGACTCCTCCCTGTATGGCAGTAGGATCGAGGCTGGGTCATTATGATCAGCAGGAGGCCTTCAGACATATTGCTGCATTGACTCCTCCCTGTATGGCAGTAGGATCGATGCTGGGCCATTATGATCAGCAGGAGGCCTTCAGACATATTGCTGCATTGACTCCTCCCTGTATGGTAGTGGGATCGAGGCTGGGCCATTATGATCAGCAGGAGGCCTTCAGACATATTGCTGCATTGACTCCTCCCCATATGGCAATGGGATCGAGGCTGGGCCATTATGTTCAGCAGGAGGCCTTCAGACATATTGCTGCATTGACTCCTCCCTGTATGGCAGTGGGATCGAGGCTGGGCCATTATGATCAGCAGGAGGCCTTCAGACATATTGCTGCATTGACTCCTCCCTGTATGGAAGTAGGATCTAGGCTGGGCCATTATGATCAGCAGGAGGCCTTCATACATATTGCTGCATTGACTCCTCCCCATATGGCAATGGAATCGAGGCTGGGCCATTATGATCAGCAGGAGGCCTTCAGACATATTGCTGCATTGACTCCTCCCTCTATGGAAGTAGGATCGAGGCTGGGTCATTATGATCAGCAGGAGGCCTTCAGACATATTGTTGCATTGACTCCTCCCTGTATGGCAGTAGGATTGAGGCTGGGCCATTATAATCAGCAGGAGGCCTTCAGACATATTGCTGCATTGACTCCTCCCTGTATGGTAGTGGGATCGAGGCTGGGCAATTATGATCAGCAGGAGGCCTTCAGACATATTGTTGCATTGACTCCTCCCTGTATGGCATTAGGGTCGAGGCTGGGCCATTATGATCAGCAGGAGGCCTTCAGACATATTGCTGCATTGACTCCTCCCTGTATGGCAGTGGGATTGAGGCTGGGTCATTATAATCAGCAGGAGGCCTTCAGACATATTGCTGCATTGACTCCTCCCTGTATGGCAGTAGGATCGAGGCTGGGCCATTATGATCAGCAGGAGGCCTTCAGACATATTGCTGCATTGACTCCTCCCTGTATAGTAGTGGGATCGAGGCTGGGCCATTATGATCAGCAGGAGGCCTTCAGACATATTGCTGCATTGACTCCTCCCTCTATGGTAGTGGGATCAAGGCTGGGTCATTATAATCAGCAGGAGGCATTCAGACATATTGCTGCATTGACTCCTCCCTGTATGGTACAAAGTATCTTTCACCCATGTTATTACAAAGTATCTTCAACCATGTTTTTACAAAATATCTTCAACCCATGTTATTACAAAGTATTGTCAACTCTATGTACTACAAAGTATATTTCACACATGTTACTACAAAGTATCTTCAACCTATGTTATTACAAAGTATCTTTCACCCATGTTATTACAAAGTATCTTCAACTCTTGGTACTACAAAGTATCTTCAATCCATGTTTTTACAAAGTATCTTCAACCCATGTTTTTACAAAGTATCTTTAACCCATGTTATTTTAATTTAAAATATATCCAACCCATATTATTACAAAGTATTGTCAACTCTTGGTACTACAAAGTATCTTTCACCCATGTTATTACAAAGTATCTTTCACCCATGTTATAACAAAGTATCTTCCACCCATGTTGATATCAAGTATCTTCAACCCATATTATTACAAAGTATCTTTCACCCATGCTATTACAATGTATCTTCAACTCGTGGTACTACAAAGTATCTTCAATCCATGTTATTACAAAGTATTTTCAACCCATATCATTACAAAATAACATTTTATCCATGTTATTACAAAACATCTCCAACCCATACTATTACAAAGTATAGTCAACTCTTGGTACTACAAAGTATCTTTCACTCATGTTATTACAAAGTATCTTTCACTCATGTTATTACAAAGTATCCTTAACCCATTTTATTACAAAGTATCTTCAACCCATGTTATTACAAAGTATCTTCAACCCATGTTATTACAAAGTATCTTCAACCCATGTTATTACAAAGTATCTTCAACCCATGTTATTACAAAACATCTCCAACCCATACTATTACAAAGTATAGTCAACTCTTGGTACTACAAAGTATCTTTCACTCATGTTATTACAAAGTATCTTTCACTCATGTTATTACAAAGTATCTTCAACCCATGTTATTACAAAACATCTCCAGCCCATACTATTACAAAGTATAGTCAACTCTTGGTACTACAAAGTATCTTTCACTCATGTTATTACAAAGTATCTTTCACTCATGTTATTACAAAGTATCCTTAACCCATTTTATTACAAAGTATCTTTAATCCATATCATTACAAAGTATCTTCATCCATGTTATTACAAAATATATCCAACCCATATTATTACAAAGTATCTTACTTAGCATTGCCTACACATTTCCAACCCCCTTGGTAAGATATTCATAACCTTTCAAAAAAATAAAGAATAAAGAATATTACACAGTTTTGTTTGTTATTTTGTAAAGGCTAAGTATTATCATTGCAGGTATAGAGAATTCAATTATACTATGTGAAGTTCTCTCCATTTATACTTTTAATGTGAGTTATCTTTTAAGTTATAGCAGCAGTTAAATTACTCTCCACATTCATCTAAAGGCTTGACCTCTGTGGTTGTTTAGATCTTAGATCTTGTTACAGGAAGGTTTATGATTAGCGTTAGTCTCTATTGGTCCTTTCTCATTGATTTTGAATAGAATCTGTTACATCGCATGTTAATTCGCTTAGGTTGATTTGTAAATAAATGTCCAATAACAGTGACAACTTTGAAAAAATGCTATAGTTGCTTAATTTACATAAAAAGCACATTTTTCCATGGAAAGGGGAAGTATAAAACCAAATATCCACAATGCCGTCATTAGGAAGAAGACCTCAGCTAGATAGTATGCGGCAAAGTGGTATGATTCTCTGTCCCAACTTCTCATTCTAAAAACCCAAAAAAAGAAAAGTAAAAATACAAAAAAAACTTTTGGAAACGAAGATGGTGCTATTGACGGGTGCAGATTGGTGCGTGGGTGACTGAGTGACCAGTAGCAGTGACAGGTGGGGAAACATGCAAATGGCAGATCTGGCCCCACACCCCCTATTATCGCTCACTGCAATTACCCCACTATTACCCGCCTGATCACACCATGCAGGTATGCCTTACCTCACCACAACAACTGTAATAATCAGTGCTTGTGATTAGCTCTCCCACACAATATGCCCAAACACCTAATTATCTTACACAAGCTTGTGAAATACGTATATTGACAACAGTTAATCGTTGAGGTAGATTCAAGATAATGTGTCCTTTGATCATTCATTATTTGGGCAAAGTTTTCATTTCTGATAAGGAAATCTACATTGTAAGGGATCAGACGGGGCCAACATTTATTGTGGATCGGTGGCATGCAGATACGGCACAGATATACACAGTGTTGTGTCTGCTGGCAAGGTTAGGCCCTGGAACTTCTAATTTAGATATTTCATTACCTTCACAAGAAATGGTAAAGTAAGCTGAACATTTCTGCTAAGTCCCCTCCAACTGTGGAAAGTGCAGAATGAGATCAAACAGGTGTTGTCCTTCAGTGCACGTGTCCTTACTCTGTTGATAACTAGGCGGCACGTCAAACTTTATTGGAATAAATCTCTAGAAAAGGATATATGGAATAATTTCTCGATATTCTCTTATTTTCCAAAATTGTGAACATACTAATGTAGGAATTTAGGTAAAAATATGTTTAAAATAAAATAAGTTTCTTTTGCCTCTTGTTTTTGGATTTAAAAAGGAGTAAATTAGAGGCAATTGGGAAGGAATGGTTCAAATTGGTTGGTAATGGGGGAGCCGGGGTTGGCAGCTGCACCCCAGCGCTGGGCTGGGTGGCCTGTCTAGCTCCGGAGTCTGCCCGACATGAGGTGACGGGCTTCCCACTTGCCCCTTGATTACTTTAAATACATGCCAACTTAACCCTGGTGAAAACATCACAAAACCAAACATATTTTTAAGATGTGATAGTTTAATCTGATTTATACATTGTTTATAACATTAATATTCAATAATACAAAAATATACTATTCTAATAAGTACATCAACTGCAGTCCTACAACCTTTTATTCTATTCTACATCTAGAAACAATAAATATAACATATTTTGGGACCTTAAAATACTATGTAAATTTTATAAATATATATAACTTTGATTTTTGCAATTTAACATTTACAAAAAAGCTTAAGGCACTTTTCGTTGCATGTATAATAGCATACAAAACTCTGCAATATCAGTGATATCGAATGATAGCAATATGCCAGATATGTATTAGTTGTACTCTCATTGGTGACCCATGAACAATATCAGCAGCATTAGTCAGCAGTTTATTCTGGAATAGAAATAGCACCACTTTCATATGTACATTTGGAAGCTAGTGTGCTCATTGTGAAACACGATCATTGACATTGATTCCAACCTTTTGATAGGCTGATTGTTCCCCCTATTGGAAAAGTACAAACCGGAACTCTACAACGTTACCGGAACCGGAACTGTACAACTCCTCTAATTGTAATTATTGAGAACAGAGATTGGTTGGGGTCTATGGATGCTACAGGAACTGTGGTGCATCTCTCTTGGTTGTTATGAATTAGTAGTTGAGCTAATATTACAGATTGATTTCGTGGTGTCCTCGGGATTACTTGACCATTTATATCCTTAATCGGTTTTGAATCTTGGAAACAATAGAATTCTGCATATTTACCAATGTATTTCAGTGTTTGTGAAGGGTGCTTAATATGAGAAGGCGGCCACGAGACAGGTAGTCCTGGTTGGAGGGACTTTGTAATGGGACTAGGTTTGCATCCTCCACCTATATGTACATCCCTGCGTGGGTGTGGTATGGGTGTGGTATGGGTGTGATATGGGTGTGATATGGATGTGGTATGGGTGTGGTATGGATGTGATATGGATGTGATATCATGTGTTAGCTGTGCTCTTCGTGGAACTTGCAGCAGTAAGTAGATGTAAGTATGAAGACCCTGTTGATTTCTATCTTTAACAATGTTACATATTTATTCATTTGTTCAGTTGCTCTCTGAGACAGTTTTGTTAGGGACAATATCAACATTTTTAACAGGACAACTATGTGACAATAATAACGACAATATATACATTTGCTTGAGATCCAGGCTCAATGCCACGATATTATATGGAAGACATTTCTAACTTCAAGTCAAGTTTCCATATATGCAGTCAACAATTAAAGGTAAGCACATATAATATTGTCTGTAATATTCTAGATGTTTTGTTGGCATCATGGTCTACCATACCGGTCCCATTGTCCATTAGCATTGATAGGGGGTACAGGTAAGGTTGGGGATCCGGCCCCCTGGTAGAGAGTCCTGAGCCCTGGGGCCATGCATTGGTAGGGAGGGGGCGCTGCGCTATACATGGTGCTACTCTGCGCATAATACTGCGCAGCGTTCTCGGGAGTAGAATAGTCTGTGACGTCATGGTTATCAGCCAGAGGGGGGAAGGCAAATCTGGCCTGGGAGAGTTCATAAGGGTACTTAGGGTCCCTCTGGTACTGTGACAGAGACGATTCCTCCATTTTCACGTTATGTTGTGACCCGCTGTGGGGTGGGGAATCGGCGTAGCGGTCTGTGTTGTTGTTCTGATAATCGTCGCTATGGTGACCGTTGGGAATGTTGTTGTTATGGATACCACTGTTTGCGTGGAGATCGGAGTTGGGCGACATCTGTGGGCTGCCGCTGCTGTGACTTCCGGCGCTGGCCATTCTCTGCAACTGACCACTGGCCGACGCTAGACGGTAGGCGTTAGCCCACGTGGAGGAGGTTGAGGCGACGGTGACGGGGGCGTTCTGGGCCACGTAGGGCGGAGGAGGGGGCACCCCGGTCCGGGTAGAGGACGGGGTATGGTGGCCATGTGGGGGCAGGTACTGGTCAAGCTCTCCTTCATCGAAGCCCTCCATGCCCACCACCTCGGGGCTGATATCTCCGATATCCACACGGGAGAAGTCTATGGGCTGACTCTGCCCGGACTGCCCTGCAACACACAAACAACCACACTGTTAAACTTTGAAATATAGTAGTCATTTAATATATAAGGAATTTAAGTGGTATATTAACATATCAAATTATATTCTTGACTAAGCTTCTTTTCCTCACATAGACCCCAAGTGAAAAAGTTAAGATTTGAGCGTCTTTTCCCCTATTTTCCTTGAAATCGTGTTAGAGGTTGAATCCAGCCCCCAATCCTAGCCCTGGCAAGCAGCAGCTGTGGGCATGGGGTGCTAGATTTTGATATCAGGTTCATATTCTGTAATTTCTGATGAATTTGAAACATTAGCCACCACAGCAAGATACTGGTACGTGAGTCACGCCACGCAAAGTGTGTCGGAAAAGTGGAAATATTTTAAGTTCCATGTAAATTTATAACCACTAATATATTTATTTAAGTTTAAAAAATGTTTAGTTCCTGTTTGTCCCAAAGCATATCTTAAGAAGGCAATCATAGCCTTATAGTTTATTATGGCATGAGTCACACTTTACTTGCACGGCTGGCTCTCACCCTCTCAGGGGCAATAATGACCAGATACCAAGCTGATATGAATACTATTATGAGGTATGGTATAAATGGCGGAATGCATTATATAACATTCAAATATAACCATTATTATTATTATAATTTCCGCTTCCTTTATATTTATGTGTTTATGTCTATCTCAGTGTGAGTGCCAGGGGGGACACTGTCATTATATAGTGTATGGAGCGGAGTGAAGTGTGGGGGACCTTGTGTGTTCGTGACATCTTCAGACCTATTCTACTCATTGTTTGATGATCTTGTCTGGGTTATATAGAAGGATTTCAAAGGAAGTTCAGAAAACTGATAAGAAAATTGACAAAGAAAAAAATAGACAAACTGTCACCAGGGGAAAAGGGCAGACGTCATGTTCTCGTAAAGTTTAGTTGTCCTGGACTGACTTTCTCATAAATTTATGGGCCGCTTTTTAATATCAATCTATATCAAATGAATCTATATCAAATACTATGAAGGGGGTTTGGGATGTAGAACTTACTGAGGATTTGCGTGGTTGCTGCTGTATGAGCCCTGATGTGTCTGTCCCGGAAGGAGGTGAGGCTGTGGGTGTCTGAGTGTTGGTTGGGCGTGGTGGGCGGGGTAGGAGGGCCCTGGGAGCCCGTGCCCACGCGGGCAGCACAGTCCCCGGACTCTCCCATGGTAGACGAGGGCGAGTTGTCCTGCAGGGCCCTGAAGATGACCGACTGAGGCACGTTCTGTCCCGAGTGACTGCGGGGGACCTCGCCACTGAAGCTCTGCCCCGCCCCCTTCAAGGGCTTCCTCCGCCGGGGCTGGTACTTGTAATCGGGGTAGTCCTTCTTGTGTTGTACCCTCAGTCTCTCTGCTTCCTCGATAAATGGCTTCTTTTCATCCTCATTAAGTAATCTAAAACAGTTAAATATCAGTGTTTAGTAGTAATATATCACGAATGTGACATAACCTGTGACATAAATCTTTAGAATATTAAGTACAGTCTACAGCAAATGAGATGCGCTAGCTCATTTATTTTACACCGATTTATTCTGAGGTCGGTCCGGGCTTTGATCCATAGAGTGCCTTTCTTAAGGCATATAACGATCGTGGCAGTAGTATATATACGTCTGCGGGGCTTACAAAGCCCCAGACAATTTCAACAGCGGTGAACCTGAGAAGGGCCTGGCATTTTACAGCCATGTCCTGTGCTTACCTCCCCGTGAGACATCAGCCATGCTCAGTGTAGCTCATCCAATTACTGCAGCCTGACTCTATAGTGGACATACTGCCGCCACTTTGTTGCCTCTTAAGGCTACATGTACCTGCCATCTGTAGACATGCCCCTCCCTCATCATCGAGCCCCGCCTGCACCACCTGTACCACCAACGAGACGAGAAGAGACTCGTTGCTACCACCGAGCCCTGCCTGCACCAAACCATCTCCCTACTTTTAACGCTCCAAAACGACTACCAAGATGACCCCTGTGTCTGTTTTTCTCTCAGTTGATGGTTCCCATCCTAGAAATGATGATAAATGGCCTGTCTGGTGGGCTATGTATGTGCTTGTAGCTTAATATTTGCTTGCGTTGTGTAAGCTTAAAAGGACCTGATAGTTGTCACAGTGAGGACACAGTCTCAGTTAACACCTGTGTAAAGCACCCAGAAAACTTTCTTGTGACTTTATTTTAGAGGTTTGAGAAAGTGACTAGATAATGGCGTGTTATGTATGTAGTTTAAAGCCCTTGCACCCCGATAGTAAGTTCATATTTATATCATAAAAGCCAGGAGGCTATTTAAAGTGTGTCATTTTGTTGGTGGGGTGATGCATGGTGAAAGGTGGATTGTGAGTGCGGGGCTAAGGGGCCTGTCATCTTCACAATGCAGTTTGACTGCAGGAAGCTCCAGCCTACTACACAGCATAACATATAATTTACACTCACTTACAAACACTTTCCTTTCAGACCTACATGGCTCTGTCCCGCCACTCGTGTAGCGAGGAACGCCTGTATATTACAAATGGCCATGCTGAATTGAATTGAAGTTTTTACCAAAGAGAAATGCACACAAAGTAGGAAGATCATAAATCATAAGTTAGGGGCCCAGCTTCTTGTTAGACAAGGTAAAATGATATCGAATGGGGGACATAATTGCACACCAAATTATGACAGCAGCGTACAGACTGAAAAGTGTTTATGAACCATGTTAATATAAATAGTGCTGCTTCAAAATTCTCTGCTGAAATGTTTCCCCTCTCTATTCATTCATAAATTGTAAGCAAATATTTCTGATTTGGGAGGGGGTCATTATTTATCTGTTGTGTAAAGGAAGCTCTACAGGGGATAATGTATGTGGTAGTGATTTGTCAGTGGCTGATTGCAGCCAGAAAGTCTAGCAGAACATGCTGGTAGGGCAGAGTTGATGATCAACCTCAGGACAAGCTCAACTCACTACCTGAACTAACAACACCCACTATGGGCCATATTTCACCAAATTAAGGGGTCCAAACAGCATCTTTGGGCGATGAAAAGAGGGTAATTTCAAATTTCGGAGCGCTTGTTATGTCGTCCTGTTCAGAGCTGTGTGACAAAGCTCAGAATGGAAGTGGCAAAGTGCACATGTTTTAATGACGTCAGACCCCAGCTTCCTCAAGCACTTGTCAAATAGGCAATCAGAGTCTTGGAAGGAAGTCTATCTAAATTGTCATCTACATCTCCTTGCTGTGTCTTATTGTAGGGTATGGACAGAGGGCGCCTCTGAGGGCAGGCCATAACGCTAAAAGCCTATTTACTGATTTGACATATATCTGCGAGAGCCCCGGCAGTTGGAGGTTTCATGATATGGACAGCACAGCAATCATGTTTTTTCCCCTTTGATGTCAAATTAGTAGTGTCTATATATGCGGCTGGGTGTTCATTTATTGGGCATTGTTGGTGTGATGGGAAGGGGGACAAAGCATAGAGCATCAAGTATCATTTCACTCTGACACTCTCCATTCAGTGATCAACCCCAAATGCCCCGTGCCTCCAAAAAACAGCATCCTCTTGCGCTCTAATCTTTTGAAACACGTTAAAATCGTCATGAAATACCCTTTCTATTGGTGCAGAAACTTTTTTCTTTTGGTAAATATGATGCAACAGTTACATTATGAATTCTATGGCGTAAATGATAGGGTTGCAACCAGTTCTATTTGACACAGGATGTGTGCGGCGGGGACAGTCTGCAATGGGAATATCTCACACTAATGTAAACTCTCTGGTGCAAAGATTAGAAATATGAATCGCATATATTGGCTTAGTGCAATAAATCCTTCATATGATGTGGTTTTCAGAAGCGCTGCAGTGGACGGCGGGTTGCAACCTGGCCGGGGTGCTAATGGCACAACAAATTGTCAGGCGGCCAGTGGATGCTTCTGGGAGGGTTGGGTTTCATAGACCACCTGGGGTGATACTTGTTGCATTTTCACACATGAAACACAAGTAAATGAGTGGATAATTGGCCGTGGGAGATAACATGGGGGCATCTTGAGTAGCCCCTGAGCAGGGTTCACCGCCGGCCACTCTAGAGTCACAAGAACATCTTGCGTGCTATGCCAGCACAGATTGCAAGGCATTAGAGGTAATTGTTTACATAAGATTTGCCTTAATTCTGACCGCCGCGCTGTGGTTGGACATTTCCCCTTTATGATGTCGTGAAATCAACATGTGCATGTTCACCTGCGATGGTCACACATCAAAGGAACCGACCATGAGCGCAGTAATCACGCCTCATCAATGTCATGATTTGTCTTGGAAAATTAAAAGCTTTTATGCCATGGCTTGGGGATGTGTGTTTGCGTAGACATACTAGTTTATTTATATAGGCTTGGGGTTTTCATGAAATTATATCAAAAGATGAAGAATATACACTGATATTCATCTTACATCTCTCTCTTCCCTTTGAAGGTATCATTAATGGCCGCGTGCATTTCCATTGTTACATCACTCTCTAATGGAGAAATACATATCAAAGATTAAAAGGCAATTGATGTACATGATACAGGCGCTATATTAATGAGGAAGGCTTGTGATCGGGGTGTCTTTGATGAGGTGATGTTGATGTAACATGTCGGCCTCATCTGACCACAGGTAGCCCAGCCTTAATGTCCGACTCATCTGACCACAGGTAGCAGGCCTTAATGTCATCCTATCCATCTTGGCATTTCACAGCACAGCAAGCATCCACCTATCATATATGTATGACATCAGATGTGAGAAGTCTATATCTTTTATCTCACCCTCTTTTGTGGTCACATGGTGTCTAGACACTGTAAACTCACTGAGCTTCAAAGGAAGCATCAACAGGTGGAACAACTTTAAGAACATTCATACTTCTACCATCAATAAAAGATATTAAAATGATTTACAAACTCCATGTCAATTTCCTGGTATCCATATGAAATAAGTTGGAATTAAACAGGTCATATAAAATACTATTTCCTTGAAATATCCTAAGCATTTCTCACTTAAATATTAGTGGCTAAGATATCTTTGAAATCTAATATTTTATAGCAGACAAGATCAATACCAAGTCCCTCATTTTTGTGCCCATTTGTCAGAGTCAAGAGCAAATCTAGCAGATAATATTTCTCTATTGATTCTGAGTATATTTGTTTGTGGACACAGTGAGGCCTTAACAAACCCGACCTGGCTGTGGGGCCATGCCTATCAGACTTTATCAGGATTTAATGATTCTTCAATCTCTACAGGTGTGACACTTATGGCCGAATATAATTAGGACAGAATCTCAATAGTTCAACACTCATGAATGAAATGGACGTGAACATTAAACTTCTCCTGAATCCATGTACACATCAGTCTAGCAGCTGTCTCCTTCAGCGAGTTCTGTGTGTTTCCAATCTCTTCTTCTTTTTCCTTATTTTTGTTATTCTAAACTGCGCATACATTCTCGGTATTGATTCTCATGATACAGTTGTCTTTCTGATAACTATTGAACTCGCTTCTTCAGATACTTGGGACACTTTTGGTATTTTAACATCATGATTTTGATCCACTTTCGGAGGCCTCTATTAAATTGCAAAATACAAAAAAAACACATCCCCTATGACCACAGACATTTATTTAGATTGGGTTAGTGATACCACCAGTTTATGACCAGATCTGCTTTTGCTAAGTACTCAAACTGCTGCCATGATCGTGGGTTTTTTCAACCACAGTATGTTTGAAACAGAAGCGCAATCTCAGCTCCATTTGTCAGTTGTTTGTGTGACTGGCGATGTTATGATGACTGCACGTGTAGTGCTAACCGCACTGATGTAGAAAATACATGAAATCACAGCAGATGCTTTACATACTGGCACTACTTAGACCTGAACATGATTCATCATTTTTACACAATTCTCATAGCTCTCATAATCAAAGGAAATGTCAATGTATCCTAGCTAAAAATATGCTTTAAAATGTTTGCCTGCTTCAAACAATATCTTAGTAAATCTTGAATATTTTACAGCCCAGGCAATTTTAACTCATAAAATATTCTTGCAGGAAAAGATATTTATGTTTAGCAATTGGATGCTGGCGTGAAGTCACGCGAGAGTGCTGTTCATTTTGGTGGCATCCATGCATTGAACAGACCATGGCCTTTTTCCCTTTGGTTTTTGACTAATAAGACACGATTTACGCGCGAGATTCGAGAAATGGTGAGCACGTGACGCGAGAAGAGGTGGTGCATGTGGTCACGCGAGGTGCGCTCCCGTCGGTACCTCTCGAGCCGCAACTCCGGCACAAAGGTCAGAAAGGTCAGGGCACGTGAGAATGACATGCTAGCATGACATAAGCTAGGTGCCGCAGCCACGTAATTTGAGCTTATCATATTATATTATGTATGGAATAACATGATATTAACTCATCCCTGAGGGTCTGACTTTGATGTCTTGACAAATAAAATGAAGAGGGCCGACAGCGATTTGTGCCGACCTGTGAAGATTAGGTAACTTTATTACAGGGCATATGTTTGTTTTATGAATGTTCAATTTCGCGCTCATACAAGAAACTTCTTTGCTTTTAATCATTTGACGCTAACCATCAAACAGAAAGAATTCTTGAATGTTGGACGTTTATTATAATACTTTATATTAAACTTTAAACGTGTGATAACGATATTCAATAACCTCTATCTTATTATGTTGTTTTCCAGACTTGAATTGACGAATTTGGAGCATTTTTTCAAGGAGATAATATTTCCATATGATGATGTATGTAGGGCCGTGACCGATCATCACATCAGCGTTGTGTCTGGAGGGCCTGCCGGGAGCAAGGACCTTATCTGGTTGCTGCTGTGAATGCTTGAATGGGCGAGGTCATCACAGAGAGTATGAGGTCCTGGAGGTCCTGGCGAGGGTCTGCCCATCATCCTCGCATGGCTACCCACCACCACCCTCTCTATCTCTCTCCCCTCTCTCCCCACCCCAGCCTGCCTGCCTACCTGCCAGCTATCTCCCGTCAAACAGACCCCGTCCTAGCTGCCCACTTACATGGCTAAATTACCTGCATGGTCAAATATGTGCTTGATGAAGGGGTAAACATGAGGGGTGATGGGGTAATGGACAACTAGTAGTACATATCATACCAGCGTGTACTTCTAAGATAAGGTCTCCTAACATTTCATATGAAATTAGGGTTATTATTTGATGGGATTTTTCTTTTATAAACTTCCTACAAGTGCGGTGAGGTTATGCTGATGGGTGCTGGGCTGGTCTGGTATGAATGCATGCGATATGCAGAGAGGGTTGCTTCTGGGAAGGAGTGAGATGAGAGGGTGCCACCTGCCGGCAGATCTTACCTGCCATTACCCTCTCCCGGGCACAAATCCCCTTATTCCCCTGTCATTTCCAGCCCAGCCTGTCGGAGTTCCTGACACGACAATGAAACATGCTGAAATTTGGAGCAATTTTATGCCATATTACCAAATCAGGGCGCATTTTGTGTAACACCTGTGGTCCGGGCAGACACGGTCTCGCGATCAAGGCATTGTTGCGGCGACAAGCCAGATTCTGCCAACATGAAAGTCATATCTACCTCCAGCACAAACTGTCATGTCAATGAAAAGTGAAATCTACTCAAAATAACTCATCTGTTTTTTTATAAATTTACTTTTAAATAACAAATTGGTTGGGTTGCTCCGCCCGGAAGAATCTTTCATTTTTTTCACCAAGATCTGACTTGATAAATAATGGGAAGTACTTCTTCATATATGTGGTGAGATGAAGTGTATGCAATGGTGGAGCATTCTGATCCATGGCAGTCTCACCATATATTAGGCTTTCTTTTTTAATCTTAAACTGACTTAGATCGTGAGTGTGCATCAACTATCTCTCATTTCACCTCATAAATTTGGATGTCATCTCCAAGGAAATATATTCCATATTCGGTTTCCTCCCCTGCACCACAAGATATATAATGTCCGCATTACACAATTTATATTGGATGGAGAATTCTGGGATATTTAACAACAAAAATGTGTGGTTGCCACCTTTAGAATACACTCTGGTGTTTAACACGTGAGCACTTGGTTTCATATGTGGCAATTTGTATCGCTAATAAATTGTAACTTGTTACTCATTGTTGCTTGAATTTATGGCGTGCCCTCCCCTGGATTCTTTTTCATCATCACCCCCCTATCCCCCCCTCCTCCCTTCCCTGATAAATCAGTTCACACCCCTATGTGCACCTGACTTTCCAACAGAATACAGTATAACATACATTTTAAAAGTATCTACACATTTTCTTTCGTGAGTTTTATTGAGATTAAAAAAGCATAGATTGAGAGTTAAAAACAATATTATTCCATGGTATTCATTCTGGAAGATAAACTTTTTTAGGGTTGTTAGAAGGGGGGCTGTGGGAAGTTATCGGTAGAGGAGAAGTTGAAGCTGGCAGGGTGAGTCAGCTTGGCGGTGGTTTGTGGTCTCAGTCAGGCAGTGATATAGGACTGTTGTAGAATCAGGTGTCCTTGCGGTCGGGGGACTTCTCCCCTGCCCTAGCCCCCCTCCCCCTACTGTCACCCATATATACAGCAAGCCCTCCAGCCAGCCAGCCGGGATCAGACCAGTCACCAGCCACTCGCTCCGGGTGCTTGCATTATTATATTATATGAATCTTATAAAAACAAGAAAGTTTGAATATATGAAAGATAAGGAAATAAATTTTGCAATGTAGCTAGACCGTGCTTCGGGTCATAAATATATGGCTCTGTTTTGTCTGTCTTGATGCTGAGAGAAGTGACTTTGGCACCGTCGTGGAGGCAGGATGATTAATGCTGCCACAGACGGCATCTGATGCCGCATCATTCCGCGACACGTGGCCAGAACTTTTTTGGAAGGTTTTTACATTGAGAAATCGCACGTAATTTGGCTGACTGAGAGATTTGTGGCATGCATTAGCCCTCTCTTATAGCGCATGCTAGCTAGATACATTCCCTCAGTACCTGACCTCAGAACAGATCGGTGGATGGCATTGACATTTATATAAAGGTCCTTACCTCCAGAGCTTGCCGAGTGTCTTGCTGAGTTCGGCGTTGTGGAGGTGCGGGTACTGGTCTGCCAGCTTCCTCCTCGCCGCCTGCGCCCATACCATGAAGGCGTTCATAGGTCTCTTGATGTGGGGTTTACGCTTCTCGTTGCCGCTGGGCCGGGTAGGCATAGGGATCAAGGACCAGTCATAGCCCTTGAGCAGGTGAGACACGGCATCTTGTATCTGGCGCGGGAACTTTGGGTCCTCGGGCTCCGGGGACAGACTTGGTTTAAGCCCGGCCAGGGCCTTACTGACCGCTATGGTGTTGTCCTTTACTTCACGGTCGCTGTCCTCGCCGTGCCGACTGCCGTCCTCAGAGTCCCCGGGTGAGGGTACGGGAACCGGGCTAAGCCCCCTACTGTCCGTCATTCTCACGGGAAGAAATGCTCCTAAGATTAGGATAATTCCAGTAGACGTCCACTCTCTTTATCCCCTTCTCTGAGAAAAAAAATTACCTGTCCTCAACAAAATACCTGTTCATAGAATTTCAAATGTTGATTCATTCAAATGTCCAGATCGTGTTGAGTGCCAGCATCAAGTATGCAAGTTTCGATACTAGTATAATGTAAAGGTAAAGTTGTTATCCTGGCGCTGTCACTAAGACGTGTGATGTCAAAGTGGCTTCTTGGCGCTACTTTATCACGGCGAGAGTGCCGCCTCACGCAGCAGTGATGGGCATCCCGAGGCCCCGCCCCCCCTCGGATCCTGCCTGCCCCCCTCTCACCCATCCACGGAGAGCTCCCCCAGACACTCACATCATGGACGCACTGTACATGCATTAAAGGGGCTGTTATACATGGCACGTGACCTTATCCCGTCTAGTAAATAATATATAACAAATATTGCCTTTCGCCATTTCATTTATTTAATTGATACATATGTGTATATCGATCTGTACTGATTGAGTAGATGGCGAATAAAATTTAAAACACTGGATTTTTTGGGGGCTTGCTGGAAAAGAATTAATTTTTGTAAAACTTAAATTTCCTTTCCTTGCACCGAGTTGAACCTGCAGTCTTGGGCAAAATTTTAGAGGAATGTTTGTATTTTAGTGGGCTTACCGGGAACATAGTGGGAAATGTGTGTATCTGGAGGGGCTTTCTTGGTTGCTTAAAATAAAAATTCTTTGGTCATATTCAAAAAGAACTTTCTATATGGTGATATTCAAAAAGAACTTTCAGAACATAGTTTAATATGAAATCCCTGCAGCTTTGGGAACCCCTTGTCAGCATTCTGGCTACGCCCCTGCGTGATCCGTGGAAGGGTATTTTACCTAACCATCATTTAATATACTCCCAGAATGGGAATATGTAAATATATCGCCTGCATATAACTTGCCTCCTGAGCAGGTTTGAAACCCTCATCCTACCTGAAGCCCCTCTCTCTCCTCAACCCTCGCCCTCTCTCCAGCCCCCACCCTCTCTCCAGGCCTCACCCTCTCTCCAGCCCCCACCCTCTCTCCAGCCTCCACCCTCTCTCCAGCCCCCACCCTCTCTCCAGCCTCCACCCTCTCTCCAGCCCCCACCCTCTCTCCAACCCCCACCCTCTCTCCAACCCCCACCCTCTCTCCAGCCCTCACCCTCCCTGTATGCAGCCCCTCACCCTCCCTGCAGTCACCCTCACCCTCACCCTCACCCTTACCCTCACCCTCACACCTGTGAGTGACACCTGACTGTGTCATCTGCACCTGATACACGTCACAAAGATATAAACCAAATTATATCTTTTTCTGTCATTCGCATAACTCTTCCACTATTCTGTTGGTTTTCCAGGAAGTTTCCATCGAATAAAAATTCGTTTGATTGGACTTTGAAATTGTCCAAAATTGAAATTTGAAGCATTTATCATTAATTTGTGGTGGGGATTTTACAAACACGTTGCTCTGCACCCCCAGGAGACTTCTTCAAGAAAGAAAAAAATGTAATTGTGCATAATTTCAAATTTGTGTGATGCCTGTCACTTACAATACATATCTGAAGGAATGTCCCAGATTTGTAAAGTCCTTAGAAAATGACAGTGCCCCCTACCAGGCAATTTCTCTGTCACCCAGACATCTGCAGTAGTGTGACAAGTTCCATATTCCAGCTCCCCGGGATGCCATGCTGATCTGGTGGGGGACTTAAGTCCTCTACTATTAGTGTATAGATACAAGAAGCTGAGAGCCTACCATAGATACAAGAAGCTGAGAGCCTACCATAGATACAAGAAACTGAGAGCCTACCACAGATACAAGAAGCTGTGAGCCTACCATAGATACAAGAAACTGAGAGCCTACCATAGATACAAGAAGCTGAGAGCCTACCACAGATACAAGAAGCTGAGAGCCTACCATAGATACAAGAAGCTGAGAGCCTACCATAGATACAAGAAGCTGAGAGCCTACCATATATACAAGAAGCTGAGAGCCTACCATAGATACAAGAAACTGAGAGCCTACCATAGATACAAGTATCTGAAAGCCTGCCATAGATACAAGAAGCTGAGAGCCTACCATATATACAAGAAGCTGAGAGCCTACCATAGATACAAGAAGCTGAGAGCCTACCACAGATACAAGAAGCTGAGTGCCTACCACAGATACAAGTATCTGAAAGCCTACCATAGATACCAGAAGCTGAGAGCCTACCATAGATACAAGAAGCTGAGTGCCTACAATAGATACAAGAAGCTGAGAGCCTACCATAGATACAAGAAGCTGAGAGCCTACCACAGATACAAGAAGTTGAGAGCCTACCATAGATACAAGAAGCTGAGAGCCTACCATAGATACAAGAAGCTGAGAGCCTACCATAGATACAAGAAGCTGAGAGCCTACAATAGATACAAGAAGCTGAGAGCCTACCATAGATACAAGAAGCTGAGAGCCTACCATAGATACAAGAAGCTGAGAGCCTACCACAGATACAAGAAGTTGAGAGCCTACCATAGATACAAGAAGCTGAGAGCCTACCACAGATACAAGAAGCTGGGTGTCTACCATAGATACAAGTATCTGAGAGCCTACCACAGATACAAGAAGCTGAGAGCCTACCATAGATACAAGTATCTGAGAGCCTACCACAGATACAAGAAGCTGGGTGTCTACCACAACACTGAGCTAGAGCCACGTTTGTGCTCTCTTTAATGTCAATACAACAGCCAATTGAGCTGATATCTACATTGACAACTAAACTTCATCATGACAAGTAATTCTCAGATCCTGGTATCTAACTTCCACTTACTCGTTGATATCCCACACTATAATATAACATATATATATATATATATATATATATATATATATATATATATATATATATATATATATATATATATATATATATATATATATATATATATATATATATATATATATATATATATATATATATATATATATATATATATATATATATATATATATATATATATATATATGGATATATGGAGCTTCAGTCAGCTTGACATATATATCTGACATAAATCAAAACGTATGTTTTATTACCCCCAACAACTTGCCATTAACATTGACAAAACGTGATTAAAGATTATTTTTACAATGAAGCCCATAAAATCTTAGTAGTGATACTTGTTGGTTTCTGGTGGTGATTGTCTGGTGATTATAGCTACATTGGGGAGGCGTTTGGTGCCAGTAGGTCCTGGGGGCCCATGTTTCTGACCACCTCACAGGAAGCGGGGTTGCCGCATCAGACACCTTTCCTGCCCAAACCAAGCATATTTTCCATTCTACTGATTCTATTCTGTTCTCCATGCATGGTTTACTGACTTAGAAAAAAACCTGACCCTTCCACTTGGCTTATTTCTTTGCTTTCTTTACATTTTCTGGTTCTGTTTTTGCCTTGAGCCTACGTGACATGACTAGATAATGCCTTCATCATTATATAATTGGAGGATGCCACACAGAGGAATATGACCGCGCCGGTGTTTGTAGGGTAAATATAGGATTTACTTTAGAATTGGTCTTACATGTTCTTATAGGCCAGGCAGAGCATTTGGGTAGACTTTTGTGGACTTAGATGGCCCATTTGTACACCCTCTTCATGAAATATGAGAAGATCTCCATCGCCTGGGGAAATCCAAACACACCAAAAACACAATATAAAAGACAATATGAAATAGCTCCGTGATAACCTAGCGCCTCTATAAGATTGTTTTGATCTTTTTATCAAATATATGATTTATGGAACGTATCATCCCTTTGAACAATTTAAACAAACTGACATTTTCTTTCAGGTCTTATTAATATATAAAAAAGAAATGGATTGTTGAAAAGAAACATGAAAATAAATATTTACACAATGAAACTGATTTTTTTATTAAGTTTACTCACTTCTCCCACAAGATATTGTCATCACCCAACAACTTCACACTAAGAGTAAGGTAAGAATGAGACCGTGCATTAATTTCTATGAAGATGCTGATTGAATTTGAGGGATGCGCTATTGGTGATGACAGGTCCCAAGTGGAGCAGTAGAGCGACCCTACGGAAGGCCCCGCCCATATCCCCACCCCGGGGACACCCTCTACCCCTGCTCCCGCTACTATCACCCTCCACCATCGAATTATAACGTATTCTCACCCTGATAACGGCAACAAAACATACACCCTCCCAGCATTGTTATCATTTCAAAGTGAATGCCTGGCAATGGAGACCGTTCTCTGAGGGCCTGAGTTGCTGGCGGGACCTAGGCCTTATCTACCGCCGCATTATAGCGCACCTCTGTGATCATGCCCTGCCGTACCCCCGGGCCTCGCCGCGCATGCCCCCTGGTGGCCGATACACCAACCAATCCCCATCAACTTCTATCTCCATGTGTCCAATTTTCTCCTGATGACCTGCGTAACGATATTGCACTGAGATGATTTGATAATTTATGAGATTTTTTTAATGAAAAAACCATGTAGTGGTAAAAACCTGTTGTGTACAAAAACAATTAGTGGGATTGTTAGAATGTGGAGTCACCAAGACATTGGTTGTAGTAAATATGGCTATGTTTTACCGTTACCAAACTGTATAACCATAATGTTAGTAGGCCGAATGACATACTCATATATTGGAGAGATCATATATCAGACTCAATGATCAGAGTATATGCCACCAAGGGAAGAGAAACTGGTGTATTAATACAATCTGACAGGGCACTTTGAAGTCAATGTTTGGGCTCATTTTGTACTTTCAATCAAAGCTCAAGTCTGAAATGTTTGTGTTTATGAACACTTTCACATTGAGATGAGACATGGGGGGTATTTGTTGGTACGAGGGGAACCCTACACCTAGCAGTGTGGAACCGAACATGACCACTACAATATCCATAGACCAGTGTAGTGCCAACAGGAAGAAATACTTATTGAAAATTTAACTTCTCTATTATATGTGGAAGGCCCACGTGTTTTGTTTGTAGTACAGTGTTTATGATAAGGAAATTTGACACCCGAGACATGACTATTTGACAGGTAAATTCATGTATTTTTGAAAAGAGTAATTTTTATAATATATTCATAAACATTGAGGGATTGTCAACATTGGTTGTAGGTGTTTTACCCATTTTCTCTGTATTCTGTCACATAGTGTGTGTGTATTTTTAGAAGGTGTACTACATGACTCCGGTGATGGCTCACCATCCCATCCTCTCTCGGCGCAAAGTCCCTCACAAATCACACCAACTCTATCACTGTCACTATCACAAGTACCCTGGTGATTAGATCCATATCAAAAAGAAAAAAAGATATAGGAGTTCAAGTCTTATGAAATAATTATGGTTAAAGTTATTATAGAAAGATACTTTCCTTCATATATGTTTACACTAAATATTATACTACATTAATGTTTTCTGACATAGAGTCAAAGAAAATATACATTGCTGAGATTTACCCCAGTGTCCCCCAATCATTTCTGAGATTTACCCCAATGTCCCACAATCATTGCTGAGATAGATTCACCCCAATGTCTCCCAATCATTGCTGAGATTTACACAATGTCTCTCAATCATTGCTGAGATTTACACAATGTCTCCCAATCATTGCTGAGATTTTACCCCAATGTCTCCCAATCATTGCTGAGATTTTACCCCAATGTCTCCCAATCATTGCTGAGATTTACACAATGTCTCTCAATCATTGCTGAGATTTACACAATGTCTCTCAATCATTGCTGAGATTTACACAATGTCTCTCAATCATTGCTGAGATTTACACAATGTCTCCCAATCATTGCTGAGATTTACACAATGTCTCCCAATCATTGCTGAGATTTACACAATGTCTCTCAATCATTGCTGAGATTTACACAATGTTTCCCAATCATTGCTGAGATTTACACAATGTCTCCCAATCATTGCTGAGATTTACACAATGTCTCTCAATCATTGCTGATATTTACACAATGTCTCCCAATCATTGCTGAGATTTACACAATGTTTCCTAATCACTGGAATGATTCTTAATGTGTTCCCAAGAACTCAAAAAAGGCACATTTTGACACTTACTGGTGCCTTAAGCTGTGCTCCTGGCACGCAGGCCACTGAGGCACGCAGGTCATGGGACCGTGGACCTGATAGCGCTCATGTTGTCTGATCCACACCCCAATATAGGTCGGCAAAGTGTAACACCCCAATATAGGTCGGCAAAGTGTAACACCCCAATATAGGTCGGCAAATGTAATTCCTTGTTTCGTCAGTAATGTCAAACCGAGCAAGACAAACACAAGTCAAAATCCTGGATCCTGCCCTTCGATTCATAGAAATAGATATAAAAGATATATTCTCATATATAAGAAAAATACAGAGAAAACAATGTACAAGGTGTCCTCATAATTGTTTGATTGTTACTATCCCATCTGAACTTTTACCATGACTGGAGAGCCCAAACATGTCAGAAGGAAGGCGAGGAGATGGCGAAGAGATGGTGAACCGAGGGTGAGGGTGAAGGGAGGGGAGGGTGAAGGGAGGAGAGGGTTAAGGGAGGGGAGGGTGAATGGATTGAGGGTGAATGAAGGGGAGGGTGAATGGAGGGGAGGGTGAATGGGTGGAGGGTGAATGAAAGGGAGGGTGGAGGGAGGGGAGGGTGAATGGAGGGGAGGGTGAATGGAGGGGAGGGTGAATGGAGGGGAGGGTGAATGGAGGGGAGGGTGAATGGAGGGGAGGGTGAATGGAGGGGAGGGGAGGGTGAATGGAGGGGAGGGGAGGGTGAAGGGAGGGCAGGGTGAATGGAGGGGAGGGTGGGGGAAGAGGGAATGTCTGTCCATACGCATATAGTTAAAAGGTTTATCACGTTGATATTTCCTGTTTTATCTTAATTAACATTCAATCCATGTGTTTGACTTTGGGTACATAAATATATTCTTGGCGTTCATGTATATGTGTCAATTCTATCTCTTCTATTCATTTACATCTATATCCCTTCAATATCAGTGTAACTTATTTCACACCGTTACAGCTTGTTAGTTGTAATTACCCAATGTAAATTTGATTTTTCGTTGTGAAATTGGATATGATAAAGTTAAAAAAGCGGGGCACCTTGAAGCTGTGCTTGGGGCCAGAAAGATTTGTTTTGATATCTCAGGTGCTAAGTGTTTACAGTCATGGCTGTATTACAAGCAAAGAAGGAAGAAACCTCTTTCAAGTCAAAAGATAAAATGCTCAAAATGCATGTAGAAGGGGTAGTCCACACTGATCGGCAAAGTGGTCAAATGGAAAGCTCTTTTACATGTATGCATGTCACTCCATGGAGGTCGGCCGATATCTCCACATGAAAGCGATCTTCTCTCAGAGATGCCCTATGGCGGCGAACATCAAAGTGACGTGCCGCCACCACTGGTCAATTTCCAGCACGCATCTTAATGCTGGCGTGTACATCTCACGTCAAGAATGATGGTAAACACAGGGTCGTGATGCCAGTATATACAGGCAAAAGATCCAACAAATTCAATTATCCATATCACGAACGCGAAAAGTTAAACATTATTGAAGAATTAACTTATTAGAAAAGTGTTTTATTTTATCTTTTTAAAGTAACCGAGCTAAAAAAATAAGATGAGTATTTTTATTTTTAAAAAAATTGTATTTCACACCACCTTACATTTCATGTTGGGTGTGATTCACCAGAAACCTCCCACATAGGTAGTACTACTACCGCCGCCAGAGGGCCCTCTTGCCCAGCATGAGATCGTTGTTTATTCTGATTAATGAACCGGAAATCTTTGATCCAGATTTCATATTGCACCAGACAAAATGCCCTCCAACTCGACATGAGCGATACCTGGGGATAAATGTCTGTTAGCAACCAAACCGATGCGTATTTTATTTTCATTTTGCACCACCAATATTTTCATACTTCCTATTCAAAGAGAGATATTTTACATGCTCGTGCAGTATTTTCCCTAGGGAAACCCGATCACAATGTATACTCTAAAGTACACGAATTTGATATAATATGTATGATCTGCTATTTAAACCATGTAAATGCAACTCTGTAATGGTATAAATCCCACCCATTGATGACATATAAATTGCATTATATCTATATGAAGAATGTTGAATCAGAGAGGTGACAGCTAGAGCGGCGGAGAGACATTGTCCACTCTGGGGGGATTGGGGACATAACCCTGTGTTATGCCAACGTGCGTACACACCAGCATATTTCATAGATATCTTTTTGGATAAGTTTGGCATTTGTGACATTGATCATTTACAACAGTAGCTCATAAAACTGATTACATATCCAGGCTTTATATACTTCAAGCATGCTAACTCGGCCTAGTTTTAGTGTTTTGGTTTAAATGTTAAAGTTATGGACAACTCTGTTTTAAGAGTACATGTTGTAATGTCAAGTAGACCAGGCAAGGCCACGATGTGAGGTGAAGATAGTATGTGTGGGGTGATCACTGATCAGTCTAATAATGACACTTCTTACACATGAGAACTATTTTGATTTATACCCCGGGTGAGAGGAGGCTGGTGCACCTGGCTCTGGGGATGGGTGCATTAATGATGAGAGAGATGGAGAGCTCATAGTGACAGAGGTCAAGGAAGCTACGTGCTCATCTCCTGTCCTGTGGCCTGGATCCCTGATCTATCTCCCTGTATCCCTACCCAGGGGCTAAACATACCCCCCCTCCGACCCCCCAGATACCCACCCCGACCCGCCATCACAGTGTGAGCATTCTCTAACATAGCCATCAAGAAACCAACCACAAAATCTAAGTGACAAAATTAGACAAGGTTCTTTTACTGCCTGTCCTACCACCGTGTCCACAGGATCAACAGGTTTAATTGTTTCAGTGCAGACCAGGTACAAATCGTGTCTGGGGCGATCCAGCTGAGATTTTCCACGGCCATTTAGGGTACAGAGCGTCTTTATGGACGCTGGAAATGCGGTAGTTTAGCGGATGCTTCCAGGAACTTTGATGTGGAAGTTGCTATCTGTGTGAAAAGCAAACTTTGATCAAACAACTAGACTTCCCGCTTCAACACTCAGAAATTTGCATAATGCAAATGTTGCATGATTTATGAACGAGTTGCACGAAGTCTTTCTGGAAGCGGGGCGGGAAATCACCGGAATTGATATTTTCACATGCTGCTCCCTTCTATTACTGTGTTATTCATGGAAAGTTTGTTTACTACGATGTTTTCTATTTTTATACCACAATATAGAGAAATGAAAGAATGTACTATTGTGTTCTAACATCCTCAAAACTGACGTCAGAATCAATAAACACATGATGACATATCTCCCATCCGCTTATCCTATAGAATTCAGTCAATTAACTTGTACTTTACAGAACCATTAATCTCCTGTTGGAGAGGAAAATAGAATCAGAGGCATTGTTGTATAGTCATGGTGGGTGACAATGCCCTGTCTGTTTGGAGGTGTGATATTTGTTTTCATTGAACTTCTGTACATCATTTAGTCAGCCTCATATTGGATGTCACGTACGTGTTAGCCTTTGTTACGTCACAGCTATGACGCATGTAGCTGTCATGGCTGATCAACATGTCGTCATAGTTACAGGTTTGTAGCCTTTCATCTCCTCAGATACCTGAAGAGTACCTCCATGATAACATCTTAATGTTAGCAGCATCATCCACCTTTCATCTCATTTACCCCGTTTTCTGATTGTTTCATATCAGTTACCCAAATTGACCGCAAGAATTGTTACACCGAATCTAAATTAGCTTCATCTTTTGATATGACATGTGCAGTAATATTTTCACGTCTTATGACGTAAGGTGCGTGTATCTTTCACGTAGGTCTCCCGCCTCAGGCCGCTCCATATCAAAGTCAATTTTCATGTTGTCATTGATGTAAACCGGTTATCTTGGCAAAGGTTCAACTTTCACACGGACTTTCATCTATTCCGTCTTTTATATCAAAATAACTCTTATATATGAAAGAAAAAAATTGATTGGCAATAAAAGTTAAAGGTTTATGAAACACATGGATTCAGTTTGATCAATCGCGTTTTTTGCAATAAATAAATTGAAGTCATATTTTTGAAACGCCATTTTATAAAAAAAAAAAAAAAGGTGAGGGCGAACTTTAAAAACTCACTTCCATATTTAATTTATTTCTATTTGGAAACAGAATATAAACATATAAAAAAACATCATTAATTCTCTTCGTTCTGTGGCGGAGATTGCGGATGGGTGAGAGTATGTTGTCACCTGCCGCTTGGTGGCGCGACCAACTGGGGGAAGATGACAAGGTTCGAATATGACATGTGAAAATGAACAAGTCGGTGTGATAGACGGCATGATTGCCCAAGTAACATTTCATGACACTTTCTTGTGGGAAAGATATATTGAACTCTACAATTGTACTGGTTTGTTGAAATTGACTAAAATCTAACACGAATAAACAATTATTCATAATAAATTTGATATATATATAAGATCAGGTAATATTAAATGCCGCTGAAAGTTTGAAATATGTCTCTTTCAATTATAAATAATCATAATTCTTATTTCGCGTGAAATGTGCCTTCTAAAGATGGAATGTTGGAGCTGTCACTCTGTGCTGTTATGAAGCATATGAGGGGCGGAGAGGCGATACTAACGCATATTTGGGAATCATAATAATTTGGTTGGTTGCCAGATTTGGCATTGCTAATGGGAGAATCTGGGTGATGGAGATATAGAGGTAACATGACACGCCATTATCCCGTGGCACACACCTCAGGCGGGCTCATCTCAAACACACAAATGAAATACAAATGAAATGCAATCAGCCAGAAAGGCTAAAATGAGCTCAAATGGTACTATATTGCATTTTTATTGAATGGGAATGAGCGCACACTTTCTGGGATTGGGCAACCAAGTATAGTATGGGGGCAGCCTGACAAAAACTTCCAAAAGATGCAGATTTTCTGCCTGACATGCTGACTGACTGAAGATTAGGAAATCTACAAGCTTGGGTGTGGGTTTCAATGGGAGGCACCTTGGGGGTATGGCAATAAGGAGCATTGACACTTCATTCCATCACAGAACTGGAGGGGGTAGCAAACAAATCTATACACGCATTCACTTACCACCCGAGAATTCTTTGTCATTGTGCTGGTCATGGCAAAATAAACAGATTCCATCAAAATTACACCAGCCTCTTCAGATCCACCTGTTTTCTATAGTGTTTTCTTAAACAAGGTAAGGTTTTGGCGGGTGGGGTTCTATAAGGAAGCCCCTGGGGGGAAGATTAGAAGCCCACCCCTTCATTGTGCCCAACAAAATCTCGCCAAACGTTGGCGTAATTAAAGGTTTCCAAGAATTTGAGGGAAATGTGGTAAATACTTCTTGACAAATCACACCTTCAAAACCCGTAATCCCATGAGCATCATTGTATAATCTTTCAATTTTTACATTTCATATTTTGAACTTTTTCAAATGCCTTTCTCTTGCGCTAAGATATCTAACGATGGCCTGAGATACAAGGTTCGCCAAGATTGATACTGCCTCTGAAAAGCAACGTTATATCTTGAAAGAGACTGGTGATTTATGTTAATACGCCTATTTGGCATAATTGCTTTGTTAGAGTGCTGTGTTTGTCTGGGTGGACATTATGAGGCCCGACACAGGTCCGTACATCCTGGCACTCCTGAGTAGCAGCAGCGTCCGCCTTCCCATCCACGAACCACTTACTACGTCTCCATATGCTGACGTGCACATATAATATTAATCCACAAGTTTATCTAAATGATGCGCTATGGTTTTGTTATCAGATCGGAGGGCGAGGCGTCATTGTCTGAGCAGTAAGACTATAAGGAAACCTTACAGCAAGCAGTATATCCAACTGCTGTGGCCTGCTCTCATAGATGCAGGGATCTTTATCAGCGGGTGATAGATAATCGCTGCTGTATTTAACTAATCAATTCACAACTCTTCTAAATTTAAGGTGCGAGGCGTGGAAAGAAAAAAAAACACAGCCAAACTTCTTTTCTTCCAGTGACTTATGTTTTTGACACAGGCAAATAATGTAGCTCTTGATTATTTTGATGACAGGAAATTGAACAAGTATGAAAGGTCCAACTCACAGGTTATATTGAATATTGAAAATTATATTTTTCCAAACTAAGTTGCTCTTTACCTAAATTCCCCTCTTTTTTCTACTAGTTGCAATTAAATTAAATAAGTTTGTTTATTATTGTATTAAAATCTGTAAAATACAGAAATGAAATGACTGAAATAAAATATTTACTCTCCGGCTAACTTTAATATTTCTGCTATATATACTTTACAGCGGAGAAATGTGCACATGACACCTCTGGTGATATTTGCATAATGTGGAGAAAAATATATGAAATACAAAGTTGACATAGAGGAAATTTTGCTGCATTTTGTTGACATCTCACACACTGCACGGGGTTCACATGTCACACTGCACGGGGTTCACATGTCAGTCTTCACACCTGCGATGAAGGACTTGGGCTTTTCTTGGAGATTAAACAGTTCATATTTCCCATGTTTATTTCAAAGGGCCAGCAAATTTGAGTGAAAGATCTGCTGGCTCGGCTTTCAGTCCACGGCAGTTCTTTGACGTGTCTCACGTCTCTGAAGGAGATGAAACCTCTTAGCCCACCTAACCTGGCTTAATGCCGTGCGCTATGCTTCTCACTGGTGCCCCTTTATCTCAAACGCATTTTGACAATCACAAATAATTGTTGACTTTTATATCAAATTTTGGTTGCGTGGCACCTGGCTTTTCATCGCTCTGAAGAGTTAATTTTAAAATGAAAACTGAATTTTTCTTTTGTTTATAGTTAATTTTTGTTCTTTGAATATCAATCAACTTTTCTCATATCAATATTTGTGATTTATAGCTGTGGTGAACGGAAAATTATATAGGTATTAAACAATAATTATTAGCCTTTTCCACATAATTATAGCCTGCATTATGATATAAAGTAGTTGTCTGACTAGACCAATTACATCGCTCAGAGGGTTCTCAAGTGGGAATGGCACAAAATGACAGAGGGGGCCAAACGGGACCTCTTGGTTCTTGGGACCAAGTGGACAACAGGAAATGGACAAAATTAATTACGTGCTTGGAGTGAGGGCTAGGGGGTACGTCTTATATGGTGAAATGTCGGCGCTGCGGCCGCCCCGGGGAGGGTTCTGGCTACCTGTTGCAGGAGCAGGGACCAGGTGTGAAGCTAGAACCCCCGGGAAGTCCATCCTACACACCCCGGGGACAGCAGGCAGCACTGCGTTATCGTGGTCCCGGAGCCCCGAGACCGCCTGAGCCCCGAGACCAGCCGGAGCCCTCCTCCCCGCCCCGCCCTGTTCCAACCCGCTCCATTTTCCCTGATAACTGTACGTCTTCGTGATGAAAACACCGATAAACCAAGAAAATAATTATCTGTGGATATTTCACACGGTATAAAGTGAATTAGATATAAGATGTTTAGAGCAGTTATATTGGAATGTATCGACCATGATATACATGCATTTCCCTTGATTTGAGATATCGGGTTTTGACATATCTTCAAAGCTTTCCTTTGAAAGCTTCGAGACACTCAAGATAATCGCGATAGCAACTGTTCTTTTTAACAGTTAGAATTTTCTTCTTGTCAATATGGTTCACAGTAATAACAGATTAAGAACATGATATATGGGCTGGTGCAATATCATTGTTCGTATATGATAGGAGCATATTTCCTGACCTGTGAAGATGGTCTCGGAGATAGTGGCGACACCTGTAGGCCAACTTTTTTGTGGGAAAATCTGGACGCTGTCACCCACCACTCACTCCTACGTCTCAGATATGCTTATTAATGATGACCTGATTTATAATTACAGTAATGTAGTCTGTTACCCCCTCGGGATTGATACCCCGGGGGGTTGGGGGTGAGAACCCTAGGGTGTACCTCTAGGCTGCAGGCTAGCACCATCTCCTGCTCCGCTAGGTGTCGCACCAGTCGCCCAGAGTCGCGCACACCTATCTCTGGCTCGCAGCACTTGAGGGCGGCACTTTGATGTTATCATTAAGCTGTGCACTGGGCAGGTAAGAACACTCTAAGGCTCCCCGCGGCCTCAAACCTCAGCGCCACAATCTTTTCTTCTAAAACATGTTTTAAAGTCAAGTTTTGCCTTGTTCTCTTCATAATTAGCACATGTAATATAGTTTAAAACGAGTGTTTGTGCTGCTTATATTATGCGATCATTCCTACCATGTTTTTCATACGCAGGATCTGTGTTTTTTATTTAATAATTAAGGTCAAAATTCAACAGGCTCCTAATTGAGATTTTTTGGGGTTCTGATCAGTTGTGATGCAAACGCCATTTTGAAAATCAGTGCTAAATATATCACATACCCCGTCGCTATTAATGTAAAATAATATATGAGATATTGTGTGTTTAAAGCTGTCTAGTATTAAACTGGCAATGTAAGATCTCAAAGATTCTCTTAGACTAAGGCACACACAAAGGAGTAACAAAGTCTGCAAATATCACATTTATATTCGTGACTGAATGATGCCAAATGAAGATGTAAAAATCTGTAAAATGAATTGCTTTTGCTGATATTCAATCCGAGGTCAATGTTTGAACAAGCCAATAATTACTTGGTGGCATCTTTGTGGATGTTTTGCATAAAATCTCTATATGACTTTTTTCACAATAATTTCTCATGATGATATTGTGTTGAATTCTTTGCTACCCCTCGCCATGTACACACCTTTTTTATCAATGAAATGGATGCATGAAAATGTAAGCAACTTGCAGGTGTTAATATATTTTGACGAATGTGAATTACGTAGATGAATGTGATGCTTAAAGGTTCAAATTAAAATATACATAAATGTAACTTCTTATTTTAGCACATACTACGTAATTTATGTGCTTTTTGTAGAGAATGACGTCAAATAATATAATCGGGTATCCTCAAGACGACCTTGAGAAGGAACATTTGTAAACAGTTTCTTTTCCTTTCTATTGAGCTCCTTTGCCCAGGTAGACGTCATCCGCTTAGAAGTTGCTTGACACTTTTCTCATTATTGTTTGTCAATCCAGGCTAGCAGTGAAGCGATATCTCACAGTCTGCAATTCAGTTTACTCTCAAGTTTCACAGTTTCACAAACATTTGTTCAGTTTTCTTGGAAAGGGATATAGAATGGAGTTATCATTAAAATGATAATATCAAACTGACACAAATGAAAGATGGCAAATTAACGTCCACGGGAATGTTCTTTACACTGATAGCATCGTAGGGAGATGTTGGACAGGGTCAGAGGACCCAGAATACTTCTCCTGCCTCTATCATAGAAAGTGATGGCAGGCTACACGCTGTTTTCACATTAAGGCCATTGATTATTATCATCAATTCTTATTCATTAGATTTCTGTAGTTTCGTTTGGCCTGTCTACCTTTAGCGTCCCAAATGTAGCGTGATAGTTGTGTCTGTCTGCCAGTCTGTCCGGTCACTATTAGTTGAGAATGTAATTATGTGTAAACGAATGAACTCACAATCTTGAAACAAAATGAGGTTGCATAATATATTTATAATTAAAGTGAAAATGTATTTGAATTGTACATATTATCATATTCATTCATATTATTGACACGAAAGACTTCAATATACATCATTTTAAGTGGACTGTTTAGGAGAAATAAATTAGAATTAATTGTAAGGCCTTAAAACCAGCCGGCATAATATAATATTATTTAAATACAGAGCGATTTAGATTAAGATTAAGAAATATTTACCCTGAAATAATATGATGTGAATAAGAGTTTCAAATAATACAAATTTATCACTTTTGCTATGAATTGCTATCAATTGAGATTTTATTAATAGTCCAGGTGTGTCAATGGTTATGCTATCTACACATACTACAATAATGCAAACACGTTTTCGTTAAGTTTTTTGTTAAGGTTTTTTGTGATGGGCTTGTGTTATTTCGCTCACAGCAGACATATCTTCGAGTCACAATTATGTGAAAATGACAAGTACAGTGCCGTTATTGAATCTATCTTTGTTATAAATCTGATTAAACCGACTTTGTCAAACTATATCAGAGACCTTAGTAACTAATGGTATGTTCACAACGTGTTATCTAGATCTTTCAGAATAACTCTTTCACAAAAGATAGAATAATGTCCAGCACTGTTATGACATTGGACGTCCTTATGACAGCACACTGGTTCTCCTTGCATATTACAATATATTCTAGTCTGCTCTTCTCAGACACCTATTCCCTTTTCTTGTTTAAAATGATTTATTCTGTTTTACATATTTGATAGAAATCTATCTATTTTAGCAAGAGAGGTGCAAAATATTTTTTATAAATCTACAAACAACATTTCACGAAATATCAGTCTAATTAAATGATTCAATCGTTTTATGTCATAGCACACAAAACAGTTTTACCATTCAAAATATTTTTATTTAGATATTGGATTTTTGTCTTATATTTGAGATGAATTGTATATTTATATCTATTTCAGCAAGCATCCTATAAAACGTTGGGGAACATTTAACTTAATATGCACGTAACATGCGCAATAATTATCATTTTACAGTGACACAGTTTTCCGTTTTAAATTTTGCAACCATCTCCGACAAAAGCAAGTCTAAATTATAGTTCCAATAAGTGAGACATATCTGTGATAACTTCCGTGGGGAGATATCAGCCACCATTTTAAAGCACCACCTGGTGTTAAATAAGTATTTACAGAGTATTTAACACCAGAGGACAACACCACAGATTGTCGGATGATTTGCTTCATGAAAGGAGTCCACAAGACAAAATAATGTAAAATATCTTGGATGTATTCTTCGCTGATGGGATATTTCCTTGTTCATGCTTTAATACACCCAAATATACATTTAACCAAAAAAAGTATAAAACGACACACCTGCTTGAGGGGAGTTGTCTTATTCTTGCAAAAATACAATAATCACCCAATACATATGCTCGACATTAAAGTGGTGATGGATGTGAAACATGTTGAGGTACAAGATGTCTTGATATCTGTTCAGTAAAACTGAAAATGGAGGTGCAGTGATATCATGATTATAGGATATGATTATAGGATTGGTTATGCCAAAATGACCTCTAAATGCATAATGCAGTGAGAGTGGATTACTCTGGCAATCAACACAGAAACAAACAAAGCTATCAACTCACTATATCACTTGTATACTGATAAAGTACTACAATTCGATAGTTCATTGAATGTCCTTTTCGGTGCCTTTAATATTTGTTCCAAATCAAGAAAGTAAGCAAATGTGGGGTGAGCCATATCCCGATTTCAACCTTGAGCTAGTTAATTTGACCAACTTACGCCCGCCATGTTTTACCCGTTTTTACTGCTTGACTTAAACTATCCTCAATAATTTATGCTGGTTCCATACCAGAGATTTTCTTCTGAGAGTTTGATATTTTCTCTATAGGGAATAAAACGTCATGGATATTTGAAATACTTGCTTTCCATGAAACAGAATATCTTGAACTCTTATTCAAAAGAAATTAAGAGACTACGCCAGACATTGAGAGTGAAGTGTTTGGTATGGATCAATGGTAAGATATTTTAATATATTTAAAAACAGTTGAATGGTATTGCGTTACTGGCAAACTTATTTGTAATAGTCTAAGCCACATAAAGCCATCAAGAGATAGTAAGGCGATCTTGAACTTTAAAGTCACCATGATTTCAGTCCTTTCACAGCCTAGCTTACGTTGAAATGCCCTTTTCAACTTTTTAACCTCCCACGATGGTTCCTTATTGGAGTATTTGATTAACGTATATTCTTTTATGGAGAAAATCGTGTCATAAACCTATGATAACACCACAAAATAGGTTTGGTATTAATGTTAGTATATCATTGGATGCTTTAGAATGTGTACTGGTCACATTTCTCACTTTCTGCTTTCCCACCTTGGACCACGATGTATGGACATACAAATTGAACGTATCAACATTTAAATGATGATTTCTCACTTACAGATTTAAAAAAAGATGCATCATATTTTTCTTTGTATATTTCCAATGTCAGATGGTTCGCACAGTTGCAGCGGCCGCAGTTTGACAAGGTCAGTTTGATCATATTCTTAACTAGACTGTCTTAAGGTCACCAGGTCGCCATGAAAGAGTTGTTTGGCAAAGTTGAATCCTTCGTGATGTGATCATTAAAATGAGGAAATATGGCCTGTTTAATACGAGTAGTATTGCTCTAGCTTTATTACCTAGCTCACCAAGCTAATTATCCATTGTGATCTTAAACATGTCATGAACTTTTGAAAATGTAAATGTAAATGTAAAGCACGGTTGTTTGGACCTCGAAATTGTGTGCTCCCCCAGGTTATATGAACCTCAGGTTTGTGTGCACCCCAAGGTTGTAAAGACTTCAGGTTGGGGTGCACCTCAAGATTGTAAAGTCTTCAGGTTTGTGTGCACCTCAAGGTTATATGAACCTCAGGTTTGTAGGTACCTCAAGGTTATATGAACCTCAGGTTTGTAGGTACCTCAAGGTTATATAAACCTCAGGTTTGTATGCACCTCAAGGTTGTATGAACCCCGGGTTTGTATGTACCTCAAGGTTATATGAACCTCAGATTTGCAGATACCTCAAGGTTACATGAACCCCAAGTTTGTAGGTACCCCAAGGTTACATGAACCTCAGGTTTGTATGTACCTCAAGGTTACATGAACCCCAGGTTTGTAGGTACCTCAAGGTTATATGAACCTCAGGTTTGCGTGCACCTCAAGGTTATATGAACCTCAGGTTTGTAGGTACCTCAAGGTTATATGAACCTCAGGTTTGTAGGTACCTCAAGGTTATATGAACCTCAGGTTTGTAGGTACCTCAAGGTTATATGACCCTCAGGTTTGTAGATACCTAAGATTGTATGAACCCTCATGTTCCTCATTGCTATTATTTTCTCTTGCCTGTTTCTGATTTATATTGTGAAAAAATAAAACATACTATATAAACGGGTATATAACATTTATTATCAAACTTTACAACAAGGTGTGTCCAAGATATATCAAACATAACAAACAAATGTATGATCGTCCTGCAGGAGGTATATCTATCATATTTCCCTAACTCAAATATAATCGTAATTATACATAAGGTACTATTCGTCTATTACAACCTGTGATTTCAATATTAATCCGTTGATCGGATGAATGATGTTACAAGCAATCAAACATAATTTAAAACATTGAGATGTTGACCACAATGATGACCCAGGCGAGATTTAACAAAAAATAGAAATAAAAAATATTTGAATTAAGAAAGTTTACAATAAAATGAACAAATAGTATAAGTATTCAGGCAATTTGGAATATGAATATGAATGAATCATTTCAAAGTTTCAGGTATATACAATTCAAATAAATTAGTAATCTATAGGTTATCACTATAGTTTACACAAAATGAATTAATAATGTTCAGGTATCCAGGCAAAATTACACGACAAATTTGATTTATAATCTATAAGCACCTGGCACGCTAGTTATGTTAGACATTATATATGATTATTTGTGTTAACTTGAACGCATCTTACAGGTATTATATACAGTAAATACAACTAACTGGTGTTGAGCCGTTTACTTTACATGTAATGATTTTAGATAAATGGTCTACCAGAGAAATCTTTAAACTGCTGCAACGAACAGACGCAAGATTTGAATCTATTGTGTAAATACCTTTCTGACCAAAATGCTGGATTAATAGTTAGTGCTTAAAATATATTAAGTACAAAATACTTGATTGGCACAAATGGAATAGCACAACATAACATCGTCTTAACGTTCAACTACTAAACTATTAGTTACAAACAAGTTTGATATAAAATATAGTCTACAGCTCTATATCTAGTCAGATTTGGTCGGTTTGCTGAGAGGGCACTTCCGGATAATATGCATAATTATAATGTCACACAGAATATAGCCCCTTCAATAGTTTTCTGCACAACATCACGTGACCTATATCCTCAGCTTCCCCTTTAATAAATTAATATTTGAGTCAATATAATATGTTGACATCCTTCTGTGGTTATTACTATTATTGCAGGGAAACCTTCCACAGTTTCACACAAAATTGTGAAGAAAATTACTGAGGAATATATTTCAATATATTTGTACAAATATCTCATGGAATGCTTGGACATATTACAAGTCTACATATTTTATGATTGTACAAATATTAATACAATGATTTACATCATATTTATTGAGTTATGTACTATATTGCAGAATAATTATGCTGTGTACCACACTTGCAGGGCCTGTCAGTAATTATTGTGAAATATTAGAGATGGGAGTGTTTATCAGCCATTGCTTCGTCAAAGTCTTATCTGGGAGTTGGGAGCATGCAGGCAGGTCATTACCTTATCTGGAGAGGAGTCCATAAAAACCAATCAAACCAATTATATATATCAAACATTTCATATATCTTTATAGATATAAAGGTATCATGTAGAGTATGTGTGATGCAGAAGTCTAACTAATGTAAAGATATCAATATTACGAAGTAGAATTCTCATATCAAAGTGTTAGTTAGTTGTTAGTTGTTTAATGTGATCATATACGATCACAACCTTTTATTCCATGGACTTGGCCAAAGGCACATAAACACCTCCTTTCCAAGGGTTACTCATATTTTACATAGATTCCCATTGGTTTCCCTTATTTTCCATGGGCACACAGACCCCCTCCTTTCCCATGGATTCCCTTCATTTCACATGGGCACACGGACCTCCTCCATTTTCCTTGGGCACACAGACCCCTCCATTTTTCATGGGTTCCCCTTAGGTGCAATCCCTACTATCGCATTGGGGTGTCGTGTTGTGCAAGAATGATGATGGCTCCATTGACCCTTCATACAGACTTGTCATATACATTCACTGATAGACATTTTCATTCTAATTAAACTGAAATGTAATCAAATCAAAATATGTTTTAAAAACAGCGCAGTACAATAGGAAAATAACTGACAGTGGAATATTTTGATGCTTATACTCTGAAGTCCAATGGGCAGTTTTGTTGGACGGGGAGTAATCTGTGCGTCACCCAATATGACTGGGCATTGGATGACAAACCATTCACTATTTACTGCATCATGCAGTGCGACATATTTTTGTCAAATCCTCCTCTGATTGGAATTGACGTTGACATTCTGTCGATTTTCACTCTGAAAGGAGTTGAAATTGACATTGTCGTCTGCCATCATTGCTGCATTTTGATTGGCTGAAATATGGGACAACCATTCGATACAGCTTTTGAATCCAACAAGCACTGATCATGGTCCATTTCAACACTGATGTTTCCACACAGATTTGTAATGTTGGAATCCATGAAATTTTGAAAAGAAATCTGTTTTCAACTGGTACCCGTCTTTGTGGCAAAGCTAATTACAAGGAATCATATCTGACAAAGCTGGGACAAATAATAAAATGTTATTGCTCTTAGGTCAAAGATGATATTTTTCGTCAAGGTAAATGAAACATTAAATGATTGAGATTAAAATTCAATATGCCTGATTTGAACACAGGGTGGTTTTCTTTCCTCAATGTTTATCGCTAATCTTGTGCTTAAGTGAGAAATGGTGTTTGTCTCATCGTGCTGTTAAGGTCTACGTTATGAATAATATCAAAGCTATATAATACAAACATGTTGTGATTCTTAGAAAATATTGTTTACAATACAAACTATTTTCTTGAACTTTCGATGATTTTGTATTAGATAATGCTGATCTGATGTCACTGAGCAATATATTATTTGTATGTATCGATATTTTACATAGACATAAAAGACAAAGTACAAATTACATTTTGGCATAGATTCAGGCACATCGTGGAATAGTCACAAGTGGATACGGTTACAATAAATCAACTTCTAACTTGCTCGATTTGAGTGTGTATCAAGGAGATAAGTCCCCACGAATATTGTCTAAATCTTCCATCTCATATGTCTGAAACGTGCTTTGTATTAGTTATAATATTGGATACACTATAATGATAAGTTATAAACTTACTTTCGCCTCATCAACCTCCATCTTTACTAAAGTCATAACTTCACTTTCTCCATGACATTCCAGGTCAGATTAACAAGTAAAGGCGATGCTACAATGCTACATATCGTCGTTAGTGCCACTAAACTATATCAATTTCAATGATGATTCTCCCTAAAAGAAAACAACTGTTTAGAGCTTTTCCTCTTTGTGTCACAGACAAAAGCCTGCTGAATTGGTAAATATGAAAGGTTTTTATCTTCAGTGGCTTATTGGACCCAGTAAGTGTTTTGGACGGACTAATTTAGGACTGCTTGTAACTGGAATTCAGTGGCTCAGTGTAATACTAAGGTATGACATTGTCAGTCTCGCTTTTTATATTGTCTTTGTAAGTTACTGTACGAACATTACACAAATGATCAAGTGACAGAGAATGACACATTTAGAAGTGTTTAGCATATTCGAGCATGTGAGACAACAAAGAATAATATACATCCTGTATAACAGCCACACGGCAATATGGATAAATCAACAAACTGTGTCTGAATTGTCAGGTCGCAGGTCCTTGACATGACACCCCATCTGGTCACAGATTCAAAACGACAACAATTTACATAAGGTTACGTTAACATGAGTACATTTCTCTACAGGAGCCTCGGCGTTGGGCTCCCTATTTGAACTCGTGCTCATCAAGTCCGGCGGCCTTACTGAGGTCGGGAAGGGGCATGTCAAATCCTTCTTTACCGTGCAACCAATATGTGGTGAGAGGCGCCTTTCCCTGCAAAAGAAACAATCATTACTTAATATTTTAGGCTGTTTATGTTACCCGGTTTAGTCTTATCAAGCGGTGTAAGTAAGATTGATTATAACGCCACAAAACTTTTGTGTTGCCCACTGACCTTGACCGAAATTTCCCCTCGACATTCAAGGTCATAGCCGCCGATCATGAAGAGAATCTCCGCCGTGTGCTGACTCATATGAATGCGCAGAGCTGAAGAAGATAAACAATGAGAATGTGAAGCATTCAAAATCAAGTGATCTGTAAATGGAATAAAATGTACTTACTGAAATGTAATTACTGACCTAATGACCTAGTTTAAAGTGATAGACTGGTACTCACCCATACTACTAGACTCCATACGAGAGGCGGTGTTGACGGTGTCTCCAAACAGACAATATCTGGGCATCTTAAGACCTACCACCCCCGCCACACACGGACCTGAAACCATCAATACATCCACGAATTAATACACACACATGCATGAAATGTGATTTTTACGCTCCAGAGTGCTTGAGGTAATATATGAACAGTGCTGACCTGTGTGCATGCCGACCCTGAGCTGCAGCTGTTTGTCAGGCATGTGTGGGATCTTGAAGAAGGTCACTCCGCTCATCAAGTGCAGAGACATGGTAGCGATCTCTGAGGCATGCTTGTCTCCATTCCTGATCGGTAGACCTGAGACCACCATGTACGCATCGCCTATTGTCTCCACCTGGTGGCAAACATCATTCATACACTGACTTAGCATGACATAATCATGTATCTTTAACAAAGGATTCTTGATTATTTATTATACACATGTTATCTATAAGGTTAGCTAATACACCCACCTTGTATACGTCATATTTGTCCGTGATCTCATCGAACAGCGAGTACAACTCATTTAACAAACTCACAATCTGCAAATATACAGTAAACCCGCAATAATATTGTCATGATGCACTTGGTCATAAATCATGTCTAGATCATTTCATTGTGTCAAAGAATGTTTTTGATGATGTTGCTTTTAATGGTACATGTGATAATGGTATCAATGTTTCTAAGCATGTGCCTGTGAAATGTATACTGAATAAGAGCCTTGACCAGCTCAGAGACCACTGTAGTGTAAAAGAGGCATTGCCTGATGTAAATAAGGTTGCCTGGCATAATGTAAATGACAATGATGTTTTTAACTACCAGAAGTGCTTGGACACTAAGATGAATGGTGTTGATATGCCTTTTGAAATGTTATTATGTAGAAATGTTAACTGTAATGATATGTCTCATAAAAAGCAGATAGACGAGTTCTGTTGCACACTGGTTAAGTGCTGTACTGAGGCAAGCAATGAAACTCTGCCAAAGTGTGGGAGTCACAAGAAAGTGGTTCCATATTGGAATGAAAATATTGAGCCCTTGAGGCAGAAATCATTGTTTTGGCACTGGGTTTGGAAAGACTGTGGAAAGCCACATGATGGTACAGTGGCACAAATAATGAGGTCAACAAGGGCCAGGTATCATAGGGCTGTACGGGAGACAAAGAGATGTGATGATGAGTTGAGGCGTAATAGAATGGCTGAGGCTATGGCTGAGAATAAGAGGAGTTTTTGGAACGAGGTTAATAAAGTAGTGCCTAGTTCAAAAATAATGTCCAATGTTATTGATGGTGCTGATAACCCCAGTGATATTGCAGCCACTTTTGCTAATAAATATGAGAATTTGTATAAAAGTGTTCCCACAGATGAAAATGAAATGAATTGTATAAAAGAGAAACTTAATGATATGTTAATTACTGAAAACTCAGTTGATGAGTGCAATATTAACTATTGTGATATTGAATCTGCCATTAAAAAGCTCCACAAACAAAAGGGAGATGGTAACAAAGGTTTTTACTCAGACCATGTGATTTTATCTACTGATAAATTTAAAGTGTTTATTGCTATGTTGACTAATGCTATGTTAATTCATGGTTATAATGCTGATGATTTACTTGTATCAGTCATAACATCTATTCCTAAGAGTATGAGGTCTAGTCTCAGCACTAGTGAGAACTATAGAGGCATCTCTCTTTGTTGCTCATTATGCAAGGTAATTGACTATGTTTTTATTGCTAAATACTCTAGTCAACTAATGAGTTCAGATTTACAGTTTGCCTTCAAAGAAGAACATGATACTACTACTTGTACACATATGGTAAAGGAAACTGTGTCATATTTTAATAGTAAAGGTTCTAATGTATATGCATGTCTTTTGGATGCCAGCAAGGCATTTGACAAAGTTCATTTTGGTAAATTGTTTAATCTGTTAATAAAGAGGAATATACCTGCTGTAGTTATAAGACTATTGTTGGACAACTACACTCGACAAAAGATTTGTACTAAATGGAAGGATGAAAAGTCAGAATTTTTTACTGCCCAGAATGGCGTACGGCAGGGCGGGGTACTATCTCCGCTTTTATTTACTGTGTATTTTGATGAAATGTTGTGTCGTTTAAAAAGTAAATCAATTGGTTGTAAAATTGGTCTATTTTATCTTGGAGTTTTTGCTTATGCTGATGATGTGATTTTACTGTGTCCAAGCTGTAATGGTCTGCAAGATATGCTTTTAATATGTGAACTATTTGGTAATGAATACAATGTAACTTTTAATCATAAGAAAACACAGTGTATTAAATTTAGTGTTGATAAAGACTTAAAATGTGGAGATGTGCATCTTAATGATAATGTGTTAACTTGGGAATCAAGTGTGAACCACTTAGGTAACAAGTTAAATCAACAGTTAAATGATGTGGATGATGTCCGAAAGAAAAAGGGACACTTTGTTGGCAGTGTTAATAAGTTGCTGTCTAACTTCAGCAAAGTACAATCAACAGTGCTGTCAAAATTGTTTCAATGTTACTGTACAAGTTTTTATGGGTGTGCTTTATGGAAGCTTATCTATGTATGCAAAAGTGATATATGTACTGAATGGAACAAGGCAGTTAGAAGGGTATGGAGGCTGCCATACACAGCTCATACTAATATGCTTGGGCCTCTTGGTGACCAATGCCATATTTCTGTGCAGTTTGCCATTCGTTTTATTAAATTCTTCGATAGATTGTGCCAGATGAAAAATGAAACTGTAAATTTTTTGTCTAATGTGTCAATGTATAATAATGATAGCTATGTGAAAAAGAATATGCTTTTTATCAAATGGAGATATAATGTTGACCTTTTAAATAATGGTATAAATAACAAATGTATCAATGATATTATATGTGCTAGCCAGGTGCCTGATATTGTTCAGTATAATGTAAATTTCCTGAAAGAATTGTTATTAGTCAGAGAAGGCCGCCTGACAGTTGATGGCCTTGATAAAGATGAGTGTACACAGTTAATAATTGAAATATCTACATGTACATAGTTTTTATCTATGCTTTTTAATTTCTAGTCATATTTAATTTTTAATCCACAATTGTATTGTATGTATATATGGTACGAATAAATAATAAATAAATAAATAAATAAATATTTATATCTGATGCTGTTAAAAGTCCATTTGTTTGCGTAATTGACAAGTGTTTTTTCTCTCATGATTTAGTTTCCCTTTCAAATCCTGTCTACTGTTTCATTAATATAGTGTGACTGTGTACTGCCGAGTGCTTGTATTGCCGAGTGCTTGTATTGCCGAGTGCTTGTATTGCCGAGTGCTTGTATTGCCGAGTGCTTGTATTGCCGAGTGCTTGTATTGCCGAGTGCTTGAATTGCCGAGTGCTTGTATTGCCGAGTGCTTGTATTGCCGAGTGCTTGTATTGCTGAGTGCTTGTATTGCCGAGTGATTATATTGCTGGGTGCTTGTATTCCCGAGTGCTTGTATAAATGGGTTTACTTGTATTTGTTTTACTGTGTACTTGTTTTGCTGTGTACTTGTTTTGCTGTGTACTTGTTTTACTGTGTACTTGTTTTACTGTGTATTTGAAGTCTTGGTATTGCACTCGTTTTCAGAGTATTTCATCACTATCTCCTTATATTTTTGTGTACTGGTATTGCTACGTAAAAGTATATAATTTAGTAAATATTGGAAGTGCTAAGTATCATCACAAAGTACTAGACTAAGTGTAGTGTTGTTCAGTGGTAGTATTGCTAAGTACTAATATTGTTAGATGTTAACATTGCGAAGTACTAGTATTGCAAAGCAATAGTACTGTTATGCTAGGTATTAGTACTGCTAAGTACTAGCATTGCTTTACCTGCATGGGTTTGGAGGCAGCCGCCAGCTTGGTGAAGCCCACGATATCTGAGAAGTAGATGGTCACAGAGTCGAATGTCTCTGGCTGGACCTGCTTGCCTGCCTTCAGCTGGTCTGCTACAGTTCTATACAAGAGAGACAGTGATTTGACGTAACAAAGAATCTATTTCTATTTATTTCTATTTGAAAGTAGATATTTTAAATCAATTTACACATTGGTGGAGTCAGTGTGTTTGCTTACCTGGGGAGGATGTTGTAGAGGAGTGTTTCCACCTTCTTCTTCTCCTCGTGCAGTTCGTGGGTTCTCTCGGCTACTAGTTCCTCCAGGTGCTCGGCGTGCTGCTCCAGCATCTTAATCATGTTGTCTATCACGTTCACAGTCCTGCCAAGCGCAACAAACATCAGTATCATCCCACAACCAAAGATTCACACAAAACCCACGCCAAACAAAGATTCACACGAAACAACACCGTCCACAAAAGCTTATATCATATTTTTTAAAATTTAATGATAGCTTATTTATATTTTCACTTTTAATCCTCCTCTAACCTTGCCATCTCTCTTCAATTTCAAAGTTCAAATTCCTTGATTTAAAAACAAAAGTAAGTTTAAGCTTCACGCATTTGACAAATGGTTATTCTCCAAGAAAGAGAAACAATGGTTCTCCTTACTTTCCACCATTGATATCTTTGAGCATTGGTTTGACCTTCTCGAAACTAGGTCGTTTTTCTGGCTCCTCTTGCCAGCATTCCTCCATTAGATGGAGCCACTTTTTGTCACAAGCATCCGCCGGAAGCTTCGGCCGGTATGGAGTTGCCTCCCTTGTTGTCACACGCTTTACAATATCTATTGGCAAAAGGATAGATATATTGATATAATAGGGTAATCTTTTGTGTTCAAATTTCTTTATTTTATGATTTCTTTCTTATCATCTATTGTTTTATAAAACGTTTATTTAACATATGACAGTATTGTTGTATCTTTATTGTTCCAAATTGTTTACATTGGTTACAAAATGGATAGCATTTATTGGGCATACCTGCTGGGTCGATGTTATTGTTGGCAAAGGGTACATCTTTCATAACAATCTCTTGCACGATTATAGCAAAGCTGTAGACGTCCGCCTTGTGTGTTCCATACAGGGGGCGCTCGTAGTCGGACATGCGCATCAGCTCGGGTGCAGTCCACAGCAAGGCTGCAACATAAATGTAATTCATTGTGATTTGGTTGGCATCACATTTCACCTGTCATATTCCCAAGTTGCTTCATTTATCAGAAGCTCATTTGTTCAACCTGAGAGCCATATTTCACACAACATTTATCTTACCCACATAAATGGTAACATCAAACAAAGACTTATCAATAGGAATATGCCACTAAATACTGCAGTTTCATTAGAAATGAGTCTCTAAATAAGTTCATACTGCAATATAATTGCGAATAAATTATTTGCAAGGAATGGCACTACCTGAATGATTAATTTCACCGTCCTCTTTTTTAGCTCCAGTTTTGAAGAGGCCGAGTCCGAAGTCTGTGATTTTGCATGCCCAGCGACTGTCCACCACGCAGTTGGAACTTGTCAGATGCCCGTGGGAACCGATGGGGCTCTGATGTATGTAGCCCATACCCTACATACAAAAACATGTCTACTGTCTTTATTAGGACAAAACACATTTTGTAGAAAATTTTTAAAAACTGGACTCGATTATCAAGCGCTCTGGTATGGAGTACCTTTCTTCTTATTATTATATATTCTTAATGATCAAATCTCGTTATAAACGTGAATAAAAGATTGGTGCAAAAGAAAAATATCAACTTTGTGGCATTGAAATGATTGTTTATGTTTATGACTAAAGGACTGATTTCTGGTTTTTATGTGTTATCTCTAATTAGTGTTTTGTTCTTTCTTTTCTTTCTTGTCAATTACATGTAGTTGTTTTTACTGAAAATTGCACTTGTGTTTTGTTCAATAATGGCTAGCAATAATGTCAGAGTTATATATAGGCACTCTCCTTGGTTTCAGTTTCTCAATACCTACCTTTGTAATATCTGTTGCCAAAGATATTTTGAAATCCCAGGTGAGGTTTATGTTTTCGTTCAGCAGTACATCCTGATGGTAAATTAAACAAAAAAACTGTTCAAACAAAAAGATCTAATTTGGTCTTATGTATTCTAACCACAATCACATGCTACCCAGATTTCATTTAACTGTACAAAATCCCTAATAATTATAACAGGATTAAAGAGGCCTAACATATTGATTAATATCAGGGTATAGGTAAAACCAATTAATGAATAGCATTATATGATGTCGCAGCACCTGTAAGCTGCCTTTCTGGGCGTACAGCATCAGGATAGACACATTGGGGGCCTCTGTCACAGCTCCTATAAACGGGTTCACATTCTCATGGTTCATGTCTCTCATCTGAAATCAATACAAAAACCACCATAGAAAATAAACTTCAACATTTATATTAAATTTAGTAACAGAGGTACAGCTTCAGATAGCTAAACATCCTGTTGACCGGGCTGGCTTTCTATTGATAATTTAGTTCAATAAAGGTCAGCAAGTGATAATGTTACACGTTATTCTATGGCCAACTGCACAAGAACAGTAAGTAGACCGGAAGTAGTTCATCCATGGCAACTCTTTACTATCTATCTGACAGTAAAGAAAATATCATCTTGATAAATCAGAACAAAAGCTAAGAATACATTTTAACAGGAACTGAATGACCTTAACCTCTGAATTTGGTGGAAAGTGTTTTGTTATTACGAACTGAGTTATGCTACATCTGGTTGATTGGGAAGTGATCTATTGAGGCTCTAGAGGATCTATATATATATTACCTCAAGAGGCTTATCTGGGAACTGACCTGTTTTAGCTCCACCAATATGCTTCGGTCTCTGATGTTGATACTTGCTTTATCTATCTTCTTGATAGCAACTGTTTTTCCCTGCAAGTTAGATATATTGCGTGAATTATTTACACATTATAAACATTAATTATCATTTGTCTGTATTAATGTTCTGTTTTATACCAAGTTAAAATCTGACCTTGTATGCTCCGACCTCTGTGAAGACTTGCTTGTCTTCTACGCCGCTCATGCTTCCGGTTCTGACAGACATCAAGGTCAATCGGCTCGCCATCTACAACACAAGGTCATCTCATCTCAAACTAGTAAAAGTACAAAGTTAGGCTAATGACAGTTCATGGATACAGTTTTTATGGATCCCCTCTATGGAACTTATATAGTCCATCAATCCACCACATGGACTACTCTACACCACATGGACTACTCTACACCACATGGAATACTCTAACCACATGGAATACTCTAACCACATGGAATACTCTACACCACATGGAATACTCTACACCACATGGAATACTCTACAGCACATGGAATACTCTAACCACATGGAATACTCTAACCACATAGACTACTCTACACCACATGGAATACTCTACACCACATGGAATACTCTACACCACATGGAATACTCTAACCACATGGAATACTCTACACCACATGGAATACTCTAACCACATGGAATACTCTAACCACATGGAATACTCTAACCACATGGACTACTCTAACCACATGGACTACTCTACACCACATGGAATACTCTAACCACATGGAATACTCTACACCACATGGACTACTCTAACCACATGGAATACTCTAACCACATGGAATACTCTACACCACATGGAATACTCTACACCACATGGAATACTCTACACCACATGGAACACTCTAACCACATGGAATACTCTACACCACATGGACTACTCTAACCACATGGACTACTCTACACCACATGGAATACTCTACACCACATGGAATACTCTAACCACATGTACTACTCTACAGCACATGGAATACTCTACACCACATGGAATACTCTACAGCACATGGAATACTCTACACCACATGGACTACTCTACACCACATGGACTACTCTAACCACATGGAATACTCTAACCACATGGAATACTCTACACCACATGGACTACTCTACACCACATGGAATACTCTACACCACATGGAATACTCTACACCACATGGAATACTCTACACCACATGGAATACTCTACACCACATGGAATACTCTACACCACATGGACTACTCTACACCATATGGAATACTCTACACCACATGGAATACTCTACACCACATGGAATACTCTACACCACATGGACTACTCTACACCACATGGAATACTCTAACCACATGGAATACTCTACACCACATGGAATACTCTACACCACATGGAATACTCTACACCACATGGAATACTCTACACCACATGGAATACTCTACACCACATGGAATACTCTACATAGAGTATTCTAGAGTATTCCATGTGGTGTAGAGTATTCTACTAAAGTACAGCTGTTATTCCACATTATATTATTCTGTTGATGGCTGTTTTGAGAAATATATGAGAAATAATTAAATCTTCTTTGATTTTTTTAGATTGTTTAAGAGACGAATAAATAGGTCAAACTGAGATGAGTAAATAGGTCAAACTGACCGCAGCGCCACCACCACCAGTCTTGATGTCCTTCCATTCCACCTTCCAAAGGTTGATTGCATTCAATTCTGCCTCAAACCGCAATTTTCTGAACAATTTGAAATAAACCAAAATAATGGCATTATATTGATCCACAATTTGCATAGATTTTAACTTAATCTCCTTATATCCTATTCCTTATCTCAGCTTTCCATTGGTGAGCACGTTCACCAAAAAGCTTCTGTCTTCTTCAGTTTCAAGTGCATAGTGTTTTTTTCTTCTTTATATTAAGATTGCGTGCAGAATCAGATACAACTTATATATATTGTGTGCAGTCTGTCATAATTGATACAGGAACATCGCGACATATGAACATTTCTTTTGCTTGGGAAAGTCTAATAATGGATCTGGTCTTTTATTGCACGAACGTCATGATGAAATGTTTGTTATAAGGAAAGAGTGGATAATAATGGTAGGAATGTCTTTCACCTGTATCCAAAAAATACACCGACTCCGGCAATAAGCATCAAGCTCCCAATGGAGGCACCAACCGCGATAATGATGGTCTCTGAAAGAATAAACAGCCATAATGATGGTCTCTGAAACAATCAAGCAGCCATAATGATGATCTCTGAAACAATCAAACAGCCATAATGATGGTCTCTGAAAGAATAAACAGCCATAATGATGGTCTCCGAAACAGTCAATAAGCCATAAGGATATTCTCTGATATAATCTAACAGCCATAATGATGGTCTCTGAAACAATAAACAACCATAATTATATTCTCTGATATAATCAAACAGCCATAATTATGGTCTCTGAAACAATCAAGCAGTCACAATGATGGTCTCTGAAACAATCAAACAGCCATAATGATATTCTCTGATATAATCAAACAGCCATAATGATGGTCTCTGAAACAATAAACAACCATAATTATATTCTCTGATATAATCATACAGCCATAATTATGGTCTCTGAAACAATAAACAGCCATAATGATATTCTCTGATATAATCAAACAGCCATAATTATGGTCTCTGAAACAATAAACAACCATAATGATGGTCTCCAAAACAATCAAGCAGCCATAATGATGGTCTCTGAAACAATCAAACAGCCATAATGATGGTCTCTGAAACAATCAAACAGCCATAATGATGGTCTCTGAAACAATCAAACAGCCATAATGATGGTCTCTGAAACAATCAAGCAGCCATAATGATGGTCTCTGAAACAATCAAGCAGCCACAATGATGGTCTCTGAAACAATCAAACAGCTATAATGATGGTCTCTTAAACAATCAAGCAGCCATAATTATGGTCTCTGAAACAATCAAGCAGCCATAATGATATTCTCTGATATAATCAAACAGCCATAATGATGGTCTCTGAAACAATAAACAACCATAATTATATTCTCTGATATAATCAAACAGCTATAATGATGGTCTCTGAAACAATCAAGCAGCCATTATTATGGTCTCTGAAACAATCAAACAGCCATAATGATGGTCTCTGAAACAATCAAACAGCCATAATGATGGTCTCTGAAACAATAAACAACCATAATTATATTCTCTGATATAATCAAACAGCCATAATTATGGTCTCTGAAACAATAAACAGCCATAATGATATTCTCTGATATAATCAAACAGCCATTATTATGGTCTCTGAAACAATCAAACAGCCATAATGATATTCTCTGATATAATCAAACAGCCATAATGATGGTCTCTGAAACAATAAACAACCATAATTATATTCTCTGATATAATCATACAGCCATAATTATGGTCTCTGAAACAATAAACAGCCATAATGATATTCTCTGATATAATCAAACAGCCATAGTTATGGTCTCTGAAACAATCAAACAGCCATAATGATATTCTCTGAAACAATCAAACAGCCATAATGATATTCTCTGAAACAATCAAACAACCATAATTATATTCTCTGAAACAATCAAACAGCCATAATGATTTTCTCTGAAACAATCAAACAGCCATAATAGTCAAACAGCAATACCTATTTTTCTATATTTGCAGTATATTATAGGTCTTAGTCTGCTTTAGGTAGCGGAGATTAGGAATGTAAAGTGGCGTACATGTGATATGTGTTCGGAATTGTCACATCAGATCGAACTGGTTTGCAAAAGAACATTCTAAATTTTGTTATAGGCAAGGCTAACGTTTATTGTATAGAAATTGGATGGGTTGGATTCGCAGTTAAACTATTAAGAAAAGATGTAAAGAAATAGCCTTGATTTTATATTTGGAAATATAAAATATTTTCATATATCATTACTCTTTTGCACTTTCCAATTCATGATTGCAAAAGTAGCCTTAATGCGATAATGCCATCCGAAATGACCTCTCATCTCTCATTTCATTGTCCCCATTTCATTCTCTCATTTTGAAATTAACCTTTCATTATTTTTACCTGAATGTGATTATTAGGTTAGGCTGTCCTTCTCATGATCAAGTTTATTTTCTCACCAAGAATTTAGCTGATCAAACAAGCATGCATAGGCCTATGTGAATGTCAGGGAAATCAGTAAACCCCGATAAGGTATCTGGCATCAGAGCATCCTTGGTTGTCACCCTATTCCCTGGCCGTGCCCCCTGACAAAATTGAGCATCTTATTCAATGTGGCAGACACTGAGAGGTAGAGATGAGGCAGAGATGAGGCAGAGATGAGGCAGGGATGAGGCAGGGATGAGGCAGGGATGAGGCAGGGATATGGCAGAGATGAGGCAGGGATGAGGCAGGGATGAGGCAGGGATGAGGCAGAGATGAGGCAGAGAAAAGGCAGAGATGAGGCAGGGATGAGGCAGGGATGAGGCAGGGATGAGGCAGGGATGAGGCAGGGATGAGGCAGAGATGAGGTGGAGATGAGGTGGAGATGAGGCAGGGATGAGGCATGGGGGCAGGGATGAGGCAGGGATGAGGCAGGGGGCAGGGATGAGGCAGGGGGCAGGGATGAGGCAGAGATGAGGTGGAGATGAGGCAGAGATGAGGCAGAGATGAGGTGGAGATGAGGCAGGAGGCAGGGATGAGGCAGGGGGCAGAGATATGGCAGAGGTGAGGCAGGGATGAGGCAGGGATGAGGCAGAGATGAGGCAGGGATGAGGCAGAGATGAGGTGGAGATGAGGTGGAGATGAGGCAGGGGGCAGGGATGAGGCAGAGATGAGGCAGAGATGAGGCAGAGATGAGGCAGAGATGAGGCAGAGATGAGGCAGGGGGCAGGGATGAGGCAGGGATGAGGCAGGGATGAGGCAGGGATGAGGCAGAGATGAGGCAGGGATGAGGCAGGGGGCAGGGATGAGGCAGGGGGCAGGGATGAGGCAGGGGGCAGGGATGAGGCAGGGGGCAGGGATGAGGCAGGGATGAGGCAGAGGTGAGGCAGAGATGAGGCAGGGATGAGGCAGGGATGAGGCAGGGATGAGGCAGGGATGAGGCAGAGATATGGCAGAGATGAGGCAGAGATGAGGCAGGGATGAGGCAGGGGGAGGGGGCAGCTGGCTGGCAGAGTTACTGTGACAAACCCCCATAGCAGAGCAGCCAAATTAATACAGCAATCAATACAACTGAATAGACCTAGCACAGATGCCAATAAACTGGAAAAGACGTGGAAAGAGAACTCATGGCAAAGAAAGGAAAAGGTCTGCCATGCCCACCTGCTCCTGCCGGTGCCTGTATCAATGAAAAGCAATCTCAATCTCAAAGTTAACCCCCCTCTCCCTGAGTACCTTAATAAACCATGCAACAGAAAGCCCTCTCATGTCTTAGCATGCAGTCTCACATTCGTTGTGTGTTATCTTCTGGAAAGATCTCTTTGGTTGTGAGAAAATAAATGCTTTAACTGCGTATTATTTCAGAATGAATATATATCAGATATCATATTCCGAGAACGTCTCTTTGACAGATGTCTCAACAATAATGTTTTGTAAGTTTACTTCTGTAACCAATCTAAAAGCAACTGTATGAAATGCACATAGAGGGTTAACTTGCAATTGCACTTGAAGCTGTAATATTACAGAGATTTGGGGGAATATTGAAATGATATGCGGTCATGAAACTGTGATACACACAAACTAACACTCTGAAACCAAACAAAGCACACCAAACAAAGTGCCGAGTACCATGTGGTCACAAGAATACAGGTATGTGACCACTGTTGTGTTTTGTAAGGGTGCTAAGCCTGAAAAAGAAACAATAAGTAGTAGGCGTCTGTTAGCCAAATCACTCCAATGTCTCATTCTGAAGGTGTCCTAATTACAAATGGTACGGATAAGGATATAAGGGGAATTTAATATGATCGGCAATAAAATCTGATGACAATTTACATTATGGAAGGAAAATGTGATTTTATGAAAGCCTCCAACAAAACGGGGCCATATGTTATTTCCACGTACTCTTTTGTATTTCATTTAAAGCAAGTCTGAGAATGTATAATTACACCGTTCAGAAGAACAGCAAAGAAGGGTTATTCTCCTGCTAAACGTTTGTAATTGATCATGAAATGGAAAATACGGTTTTTCCAGTATCAGTGTGTTGTTTTAGAATCTGTACCTTTTTAAAAATGATTACTTCGTGTATATATTTAGGCGTTTAAAGGTAGTGATAGTATTCTCTTTCGATCTCAAGAATAACAGCAGGATATAAAAGCATACGGCATTTCATGCATACAGGTATTTCATCTGTCATGACTGAAGGGATCTTCCTTTATAGAAACCAACTGATGCGCCTTAATGTATGCCAACATATTCTACCTCTGTCAGTAATGTGAAATTAATGTTTAACAAGCTGATGGCTATCACCTGACAAATCGAAAGGTAAAACAATATGATGATTTCTTTCAAAAAGATTACGTTTTTTCACACAGCAAATGAGTGTATTTACAAAGTTCGACTGTGTTAAATTAGGTGTAGGTTTGTTTCAGTTAAGCAGACTATAAATGAGAAATTGACATATATTGACATGCAGAGGAAACAGGTGAGATCTTTAATGACGAATTCAAGATATTCACCACGACAGACACCTGCGCTGCACTCCCCCTTTTATTACTTAAGGTATTATATACATATGATATAAAACATGTGGTCGAGATCCGTTATGTTAGGCCATGTTAGAAGGTACAATATTGCATGCTGCAAGACACCAAAATCAATGTTTTATTTCCTTACCTATAAAATACCTATAAACATAAATAATGGTAAAATGATGGCTGCCTTTTGGGAAGGTTTGCAATTTTTGTTATGAGCGGATCTACCTGACATTTTTGGTGGACAAATAAAGGTGTGGGCGTCTGGCCCATTAAATGCTTAATGGCGGGGCTCATAACCACAAACATACCACTATAGCTTTCACACGAATTTTACTCGGTCATAATAAAAGAGCATGCAAGTGGTTTGATTGAAGTTTTGAAATTTCTATGACAATTCAAGAACAGAGCAATTAAAGAATTAGAGCAAATATGCAATCAATCTTTATATACTTATTTTTTTTGGCACCTGTTACATCATTTTTAAAGTGCCGGTTTGTCATCAAAATCACAGTCATGTGATAAGACCCTTCCCGCCATTATATTGGATTCCCATAAAGCAGACGACAATTACAAACTGGTTAAAGACGCTGCCGCCTCATTTCACAGGGATCCGCGTGGGGATGTAGGCTCAACTCAATATCAGATCTCGGAACAAAGTTTAGATAATCACCGATAACTTACTGAAATAAATTGTGAAAAATAAATCATGGCATCAAGCTATTTGCTTTTAATCAATGATGAGAATATTTTAATTACGATACGAATTAAATAGAAACTGATCAAAACCTGAGAAGAGATGAAATGCATTATGTTATATAATTGTCAGGTGGATACCTCGTTACATCCTCGGTCCCATAAATATAAGTCAACATGGGGCATGTTGCGTGGGATACAATCATAAGGCTTTAGTCAGATCAATATGTGGCTTCTATCGAATGTAAATTAGCCACGGATTCCGCTAAATATAATAGTGATGTCTCCAAAGGGATACAGGGTGATACAATGAAAAATACCTTTCTGATTGTATTATTTCAACATGAAGTGCATGAAACAATTCGAAACAAGACAAACTCAATTTTGATTCATGCAGCTTTAAATGTAATAGTGCATATCATATAAACATATATTCAATGTGAGTTACTCACGTGTATTGTCAGGACAAAATTCATTCTCCCAACCGCAGGCCGGGGAATCTTTGGGGGGGTCAGACAGCCCCCCCGGCCACGTGTACCCGGATGATCTGATCTGGATGAGACTCTCGTCGGCGGCGATATAATCATAGAGCGTGATCCAGCTGGCCACGTCGGACTGGTCATAGTTGAGGATCTGCATGCTGTAGTCTGGCTTCCGGTCTCCATTCTTATCTATGACCACCTGGCCGCTCACACCTGTATATCAATACAAAACGTCTACATCATTACTATACACCAAACAATTACTCCTAAATACCACACATGCATATCAAACGCATATCAGTATGTTACATTATATACCAAGATTAACTATTAAATCACACAACTCGATCAAGTCAAATATCACGCAAAAAGGCAATTTTGGTGATCAAACAAATATGTCAATTGTTTAAATTCACGACTTACATTCATTCAACTGGTTTGAAATAATTGAAAATTGCAGCTTGCATATTATGACAGTAGAGACGATAAATATTACATATATACAACTTTTTTCTGCAAATGAATTTAAAATTTTCATTTCATGTGATGAATATTTGCTTTATTTGATACGCATCATAAGGAAAGTGCTTCGTGACATCAAGTACTAAATGTTATGGATGGCAAATGTCATATCTACACAGCATACCTGGGAAAGACAGGTTGAAGATGAAGTTGGCGATGGCGGTTCCATCATCTACGGTTCCCCCCGCTTCTAGGGTCTTGTTGACACCGTATGCCCACATGAGCACAGAGTCATGCAGCAGACCTGCGTGTACGTCAACCTTAAACACACAATCCAGAAACACGCACCAATTAAGAAAGGCACAGCCAGTCCAAACGGAAAGCAAATCAAAGGTCATTTAATGCGAGCATTGCTGCATGAATTTTCTGACAAGACGAATGTCTGGTAACACTCAAACCTGGTATGACCAATGGTATGGTATCACTCAAACCCGATATGACCAATGTCTGGTATCACTCATACCTGGTATGGCCAATGGTATGGTATCACTCAAACCCGATATGACCAATGTCTGGTATCACTCATACCTGGTATGACCAATGGTATGGTATCACTCAAACCCGATATGACCAATGTCTGGTATCACTCATACCTGGTATGGCCAATGGTATGGTATCACTCATACCTGGTATGACCAATGGTATGGTATCACTCATACCTGGTATGACCAATGGTATGGTATCACTCAAACCTGGTATGACCAATGTCTGGTTTCACTCAAACCTGACATGACGAATGTCTGGTATCACTCATACCTGGTATGACCAATGGCATGGTATGACAAGTATGTTTCATAACCAATGCCTTGTATAACAATATCTGAAAATGTGTACTATAAGAAAAGGGCTCTTTCATGCCTGTCAAGCGCTTCCTTGTATGAATTAATCCTCTATCACCAGCAATAGAGGGAGACATACTACCGTCTTATTATCATTCACATCTTATGATATGAAAGCAGACCAAAGAATCCGTGACTTTGTGGAACTGTTCTTTGTACCATGTATCAATGGTGGAACAAACAAGGACAGAGTAATCGAACTTGCATACACATGTGCTAAACCATGTGTGCTCTATGAATCGTTGGAATCTCAATTTATTTTTATTCATAGATCCTAAGATTTTAGATATTTTAAATAAGCCATTGGCTCAAACCCTTGATATTGTATAAAGATATGTTATTGTAACACAGTGCTAAATCCTTTTGATTAAGAGAACAACTTTAATACAGACCCATGCGCTTTAAGAAAGGAGATTCACCTGCCAAGGCATTTATATGGATGATTATTAAACTCATAAAATATTGAAAACTGGTATCCTTGTTACGTGAGTATTATTCTGCCTCTGAATATTTAAGAGACTCTTAGGATCTCATAATACCCGTCTAAACACTAACACAATGAAATATTACACGGCGTAGGTATTTCTACCTGACTTTGACAGGTGAATGTGACCATCATTCCTATCCAGAAGTGACCACTAACCAATACCTATATTCTCATTAACAGATGTATTCTTTTGTTTTCCTATAATCAAAACAACAGTAAGTCTCTCTTCACCAGGGATCACTGACAGATCTACACAAAGCAAAACTTTCATCTCAAATTCTTGTCACGCACCTGGAAGGGAAAGGAACCACAGACCTTATACATGAGAGGCATAACCTGGTCATTACTATATAAACTCTCGGAAAGACGGAGTTTGTTTATATATGATTTGCAAAATGTCAAGATGCTTCGATATCTACTTTATGCTGGTCACATCTAATTAGGAGCTGAATTAAATTGATACACTACATCACAGACTGAGTAAAAGATGATGTAACTTCTGACGATAATGAGGACCTTGTTTTACAATATACAATACAATATAAGCAATTATTTATTTGCTGATATGTATATAATGGCAAATTAAGTTACCGTTGTTCAAATACAATTATTCATCATATAATCATAACTGAGATCCATCATGACCAATCTTGTATATTAACAGTTTATTCATCGAGTGTAGAAAAAATATCTAAGACATGTTTTCCTTATATGTTCAAAGATAAGTAAAATATAGAAAGAGTGTTAAGTGCATGAAATTGTTTAGTCTCAATTTCCTGTCGTTTGCATTTGAGACTATTGAAGTGGCAGATATATGCAGATATTCACATCAAAGGAACGGGTGCCAGTGGAGGGGCGGAATGCACTAAATATCACTCAGCAGAATGTCATATTATCAATTCCCATTGCTCTGGCTTGCAATACGTTGTCATGGTAATGTATTTGTCATATTGATATGTAAGAAAATATAAAGCTAAGACCTCATTTAACTTTGATTTTTTATTCTTCAAAGGCGAACTGGCCACTGAGTAGTTCACATAATGCTGGTCAAATTCTTCTTGTAAGATTGAGACCAGCTTAGTCTTAGCCAACGAGACAGTGGAGCAAATGCATGCACGATATGTTACAAATGTTGAATGACACAGCAAATTTACCAATGATTCAATATCAACTTTTGGATGGGATCTATCTATACAAGTTAGTAACTGTACAACTAGGAAATCAGCTTGTTCTGAACATTTGATAGTCAAGATTGATTTGAACACGACGTTCTTCTCAAATGGTTCATTAGCCGGGTATAGTCAAACATATATTGCGACTCTGTCACGTTTCCACGTATTGTCAGGTTCTGTTGATTGCGACATCCGAAACGACCGTTGCCTTCTTCGTGTGGCGTGAGAGAGCGAGTTACAGTGTTAAAATACCTGATGAACTTCTGAACTTTGTGACTATCGTGACGATTACATGACCACTGCCTATGGCACTGCTTTGCTGTTATTGGTTTGTATAATTAGTTATGGACAAGTTCAAAAAAAAAAGTTTGCTGAGGTGTGTTGGGGTGAAGAAGAGTTTATGAGCAGTTGATATTTGTAAAGAACAAAAAGTCTTACTTTTAGATTTTAAAATTAGAATCAAATCTCTATTATGATAAAAATGGATATGCTTATGGATTGACTGGTGGGTATTTCTTAAGTCTCTATTTTGAAAATATTTCTGACATACATCAATTACATTTCCAAAAGAAAGTTGCCTTCATCACATAAGTGATGCTTGTTTTTCTGATAACATGAAAAATGAACTATCAGTCGAAATTGTTTTTTTATGCTCACATGTATAATGAATTTTCAGTCAAAATAGTATACTTACTTGATCATTTGCTCCCAAGATGGGATAGCCGTCAAACTTGGGGTCTGTGAAAGCCTGTCGTACTTTTTCTTGGAAGGTCTCCCACTCAGGTCCAGATGGCGTTCTCACGTTGGCCGAGATAAGACCATCAAAAGCTTGCTTCGCCTCGTCCGGACGGTCCGACTGCTCCGGCAGCGCTGCAGGACAAAGTGAATTTGCAATTGATATAATCTTTGAATTATATAGGAATACAATGAAAGTTAGATTGCCTCTTTTGGACAATAGCATACAATCATATGTTAACTTATATGGTTTTGTTGGCAGAGATGGGTCATTGTCAGGAAGACGTGGTCATTGTCAGGAAGATGTGGTCATTGTCAGGAAGACGTGGTCATTGTCAGGAAGATGTGGTCATTGTCAGGGAGATGTGGTCATTGTCAGGGAGATGTGGTCATTGTCAGGGAGATGTGGTCATTGTCAGGGAGATGTGGTCATTGTCAGGGAGATGTGGGCATTGTCAGGGAGACGTGGTCATTGTCAGGGAGATAAGGTCACTGTCAGGGAGATGTGGGCATTGTCAGGGAGATGTGGTCATTGTCAGGGAGATGTGGGCATTGTCAGGGAGACATGGTCATTGTCAGGGAGATAAGGTCATTGTCAGGGAGATGTGTTCATTGTCAGGGAGACGTGGTCATTGTCAAAGAGACGTGGTCATTGTCAGGGAGACGTGGTCATTGTCAGGGAGACGTGGTCATTGTCAGGGAGATAAGGTCATTGTCAGGGAGATGTGGTCATTGTCAGGGAGATGTGGGCATTGTCAGGGAGACGTGGTCATTGTCAGGGAGATAAGGTCATTGTCAGGAAGATGTGGTCATTGTCAGGGAGATGTGGTCATTATCAGGGAGACGTGGTCATTGTCAGGGAGATAAGGTCATTGTCAGGGAGATGTGGGCATTGTCAGGGAGATAAGGTCATTGTCAGGGAGATGTGGGCATTGTCAGGGAGATGTGGTCATTGTCAGGGAGATGTGGTCATTGTCAGGGAGACGTGGTCATTGTCAGGGAGATAAGGTCATTGTCAGGGAGATGTGGGCATTGTCAGGGAGATGTGGTCATTGTCAGGGAGATGTGGTCATTGTCAGGGAGACGTGGTCATTGTCAGGGAGATAAGGTCATTGTCAGGGAGATGTGGTCATTGTCAGGGAGACGTGGTCATTGTCAAGGAGACGTGGTCATTGTCAGGGAGACGTGGTCATTGTCAGGGAGATGTGGTCTTTGTCAGGGAGATGTGATCATTGTCAGGGAGATGTGGTCATTGTCAGGGAGATGTGTTCATTGTCAGGGAGACGTGGTCATTGTAAGGGATATGTGGTCATTGTCAGGGAGATTTGGTCATTGTCAGGGAGATTTGGTCATTGTCACAGTGTCTGTGTATATTTTAATGAGGTGTTCTTGCAGTGTACTTATTAGATTGCTAGATGAACATTCATATCTGTCTTTTACATCTCTGGGAACCTCGCCATTTCATAAGATGTAAGCGCATGGCAGTTAGTTTGCCGCTAAAACCACAAGAATTGGTATATTTTCATAATGTACTAAACAAAAGTACAAATAAATGCATACCCGCCTCTATAATTCATTTAACCATTAATTTACCCCAAAGTATCTTTTAACTATTTTTAGAGATTCTTAATCCACATTCTTCTGTCTTGTATATTGGATGTCATTGTTATTGTGAATGCTTACAAACACTGGGCCGTCTGTCTCTACACACAGGTGAACATTTCCCCTGACAAGACAGGTACCTACACACAGGTGTATCTATGGGTTTACTCTCACCTGTCCCTGCTGCTGTACCACGTGACATGTCTGAGTGCAGGAAGCAACACATTGTCTTCTCTCTCGATCTTCTTACTCGCTATGATAATCATCAGCTTAGCTAGATATCTAATACCTCACCTCTTACCAATCATCGTCATTATGATTCAAAACAAGACAAGATAATGATTATAGAGAAACATCGCAGTCACACCAACATAACATCTCCAGGCCAACAGAAGCATATCTTAGCGTGCAGGCCAAACTAACTCTCCTTGATGCTTACAAAAAAATCCACCTTCTCGTGTAAAGTCTGACCAATATCTGTCCAAATGATAGTGGATAGAAAACCCCCACCCTCCACCCCCGCAATGTACCCCCATCCCTTCCTCTACAGACCTCACCTGGTAACAGATAGAAACCCCCACCCTCCACCCTCCCCCAATGTACCCCCATCCCTTCCTCTACAGTCCTCACCTGATAGCGTATAGAAACCCGCACCCTCCATCCTCCCCCAATGTACCCCCACCCCTTCCTATACAGCCTCCTCTGATAGCGGATAGAAACCCCCACCCTCCACCCTCCCCCAATATATATATATATATATATATATATATATATATAATATATAATAATGAATGTACCCCCATCCCTCCCTCTACAGACCTCACCTGATAGCGGATAGAAACCCCCACCCTCCACCCTCCACCTTCCACCCTCCCCCAATGTACCCACACCCCTTCCTCTACAGTCCTCACCTGATAGCGTATAGAAACCCGCACCCTCCATCCTCCCCCAATGTACCCCCACCAGATACAGTGCTTTATTGAGTTTATATCAAGAGTATGTTCAAATAAGCGGTGTATTGGTATAGACTAGTTGATATTAATGGTCTATGATGGACTTGACGACTTGAGACAGTCCGCCGTGAAAGGGAAACTACCCACCATCACACAGGGTATGAAGTCAGCAAGTTAATGTATCACTTTGGCCTATCCTGTTCTGCTACCAAATGCTCAGCAGTTTTCAGACAAATCTTGCAGGTAAAGAAATAAATATGATGAACCCCGCATTTCCAAGCAGATACAGTCATAGACAGGTAAAGTCATAGGCAGATACAGTCATAGGCAGATACAGTCATAGGCAGATACAGTCATAGGCAGATACAGTCATAGGCAGATACAGTCATAGGCAGATACAGTCATAGGCAGATACAGTCATAGGCAGGTACAGTCATAGGCAGATACAGTCATGGATGGTTTACACTGCATATGTCTGCCAGGACTTTACTTATTTGTGGATGGTTTACACTGCATATGTCTGCCAGGGCTTTACTTATTTGTGGATGGTTTACACTGCATATGTCTGCCAGGGCTTTACATGATTGTGGATGGTTTACACTGCATATGTCTGCCAGGGCTTTACTTATTTGTGGATGGTTTACACTGCATATGTCTGCCAGGGCTTTACTTATTTGTAGATGGTTTACACTGCATATGTCTGCCAGGGCTTTACTTATTTGTTGATGGTTTACACTGCATATGTCTGCCAGGGCTTTACTTATTTGTGGATGGTTTACACTGCATATGTCTGCCAGGGCTTTACATGATTCTGGATGGTTTACACTGCATATGTCTGCTAGGGCTTTACTTATTTGTAGATGGTTTACACTGCATATGTCTGCCAGGGCTTTACTTATTTGTGGATGGTTTACACTGCATATGTCTGCCAGGGCTTTACTTATTTGTTGATGGTTTACACTGCATATGTCTGCCAGGGCTTTACATGATTCTGGATGGTTTACACTGCATATGTCTGCCAGGGCTTTACTTATTTGTGGATGGTTTACACTGCATATGTCTGCCAGGGCTTTACATGATTGTTGATGGTTTACACTGCATATGTCTGCCAGGGCTTTACATGATTGTTGATGGTTTACACTGCATATGTCTGCCAGGGCTTTACTTATTTGTGGATGGTTTACACTGCATATGTCTGCCAGGGCTTTACATGATTGTGGATGGTTTACACTGCATATGTCTGCCAGGGCTTTACATGATTCTGGATGGTTTACACTGCATATGTCTGCCAGGGCTTTACTTGATTGTGGATGGTTTACACTGCATATGTCTGCCAGGGCTTTACGTGATTGTGGATGGTTTACACTGCATATGTCTGCCAGGGCTTTACATGATTGTGGATGGTTTACACTGCATATGTCTGCCAGGGCTTTACTTGATTGTGGATGGTTTACACTGCATATGTCTGCCAGGGCTTTACGTGATTATGGATGATTAGACTATGGTCAGTATCAGCAAGGTCAAAAGCTTACTTGACGGGGTTATTGCAATGTTACAGTGGTCGACCACTGTTTGTTGCACGCCATCTCAGCTCATCCGCAAATATCTGACATGACAAAGAAACTATGGCAACTGAGTGCTAGTTTTAAATAATATGCACCGCGTAATAATATATCCAGGTGTTATTTCCGTTTTGTGCGGACAGTCATCTCGACAGGAACTCGTCCTCTAGGTGGCGACACATGTATATTCTTCCTTGCTTATGAACCTGTTGAGGTTTGCGGTGCTTCATTCTATATTTCGCTTTACATTAAAAGCATTTTCTGAATGATTTATGGGGAATCCCTGCTATTTGCATTGCTGATATGTAACCAATCATGGAAGGTAATATGATGTTTACATCCTGTACCGGAACAGTGCGATTATCCGTATATCCACAAATCGATTATATATATATCCACAAATCAGTGATGCCAGATATATGATATATCGTAGACTATTCAATAGTGTCCTATACCTGATGTATGATAATCTTACACAACGTATTTATGTGATATCATATTGAATACTCCCCCATTTGGACTTCTATATTTCTGTTATTTCTTCACATAACCCAGCAGCTATATAAACATAAAGGTCCTCATTTAAAAAGATTTTTTTTTGCAAATTGTGAAGACCCATCATGTGTCAAAAGAACATGAAATTCTGACGTGACTGATGACGTATGGAGATTTTCCCTGATTAAGTGGAATTCATCAATACTAGTTATGTATCTAGATCCTAAGACAGGAAACGGAAGTCACATGAACAGTTCAAGGGGTTAGTTGTTTTTAATACCAGAGTCACTGGGACATTTTCTGATCGAGTTAATGGTTACAAACTTACTTTTGTCAACATCGAGAACTATGAAGACGTATTCTCCATTAATCATTCCCTCGTCATAGGCGGAGAGCAGAAACTCGATGACGTCACTGCCGTACATGCAAAGAATCACAACTGAAACATAGAAATACAAATCAGTGATGTCATAACTGAAAAGTGGAAATACACATAAAGTCAGTATTGAAAAAACAGAAAATTCGGGCAAGTGATTAATGTCACATCAAGCAAGGGGTGAGAGAGGGGCGAGCAAATGTCGAGCAAGGGGCAAGCAAGGAGCGAGCATGGGGCAAGCAAGGTGTAAGCAAGGTGCGAGCAAGTTGCGAGCAAGGGGCGAGCTAGGGGCGAGCAAGGGGCGAGCAAGGAGTGAGCAAGGAGCGAGCAAGGGGCGAGCAATTGGCAAGCAAGGGGTAAGCAAGGGGCGAGAGAGGGGCGAGCAGGGGACGAGCAAGGGGCGAGCAAAGGGCAAGCAAGGGGCGAGCAAGGAGCAAGCAATGGGTGGGCAAGGGGCGAGCAAGGGGCGAGCAAGGGGCAAGCAAGAAGCGAGCAAGGGGCAAGCAAGGGGTAAGCAAGGGGCGAGAGAGGGACGAGCAAGGGGCGAGCAAGGGGCGAGAAAGGGGTGAGCAAAGGGCAAGCAAGGGAATGAGCAAGGGGCAAGCAAGTGGAAAGCAAGTGGAAAGCATCGGGCGAGCAAGGGGCGAGCAAGGGGCAAGCAAGGGGCAAGCAAGGGGCAAGCAAGTGGAAAGGAAGGGGTGAAGAAGGGGCGAGCAAGGGGCGAGCAAGGGGCAAGCAAGGGGCAAGCAAGGGGCGAGTAAGGGGCAAACAAGGGGCGAGCAAAGGGCGAGCAAGGGGCAAAGAAGGGGAAAACAAGGGGCAAGCAAGGGGCAAGCAAGGGGCAAGCAAGGGGCGAGCAAGGGGCGAGCAAGGAGAAAACAAGGGGCGAGCAAGGGGCGAGCAAGCGGCGAGCAAGGCAAAAACAAGCCATGAGCAAGCCGTGAGCAAGCCGTGAGCAAAGGGAATTTTACAATATTGTAGAGCCTTAGATTTAGCTCTTGACATTTTTATTAAAGAAGTTATGATAATTTGAAATCGGCAAGTCTAACCCTCCCTGCAATAAGGGGCCTCAATTACTGGGGTGAGACCATAGACCAGAAATATACATCTCTATTGTTATATAGACCAGAAATATACATCTCTATTGTTATATAGAACTGGTAATACACATCTCTCTTGTTATATAGACCAGAAATATGCATCTCTATTTTTATATAGACCTGGTAATACACACCTCTATTGTTATATAGACCGGAAATACACATCTCTATTGTTATATAGACCGGAAATACACATCTCTATTGTTATATAGACCGGAAATACACATCTCTCTTGTTATATAGACCTGGTAATACACATCTCTCTTGTTATATAGACCAGAAATATGCATCTCTATTTTTATATAGACCTGGTAATACACACCTCTATTGTTATATAGACCGGAAATACACATCTCTATTGTTATATAGACCGGAAATACACATCTCTATTGTTATATAGACCGGAAATACACATCTCTCTTGTTATATAGACCTGGTAATACACATCTCTCTTGTTATATAGACCAGATATATACATCTCTATTGTTATATAGACCAGGAATACACATCTCTATTGTTATATAGACCGGAAATACACATCTCTATTGTTATATAGACCGGAAATACACATCTCTATTGTTATATAGACCAGAAATACACATCTCTTTTGTTATATAGTCCCGGTAATACACATCTCTATTGTTATATAGACCGGAAATACACATCTCTATTGTTATATAGACCGGAAATACACATCTCTATTGTTATATAGACCGGAAATACACATCTCTATTGTTATATAGTTTGGTGATTTCTGTCTATTCTGTGATATTGTAGAGAGTTGATAGACCCAGATTTCAGTGGATACACCTGTAACTGATCTTCATTTATCATCACATAGTGTATCTTTTGATCAGAAGCAAAGCCACAAAGGCAAGTTTCCCTTTTGTGCAATTTCAGCGTAATGCGATTATTATGTTTTAGGAGGTTGATCACTTAATGCTCTGTTTGAAATCAAATTTTACAAGAAAATAGTTATCTCAGAGCCTGTAGGTAATAATAAAGAGTATGCCATTTTGCAAGTCACGTGACAGGTGTGTGGTGCAACCCCGTCCCATTATAACTGGCGCATCTAAGGTGGTAATACCAAATCAATGCATCAAAATAGATAGGTGGGACAGGTAAATAACGGTGAACAAGAAATCAAGGAATAGAAATGAGCTTTGATAAGTATACTATTGCACGTAAGTTAATAATAAAATGCATTCTTATTGTGATGATTGAGTGAGATGAGAGACGAGGAGCTGGGTGGATGCCAAACTAACTAACTAGCCTCATTATTCAATAAAAGATACTCACTTTTTAGTATCTTTTTATTAAGTAAATGCTCAAAGTTTGTAACAAGTTCAACGAGAGATACAAACAACTCGCTCCAATACTCACCAGACACATAGAAAAACGTTAGTAAATAGAAGCTGGATTGAACCCTGAGTTTTGCCTGTGTTGTTCAGTCATTTATGGGTGTTTTAGTTTACACTATAATTAGTCACGTCGTGATTGGCAAACAACGTTCAAATTCATATCATTATGGCAAGGTCTCCTTTCACCTCAATCCTCTCCGATAGCCGTAAACATTTATTTTCCACCAAACCCTAAGAACGAGTTATATTTTTTAAAGATCGAAACACTTTTCCCACCGTTTCAAAAGAACATGTAAAAAAGGTGGAACATATTTTGATATATGATACCAAAAACCTCATGATATAACCGATGGAAGGTGCGCGGAAGCCACACGTCCTTGCGAGAAGATAGTTTACGCAAGTAACAAATCAAAGATTTTATGAACCAATACCCACTTTCGTTGCTAAAGTAACGTCGGTTTCATGTTAAATTATTTGCATGCTTAATGGCAGTTAAACCAGAAAAGTGATTCGTGCATCCTGGAAGCATGATGGTTTTAACTGCAGATAATGCAAAGATAGACGACAAGAAAAAGGTGCCTGGGGTAAAGAGCGTTTGCTCAACATACTACGGCAGTGTTTGGCCAGACAGAAACCTGATGTCAAGAATTAATGCCCTACGCCTTTTGAAATGTGATGAGAGATCGTTCTTTTGTATAGGCCGATTGCGGGTTACCATCTTGTTTTTTTTAATGATTAGATTTTAGAGAGTTTTTTGTGCACTTCCGATTGTAATTGTGCAGTTCCGGCGTGTTGTTTTCAATGGGGCAGTATGGCGACCCGCAATCGGCCTATTGTAAATTTATAATGATTGAACAAACCGCGGCATTTGAGGAACAACTCTCCGATAGATTGCTACCCTTCTTATCCATGCAGCAAGAACCAAGTTGTCACCTGAAGATTGCCAATATGGATTTATCAATGTTGTTTCTCAAACCTGTGCCACTATGATCTCGACTTCGACACTACCTGTTTTCAAGCAGGTGACAAATGATATCTGTATTGCTTAGATTAACATCCATCATTGAACACATTGATTGTGTGTCATCATCACGCATGCGCAGAGATATTCGTGGAGAGCGCATGCGTTACTTACGTGTTAGCTATTTGTAGGCAAGATGTATTTTCAATGGATGAATTCTATTTATTTTCAATGAGGCTGAGAATTTGGCCATTTTCTTTTGAAAAATAAAAACATTTAATAATTATCCGTGAATTTTCAAGTACGCAATTTTGTGACTGCACTTAGGTATTGGAAACGTCAGACAACTGGAACACCCACCGCCTCATTCTTGTAATCTAATCATAGACTGTGTGAATACCATGGTAATTGAATGGCTGCCATAGTGGACTTGAAATAGCAGCTCACAAGAGATAAGAAATATTCAAATAGTTTACTGAGTATATCATTTCTATATTCCATGAGACCTGGTATATTTGGGAGTGATGGCGTCAGCTTGCCATATTATGTACTGCACTGCTCCTTACTGCGGCTACAGTCTTGGTCTGTAAAGCGGAGTCATTCCTCGAAATTATTTTTTATAGTGCACTTTGCACGAAGTCTAGGAAATGTTCATATACATCACAGGACAAGCCACAGTCAGCACGCCTCTTAAGCTTCTGGTCTGTGCTTTATGTCGTGTTCTGATATTCCATGATACATGAGATATTTGTCAAATGTTGTGAATGGAGTGTATGGGCAAGTACAACGTAATAACCAATCTGTGCTTATCGTTCCCCTTTAACCAAAATAGATTGGACACTAAATTTTGGAGATTAATTTTACTAATTTCCATATGTTACCGAATACAATAATAAAAAGTGTCAATATTTTTCAAAATACTGAATCTGCACTTGTTGAGACGTAATTATATTCTCATTTGGTATAAAAATAAATGTGTCATTTATGCCTCAGTCACATTTGCACCGGGCGCCGGCGGGGAAGTTAGAATCGGCCGACTTCACAATCTGCCGGGCGCCGGGGAGTTTGTCACCAACAATCTGAGATATGCCGTAGCTGTGGTCACATTATTAAAGGGCACCGCACGGCATGTGCAAAACTGAATAGCACAGACGTCTGTAGGATATCTTTACGACGTCTGTTTCATGACACAGACGTCTGCAGGACGTCTTTAAGACGTCTGGGCAGGCTTAAAAAAAATATTTAATCCTATTTTCACCACACGATGCCACAGGCAGCCCTAAGATAATCTGCCGATGTCCCTGCGGGACACTGCCGGGACCCTGCCGTGTACTTTAAGATGATATTTGCTGATAAGACATCGGGAAAATGTCGGCAACTTTCATGTTCCAGATAAAAGTTCCCGATGACCCGCCTGACGTCTTAAAGATGCCCAATTCTTGCACTCGCAGTTTTGATCCCTTTCCGGTATTACCGCACTGACGTTTTTATCAGCCAATCAAAATTACGCGGGTCATTAGTGCGGACCGAAAAGTCGAGAGGTCGAATTCCGTTTTGCTTCCCGGTTGACAGTTTGTTCCACATGTTTCTGTTTATATGGTACTAGAGGGGTCGGAATCTACATCTATATGTTTACTCGGCAAAACCAATTGGCATCCCGCCGAGATACCCCTTGCAGTTAAGTAGGATTTAAGAACTGGTACGGTCATTGATTGAAACGACATGTTGTTGACATCTGACAGCCCAGGCCGGATGTTTACCTCTCGACCGAGGCGCCCCCTTTTTCAGCCTCCCGCACAGAAGAGTCAATTCCAGTGAAAGTGCGAGTGCAAGAATTGTGGCCGATGATCTCCCGGTGCCCGCACGGCAATCTGAACTGCCTGCCGATTTTGTAAAAAAATACCCATCGGCCGGGCATCTTTACTGAAATCGGCGCAAATGTGACTGAGGCATTAAAGCATTGGTGAAACCTGACTTTCAGACACATTTTCTTTACATAACATGAATGTTTATACCCTAAACAGTACTTTTATGTAGTATTACCCAAAATATTTCCTGTTAACAACTTTCTGTGGCATTTGAAAGTTGATCAGTTGTCTGCTGAAACCTACAACAGCAATTGAACACTCTGTCAACAAGCTTTGTTTAGCTGGTCTGTGTACTCGTGTAAACACCTAATGAGTTACCAGTTGGGCACCTGTCCAGCTTGGGAAACAATGTGAACAGAGAATTGTCAATTTCTGCAAAATCTTCTCGGACGTTTGGACTCATAACCTCAAAAATATTCATCCGTTTTTAATATTTCTACCACCAAAAGAAAGCCAAGACTTCATTCTATTAGCAGGTGAAGTGTCAACGTTCGATATTATGTTTAAATATTTTTTTTAAATGGCCGAAAATGTGTTGTTCCGATTTTGTCAATGTACAATATGAACACAGAATTGTCAATTTCGGCAAAATCTTCTCGGACGTTTGGACTCATAACTTCAAAAATATTCATCCGTTTTTAATATTTCTACCACCAAAAGAGTGCCAAGACTTTACTCTATTGGCATGTGAAGTGTCATCCTCCGATATTATGATCAAATATTTTTTTTAAATGGCCGAAAATGTGTTGTTCCGATTTTTTCAATGTACAATTTGAACACAGAATTGTCAATTTCGGCAAAATCTTCTCGGACGTTTGGACTCATAACTTTTTAAATGGCCGAAAATGTGTTGTTCCGATTTTGTCAATGTACAATGTGAACTTACGGAGCCCTCTGACAGTTCAAAGGTCAAGGTCACACAACACATTTCCAGTTTAGTACGGGCAGTACCCGGTGGTCACAAGAAATCATAATTCTCAGAGCAGATGTTATTTTGTGGATTTCAGACAGATAGCCTGTATGTATGTAAATTTTAGGATCATATATTGTTTTTAGATACTTTAAACCACTGTAAAATTGCCTGCAACTTTCCAGGTTTCACCAATGCTTTAATGAGTTAATGATTCTTTGTGTCCATGCATAACACACAGCATGGCACATATGAGGGTATATCATCATGTCATCACTACACCACGTGACCCAGGCCATAAGTGGCGTGAAATATGAGGTCAGGAAACAAGCATTTCCTGGGGAAATATGACTCTACTGAAAATCTACATTACTAGCAGTTGTTTTGCTCAATACATGGAACCAGATATCAGTGGACATCCTGTCAAATGAGGTGTACTCAGGGACTGTGAAGCACCTCAGAAGCAGCACAAAAGACATCCCCTGGCATCACACAATATGACATCAATGTGTGGAGAAACAAAGGTGTGCATTGATTCAGTGCTATGTCATAGCAACCGTACCCCAGATCAATAGCAAGCAGGAATTCCTCCTGTCACGTGACTCGCTGATCAATACATTACAAATATCAACATTAAGGGGATGAAGACCTTCCTGATAGCACTCAGACCATGGAAGGGCAGAGCGTCTTTTGTTTTATTATGAGAAAAGGAAGGTTGTATGACACTGGTGAATAAGGACTGAATGATACTTCAACTCACGAAGACATCTTGCCACTCGCTTCTGGTTACATTTTACCCCATTTCAAACCAAAACATGATGTCTATGTCATTGAGAAAAACAGAAAAACAGCGAGAGTTTCAAACCTGCTTATCTTTGACTGTTTTATTGTGAATTTCTGTTCTCAGGGTCATGTTGACATTATCTGCATTGGCTGTATGGTGACATTTCCTACACTGGTCATATGGTGACATTACCTACACTGGCCGTATGGTGACATTACCTACACTGGCTGTATGGTGACATTACCTACACTGGCCGTATGGTGACATTACCTACACTGGCTGTATGGTGACATTACCTACACTGGCCGTATGGTGACATTACCTACACTGGCCGTATGGTGACATTACCTACACTGGCTGTATGGTGACATTACCTACACTGGCTGTATGGTGACATTACATACACTGGCTGTATGGTGACATTACCTACACTGGCCGTATGGTGACATTACGTACACTGGCCGTATGGTGACATTACCTACACTGGCTGTATGGTGACATTACCTACACTGGCCGTATGGTGACATTACCTACACTGGCTGTATGGTGACATTACCTACACTGGCCGTATGGTGACATTACATACACTGGCCGTATGGTGACATTACCTACACTGGCTGTATGGTGACATTACCTACACTGGCTGTATGGTGACATTACATACACTGGCTGTATGGTGACATTACCTACACTGGCCGTATGGTGACATTACGTACACTGGCCGTATGGTGACATTACCTACACTGGCCGTATGGTGACATTACGTACACTGGCCGTATGGTGACATTACCTACACTGGCCGTATGGTGACATTACATACACTGGCCGTATGGTGACATTACCTACACTGGCCGTATGGTGACATTACCTACACTGGCTGTATGGTGACATTACCTACACTGGCCGTATGGTGACATTACCTACACTGGCCGTATGGTGACATTACCTACACTGGCTGTATGGTGACATTACCTACACTGGCCGTATGGTGACATTACATACACTGGCCGTATGGTGACATTACCTACACTGGCCGTATGGTGACATTACCTACACTGGCTGTATGGTGACATTACATACACTGGCCGTATGGTGACATTACCTACACTGGCTGTATGGCGACATTACCTACACTGGCTGTATGGTGACATTACCTACACTGGCCGTATGGTGACATTACCTACACTGGCCGTATGGTGACATTACCTACACTGGCTGTATGGTGACATTACCTACACTGGTCATATGGTGATATTACCTACACTGGTCATATGGTGACATTACCTACACTGGCTGTATGGTGACATTACATACACTGGCCGTATGGTGACATTACATACACTGGCTGTATGGTGACATTACCTACACTGGCTGTATGGTGACATTACCTACACTGGTCATATGGTGATATTACCTACACTGGTCATATGGTGACATTACCTACACTGGTCATATGGTGACATTACCTACACTGGCTGTATGGTGACATTACGTACACTGGCCGTATGGTGACATTACCTACACTGGCCGTATGGTGACATTACCTACACTGGCCGTATGGTGACATTACCTACACTGGCTGTATGGTGACATTACCTACACTGGCTGTATGGTGACATTACCTACACTGGCTGTATGGTGACATTACCTACACTGGCCGTATGGTGACATTACCTACACTGGCTGTATGGTGACATTACCTACACTGGCCGTATGGTGACATTACCTACACTGGCCGTATGGTGACATTACCTACACTGGCCGTATGGTGACATTTCCTACACTGGTCGTATGGTGACATTTCCTACATTGGTTGCATGACGACATTTCTTGACCACTGATTTCTTTATTCACACATCTTGACAAAGCAGCTTGGGTTAGTTCAAAAGCGGTAGTAGTGTGTGCATATGAGATCGGATTTAATGTGGTAAATATATATAGAGTGTGCAAAGTGTTTATGAACTGCATTTATTTGATACCACCCAAGGAAGGGCAAACTCAACATTTTTACACATGTAAGGCGAATATAACAAGTTTAAAGTACAATATTTGGCGTGCTAAGTATAGTGTTTTCATTAACATAGAAATGTTGTGTCAAGAGGAAAGGTCTTATCACCTGGTTATATCCTTTATAAAAAAAATAAATCTACGGCAAACATATAACATCTTGGCCCAATTTGCACTTGCCTACCAAATTAACTACCGTACGCTGTAAGCATATCCTTCTTATCCCTTTTTCAACTATATATATATATATATATATATATATATATATATATATATATATATATATATATATATATATATATATATATATATATCAATTCAATACAGAGGAACAGAGGATATGGTGGGCTTTATTCTTTAAATTGAGAGATACAGATTTCTATGACGACGGCAGTACGACTTGCCCAAATCTCCCTGGACTCTCAAAGGTGTTCCTATCCTTATAAACTTTAAAAAAATACCTGACTTTTCTTGATGATTTAACCTGGTGCCACGACGTCATCGCTGGACTTTACTTAACATTAACACTGATCACACGACGTCATGACACGCCATTACATACAGTCTGCAAGTGTAGATCCTTGTCGCCCAGCTTCCCTTGGGGTAGGAACGGCATCAAAATATCATGAGTTTAGTGCAAGCCGCGCGAACACCATGCCTTCTGGCGACGATGCTGTAGTCTAGAAATACCCATAGATTTTAGTACTTATACCATGGTTAAACCCAGTTTCTTCAGTGAGTTTGTGTATTTTATACATATCATCATCATCATAGATAACGAGGCAGATATACAAGGTATGTTTGTGTGCATATGAAATATATAAAATATATTTTTGCGCCTTGTTGTGGCTTTGATATTCAGGTATTTGTATGCAGTCTTTTTTTCAACCATTTATCAATCTTCGGAAATACCGAGATATAATATGCGCCAGAGGAATGGAAAAACAAGCCATTTCTTTCTACTCTTTGTGGGAGACGAGTCCTGATGCAACATAACAACTTTATTCACCTGTACGCGGGTCTTTATGGCTTCATAAACCTCCTGCAGCTGAGACTGTGTTTTATGCAGTTTCTTCATATGAAATACATCTTAAATTTCTAACATTCTATGCCTGACGTGTATCTGCTCTTCAAAACTCTATACGATGTAAATGCAGACATATAATTTCAAAACAGATGTAACAGGTGTGTCATAAAGCATTTCTTAAAGACATCAGTTGAGGTACTAGTCTTAATCTCATCAGGGAGATCATTCCATAGTCGATTTAACAAAGACATGTATTATGGCTTCAGCGGGTTTGTTGTCAAGACACTTTCTGATAGTGTCCTTTTTGTACATTTTCTTTAATTTTGATTTCATATACATGTCCGGGTCAAGGGTGATACCAAAATCTACCACCCTTTGGACTCATTGGGTGTGATGTCAGTATCACATATTCTCACTGAACCAATGTCATGTCTAACAGTGGAGAAGCACTTCTGTCGTACACTGATTAGCTAACAATGAGTTGTCTTTCATGACCAGTTACTTCACACCTATTTTCCACTCTGGGGAGACGTATCTCATGATCAATATTATCAAATGCCGCCCAGAGGTCTAGTAGCAGTAGTATTACTGGCTTTCTATTGTTTAGGTAATGAAGGATGTCATTTTGCACCTTGTCTTTAGCTCTATGATATTCCTTGTATGCAAAGTGGAACATTTCAGTGAGACTATTCTACGCCAGATGGAACAGATCAGGATAAATACAACCAGGTTGATCTATACTTTTTTTCTTAGGTTTTTTTTACTTTTAACTTTAAGACCAGTTTTTAAAGTTGAAGTTAGCAGAGCAATCTTCATGTTTTCATACTTCTTTTCAGTCCTCTCTCAATGGACCTTTCCTTTATTATCAAGGCAGTCATGGGGCAGGGTTCCTAAAGGTGATCTGGGCTTATTTACAGGGTGTATGGGCAAAATGAAGAGCAGTAAGTACATTATCATGGTGTTCAACCAGGTTAGACAGGGAAACATTGTCCCACTCTGTTATATCATGGAACAAGCTAGATTTGGTGTCCCTTCTTAGCGCTTCTTTGATATTCTCATCTGAAACTATACCAGTCGGGGTTCTTAGCTATTGGTAGGTAAGACGTATTTTCAGGGCCCCTATTCTATCTATTTTCCATTAGGCTCAGAATTCTTTCCATATATTATTTCAAGAAAAAAATCTATTAGCTGTCACTTAGTTATCAACGAGGCTGCCATTTTTAACACCATGACAAATATCAGGCAATGAAAATCGAGATAACAAATTCAAAATGTAATGTGCATTTTGATTGACCAAAATTATCATCTGCTCAAGTCTGCTCTTGGAAAGGACTTAATTGATCATTTCTGAAGCAATTTGCAGGCATTTCCATAAAAATGTTCACAAACATTACAAAAATAAATTGACCAGCAAAGCTCTCAGGCACTTGTCTCTATCAACGGGCCATCATCTCCCTGTAAAACAGTATAATGTATATATCGTACTTTACTATTAAGAGCACAGTTAATACGGATTTAATCAATACACAGGTGTTTTGTGTTCACAAAAGATAGACCTGGCCACTTATTATCAGTGTCAACCCATTTGTGCTGGCGGAGAGCTGTCCAGGAAAGCCAATTTAATGGTGTCAGGCCCCCGTTTTCAGGAAAGATCCCCGCTCTGCAGACTTCGCGGAGCAGCCTCATGCTGGCTTCATCGTTATCTGCGTCTTCCCCGGCGACTTCCATCGATAGAGTCATGATCTAGTTTAATTATTTTCACCTATCATGTATTTATCTATAATTATTATCTTATTCTGCCATATCTATCCACCTATTTTATGCATCTATTTACATCTATCATATACATATACAAACCTTAACATCTATAATCACCTGTTTGATTATATTATCACCTATTATTGTAATTTCACTATGCTTATTTGCACCGTGCCCATTTCAGTTAAATATCAGTTATAGATACTAACGATATGTCCAAATGTGCCCAAATGTCCATTACAAAGAGGGATCATGCAAAGTTGCAATATGAAACCGGTGCTTTTATTGGGAAATAAATGAGAAAATGTAATTTTACTATGCTTAGAAATTTGTCAAAGAGTGCCCTCCATAACAATTCTGTTTTGAGACGGTTATGTCAATTATGATATCATATAGGATTGGTTAATTGGTATAATGGTGTGGAGACGAGAGGAGTGCCCATCCTGTGTTAACATCAATGATATAGCAATAATGATGACCTCTAATGGTGAGATTCTCACTGGGTTTGGCTGGAGAATGTCACCTGCTGCCTTCTGATATGGCAGACAAAAGCCGTCTCTATCAAATCGTGAAAGGAATTACATTGCCTGGGCCTGTCTAATGTACATTTACTATGACAGGGTTTGCTTCATATACAATTATTACACAGGGTGTAATTTCACATTAAGAAAATCAGAAGGAATTCAAGATCGCTTTGATTAATGAAAATGTAACTTCAAACCATAGTTTATTGTAGAGTATATCTGGAGATTGACATGAGATGCTCTGAATCCCTCAATACTTAATTAGAGCATCATGTCTGTTACAATTATTTACTATACATTATTAAGATATAATAGCTCATATGAATACGGCCTGGTTTGGTGCCATAATGGAAGGTTTATCTTTACTCTGTTACACCATTACAACGTCAATGGGAGCAATTTATGGCGCAATGTATGGGAACATATTATCAAATAAAAAAAATAATTAACTCTTTACGATAGGTAAAAATCTACAAAGCCTTTCTTCCAAATCTCAAATCATTGTAATATCTTCATATTGTATGTTTTCATTTAGAGACCATGTACATTGCAACATAGTTTGTCATTCTTTAACATTTTTTTCATTTTACACTTGACAGGCTTTACTGCTCACGACAATAATATATATAGATAAGTATGTTTTCCTGGATATTCGTCTTAAGGCGTCATAAAGTTCTGCTTAGCATATTTGCTGTAAGACCTCATTAAATCTCACAGTAGATAAGTATTGGTTTTATCAAAATAAGGCTAATTATGTATGTATTTAGCGAATATATAAGGCAGAGACTTTGATGGAAATAATCCATAATGTATTCCCCGGCTTTATAGCATACTTTCATTCTGAATACTTTCAGGATATCATTAAAGAGTATAATATATAGAGATGTTATGCACTCCCATTTAAACACCATTCTAAACACCTTTCAATTTAAAAACAATATAATCTAAACACTAAAACCTGTTTATATATCTGGTCCATTGATTTATTTTGTTAAGGTTCTAAACACATAGCGCTGAGAGTGTGTACAGATCCAGACAGGGGTATAACCATGGCAATATTCAGAGCACCGTGTCCCATATTTGTCTTGCATTGCAGTGTATTTACAATGGATACATGATACAAAGACGATACACGGCAGCTTCGGTGATCCCTCGCTGCTCTCACCAGATAATACATCTCTGTTAATGCATTAATTCTTCGTGAAAAAATGGCAACATTTACGGTGCACTAATAAACTTTCAATCACATTGCGCATTGTTAGTCAAACCAGAATAAAATAGAGTCAGACACAAACTGTAGACAGTTCCAAAGTAAATATAAAAACATTGATACATATCCCGGTCTTAGGTCTGTCAACCAGTCGGTATATTTTGACACCTGGCAAAATAGTTGTTATATTTTGACACATGGCAAAGGATCTAATAGGGATATTTCAATATGCTTCAGTCTGATTTATATAAGACTGGAATCTATAGAGTATCTGGATGGACTCTGATCATACTATAGAGTATCTGGATGGACTCTGATCATACTATAGAGTATCTGGATGGACTCTGATCATACTATAGAGTATCTGGATGGACTCTGATCATACTATAAAACCTATCAATGACCAATTGGAGGATTTCATCTTTACCCTTCTGAACTATATGTGAATGTTCAGTTTATAAGAATACAGAAAGGTATAAATATGTTAATACTGACGGGAGTCATAGAAACAGACTTATCTTATTATTCAATACACCAATACGCCTCTGACGAAATACAAAACTAATTGATCTTTAATTGGAATCAGCTTTAGAAAGTACAAACATGTAAACAATGATCCGCAAATTTTGACAAGTAATATTTGATCGGCAACTACTTGAGAGCGGGTTAACATTAGTCACCCCTGTCTACTCAGCTAAATAAAGTTCACAATGAAAGGTTTTACTCAATCAACTTGATATTTATAGACTTAATGTGTGATAATATTGACCATATAATATGTACATGTGGAATGTGTTGTGAATATGCATGGCGGCTACAACAGGCACGGTAGGCAGCAAGTAGTCTGGGTTTCGTTTTGCCTTGGTAGTAAGTGCCTTGGTAATTAGTGCCTTGGTAGTTAGTGCTCTGTAGTTAGTGCCCTCGTGGTTAGTGCCCTCGTGGTTAGTGCCCTCGTGGTTAGTGCCCTCGTGGTTAGTGCCCTCGTGGTTAGTGCCCTCGTGGTTAGTATCTTGGTGGTTAGTACTCTGGTAGTTAGTACCTTGGTAGTTAGTACTCTGGTAGTTAGTACCTTTGTGGTTAGTCCCTGGTGGTTAGTACCCTGGTAGTTAGTGCCCTGTTGGTTAGTACCTTTGTGGTTAGTGCCCTGGTAGTTAGTACCGTGGTAGTTAGTACCGTGGTAGTTAGTACCGTGGTAGTTAGTACCGTGGTAGTTAGTACTGTGGTAGTTAGTACCTTGGTAGTTATTGCCTTGGTGGCTAGATGTATGCATACATGCTTGCATACATGTGACCACTACATGTATGCAAGCATGTGACCTCTATTTTGGTATGTCAGGTGTATCATTGGACAAACATTAATGGACAAACAGGCCTCTGTAAGTCAGATCACACCATTGTCCCAATCTGAAGGTGCCCCATAGTTAGCAAAACTTTACTAAGCAGGTATTTGCACTAGATCACTGATCAGTTGAACAAGGGTTGATGGCAAAGTGTCCAATGACAGATTAAAATTTTAGCAGAAGATTCATCTACTTTTAAATGGCACACCAATTTATGTAGGGGTAATATGATGGGTAATATTATTTAAAGTTTTGGGGTAAGACATTTATACTATGCAAGGAATAAATGCTTGAAAACCTCATTTCATGAATGTTTTAACATTTTATATGTAAAATGGGAATAGATTGCAATCTGGTAGGGTTATGGCAACTGTTTTTACTTACTGCGGGCTTCGTCCTTGATGGTTTGTACTATCTGCTTTTGTTTCTCCAAACTGTCCTGGTTGATGTTGCTGTTCTCGTCGACCACCGTCTGGATGGTGTGGTAGAAGACGGTTTTCTCGTTGCGTTCCATCTGCAGCTTGATGGCGTTGGCGGTGAGCTGCATGATATTCTCCGTCGTCGTCACGATCCCAAGACGATTCCAGTTAAACCTGTCAGCGAATAAGTCAAACATGGGCGCCAGAGACACCCAGGTGCCCACGGCTCTGGTGAAAGTGGGGTAGTTGTACTTGTTGGACAGGGTGTCTGACACACAGCCGAAGGACGTATAGGGCAGGTTAAAGGCGGCGGAGAGGAGGGCCACGGGTTCGCACACCACGCTGCAACCACCCCCGATAAAGGCGTCCAGGTTGCCGTCAAACTCCGACCACAGGTTGACGGCCATGGCCAGGCCTTGTCGGGGTTTACAGTTTGTGTCTCTCCAGTTCCAGTCGATCATGTAGCCAGGCAGAAGCTGTCTGTTGTAGACCTCCTGGATGCCCACAACCACCCCTGCCCCCATGTACGGTCCAAGAACCCAGTCATCGGACCAGGGAATGAGGACTCCCATATTGAGAGTGATCAAAGGCTGACCTGTGGTCACCTGGCTCTCCACTGACCCAAACACAGCCAAAGCCACCCCCACGAGTGTGACCAGCCTCCTTGCTGATTGCTCCATGTCTAATGTTTGACCCCTATTGTCCATATACCTTACACTACATAGAGAGACAGAGTGGCACTCTTTCCTTAATGGTAGATAATGAGATTTAGCCTGCGTGATAGCGCATCTTGTAGGTCTTATGGTCCCCGATGGTGGCAGCGCAGGTAGAGTGAGTATGCAGGCAGGCACACCTGGCAGGTAATAATTCTGTCTACCTGTAGTAACAACACACACTCTCCCAATACATCATGTAGCATCATCATAAAATACATCCATGTAGCTTCCCCCACATTAACAATTACAAACAACTGTGTGGATGAAGCTTGCTGTTGCCCCTGCTATACCGTCTGGCCATAATGTACCTATGGTCAGGCCGTTATAATCGTCCAAAGTGACCTAACCATGTTATGTCAACTGTGTGTGCTGAATCACAAGTCCTTCCATCCATCTCCTGTTTAAAATACCATGGGTTGTTTGCGCTCCGGCTTGACTACCCAATGGTTCTCTTTTGTAAATGCATCTATTGCTAAGTACAAAATAAACAGCTGTCTCGGTTGCTCGATATGTATGTAAAATGAAGTCAAATTGTATCGACATAAGTAACTAGCAATCTGTGATCCCCAAAGACAGACCTCCTATAGGAAACCAGGCTATTTATGGTATCCGCCATGTCAACATGTGTTTGGACAAACTAACAGAGTAGACACGTGGATCGTATTGTCCTTAATAGAGCTACATAACTTTATAATTGTATAAATGTTTAATATGTCGGTTAAAACTAGATTTGCAATGTTTTTAACGTTGATAAATTTAGTTGTTAAAAATACATTTTTATGTAAGGATCTTTCTTCCATTTTCAATGTTTTCAGATTTCATTATTTAATAAGTTGTAAAAGGAAGTGTTAATTTATCACAGAAAGGGCTGGCTACATTTTGAATTGTAATTATATATATAGATACTTTTGTGCTTCATTTAATGATAATAAATTGAGATGTAATGAGAAAGTGAGGAAACCTAGGTAGGTTTATTTGGTTTTTGGTATTGGAAATTTCAGTGTAAATATTAGCAAGGACTGTTCAAACTGAAATCAGGCAATCATATAGTGCTGTAGATATACCCTAGCACCACATATACAGGTGGAAGCTAGTATTGTGTTGTAACGTTGCTTTACACACTAGAGAGTTCATAGTGTTATCGTTCATAGATCCTTGTTAATGGTGTCATTACCATTGTATGGTGTCATTACCATTGCATGGTGTCATTACCAGTATATGGTGTCATTACCATTGTATGGTGTCATTACCATTGCATGGTGTCATTACCATTGTATGGTGTCATTACCATTGTATGGTGTCATTACCATTGTATGGTGTCATTACCAGTATATGGTGTCATTACCAGTATATGGTGTCATTACCATTGTATGGTGTCATTACCATTGCATGGTGTCATTACCATTGTATGGTGTCATTACCATTGTATGGTGTCATTACCATTGTATGGTGTCATTACCAGTATATGGTGTCATTACCAGTATATGGTGTCACTACCATTGTATGGTGTCATTACCATTGTATGGTGACATTACCATTGTATGGTATCATTACCATTATATGAAGTCGTTACCAGTATATGAAGTCATTACCAGTATATGGTGTCATTACCAGTATATGGTGTCATTACCAGTATATGGTGTCATTACCAGTATATGAAGTCATTAACAGTATATGAAGTCATTACCAGTATATGGTGTCATTACCAGTATATGGTGTCATTACCAGTATATGGTGTCATTACCATTGTATGGTGTCATTACCAGTATATGAAGTCATTACCAGTATATGAAGTCATTACCAGTATAGGCCACGGGCCGTGGCACAGTTGGTTAGAGCGCCAGCTTATTAGCACCAGTTCCTCTGTGGTGATCCAAAGGTCATGGGTTCGAACCCCGGCCGTGCCGGGATTGAACTCATGATACAATTTCCCACATGAGCTGAGGCCCGTGCCTAAAGGGTTAACCCGTTGTCCTTGTAAATCTGTGACCGGGTGGGTTGTCATGTCAAGGACCTGCGACATGACAATTCAGTGAGGCAGCACTATATCTGCTACAAGTAGGTCTCATCACGAAATGACTGAAATAATGTTGAAAGTGATGTAAAACCCCAAACAAACAAACAAACAAATTACCAGTATATGGTGTCATTACCATTGTATGATCCATTATATGATACATGGCATTGATGTCACTGTGTATTATCTGACACATGTAATAGCTTGTCATTGATGTCATTGAATAACGATCAACTGATGCATGGTATGACATTATACAACTATCCACTATGCGACACATGACAGGGGATGTCATTGATGTTATTGTAAAGTGATCCATCATATAGCAGATGTTATAGCTTGTCATTGATGTCATTGGATAGTGATCGATCACATGACGCAGAGTATAGCTTGTCATTGATATCATTGGATAGTGATCGATCATATGACGCAGAGTATAGCTTGTCATTGATATCATTGGATAGTGATCGATCATATGACGCAGAGTATAGCTTGTCATTGATATCATTGGATAGTGATCGATCATATGACGCAGAGTATAGCTTGTCATTGATGTCATTGGTTAGTGAGCGATCATACGACGCAGAGTATAGCTTGTCATTGATGTCATTGGATAATGATCGATCATATGACGCAGAGTATAGCTTGTCATTGATGTCATTGGTTAGTGAGCGATTATATGACGCAGAGTATAGCTTGTCATTGATGTCATTGGATAACGATCGATGATATGATGCAGAGTATAGCTTGTCATTGATGTCATTGGATAATAATCGATCACATGACGCAGAGTATAGCTTGTCATTGATATCATTGGATAGAGATAGATCATATGACGCAGAGTATAGCTTGTCATTGATGTCATTGGATAGAGATCGATTATATGAGGCAGAGTATAGCTTGTCATTGATGTCATTGGATAGCGATCGATCATATGACGCAGAGTATAGCTTGTTTTTGATGTCACTGGATAGCGATCGATCATATGACGCAGAGTATAGCTTGTCATTGATGTCATTGAATAGCGATCGATCATATGACATAGATTACAGCTTGTCATTGATGTCATTGGATAGTGATCGATCATATGACATAGAGTACAACTTGTCATTGATGATATTGGATAATGATCGATCATATGATGCAGAGTATAGCTTGTTATTGATGATATTGGATAATGATCGATCATGTGATGCAGAGTATAGCTTGTCATTGATGTCATTGGATAGTGATCGATCATATTGTAAAATCCCTGATTTTATATTGATTAAAAATGTAAAATATATCTTGCATATATAATCAATATAAAATCAGGGATTTTACATTATGACGCAGAGTATATCTTGTCATTGATGTCATTGGCTAGAGATCAATTATATAATGCATGGTAGAGATTGTAATTGATGTCATTGGCTAGAGATCAATTATATAATGCATGGTAGAGATTATCATTGGTGCATTGAAGACATTATCTCAAAATCGTTTTTTCTCAAGACATGATTTTGTCAAGGACATCCTTTGTGAATCGTGTACATATTTAAGCGATGTGCACTGTGTGATCGTCAAACAGGAGTTTCTTTCCAATATGATGTAAGATAGGGTTACGGGATGGGTTTAACATGTTTTAACATTGATACGGAATAAACAACATTTTAGGCTTCATAGGAGAACCTGGCCAAAAGGAGGAATCTTACATAAGTTAGCATTCCATTCTGTGATTGGTTCAGTTATTTCAGTGGGTGCTGCCGACTGAGTCAAGATGAAAACACGCGTCAATAACTTTATACATTCACTCCGCAGTCATTTCAACACAGACTATATAACATTTTAAAAAATAACATCGTTATAAATGTGTATTGATAAGTATTCATTTTGACAAATAAATAAAAATCCCCAGGATAGGACTGACAATACTAGCATAGTTTAAATATTTACATCACGTTCATGCTTAATATTGAAATAAGAGCCAACCAGACCAAATGTACACAATTCACTCTTCGACTACGCAGTTAACTTGAGTCAACCCTGATTAACTGGTAATATGACATTAGCATTACGCTGCGCAGGGGTTGTAACCTTTGATTGTATACTGCGCATGAAGGAACTAAATGGCATTTAGTGTCAAGGGATAGAGTTGCACTCTCCTCTCTCCCTCATTACTAATATCCACTTTATCATTAACATATTGCGTAATATTCTCAGGTCAAAACACCTTCCAACAGACCCAACTAAATGACGTCATTTTCAAAGTTGGCATATCACATTTTCGAACTGGGACACGTTAAGAAAGTCACATGATAATGGCAGTTCATTTATGGGTGAAAATTAAACTGCATTCTTTAGAAAATGCGGCTCATTTGTTACTCTAAGCGACGAAAAGAATTCAACCTAATGATAACGTAATATTATGTATATAATTTGAGAAATACACCCAACATCAACTTCCGGTTGGCGTGCACGCGTCACTGGTCGGCATGTTAGGTAAATGAAGTCACGTGCTGACAGAGCATGATAATAGATGTAAGAATACCTAATAACTAGGTACTTACATCAGAGGATATATTCTGATACCTGCTATGCCCTGACTAATATATGTGCACATATATCAATTGCTCATTAAGAGATTATTTGCCAAAGATGACAAAGAAAGGAATTTAATATAGCCAACACATTCATAAATAAGAGAGGTTATGGTGATGGTTGATATTAATATTTACTCAAAGTCCACATGAGCGTTATATAATAATATATCAAATATTGACTTTTATTTTCTCAGCCCTGATATATTCTGGTGCCATGTGACCGCTGATATAGTCAGTCCTGAATCCCTATCGACTATCACAGGAAAATGAATAAGAGTCAAAGAGTCATATACAATGTGTGAAGAGGTCAATGATAAATCATAAACCATCTCAAAAACCAAACCTAGTTTATTTCTCACATTCAAATGTCAGCAGTGACCGTCACGCTAAAACGGCAGCCGTAACTGTCATCATGAGCCTCTGGCACCACGCTAAAACGGCAACCGTAACTGTCATCATGAGCCTCTGGCGTCACGCTAAAACGGCAACCGTAACTGTCATCATGAGCCTCTGGCGTCACGCTAAAACGGCAACCGTAACTGTCATCATGAGCCTCTGGCGCCAAGCTAAAACGGCAACCGTAACTGTCATCATGAGCCTCTGGCGCCACGCTAAAACGGCAACCGTAACTGTCATCATGAGCCTCTGGCGCCACGCTAAAACGGCAACCGTAACTGTCATCATGAGCCTCTGGCGCCACGCTAAAACGGCAACCGTAACTGTCATCATGAGCCTCTGGCGCCACGCTAAAACGGCAACCGTAACTGTCATCATGAGCCTCTGGCGCCACGCTAAAACGGCAACCGTAACTGTCATCATGAGCCTCTGGCGCCACGCTAAAACGGCAACCGTAACTGTCATCATGAGCCTCTGGCGCCACGCTAAAACGGCAACCGTAACTGTCATCATGAGCCTCTGGCGCCACGCTAAAACGGCAACCGTAACTATCATCATGAGCCTCTGGCGCCACGCTAAAACGGCAACCGTAACTGTCATCATGAGCCTCTGGCGCCACGCCGAAACGTTAACTGATTTCGCTTATATGTTGGATTAATAATCTAAACTAGCAACTTATTTCTATTTCTTTCATCCTTTCTTTGTTTTTTTATGGGGAGGGGGGCAGGACCCCTTCCGAATAAGAAAAAATTCTTTTCTTTAGACGCCATTCATGATCTTTTTAGGGCAGACACATTTACATGAACCATTATGATGATTCACATGAACGTAGGCAAGCACCCTGAATATCCCTTAAAATCTATCTGACTTTATTTTTCACGAGGTTATGAGGAGCAATATGACTGCTACCTGCAGCTCTGTGATTGCCGTTATCATAAATGCAGAGGAAAGACAAAAAACGAATGGGAGGGAGAGGAATGTAAGGATCAGGATTGATCGGAAATAAGGACTGGATTTTTTCTTGTTCTCCACGTCTCCCCGGGAATGTCAGAGAAAAATATTAACGTACACCATCACGTGATCCCCGTGTCTCGCTCTGAAACCCTGCAAAAACAAATCAATTTCTATGACAATGAAAACAGCTATTTTAACATGCAATGTTTTTTTACTACATTAAAATTCACATTTCATATGTTAATATATCCCGTTCAAGGCGTGTTTGATATGTGCGTGTATACTATATCCGAGCGATATATCTTTATATACGTCTTTAGTTGGTTCTAGCGGTTACCTTACTCACAACATTAATATGAAGCAGGTGCTATTAATTATGGTCACCTATACTCGATGACTCACTCACACCATTAATATGAAGCAGGCGCTATTAATTATGGTCGCCTATACTCGATGACTCACTCACACCATTAATATGAAGCAGGCGCTACTAATTATGGTCCCCTATACTCAATGACTCACTCACACCATTAATATGAAGCAGGCGCTATTAATTATGGTCGCCTATACTCGATGACTCACGCACACGATTAATATGAAGCAGGCGCTATTAATTATGGTTGCCTATACTCGATGACTCACTCACACCATTAATATGAAGCAGGCGCTATTGATTATGGTCACCTATACTCGATGACTCACTCACACCATTAATATGAAGCAGGCGCTATTAATTATGGTCGCCTATACTCGATGACTCACTCACACCATTAATATGAAGCAGGCGCTATTAATTATGGTCACCTATACTCGATGACTCACTCACACCATTAATATGAAGCAGGCGCTATTAATTATGGTCGCCTATACTCGATGACTCACTCACACGCACACGATTAATATGAAGCAGGCGCTATTAATTATGGTCACCTATACTCGATGACTCACTCAGACCATTAATATGAAGCAGGCGCTATTAATTATGGTCACCTATACTTGATGACTCACTCACACCATTAATATGAAGCAGGTGCTATTAATTATGGTCACCTATACTCGATGACTCACTCACACCAGTAATATGAAGCAGGCGCTATTAATTATAGTCACTTATACTCGATGACTCACTCAGACCATTTATATGAAGCAGGCGCTATTAATTATGGTCGCCTATACTCGATGACTCACGCACAGGATTAATATGAAGCAGGCGCTATTAATTATGGTCACCTATACTCGATGACTCACTCACACCATTAATATGAAGCAGGTGCTATTAATTATGGTCGCCTATACTTGATGACTCACTCAGACCATCAATATGAAGCAGGCGCTATTAATTATGGTCACCTATACTCGATAACTTACTCAGACCATTAATATAAAGCAGGCGCTACTATTTATGGTCACCTGTACTCGATGACTCACTCACACCATTAATATGAAGCAGGCGCTACTAATTATGGTCACCTATACTCAATGACTCGCTCAGACCATTAATATGAAGCATGCTCGACTCATTATGGTCACCTATACTCGATGACTCACTCACACCATTAATATGAAGCAGGCGCTATTAATTATGGTCACCTATACTCGATGACTCACTCACACCATTAATATGAAGCAGGCGCTATTAATCATGGTCGCCTATACTTGATGACTCACTCAGACCATCAATATGAAGCAGGCGCTATTAATTATGGTCGCCTATACTTGATGACTCACTCAGACCATCAATATGAAGCAGGCGCTATTAATTATGGTCACCTATACTCGATGACTCACTCACACCATTAATATGAAGCAGGCGCTATTAATTATGGTCACCTATACTCGATGACTCACTCATACCATTAATATGAAGCAGGCGCTAATAATTATGGTCACCTATACTCGATGACTCACTCACACCATTAATATGAAGCAGGCACTATTAATTATGGTCACTTATATTCGATGACTCACTCACACCATTAATATGAAGCAGGCGCTATTAATTATGGTCACCTATACTCGATGACTCACTCACACCATTAATATGAAGCAGGCGCTATTAATTATGGTCACCTATACTCGATGACTCACTCACACCATTAATATGAAGCAGGCACTATTAATTATGGTCACCTATACTTGATGACTCACTCACACCATTAATATGAAGCAGGCGCTATTAATTATGGTCACCTATACTCAATGACTCACTCACACGCACACGATTAATATGAAGCAGGCGCTATTAATTATGGTCACCTATACTTGATGACTCACTCAGACCATTAATATGAAGCAGGCACTATTAATTATGGTCACCTATACTCAATGACTCACTCACACCATTAATATGAAGCAGGCGCTATTGATTATGGTCACCTATACTCGATGACTCATTCACACCATTAATATGAAGCAGGCGCTATTAATTATGGTCACCTATACTCGATTACTTCAGCAAAACGCTACGGAGAACACACATCACATCGCATTGTCTGTCTCCTGTGTTCCTCTGCCAAGTAATGTGAGCAAACCTCCTGAGATGAACAAGGTATTTATGCTAACTGAGCGCCCAATAATAGTCTCAATATGACTGCTGGCAGCCTCACAAAGTAACTCACCCCTCGTGTACTTCTACCTGTGTCTTTAAGGATGCATAAATGACAAACTTCTCCATTGACGATACTCTTGTGACAAGACACGACAAGAACAACTTTAATATATAATATCAATTAGGAAACTCAATAAGGTTTCGGTAAAAGCTTTCTTCATTGTTGTTTCCTTCGGGCATTGTGTTGATAATACGGTGCGCATTGAACAATAATGTACTCATAATCAGAGAAATGTTTTTCTCTCTCTGTTGAATAGCTGAGATTGAACAGCTGAGATAAACCGATACCCCACCCTGACCTTTCCAGCACTGGTTTGACTATGACGTGACATGGGACCGGGACTCAATGCCCTTCTCTTTACGAAGACTGGGGGTCTTTCTTTTGCATTATCATATAGACATGACACACACCACGGCCTTTGACAACTAGTCATGGCTCACTGGCTTCTTGTCCCTAACCACTGAGCCATATCCACCCCCTAGGATTATAACGAAACTTTGAAATATGAAAAAATACAAAAATAAAACAGATCTTAAATTTCTGATCAAATGTAGCATGACTGAACATCCATAGACATGGAACTCATTTCAAACTATTTAATTCTTTTCAATCTATTTAACAACAAACAGGTGCATATACATCCTGCTCCGGGGATGAATATTACAGCGTAGGTCATCGATTGCGAGTTTCACCCCCGCTGAGTTGGGTGATAGCAGCGTAACTATGGAAACTTATTGAGTTATTATTTCATATCTGCTCGTTCATTTATCTTTATTGTAAGTGTACATTTATCACTTTGCTTTTTGGACCTTTTGACTGTGACTGAATTCTGATACCTGTAATTCTTGGCATATAAATATTTGACGCATATTTAGATTAGTTCAGGCCATGGCCTGTGGCGCAGTTTGTTGGAGCGCAAGTTTATTAGCACCAGTTCTTCTGCCACTACATGACATTTCAGATAAATAATAATAATAATTGTCATTGTTATCAATAGATCTCAAGGCTTTGGACCCCATTTTAGGCGTTATTAGTTTCGATAGATAATTAGGGGCAAGGCCGTTTTGCAACTTCCATGTCAGTAAAGCCATTTTAAAGTCAATTCTAGCTGCAACTGGCAGCCAGTGTAGCTCCATTAATTTTTGTGTTATATGATCTCTTTTCTTCAATTTCCCCACCGCACTGGCCGCTGCATTTGGCAATTTTTGTAGCTTTGCCAGTTCACATCTGGGTAGTCCAGCCAGTAGCACATTGTCATAGTCCAGTGTAGAGGTAATGAAGGCATGAGCAAAGGTATTGGCAGTTTTCTCATCAATGCAATTTCGGATCTGAGAGAGCTTTTTCATGAAGAAAACCATTTTTACAAAAATATTTTGATTTGTTGTTTCATTGTTAATTCTTGTTTAGCTGTGTTATTAGATGTGACAAATTTTTTTACTCCGTGTTGATTGACTTATAAAAGAAGCTTGTTATGGGCGTTGACCTCTAAGTACTCACTGATTATGGTCAATACTTGCAGAGCCAGGTATAAATCCTGGATCTACAATGGAGAGTAGACTGGAAGTGGAGTTCCAAATTCGAACAACAGGGCATTGATGGCAGAAGTAGTGAGAATATTGAACGACTTTCAAGGCCAAAATGTTTCAATGTAGAAAAAGGTTTCTCCCACATGCTCCCAGTATTTCTGCGATATGCTCACTGTGTCTTTATGAATTAAACAAGTCAGATATGTCAGTGCACAGACAGGCCGATTATCACCCACCTGCCTCTATATTGTCCAACAATCTTTCAAAGTTATCTCTCCTTCACTGTGGCCAAGACAGTATAAATGTACAAACAATTCGTATCCTTGGACGTTTCTAAAGTTGTTCTGAATACTTCGATGCTAAATCCAAACCAGAAAAGCCATTGTTCACCAAGATATATAACTCAAACACTTTGCCGACTTTTTTCTGACCGTCATGGTGATGCAGTGTTGCCACCTGGTGGATTTTCCGATCTCTGATATGATCATAAACAGTTTCTTTTGCAATGCAAAAAGAAAAGCACCTTTCTGAATCTGTAACCGGTTTTGTCATAACCTTAGAGTTATATCTTTATAAGTCCAATACCTTTATTTTTCGACAGCAAAGTCATTTGCTTGAATGAGGTCCATGTTGCTCTTGTCGTGAAACAAACCAATGGTACCTTCCTAAAATATAATATCTTATCAAACCAATGGTACCTTCCTAAAATATAATATCTTATCAAACCAATGGTACCTTCCTAAAATATAATATCTTATCAAACCAATGGTACCTTCCTAAAATATAATATCTTATCAAACCAATGGTACCTTCCTTAAATATAATATCTTATCAAACCAATGGTACCTTCCTAAAATATAATATCTTATCAAACCAATGGTACCTTCCTGAAATATAATATCTTATCAAACCAATGGTACCTTCCTAAAATATAATATCTTATCAAACCAATGGTACCTTCCTAAAATATAATATCTTATCAAACCAATGGTACCTTCCTAAAATATAATATCTCATCAAACCAATGGTACCTTCCTAAAATATAATATCTCATCAAACCAATGGTACCTTCCTAAAATATAATATCTTATCAAACCAATGGTACCTTCCTAAAATATAATATCTTATCAAACCAATGGTACCTTCCTAAAATATAATATCTTATCAAACCAATGGTACCTTCCTAAAATATAATATCTTATCAAACCAATGGTACCTTCCTAAAATATAATATCTTATCAAACCAATGGTACCTTCCTAAAATATAATATCTTATCAAACCAATGGTACCTTCCTAAAATATAATATCTTATCAAACCAATGGTACCTTCCTAAAATATAATGTTATCAACAACAGACAAGTTTAGATCTATCAGAGAATATTCAACCAGCACAAAGTAAAAAACAAAAACAAACAAACAAAAAACAATTTAAAAAATAAACAATTTTTCAACCTATCCATGTGACGTAAAATAGTTTTCCACTAAGTGTCTCTCAGAGTCATTCCTGTCAATGCTGCAATCTGGTCTATATTCACCACTCAGACACGTTTACAATGAAACTGTAATATGAAGGCTACAAAGCTAATGATTTCAAGAATTTATCATGGATTTTGCACTTTGATTCGTCGGTCATGAGGCCAACCTTAAGCATGTTCAAAAGGCTCCCTACTAGAGGTCACATTGGCCTTCTAATATAGTTCACATTGACCATCTAATAGAGGTCACATTGACCTTCTGACCTTGTGACCTTGTGGTACGCACTCTTTTAATCAATTGTTATAGCTATATCAATGAAATGTACCTATATATGTTCAGCATGTTTACAGCCTACAAAGCAATATGGCATTTGATTAACTAATGAGGGTCAGACATACTTGCTAGATATGCCTAGAATATAGCTTGTGGGGTTAGAATGCAAGGTAAAATAGATGAGTAGGAGATATGGCCTTTTTCCCCTGGCAAATTGAGCATATCTAATCTGTGCCTTAAGGTGTGTCTTTATGTGTGTCTTTAACTGTGTCTTTTCGCACATCTTTACCTGTGTGTTACCTGTGTCTTTATCTGTGTCTATCTGTGTCGTTATATGTGTCTTTACCCGTGTGTCTAGCATAATAGTTCAGTGCAGGTCTGGTTATATACATTTACCTTCATTTGTGATAAGATTGCTCACTCAACATTTTGTTTTGATCCACATTTCAGTAGAAATATGGATTATATTCAGTCTAAATGTTGTGACAATATATCTGTCGTTACCTACGAACATCTTTCATTGACATTCTGCCCTTGCCTGTATCTCCAGACGTGCCCTGCATATGTATGGACTTGAAGTCAAATCTCGACTCTCTTAATGCATTTAGTCCATAAAACCCCTTGTGTGATATGCCATTCATAATTCGATATTGAGACCTCGAGATAATCGATTCAGTTAATTGATTTTTAATATGCAAATGCATGAATAATATTTAGTGAATAGTCGAAACAAATGTGCATTTAGTGATTTGTTTTGGAATTATAATCATATGACAAATATCTTTAATTAGATCAATTTCTATCACATTCTTTCAAAACTCTAAAATTGGACGGAGACGAAGTTGAGATGTGCATATTATTGCTGTTAGATCTGAATGAAGACAGACATTTGTATTTCTATGGTACATGATATGTTCCACACTTTTGTAGTGCTGTCACCTGGCGTACCTTTCATGCGAGCATCACCAGATGGCACTGACGAGCGTTTTTTCTCCTTTCAATCTTGAAGTCGTTTGGCGAATTCTTCTTCTCGCCTTTAAAATAATATCAGAAGTGATTCCGCTTTGTATGATATCCGGAGTAAAAGTTTTCACTTGAGGAGACGTCTGCTCAACAATAAGATGTGAAATCAGTCTTCACGAGAGGGCGACGTGCTGAACCTATTTAGGTCTGCCTCTGGTGGACAGAGTGAGGAATTATGGGAGCTGTTTCGGAAGGAGGCGGTGACTGCAATGCTTCATGCCACTGTTATGCCGCTCCAACAGAATCCAACCAACTTACCGCAAACCCATTACTATCACAATTAAAACTATGAGTAAAGCTGTACTTATGCTTGCCTTTACCAAATGCCTTTCTTTAGTAAAGTTTACACACACACACACTCACAGATATATATATATATATATATATATATGGCACCAGGTTAAATCATCAAGAAAAGTCAGGTATTTTTTAAAGTTTATACGGATAGGAACAGCTTTGAGAGTCCAGGGAAATTTGGGCAAGTCGTACTGCCGTCGTCATAGAAATCTGTATTTCTCAATTTAAAGAATAAAGCCCACCATATCCTCTGTTCCTCTGTATTGAATTGATATATATATATATATATATATATATATATATATATATATATATATATATATATATATACGTTTGTACACAGTGTGATATGTGAGTGATCATTGGTCTTTCAATGAAAGATTATGCATGTAAATTAACTTAGTAAGGTAAGGCAAGATATCAGCAATTCTGGACGAATCAGGGGTAACGTTCATATGCACTGTGTAAGATCCAATAACTGTTTCAACCACTAATCGTTTACAAATCATTCATAATCGGTGAGTACCCGCTGTACAGGTCACCACTTGGCAAGTTGGGTATGAATCATAGGTTTCCACATAATGTAATTCTCGATTTTGAAAATAAATTCCAAGATCATGTTAATGTATGCTTAAAGTTCATAGGTTAAATACTGCATAACAATTCGACAAATTTACATTAAATAAAGATCAAACGATAGAGTTCACAGCATAAATCTTAAATGAATACACCAAGGTTGAGTGGGTCTTTCCTTTAACTAAATCATTTGAATTCTTTAATAATGATACTAGAGTGTAGGGAAGGTAAAATCCAAACCGCCAGACAATCTGTGACTGATAAACAGGCTGAGGTGAAGGGCGACCAATGGTCTGGTATACGTGAGGGTGTAACCCCTCAAGGTTAAACATAAGATTGGGACTGGAACAGAATGTAACATGTAAGAGTTGTTTGTGGTAACCATGGTTACTGAGATGTTAAGCATTTAACAGGCCGTCTGCTCCAGTTGAAGGAGAGGTACAACATAAACAATGGACATGCATTCATAATCTATCACACCTCTCTCACAGCAACCAGGGGCAAAAGTTAATAGACGTGGTAAATACCACAGACCTAATCACTGAGCACATCCCTACCAGGGACCAATGATCAGAACACATCCCTACAGTAGACATCAGGGATCAATGATCAGAACACATCCCTACAGTAGACACCAGGGACCAATGATCAGAACACATCCCTACAGTAGACATCAGGGATCAATGATCAGAAAACAACACTAGAGTAGACATCAGGGACCAATGATCAGAACACATCCCTACAGTAGACATCAGGGACCAATGATTAGAACACATCCCTACAGGAGACATCAGGAACCAATGATCAGAACACATCCCTACAGTAGACATCAGGAACCAATGATCAGAACACATCCCTACAGGAGACATCAGGAACCAATGATCAGAACACATCCCTACAGTAGACATCAGGGACCAATAATCAGAACACATCCCTACAGTAGACATCAGGGACCAATGATCAAAACACATCCCTACAGTAGACATCAGGGATCAATGATCAGAACACATCCCTAGAGTAGACATCAGGGACCAATGATCAGAACACATCCCTACAGTAGACATCAGGGACCAATGATTAGAACACATCCCTAGAGGAGACATCAGGAACCAATGATCAGAACACATCCCTACAGTAGACATCAGGAACCAATGATCAGAATACATCCCTACAGTAGACATCAGGGACCAATGATCAGAACACATCCCTACAGTTGACATCAGGGACCAATGATCAGAACACATCCCTACAGTTGACATCAGGGACCAATGATCAGAACACATCCCTACAGTAGACATCAGGGACCAATGATCAGAACACATCCCTACAGTAGACATCAGGGACCAATGATTAGAACACATCCCTACAGGAGACATCAGGAACCAATGATCAGAACACATCCCTACAGTAGACATCAGGGACCAATGATCAGAATACATCCCTACAGTAGACATCAGGAACCAATGATCAGAACACATCCCTACAGTAGACATCAGGGACCAATGATCAGAACACATCCCTACAGTAGACATCAGGGACCAATGATCAGAACACATCCCTACAGTTGACATCAGGGACTAATGATCAGAACACATCCCTAAACTATCACAACTTATCCCCTCCCCTCCAACATGATTCTGTTAATGATATCATCGTGCAATGTATAAAGCAATTGATCTACAAAGTGGATACCTGATTTACGAATTCACAATTGGCAACTCAGGTCTCAGTACCTCTTTCTGTGAGGTGTCAAGTCTACAAGCCTGAAACAAACCTTTATAAAAGAAAAGTATGTAAATTTGGCTGTAAAGTTTGCTAGCATAACTGAAAGGGTAATCGTTATCTATTCACAAGGCTTCAAATAAGCAGAGGTACCTGAGGTATCTCAACCTATCTATATCAACTGTATTTTATATTGCAGCAGAATGAGGTGACCATTTTCTCACCCTTCCTGTCCATAACTTGGTTTGTACATGCACTTCATTATTCGTACACAAGTATATTTTTCTTGGAGTAGTGTCAGGCGTTATTAGAGAGGAATCTGTTTACTACAGTCATGACATAATATATATTCTGGCAGCTTGTACCCAGAGGAGGAGCAACCTTACCTCTATAGCAGCTGGCATAAGCAGATGCCTAGCTTGAAACCCGGGGATCCGATAACCTTACCACTAGGCAACCCTACCCACCATCGGGCAGCCCTACCCAGGACACAACGGCTGATCACCAAGTATCCAGGCTAACACCAGAAGGCAACCCTACCCAGGACACTACTGCTGATCACCAAGTATCCAGGCTAACACCATCAGGCAACTCTACCGTAGACACTACGGCTGATCACCAAGTATCAAGGCTAACACCATCAGGCAACCCTACCCAGGACACTACGGCTGATCACCAAGTATCCAGGCTAACACCAGCAGGCAACCCTACCCAGGACACTATGGCTGATAACCAAGTATCAGGCAGCCTTACCCAGGACACTACTGCTGATCACCAAGTATCCAGGCTAACACAAGCAGGCAACCCTACCCAGGACACTATGGCTGATAACCAAGTATCAGGCAGCCTTACCCAGGACACTACGGCTGATCACCAAGTATCCAGGCTAACACCATCAGGCAACCCTATCCAGGACACTACGGCTGATCACCAAGTATCCAGGCTAATACCATCAGGCAACCCTACCCAGGACACTACGGCTGATCACCAAGTATCCAGGCTAACACCATCAGGCAGCCCTACCAAGGACACTACGGCTGATCACCAAGTATCCAGGCTAACACCATCAGGCAACCCTACTCAGGACACTACGGCTGATAACCAAGTATCCAGGCTAACACCATCAGGCAACTCTACCCAGGACACAACGGCTGATCACCAAGTATCCAGGCTAATACCATCAGGCAGCCCTATCCAGGACACTACGGCTGATCACCAAGTATCCAGGCTAACACCATCAGGCAACCCTATCCAGGACACTACGGCTGATCACCAAGTATCCAGGCTAACACCATCAGGCAACCCTATCCAGGACACTACGGCTGATCACCAAGTATCCAGGCTAACACCATCAGGCAACCCTATCCAGGACACTACGGCTGATCACCAAGTATCCAGGCTAATACCATCAGGCAACCCTACCCAGGACACTACGGCTGATCACCAAGTATCCAGGCTAACACCATCAGGCAACCCTACCCAGGACACTACGGCTGATCACCAAGTATCCAGGCTAACACCATCAGGCAGCCCTACCCAGGACACTACGGCTGATCACCAAGTATCCAGGCTAACACCATCAGGCAGCCCTACCCAGGACACTACGGCTGATCACCAAGTATCCAGGCTAACACCATCAGGCAACCCTACCCAGGACACTACGGCTGATCACCAAGTATCCAGGCTAACACCATCAGGCAGCCCTACCCAGGACACTACGGCTGATCACCAAGTATCCAGGCTAACACCATCAGGCAACCCTACCCAGGACACTACGGCTGATAACCAAGTATACAGGCTAACACCATCAGGCAACTCTACCCAGGACACTACGGCTGATAACCAAGTATACAGGCTAACACCATCAGGCAGCCTTACCCAGGACACAACGGCTGATCACCAAGTATCCAGGTTAACACCATCAGGCAACCCTACCCAGGACACTGTGGCTGGTCACCAAGTATCCAGGCTAACACCATCAGGCAACCCTACCCAGGACACTACGGCTGATCACCAAGTATCCAGGCTAACACCATCAGGCAACTCTACCCAGGACACTACGGCTGATCACCAAGTATCCAGGCTAACACCATCAGACAACTCTACCCAGGACACTACTGCTGATCACCAAGTATCCAGGCTAACACCATCGGGCAACTCTACCCAGGACACTACGGCTGATCACCAAGTATCCAGGCTAATACCATCAGGCAACCCTACCCAGGACACTACGGCTGATCACCAAGTATCCAGGCTAACACCATCAGGCAACTCTACCCAGGACACTACGGCTGATCACCAAGTATCCAGGCTAATACCATCAGGCAACCCTACCCAGGACACTACGGCTGATCACCAAGTATCCAGGCTAACACCATCAGGCAACTCTACCCAGGACACTACGGCTGATCACCAAGTATCCAGGCTAACACCATCAGGCAGCCCTACCCAGGACACTACGGCTGATCACCAAGTATCCAGGCTAACACCATCAGGCAACCCTACTCAGGACACTACGGCTGATAACCAAGTATCCAGGCTAACACCATCAGGCAACTCTACCCAGGACACAACGGCTGATCACCAAGTATCCAGGCTAATACCATCAGGCAGCCCTATCCAGGACACTACGGCTGATCACCAAGTATCCAGGCTAACACCATCAGGCAACCCTATCCAGGACACTACGGCTGATCACCAAGTATCCAGGCTAACACCATCAGGCAACCCTATCCAGGACACTACGGCTGATCACCAAGTATCCAGGCTAACACCATCAGGCAACCCTATCCAGGACACTACGGCTGATCACCAAGTATCCAGGCTAATACCATCAGGCAACCCTACCCAGGACACTACGGCTGATCACCAAGTATCCAGGCTAACACCATCAGGCAACCCTACCCAGGACACTACGGCTGATCACCAAGTATCCAGGCTAACACCATCAGGCAGCCCTACCCAGGACACTACGGCTGATCACCAAGTATCCAGGCTAACACCATCAGGCAACCCTACCCAGGACACTACGGCTGATCACCAAGTATCCAGGCTAACACCATCAGGCAGCCCTACCAAGGACACTACGGCTGATCACCAAGTATCCAGGCTAACACCATCAGGCAACCCTACTCAGGACACTACGGCTGATCACCAAGTATCCAGGCTAACACCATCAGGCAGCCCTACCCAGGACACTACGGCTGATCACCAAGTATCCAGGCTAACACCATCAGGCAGCCCTACCCAGGACACTACGGCTGATCACCAAGTATCCAGGCTAACACCATCAGGCAACCCTACCCAGGACACTACGGCTGATCACCAAGTATCCAGGCTAACACCATCAGGCAGCCCTACCCAGGACACTACGGCTGATCACCAAGTATCCAGGCTAACACCATCAGGCAACCCTACCCAGGACACTACGGCTGATCACCAAGTATCCAGGCTAACACCATCAGGCAGCCCTACCCAGGACACTACGGCTGATCACCAAGTATCCAGGCTAACACCATCAGGCAACCCTACCCAGGACACTACGGCTGATCACCAAGTATCCAGGCTAACACCATCAGGCAGCCCTACCCAGGACACTACGGCTGATCACCAAGTATCCAGGCTAACACCATCAGGCAACCCTACCCAGGACACTACGGCTGATCACCAAGTATCCAGGCTAACACCATCAGGCAACTCTACCCAGGACACTACGGCTGGTCACCAAGTATCCAGGCTAACACCATCAGGCAGCCCTACCCAGGACACTACGGCTGATCACCAAGTATCCAGGCTAACACCATCAGGCAGCCCTACCCAGGACACTACGGCTGATCACCAAGTATCCAGGCTAACACCATCAGGCAGCCCTACCCAGGACACTACGGCTGATCACCAAGTATCCAGGCTAACACCATCAGGCAACCCTACCCAGGACACTACGGCTGATAACCAAGTATCCAGGCTAACACCATCAGGCAGCCCTACCCAGGACACTACGGCTGATCACCAAGTATCCAGGCTAACACCATCAGGCAACCCTACCCAGGACACTACGGCTGATCACCAAGTATCCAGGCTAACACCATCAGGCAGCCCTACCCAGGACACTACGGCTGATCACCAAGTATCCAGGCTAACACCATCAGGCAACCCTACCCAGGACACTACGGCTGATCACCAAGTATCCAGGCTAACACCATTTTCTATTCACTATTCGAAACGGGCGGGCTATTTTTCAAAATGACATAAAAAAAAATGAATAAAATCATAACACCAAAAAACACCAATATATGCTATACCTTCGAGAATAAAGGCACCAAAAAACATCAATATATGCTATACCTTCGAGAATAAAGGCACCAAAAAACATCAATATATGCTATACCTTCGAGAATAAAGGTCATCAGGTATTTTGCTTAAATAAAACACCTTAATGTGTTATCCCTTGTCACTTAGTGTATGAGTGTCTGAGTGGCTAAGTGGCTGAGTGGCTAAGTGGCTGAGTGGGTGGTTACATTTGTTTATCATATTCTGTTGCATACTGATGCAACTTTATGTATACAACTAACTTACGGAGGCTGTTTGTTTGTTCGGGTCAATGATAATCCTAACAATCCTCAGCGCTTCACGAATTATCATCCCAATAATCCCCAAGTTCTAACCAGGGCAAGAGCGATACACATTAAGTGATGATGAGATCAGTCTACGTACATCAAAGAAGCCGCTGTCGGTGCCTTCTCACGGCAAGAAGTCACTGTAGAATACTAGAGACTTTGCTGTATTTTCACAGCAATTGGTATTGCACCTCATCTAAAAATGTGTATTTATATATATACTGTAAATCATGATGACATTCCAATGCTGTATAACTCGCGGCAAACGTTACTGTTATATTAATCCATTATTACATCAAGAAATATCTTAAATAAAAGTCAAAATCCAACCCTTTGCAATATATTATCCATTTTATGTAAGGCTATCTATTATCTTGCATTTTTGGGTGAAGTTTTTTTACTATTGAAACAATAATATCAGATGAAAAACGCTTGCATTCCTAAAAAGACCTGTGTGACGATTTTAAAAATAGTTATTTTTTAGGTAGATGGCAGGAAATAGTATTTTTGATGAAATATTTTGGCCCTTATCACTATTACTGATATTTAAAATAATTTCGTTTACATATATCATGTATTTGATATTCTATGGATTTAAATTACTTTTGATGTATAACTGTATTTGTAAGGATTCTACAAGACTGGTTTACTGGCGTTAATATAACTGTATCTCTGAGGACTTTGCCAGTCCTATATACCGGCTTTGTGCATTGTTTGATTTAAGAGTCTTGAGTGGCTATATTGAGGATGAGGTAGACTAGACATCTCTGATGGAACCTCGTAGACCACTTCCCATCCTCCCTTCCTCTCCTATTTTGAGGTTCTACAACAGGCTGACAACCTGCTATGGCGGTATCCACCAGACACCATCTTGCAGGTAGCCACGCATATCTCTCAAATCTGTTTTTCTGTGACGGTATCCTGTAGCTGGTTGCGTGTTTTTCTTGCCACCGTTCCATACCTCTCTCCTCACAGTCAGCAAACTCCAATATACCAATGTTAGCATCCTGGCACATGGTCAAAATATATAAAAGCCCTCAAACAGCAAGCAGTTATTCCCTCCACTAATATCACTTTATTACACCAAGATCCAAAACAATATTTTTAATATTCATTTATTTTATAATTCTTAATTTAAAATTCTAAATTTTGGTAGACAAGACTACGACAAAGTTAGAGGTTAAGTTGAGGTAAATTTTAGGATGAGACGAGATGAGAGGGCATCCCAGCGGAGGACCACCCCAGATGGTTCATGTTAGCAGTATAGACTAATGGGATTGTTTGATTATCTTGGCTCGGCTTATATTTGATATCTGCATCTTGCCCTGGAGAATATAAGTGCACACTTACCTGGTACAGTCTGACATTTCTAGAATTACATTGCAGAGTGAATATAAGTTTCTAATTTTAATTTGAGACAAATTTCACATTTTTATGTCTGAAATCTATTATACTTTACTATCAATGAGGTGGCTAAGGGTTCCTTTATGAGCATTTTTAAACACAAAAAGCACGAGAAGGCCAACAGACATAATTGAATGGAAGGTTAACAACTGGTAACTTATTAGGTCCAGGTTTTGCTTTTAAATATAATTACATTACAACAAATAATTATTAAATAGATAGTACTTAAACATTAAAAAAGACTATAGTTGACAAGTCATTCTATCATTGGTGTAAGTTTAACTGAATTTTGGCTTTAGATCAAATTTTGCTTGTTGGGGTGGGAATTTATCAGCTGAGATTGTTGTAAATTCTTGGACTGCGGGGCAACACGGGTTGGCAGCCGGGGGAACTTGAGAGGGCGGAGGTAGACCAGCCAGGGATCTGTGGTTATTATTAGCTCGCCCGACTACTGAAAATGGAGTTAGAGCGTTTGCTGGAGATTCACAGACGGGCTGGCATCCGTGGCATCGGAGTCCACACCTTATAGAGGGCACCACCCATCACACTCTCGCCCTGTCGACCGCTGTGATTGGCGCAGATATGGAGGACCTTGCCCTCACAGCCAATAGAAAGCCTCCTTCCATCAGATCCGTTCTCCTCAAGCCAGAAGCGGGGCTCGTATAAAACCTCGGTGCCTCTAGATTAGTCTTCAGAACTGCTTTTGATCGTAAGTACGATGGATATATTTTTTGTGTTGTTTCCCGTTTTTTGTTCTTTCTCAACAGGTGGTGCATTTTACATTAAGCTCTCAAATTAGTCACTTTGCATTGACAGGAACTATTTTGTGGATTTCATAATTTTACTCAGAATGGATTAATTACAAGGTTGAGGCTTTCTGACCGGTATGATACAAGGACACAAGCTCACGCAGCGACTCCTGGCAGGACAACCAGAACAGCAGACGGTGAACAACAACAACAACACCACCACCGCCAACAACAACAACAACAACAATGTGGAATGAACTAATACAATGCAAAGTGTCATTGAGAGCATAAGTGTATTATGTACCAACCTAACAAAGTCTTCTCCTCGGCAACCCTACCTTCCCTCTCATTAATCAACCCAGTGTGATGTTTGTGTTACAATACCAACCATGTCTATACCTTGTGTGTATCTATTCTATACCTGTATTATCATACTTTCCATCTACTTTTCCTGCGTTCCACTTCTGCTCTTGGAGGCAACCTGCCCCCTTTTCCCGCATCCATTTGAACCTTTCCTGTATGTGTGTGAAAATCATTTCTATAAGTATATAATCACATTTGGTATGGAAATATGAATATCTTGTATAACAAATTGTTCAACCCTTTTTTTAAATTGAAATTGTCAGCTATTCGGATTGGATATGTTAGAGGTATTTTCAAGTGTACCTGATGCGATTATCAGCATTGCAGACACCATTCGGTCTGCATGCCAGAATTCTGGGATCAGTGGAATGCTAAACGACTGCCGGGCATGGGTGGGCGGATGGAAGGGGGTGGGAGGTGGTGTGGGGGTAGAACCAAATGGGGATCCATGATCACAGAGATAATGTATTGAGAATGATCCTAAAGTGTATTGGGAGAGATCCTAAGGTGTATTGGGAGAGATTATAAGTTGTATTGAGAGAAATCATAAGGTGTATTAGGAGAGATAATTAGGTGTACTGGTAGTGATCATAAGGTGTATTGAGATAGATCATAGGATTAGAGGACAGAGGACAGGTGTATTATCTGATGATCGGACATCTCCGTCGCACCGTGCTATATCCCTTGGTGATTGTGTAATATAACTTCACAAAGTTTATTTCACCGGCTTGCTGTTTTTCCCGTCTGCAGCATCTTGGCGTGTGTATATACTCGCGCCGGGGTTCAGCTGGGGGTGCCGGGTGTGATAACAGCTGCCCGGGTCACGGGGGCGGCCTGCAGGTACGGCGAGGATCCTACTCGCCGTGGTTGCCTTGGTAACGGTTTCATGTTACGTATGTGGGCATTTTGCCCTCTCTGCAGTGGTCTGCAGGCATGTGATTTACAGCACACAGAAAGGGATGATCCGTTGGGATCTGGCTCTTAATCCCCTCTGTCTGTCAGCGGCTTATCTTGGGCCACTAATGGGATCATCCTCCGCCTGTTAATCCTGGATGGTAGCAGATATCAAGGTTTATATAAATATGTTAAGAGCCATCTGCAGATTGTATCATACATCAGATTACCATTTACCAGTTTCTTATCCACAAGTCAGAATCTCTCCAATATCTAGAATTTGAATTTATTCTTTGCTTAACAATAAATTACAATATTCGCATTCCTTGGATTGAATACACTGAATAATACTCCAAGGTAACATATAGTAATTATTATCTCATTAATGATGAATTATCTGTATTGATAAATGATTAAATCAGCCACTGAAGTTATCAATGATAACAACTTAAATGTATATAAGAATATCCTCGTTTTGCGAGGTGGTCTTCGTCTTAAGCCAGCCATTGATTGTTTGACTTGCAATTGTTGTTCCAGATTTGGGATCGAGGGCTTGTTCTGACTGTGCTCTCCACCTCTTTGGCGTCCTCGCCTCGGTTTCGTGCCAGTTTCGTCCCTTTCCATCGACTAAGAGAGAGCCTTAGGGTCCCATACCTGCGCAACCATGCAGTCGCAGTGGGAAGACCCCGATTTCGCCTACCTGGCCATCAACAAGCAGAAGCTGATCCAGGAGGCGCCACCGTACGATGCCAAGAAGAATGTGTGGATCCCGGATGAGAAAGAAGGCTTCGCCCGGGCCGAGATTCAGAGCACCACGGGAGATAATGTCACCGTCATCAACGAGAAGTCAAAACAGGTCAAACTCCATTCTTCCATATATTGTCATATATCCTGTGATATAACAACCATATATTTCCAAAAAAAAATTCAATTAAATTTTAGTTATGATTAAGAGCCAAGGAAAATGACTATCCTCAAGTAATCTATTTAATCCATATACTACTACATCCATTGTTCCTATCATAGCATCAAAACATCAATTATATGTTTTACTTTAGGAGATGACAGTGCACAAGGATAAGATCGAGCAGATGAACCCGCCCAAGTTCGAGTGTATGGAGGATATGGCTAACCTGACCTACCTGAACGAGGCGTCCATCTTGAACAATCTGAGAGCTCGCTACACCACCGGCTATATCTACGTCAGTACCCTACCACAATCAGTCTTTACCCACTTCCTTAGTCATTATCCCCCTTCCTCAGTAATTACCCTCTTCCTCAGCAATTACCCTCTTCCTCAGTAATTACCCTCTTCCTCAGTATTTACCCCCTTTCTCGGTAATTACCCTCTTCCTTAGTTATTATCCCCCTTCCTCGGTGATTACCCTCTCCCTCAGTTATTATCTCCTCTCCCTAAGTCATTATCCCCCTTCCTCGGATATTTTCCCCCTTCTTTACAGAAATTGTTTTTGACGAGTTAAGGTTTTTTGTCTTATTATTTATTTCAATTAATTTATTTCATTTATTTTTTGTTGGGGGAAGGACAATTAGCATAATAAGACAGTTAGCATAAGCATACGAAGTGCCTGCTTTTGATATGTTTGCTTTGTTCTTCAGACCTACTCTGGATTGTTCTGCGTGGCCGTCAACCCTTACAGGAGACTGCCTATCTACGGTATGAACGTTGTCATCAAGTACAAGGGCAAGAAGAGGACTGAGGTACCTCCCCATCTGTTCTCCATCTCCGACAACGCCTATCACAACATGTTGCAAGGTAGGACTCTCTCCTCTTGACCACCAGAGGGCACTGTCATAGAGGATTAGCATGAAAGGGAATACATTCAATACATTTTCTTTACCTGTTGTGTATATTTGTAAATGTAATTAAGAGAAAATGCCAAACGTAATTATTAGGGATTAATATATTTGTATAAATTGATATCACATCAAAAATATTAACATCGTCCTTTCCCCAAGTAAAGCAAACTCCAATCTAAGTAATAACTGATTGTTTAAAAAGTTGAAATTTGAATATTATCTGTTTATCATTCAGATCGTGAAAACCAGTCCATGTTGATCACGTGAGTATCACATGTTATTCTCCATTACGATATCCATTTTTCAGCAATAAGGATAGAACACATTGACCAAAATATGAATGAAGACAAACTGTTTTACAATAGTTCTGAGTGTATACATGCTTTTGTATATACACTATTTGATAATAGTCTTGATTGTATATATATTCTTTCACATTAGTCTGATTGTATACACACGATTTGGCATTAATTCAGAATGCATATATGACATTATACATGAGTTGTAACTGTGTGTATTCTCTATAACAGTGGCGAGTCTGGGGCTGGCAAGACAGAGAACACGAAGAAGGTGATCACGTACTTCGCCCTGGTGGCTGCCGCTTCTAACCCGGACAACAAGAAGGAGGAGGGAAGCAAGAAGGGTTCCCTGGAGGACCAGATCGTCGATGCCAACCCCATCCTCGAGGCCTACGGAAACGCCAAGACCGTCAGGAACAACAACTCCTCACGTTTCGTACGTTATATCAGCCAGAGTTTGTATTTTAGAATAATCCTGACGTGTTATTTCCTTGAAAGAAGTCAGTCAGTGCAAACAGTTTTCAATGGATAGGTAGGTTTTTTCGCCAGTGCAGTTCGACCATCTACATGCACACCGATTGGGGACAATGTTCTCGGCTGGTAATTATTCTGCATTTACAAGTGGAACATCAAATAAAATCAAATCAAATCAAATCACGTTTTCCACCATCATACAGCATAGGGGCACATTTATTTTACAAGAATTGTGGCATCAATAAGAAAATATAGTTTGAAAATGAATTGCCTCACAGGCCGATGATTGAGGCCTCGTGAGTGGTGCTTGTCATAGAAAAACGTTTCACGTTCATAAAGGGGTCATTATCAACGATTTTCAAAATAAACCTCTTTTCATGTTTTGCAAATTCAGAAAACCTTTAAAAAAATCATACATCCTTCTGTACGCTACTGTGTACTAATTGTCACTTTATGATTTTCAGGGAAAATTCATCCGTATTCACTTTGGTGTGACTGGAAAAATCGCAGGTTGTGACATTGAGACATGTAAGTTTTCTTTTGTATCTGAAGTAAGACGAACTGTAAAAAGAATAAACACAAGATTGATTTTGAGGAAGTTTTTTCAATTTATACAATGCTTACTAGATGAATTTGGTTCCTAATTGGAAGTTTCTCACATGATATGAACATTAGAGATGTATTAGTAGCATATAGATCAAGAGTCTTTATTGGTAGTATACTTTACAATAGCAAAGCAATGCTATATAATAAACCGACGCTTTAAATAAAATTTGGCTTTCCAATCATATAAATAACACTGTATCTCCAAATATATACACTTAACAACAAGTAGATTCTAAAACTGGCCGTAGGTAATTAAGTTGTTTCTTGTGCATATTTTAAGCCATGCATCTTCATAATATCATGATATCACATGGTATGCTTATAGTATGCAGCACACATTCTGAGCCATGTTTTGACATATTACCATTGGAGTATATGGGAGCAGTGTATTATAAGCCATGCCTTAATGGGGAATGCTAGCAAGTAGTCTATGGCGCCTATTTCAGACCTGTTGGAGAAGTCCCGCGTCACCTATCAGCAGCCCGGTATTGAGCGCAACTACCATATCTTCTACTTCTTGCTCTCTAACAAATTTCCAGAGCTCAACGGTAAGACCACTACCCTGGTGTGGACCCTGACTGGTACCCCATCTGTCCTAACCACTTTGTTATACCCTGACTGGTACCCCGTCTGTCTTAACTACTTTGTTGTACCCAGACAGGTACCCCACCTGTTCTAACCACTTTGTTGTACCCTGACTGGTACCCCATCTGTCTTAACCACTTCGTTGTACCCTGACTGGTACCCCATCTGTCCTAACTACTTTGTTGTATGTTCTGCCTCATCACATCTTGATATTTCAGGATTTACTATCTTGTCTTTGTACCCCCCCCCCCCATCCCCGTTTTAACTGCTTTGTATGCATTCTTGTTAGTTAATTTGCCCTATTTTACTATTAGCACAGCACACCGTTAAACTGTTGTAAAATAGAAACTATGTCTGATATGTATTGTTGTTCTAATCCCCTTCCACCTATAGCTTGTTCTTTTTCAACTTGACTTTACTTATGGTCGACGCAGGTAACCAAAACTGACTTGTCCGTAGTTTTCCTTGAATGAAGATATTCTTACACACAAGGTGGCACCACTAACAAGTGAGTGCAAGATGGTGGAGCACCGTCAAACTTGACCTGTCTGAGAGATCTGCCATTCAAAGTCCAACCAATCGCGTGGCATTTCAAGGAGTGTTTGTTTCCAATATTTTTAACACTGTTTTGAATGCTTCGTGAAAACACATAAATGTTATTCTATGTTGTTGACAACCTCCTGTTTGTAGTGCACATAACCGTCTCCAAATCTATCTTTCTATCTCTCCTTGTCTACCCATGTGTGCTCATTTCTGTCTTTAAATATGTATTTTTAAATTTATCATTTATTCGAATAAAATGCATTCTTAGATATCCTAAGATATATAGTTTTTGAACATAAATAATTGTTGATTACATTACTTTTGTGGTATTGATAAATTCAATTCGTATTTGAATAACTATAAGATGTTGTTGGTTACTTTATTTACATGTCTTTATCATTAATTTGTTTTATAAGCTCAGCTCTCCTTCTTTAGCAAAAACGCTATAGTTAATCTTCACGCATGAAGATTCTAATCTATTCTCTTGTCATTTGTAGGAATTGTTACAATCTGTTATCAACAAGGGAACATGCACTTTGTAAATGACCCCTTGCAATAGTATATATCCATATTATGTATATTTAAAGAATGAACGAGTTTAATGTTGTTTCCTCGACAGACGCCTTGCTGACCGTCGCGAGCATCACTTTGTTTTTCTTCATTCATCACAGCTGGTTTGTCAGCTGTAGAGGGCAGCACTGTCAAACCAGCTGTAGAGGGCAGCACTGTCGCCAATGATAAGGACGTACGTAAGCTACCCCCGGCATCCTACCAGTTACCATGTCCATCATGTCGGTCACGCATGCGCATAGTGGACATGCCACACTCTTCACTTTCAGAATATCCACATTCCATTCCTTGTTCTCCTAGTCTTCCAGCACATAGTCTCGGTCCTGCAAGGTCAACCACGTGTCTCCATAGAAACCACAATATAATGGTCTGCCAGGAAAACTTTCCTTCCATATAATCAACCTTATGTTTCAGATACCCTTTTCTGTCTGTGATGATGAGAAAAAAGTTCTGCGTGAGTTTAGTGAAATAGTGCTGACTGTTCAAACACAGATATGTTCATTTTGTTTAAATTAAATTATCTTCTCCGGCATGTAAATCACCAACATCACTAACATTTAGTCATCATGTCTGAATATCTCTGAATCAAAGTCATTATAGAACGCTAAAAATGAATTTCTAAAAATAGTTTGCACTATTTCACAACCCTTTCCTTTCAAAAAAATCTTTGATTTCCTTCTCTTGAAGCCCTAAAATAGAGTCTACCCCCTCCACACCGTATAGCGTTATACCTGTGTCAACTTAAAGCATCATCTGTTAATCACTGTGTGTGTTTCTCCATCATATCCTCCACACCGGTTACAATGTATGTGCAGTGTTCTTATTCCTGTTTTGTGGAAAGTTTCTTCCCCCAAACCAGCTGTAAGTGTGTCCCGTCACCGGCCTCTACTTCTTCATCAACCAATTGATGACCAAGAAGAAATGGAACAGAAAGATGTAGGTCAAGGTCGGAAAACATGCATGGACTCACCTTTAACTTTGTGTATATTTAGCTGAGTAGTGAAATATGTGTGTTCCATGTTGGAGAGTAACCCTTGTTTATAGCCTCATTCCAGATCACACACTCCCAGATACAAAGTACACGATACAAGAACACCGCATTGACACACACAGCTATGCACACGCATTGAACGTTCCAAGAAAGTTGTGGTTTTTATCCTAATTTCCCCTGATCATACTTAAAAGAGTCCTTCCCAACACTTTATCTCCAACCTTCTAGAATATGACATGTCTCTTCCAGCCCTGTATGAAAAGATGTCTTCTCACATTGATGTACAACCCTTGATATTAATTAACCGCGATACTGTGTATAAACATGAAACAAATACTTATCCAAACGATTGCCTACCAACAGACAAACTTCTGGTGACATCGGACGCTGGCTTGTACTTCTTCATCAACCAAGGCTGTCTGACTGTGGACAGCATCGACGATCAAGAGGAGATGGAACTCATGGACGTATGTAACAGACCACATCCGCTGACGCATGCGCATATCACCCCTCAAACAAACCACTATCTTAACATGTTTTTACCTCACTTCCAGGAACAGTGTTTGAACAGTGTTTGACCTTTTTATGCCACACAAGCCTACATTCCTGGGACCTTAACCATTTCCTCAACAGTCCTTTGACCATATATTAATAACATAAATACTGACTAGAATATTCCTACCTCTCTTTTACATCCTTTTCAACCTTGACATAATGTATTGTTTTCACCAAAACCCTTGTATATTGTTACCACCCTATCCACCCTGTTTTTTAGCCATTTGTTTCAACCAATGATGACTGCGAAGGCTACAGAACTGATGGATTCTCCACCAAGCTTTGCATGAGTCCCCTGTATTAAATCCCTCTTCTTTACATCCTCTGTCTTCATCCTAATTTAGATGTTCCTCAGTACATTCCACCTGCCGATCTAGAGAATGTGGAAATTCCTGTGAGCTGACCGTAGTCCAGAGATGAACTCCAATCTCGTCATACCTTACCAATATATAACAGTGTTATTTGATGATCAGTTCCTGTGATAACCTTCCTTGATTTCTTGTGCATGCAACTGCGCCCTGTACTACAGATGACCTCACCTAGAAACAACCTTCACACCTCTTCCAGCAGAGTAGTGTATATAAACCCTTTTAATCCACAGGAACCTGCTGATTATTTTGTGAGGTAACAGTGTTTTGTCCATCGCTTGCCCCTGTGGTATGTTGTTCCCAATGTGAGCCTCGTTCTGATCAGAGTTTGATATCATTCCCTCCCTGCAGAAAAGCTGTTGGTTTCCGCCGACGCTGGTTTGTTTTTCTTCATCAACCAAGGCTGTCTGCATGTGGACAGCATTGATGACCAAGAAGAAATGGAAATCATGGACGTATGTAATGGCAAAAGGTGCATGGATATATAGATGACTAATAACTCCAACCTACCACCAGGTGTCGCCCTTATCTTATAATATTATGTAACCAATATCAATTAACATCACCCTGAATGCATTAAAACTATTCCAGATTATATCCCTTCTGCGTGCAGTCTGAAAGATGCGGGTCCTCCTGCAGAAAATGTATCCCTCTTATAGGACTACCATGTGTGACGTCATCCAGAATGCACCCCTCTTATAGGACTACCCTGTGTGACGACATCCAGAATGCACCCCTCTTATAGGACTATCCTGTGTGACGTCATCCAGAATGCACCCCTCTTGTAGGACTATCCCATGTGACGTTTTCCAGAATGAATTCCTCTTATAGGAATATCCCATGTGACGACATCCAGAATGCATCCCTCATATGGGAATGTCCCATGTGACGTCATCCACCTTAAACCCTCACCTTTTACCTTTTCAGCCTATGGAAGCAGAAAAAACCTTCATCTTATGTGTTGTTTTGTAGCATCCTCCCTTCTTTGGTCTTGAATATAATTGTTTCTGTACCTTTTCTAAACACATCTTGGAAACCCAATCCCCGGAGTAACTGTATTGACATAGTAAAATTCACATACATTAGACGGTTATATCAGAATGTCAAATATTGCAGCATCTTATATAGATGTGAGAATATATGATAAACGGATATACCCCCACCTTGGATGTAACCCTCCTCTGTGTTTGCACTGTACACTTACTTACCTTCCCGTCCTGTGTGATTACCCCACAGAGAAGCTGTTGGTCAGCCCCGACGCAGGTCTCTACCACTTTATTAACCAGGGCTGCATCAGTGTGGATTCGATTGATGACGTCGAGGAGTGTGCTATTATGGACGTATGTAGCGTACACCATGATCTCCACACACACTCTCCATATGGGCCTTCAACTCGTTAACATTTATACCTGATCTGTGGCGATGATGAGTCAGCCATAATAATATTACTCTCGGCAGTATTTAAAGCCATTTAATACATGGTGGCATAGATGATAGAATAATAGCCATGCTGTGGCCAGCTGTGTCAGGACCATGCACACAGCCTCTCCTCATGTACACGGCACCAAATCTTAAATTGTTAAAATGCACCTGAACTGCATATCTTCTTTCTGTATTATATCGCCTGTAAGACTGCAAACCGAACTTAATTATCACAGCGTTATCGACATCAAAAATGTCTCTTTACAGTAGATATCATATCCTATATCAATTTGCACCTCACACTTCATCATATAGAATGACAATGTAATACAGCACATATTATCTTTCATTATTTACAGAAAGCCTTTGCCACCCTGGGTTTCACCGAAGAGGAGAAGATGGGACTGTTTAAGAGTACCACCGCCGTTCTTCATATGGGAGAGATGAAGTTCAAACAGAGACCCAGAGAGGAACAGGCAGAGGCCGACGGCACTGCTGGTATGTATTACCTCTAGTATCTAGTACTGCTCCTAGTATCTAGCACTGCTCCTAGTATCGAGTACTGCTCCTAGTATCTGGTATCCCTCCTGGTATCTGGTACTCCTCCTAATATCTGGTACTACTCCTAGTATCTGGTACTACTCCTAGTATCTGGTACTACTCCTAGTATCTGGTACTACTCCTAGTATCTGGTACTACTCCTAGTATCTGGCACTGCTCCTAGTATCTGGTACTTCTCCCAGTATTTGGTACTACTCCTAGTATCTGGTACTCCTCCTTATATCTGGTACTCCTCCTAGTATCTGGTACTCCTCCTAATATCTAGACAGCTCCTGGTATCTAGTGCTGTTCCTAGTATCTGGCACTGCTCCTAGTATCTGGTACTCCTCCTAGTATCTGGTACTCCTCCTAGTATCTGGTACTATTCCTAGTATCTGGTACCCCTCCTGGTATCTGGTACTACTCCTAGTATCTTGTACTACTCCTAGTATCTGGTACTCCTAGTATCTGGTACTCCTCCTAGTATTTGGCACTACTCCTAGTATCTGGTACTACTCCTAGTATCTGGTACTCCTCCTAGTATCTGGTACTATTCCTAGTATCTGGTACCCCTCCTCGTATCTGGTACTACTCCTAGTATCTGGTACTCCTAGTATCCGGTACTTCTCCTAGTATCTGGTACTACTCCTAGTATCTGGCACTGCTCCTAATATCTGGCACTACTCCTAGTATCTGGTACTACTCCTAGTATCTGGTACTCCTCCTGGTATTTGGTACCCCTCCTGGTATCTGGTACTACTCCTAGTATCTGGTACTCCTAGCATCTGGTACTACTCCTAGTATCTGGCACTCCTCCTAGTATCTGGTACTCCTAGTATCTGGTACTACTCCTAGTATCTGGTACTCCTAGTATCTGGTACTACTCCTAGTATCTGGTACTCCTAGTGTCCGGTACTACTCCTAGTATCTGGTACTACTCCTAGTATCTGGTACTACTCCTAGTATCTGGTACTCCTCCTAGTATCTGGTACTACTCCTAGTATCTGGTACTCCTAGTATCTGGTACTACTCCTAGTATCTGGTACTCCTAGTATCCGGTACTACTCCTAGTATATGGTACTACTCCTAGTATCTGGTACTACTCCTAGTATCTGGTACTCCTAATATCTAGCACTGCTCCTAGTATCTGGTACTCCTCCTAATATCTAGCACTCCTCCTAGTATCTGGTAATCCTCCTAATATCTAGCACTGCCCCTAGTATCTGGTACTCCTCCTAATATCTAGCACTGCTCCTAGTATCTGGTACACCTCCTAATTTCTAGCACTACTCCTGGTATCTAGTCTCCAGTATATTGGTAAAAAGATGACTTCATTCAAAGACTATTGAACCTTTTATTTACAGAGGCTGAAAAAGTTGCCTTCCTTCTGGGTGTCAACACTGCAGATCTTCTCAAGGCCATCTTGAAGCCCAAGGTGAAGGTCGGTAATGAATACGTGACCAAGGGCCAGAACAAGGAGCAAGTGAACTTTGGCATCGGTGCCCTGGCCAAGTCTCTCTACGACAGGATGTTCAAGTGGCTGGTAGCTCGTGTCAACAAGACTCTGGACACCAAAACTATCCAGAGAAAGTACTTTATTGGTGTGCTTGACATTGCTGGCTTTGAGATCTTTGAGGTGAGTTCTGAATTAGTTCTTACAATACAAAACCTCTCCTAAGCCATCATGCAATTTGTCATTGAGCATTCACTGTTGGCTTATCGTATTGTCTAGCCAAGTGTCGTTTAGTGTTTTTTTGTTTATTTGTTTAACACTTATTTATTTCTCTTTTGTTTTCTTTTTTTTTCAGTACAACACCTTTGAGCAGCTGTGCATTAACTACACCAATGAGCGTCTGCAGCAGTTCTTCAACCATCACATGTTCGTGCTGGAGCAGGAAGAGTACAAGAAGGAGGGCATCCACTGGGAGTTCATTGACTTCGGCATGGACCTTCAGGCCTGCATCGAGCTCATTGAGAAGGTGACACTCAACACTTATAATGATGCCTTGAAATAATCACATATTATTCACGCACGATTATGACAGAAAGTAAATCCTACTTAGATAAAAGCAATTTTTTGATTGATAGAATATTCAGTTATGAAGAAATGAAATTCAAAAGGTATTTGTTTGTATCTTGTTTCATAATTATAAATTTTAACTTGAGGTACATGAATTATAACTTATTGTTTTTTTCCTTAGCCCATGGGTATCCTGTCTATCCTGGAAGAGGAATGCATGTTCCCCAAGGCAACAGACAAGTCTTTCAAAGACAAACTGTATGAGAATCATCAGAAAAATCCTTGCTTTGGCAAGCCTAAGCCAAACAAGACGGCGAGATTTGAAGCTCACTTTGAGCTGCATCACTATGCAGGCACGGTGGGCTACAACATCACTGGCTGGCTGGACAAGAATAAGGATCCAATCAACGACACCGTCGTGCAGCTGCTGCAGACCTCCAAGGAACCCCTGGTGGTCATATTCTTCGCTGCACCCAAAGAAGGTATGGCGATCATAATGATATTAGTAGTAATGATGCGGTAATATAAAGCGCACATTCCAGAATAGGTCTGCAAATAGCGTTTAAAATGTGGCGTGATTACGTCAAAGGCACAGACTCCTGTAAGATGTGGGGCGCTTCCACTGCGATGGCGTCACGCTCAGTCGCTGCACACCGCAGATGAGCAATGTTTTCACTATATATTTTCTCTGCCCTGTATGTGTATATGTGAAATATGAATTCAGGGTATATTTATATACAGGACATATTCATATAATGTGACTGTAATGTAATCGGTGTTCTTGCACTTGGTTGAAATGGGTTGAAATGGGTTGTACTTGGTTGTACTTGGTTGTACTTGGTTGTACTTGATTATACTTGGTTGTACTTGGTTATACTTGGTTGTACTTGGTTATACTTGGTTGTACTTGGTTGTACTTAGTTGTACTTGGGTGTGATTTCAGAGGGTGGCGGCGGCGGCAAAAAGAGGAAGGGAAAGTCGGGCAGTATGCAGACCATCTCAGCCACTCACAAGGTACTAGATACTGCATCATAACTACATCTGGCTCCCCTCCCCTCCCTGGTAAACGCCTTCCATCACATAGAGATAATAATAAAATCATGCAAATTACTGAATCCTATCTATTTGAATTTACAGGAGCAACTGAAGAAGCTGATGCACAACTTGTACTCCACCTGCCCCCACTTTGTTCGCTGCATCATCCCCAACGAGTGCAAACAGCCAGGTAGGTGATGATAGTTAGAATAATCACACGACAACCTCACCTTTATAAGGAAACTGTATGAAAAATCCCTCATCAGCGGATAAACCCTTTGTCAATAATGCCATGGAAAAACGTGTAACATTTTATATTTTAGATTTAATTCATATATTTGACCTGCAGTAGATAGTATGTGAATAAATTATATATAACCCGATGGAGAGCTAATGTCGTGTATCAGCGCTATATAAGTGTTTATTATCAGCATTATTATTGATATATGAGACCCTCGTTGCAGGTATGATTAGCGCTATATAAGTGTTTATTATCAGCATTATTATTGACATATGAGGCCCTCGTTGCAGGTATGATTAGCGCTATATAAGTGTTTATTGTCAGCATTATTATTGACATATGAGGCCCTCGTTGCAGGTATGATTAGCGCTATATAAATGTTTATTATCAGCATTATTATTGACATATGAGGCCCTCGTTGCAGGTATGATTAGCGCTATATAAGTGTTTATTGTCAGCATTATTATTGACATATGAGGTGCTCGTTGTAGGTATGATTAGCGCTATATAAGTGTTTATTATCAGCATTATTATTGATATATGAGGTCCTCGTTGTAGGTATGATTAGCGCTATATAAGTGTTTATTATCATCATTATTATTGATATATGAGGTGCTCGTTGTAGGTATGATTAGCGCTATATAAGTGTTTATTGTCAGCATTATTATTGACATATGAGGTCCTCGTTGCAGGTATGATTAGCGCTATATAAGTGTTTATTATCAGCATTATTATTGATATATGAGGTCCTCGTTGCAGGTATGATTAGCGCTATATAAGTGTTTATTATCAGCATTATTATTGACATATGAGGTCCTCGTTGCAGGTATGATTAGCGCTATATAAGTGTTTATTATCAGCATTATTATTGATATATGAGGCCCTCGTTGCAGGTATGATTAGCGCTATATAAGTGTTTATTATCAGCATTATTATTGATATATGAGGCCCTCGTTGCAGGTATGATTAGCGCTATATAAGTGTTTATTGTCAGCATTATTATTGATATATGAGGTCCTCGTTGCAGGTATGATTAGCGCTATATAAGTGTTTATTATCAGCATTATTATTGATATATGAGGCCCTCGTTGCAGGTATGATTAGCGCTATATAAGTGTTTATTATCAGCATTATTATTGATATATGAGGCCCTCGTTGCAGGTATGATTAGCGCTATATAAGTGTTTATTATCAGCATTATTATTGATATATGAGGTCCTCGTTGCAGGTATGATTAGCGCTATATAAGTGTTTATTATCAGCATTATTATTGATATATGAGGCCCTCGTTGTAGGTATGATTAGTGTTTATTATCAGCATTATTATTGACATATGAGGCCCTCGTTGCAGGTATGATTGACGCCAAGCTTGTCCTCCACCAGCTGAGGTGTAATGGTGTGCTGGAGGGCATCCGTATCTGCAGGAAGGGCTTCCCCAACAGAATGATCTACTCCGACTTCAAACAGAGGTAAACATTCTAGTAACACACACAAATAGCATTGTCAGATTTCCTATCAGGATAATCAGGATAACTGTAACGAAAATAGCATAACGTTATCCATGGATATTTTTAGATTGTCCACGAAGAAGTTTAGTTAAACTTTTTGTCAGTAATTATCATTTATGACAGTGTAGCTTCTTTGACAGAGATGGGGAAACCAACCCACCTTAACATAAACTTATATTGGCATTGTAAAGGACATGCATTAATGCATGTATTATGTAAAGCATAAAAAATAATGTCTAAATGGAGGTTCAATCATGATTCTTTCCAATGTTATCAACCCCGGCATTTGCCTGTTTTAGATATTCCATTCTGGCCCCCAATGCGATCCCGTCTGGTTTCATTGACGGCAAGGTGGCCACGGAGAAGGTGCTGGCCGCGCTGCAGCTTGATGACAACAGCTACCGTATCGGCCACACCAAGGTGTTCTTCCGGGCCGGAGTCCTGGGTCAGCTGGAGGACATGCGCGATGAGCGCCTCTCTAAGATCATCGCTCTCCTCCAGGCCTGGATCCGAGGATACATCATGAGGAAGAACTACAAGAAACTCCAGGACCAGAGGTCAGACACACCTCACACTACATTATTATTTATATTTGTAAACAAATGCACGACAAGGAATAGATATAAGATTTTAAAGGTTAGGTTAAATGGTCTTAGTCTTAGTGAATGATTGAGTATAAGCACAACAAGGAATAGATATAAGCTTTTAAAGGTTAGGTTAAATGGTCTTAGTCTAAGTGAATGATTAAGTATAAGCGTATGACATGTATGTGATTCATTTATCGTGTAGGACTGCCCTGAGTGTGATTCAGAGGAACATCCGTCGCTGGTTGACTCTGAGAAGCTGGGCTTGGTGGAAGCTGTATACTCGTGTCAAGCCTCTGTTGTCCATGGCCCGTGCCGAGGACGAGATGAAAGCCAAGGAGGCAGAGTTTGAGAAGACCAAGGAGGAACTAGAAAAAATAACAAAGATCAAAAAAGAGTTGGAAGAACAGAATGTCACCCTTCTGCAGGCTAAAAATGACATCTACTTGCAACTGCAGGCTGAGCAGGACAGTCTGATGGAGTCCGAGGAGCGAGTGGAGCAGCTGGTCGGCCAGAAGAACGAGATGTCTGAGCTCATGAAGGATATGGAGAAGCGTCTGGAAGCCGAGGAGGGCAGTGCGGAGGAGCTTGACGCCGCCAAGAGGAAGCTAGAAGCCGAGACTGAGAACCTGAAAAGAGACATCTCTGATATGGAGCTCAACCTACAGAAGTCCAAACAGGAAACCCAGGCCAAGGACAACCAGATTAAAACCCTCAATGATGAAATGGCACGCCAGGATGAAGCCATTGCTAAACTGCAGAAGGACAAGAAGAATATTGATGAAGGTTTGAAGAAGACACAAGATGATCTTGCTGCAGAGGAAGACAAGGTCAACCACCTCAACAAACTGAAACAGAAGCTTGAGAGCAGCATTGATGACGTAAGTATAGCGTTAATATAAGCGTTGATATTCTTTATTTCTATGCGACAATGAGACATTGACCCTGTGATATATGTCATGGCAGTTGGAGGACAGTCTGGAGCGAGAGAAGAAGGGCCGAGCTGACCTGGATAAGGCCAAGAGGAAGGTGGAGAATGAACTGAAGATGACCCAGGAAACCGTCGAGGACCTGGAACGCGTTAAGCGCGATCTCGAAGAAAACATCCGCAAGTAAGTCAAAATAGTACTATCTGTGGTGTCTACCAAGTCAAAACAGAACTCTTGATGTGGTATATTAAGTCAAAACAGTTATCTTTGTGTGGTAGAAATATGTTATATTGAGAATATATCAGTCATGATGATGTCATTTCAGGAAGGACATGGAGGTTAACAACTTAAATGGCAGATTGGAGGAGGAACAGAACCTTGTTGCTCAACTCCAGAAGAAGATCAAAGAACTTAATGTGAGTCCATGTGTCTGCAATGTATCCTCCCTACTTCCAATGAGTATAACCTTCCTCTGTATCCAGTGATACCGCAGTATATTGAATGTTATGTTACTCGTGTGTTGTAGGCCCGCATTGAGGAACTGGAAGAGGAGCTGGAGGCAGAGAGGAATGCCAGGTCAAAGGTAACTTATTCTTCACAATAGAATGTTATCGATTGGTAAGGTGCTATAGATTCTGAGTAGATACCATGTTACAGCTGCTGATAGTCGGTTTGTTCTGCAGGTTGAGAAGCAGAGAGCTGAGCTGGCCCGTGAGCTGGATGAATTGAGTGAGCGACTGGACGAGGCTGGAGGCGCCACCCAGGCCCAGGTATCAAACATTATCATCATATCTCAGCATCTAACATGGCTGAAACATCATCACACTTAATGCGCTCAAACTATTTCAAACCATCCAATGGCTTGGTATGGACAAGAAACACGAGGTTCTTTTCAAACGAATAAAACCCGTGTAATATATATTTATATCTATATAAACTCTATAATCTAAAGAAGGCACGGAGAAGGAAAGTAGGTTTCTAATAAGCGTTGATAATGTGATAGGCTAATCTGAACAAGGGAAGTAAGTTCCTAACAAGCGTTTATAATGTGCTAGGTTGACCTGAACAAGAAGCGTGAGAGTGAGTTGTTGAAGCTTCGCCGTGACCTTGAGGAGCAGCAGATCCAAAACGAGTCTCAGCTTTCCTCCCTCAAGAAGAAGCAGCAGGACGCCATTAACGAGCTCTCTGAACAGGTCGACAACCTCACCAAGGTCAAGTCCAAGTAGGTCAAACCCACCTATATACCCGTCATGACAGCGCCATTTGTCATATCATTGAAGAAATAAAATCACCAATTTTGTTTTTCAACTTTAAAAACAATCGATGGATGAATAATGAAAATGAATGAACTTGTCTCATATTAAATGATTGTTGTAAAACGACAGCTCTATAATGTGTCAGATAATGAGAAAATATCACAATGCAATGGTGGCTGGTAATGTGAGCTCTGAGCCAGTCATGTGATGCTGGATATTTCAGGGTGGAAAAGGAGAGGAACCATTTGAAAAATGAGGCATCAGACCTCCAGGGTCAGTTGGAACATTTGTCCAAGACCAAGGTAAAGCCCAATGTTTGCAGGTGTCTTGGTTGAAGCATGCCCGAGTGACACCATCAGTGCTGCACCTTAGGTCACGTGTCACCACCGCGCCTCCTGGTGGCTGAACCGTCTACGACTTATATGTTGTGTGTCCTCAGAATCCTGTTTGTCCCATGTTGTGCTACCCCATTGATATACCATCTCTTAACTCTCTTATTCCAAAAAAACTCTTTTGGTTTTCTTTTTAACACTAGTTCTATCTTAAACAGTGACCACACAAGAAAGCAACTGAAATGTGTTTACAAAGCCTAACCTTTATACAATGGGATAGCACACTTAGATTTAGGTATCCACCAATCCCACGACAAGGTGACGATGATGTTTTGATGGCTGCATGGTGTCTCATGTTTGGTGTGTGGTGTTGCTGTGTTGCAGAGCAGAGAAAGAGAGGACTCATTTGAAGCAGGAATGCGACGAACTGATGAACAATCTAGAGCACGCCGAGAAATCCCGGGTAGGGCCTCAGGGCATCCCGTCCAACATGACTCACACTTATAATCCGCACACACATATATATATAATGTTATATTACACATCGGTTTGTAGTGATATGTCTAGATATAGATACATTCGTGTCAAGATAGAATTGCACTGGATGCTGTATGTATACTGTATTGTCCATGTGGAGGGAAAACCAATGTTCTTTGGTTTATATTCCCAGCGCGCCCTATCTGTCAAAATTGAATTAAACATAGAACATCATTTACAGTCCTCCCTTTAAAAAGTAATATTTGCTGTATAATTTCTAGTGAACCACATACAACTTTTTGTTTTATTTAAATGCCAATGATGAGTATTTGATGATCTTTTCACATACAGAGTGCAGCAGATAAAATGGCAAAGCAGCTTGAAGCTCAGTTGTCTGAGGCCAATTCCAAGCTTGACGAGTCCGCAAGAAACATCAATGAAATTACTGGCAGCAAGGGGCGTATGGGCTCCGAGAATGCAGAGCTCACCCGCCAGCTGGAAGAGGCGGAAAGCCAAGCCAATCAGCTGGCCAAGGCAAAGTCAGGTCTGGCCAAGCAGTTGGAGGAAGCCAAATCAGCTTTGGAAGAGGAGTCACGCATGCGCAATAAACTGCAGAGTGAGTCCCGTAATCTGAATGCTGACCTTGACCAGCTCCGTGAGCAGTTGGAAGAAGAGCAGGAAGGTCGCGCTGATCTCCAGCGTCTTCTCACAAAAGCAAATAATGAGATTTCTGTCTGGCGCCATAAGCTTGAGTCGGGAGAAGGAGGGGTGCGCTCTGAGGAGATGGATGACCTCAAGAGGAAGATGAATGCCAAACTTGCCGAGGCAGAGAGCCAACTAGAAGCTGCCCTATCAAAGGTCAGCTCTCTTGAAAAGGGCAGAAACAGACTCCAAGGAGAATTAGAGGATGTTATGATAGAAATGGAGAGGGTGAGAATTATTTGTTAAACTCTCAAACACCACACGATCACTTCAATTCCCTTCTGTTCCACAACTTTTTTCCGAAAAAAAATGAAAAATAATATGAAAACATATTACATTGCAGAGCCAAGCTATTGCCAACCAAGCTGAAAAACGCCAGCGTGCCTTTGACAAGACCATAGATGAGTGGAAGAGAAAGACAGCTGACCTACAGAGTGAGCTTGATAACAGTAACCATGAGTCACGTGCCAATGCTGCTGAGGTGTACAAACTGCGTGCCCAGCTTGATGAGAGCCATGACTCCATAGAAGCCCTGCGCAGAGAGAACAAAAATCTTGCTGGTAAGTCTGAGACCCAAGCATCTGATTTGTTCACTCATCAAAGATGTTTCACCCATTATAGGTTTTTCAAATATAACTCTTTCTATTAGATGAGATCCATGACCTTACTGACCAGCTGGGTGAGGGTGGCCGCAGTGTGCATGAGTTGGAGAAGAGCCGCAAGCGCCTGGAGATGGAGAAGGAGGAGCTGCAGTCTGCCCTGGAGGAGGCTGAGGCTGCCCTGGAGCAGGAAGAGGCCAAGGTCATGCGTGCCCAACTGGAGATCTCTGCCATTAGGCAAGATATTGACAGGAGACTTGCAGAAAAGGATGAAGAATTTGACAACACCCGGTATGTAAAATGAACAGAAAGATTTCTATTAAAAGGTTCAGCTAGATAATTCATTTATTTACTGACAGACTGACCAAATCGTTTCTTTGAAAGCATTATAATTTTATTTCTCTTTTTTATCATTAAATGACCACAAATGACACTTTGTATGTAAATTCTTCAGCAAAAACCATCAGCGTGCCCTTGACAGCATGCAGGCTTCTCTTGAGGCTGAATCACGTGGAAAGTCTGAGGCCATGAGAATGAAGAAGAAGCTTGAACAAGACATCAATGAGCTCGAGGTTGCTCTTGATGGTGCTAACCGTGGCCGTGCCGAGGCTGAGAAGACCATCAAGAAGTTCCAGGCTCAGCTCCGTGAGCTGGAGCAACACTGCGAGGAGGAGCAGCGTGCTCGTGATGAGGCCCGAGAGCAATACCAGGCATCTGAGCGCCGTGCTAACATCCTGGCTGGGGAGATAGAGGAGCTGAGGACCATGTTAGAATCTGCCGAGCGTGCCCGCAAGGCTGCTGAGGGTGAACTCCATGAGGCTGCTGACCGCGTGTCTGAGCTTTCCACAACCAACGCTTCACTGGCATCTGCCAAGAGGAAGCTGGAGACAGACGTACAGGCCATGCAGAGTGACCTTGAGGATCAGGCCAATGAGTTGAAGGGTGCTGAAGAATCAGCTAAGAAGGCCATGGGTGATGCCTCCAGGTTGGCTGAGGAGCTCCGCCAGGAACAGGAACACGCTTCTCAGATTGAGAAGATGCGCCGTGCCCTAGACTCACAGGTGAAGGAACTCCAGGTCCGCCTGGATGAGGCTGAGGCTGCCGCTCTCAAGGGAGGCAAGCGAATGATCCAGAAACTGGAGCAGAGAGTGAGTAGCTGCTGCTGGTCAGATTTAGACTCTATTCATAAATCGTAATTCAAACGAAAATCATTATCTGAGGTTTAGACTTACAGTGCCATGATATAGCAAATATGAAAAGCAAATATGAAAAGCAAATATGAAAAGCAAATATGGTGACCAGATTATGATGATTAGATGTTATGTGTGGTTTATTTCAGGTACGTGAGTTGGAGGTTGAGCTTGACAATGAGCAGCGCCGCCATGCGGAGACCCAGAAGTCCATGCGCAAACAGGATCGTCGTCTGAAGGAGCTCGCCTTCCAGGCTGACGAGGATCGCAAGGCACAGGAACGTATGCAGGACATGATCGACAAACTCCAGAACAAGATCAAGACATACAAGCGCCAAGTGGAAGAGGCTGTGAGTGTAACACAGTTATCTCGTCAAACCTTAAATATATTTCTTAATATGGCAAATATAGGATAATCAGCACCATGCCTCATGACACTATCACCTGCGATCATTGTGGGGTGAATGATGAGATAATCAAGGTCTTAATGCACCTTTCCTTTATATGAAACTTGAAGCCAGTTCCTTTTTGTTTTCAGGAGGAGATTGCCGCCATTAACTTGGCCAAGTACAGGAAGGTGCAGCACGAGCTGGAAGATGCCGAGGAGCGCGCTGACATGGCTGAGAACACACTGGCCAAGCTGCGCGCCAAGAACAGGAGCTCCGTGTCCACCACCAGAACCACCCACGTGAGTATCTGCTCCTGTCATGCTAACATCCTACCACCAGAACCACCCACGTGAGTATCTGCTCCTGTCATGCTAACATCCTACCACCAGAACCACCCACGTGAGTATCTGCTCCTGTCATGCTAACATCCTACCACCAGAACCACCCACGTGAGTATCTGCTCCTGTCATGCTAACATCCTACCACCAGAACCACCCACGTGAGTATCTGCTCCTGTCATGCTAACATCCTACCACCAGAACCACCCACGTGAGTCATGCTAACATATATACCCCATGAGTAAGATATATTGAGCACTGTATATATATTACATTAAGTATCACGACTCTCATATCTCACAACATACAAAAACACCTAAAATCAAGCTATTGTTATATAAGGGATAAGGACATTAATAGTTATGATATTTATAATGTTAACGTCTTTTTGATATTAGACCCAGCTTAAGATGAAAAAACGTGCCACTTCAGAATCTTAAATTATTTCCTTAAGGTAATTGGCATGATATTTTAAGAGCAAGTGACTATTTTACATCATTAGTTACTAGTTACTTTTTTATATCTTGTTTCTGGTTGGCTAGATTGTTGAGACATGGCATAAAACCAAAGCCTACTGTATTAAAATGTTAATCTGCATGAAATGCAGTAACAAATGCAGATTGACAAAAAGACCAACTATCAAACAGTACAAACAGAAACAAGATATCACCTTGTTGCGGCCTGAATCTAGTTGCTGTATACGCTATTGCTTTGTCTGCTTTCTGATCCCTGTTTTTATTGAAGGGTGGAGGTGTTAAGGTAACCGTACACGAGAGAAAAACAACCGCCTCTGATTAAACATCCAGTAAGCTGCTCTCCTACATTTATTAGATTAGTTCCGTATCAAATGCTAGCTGATATCTTATATTACATTGCTTAGCTTCGTAGAGTTCTTGCATTTTGAGATATACAAGTAATTTAAGTGAATATTTTGTGATCGAAAAGATTGTGATAAATAGCTGTAAATTAGATAATGTAACGTGACATAAAGTATCAAACTATTATTAAAGCAATTCAGATATTGTATTTATATATTTGTATCATTTCAGCCCTCAAGATCCTATCCACCCTAAACAAACTATAAACCTTGGGACCCTTCGACAAAGGGGCGAGGGCAAAAAATATAGAAACTGGCCGAAAACCTCCCCAAAAAGAAACCTTGCTTAACCAACAGAATGAGATGACAACTTGGAGAAGATTACATCTTACTATGGACTGTGCACTGTCAATGTTACTTTTATAAACCTACATTCACAATACCAACATTTAAGTGCGTATAGTAAAGTGGAGGATCTAGAGCTAATTGTAACCAAGGTTGCTGTTTCACTTCTCATCACACTTAACACAACACCTGACCCGTCCTATCGGCCTAAATACTCAGTGAGTTTTAATGATGCTATTTCATAGCAAGCGAGCTACTTCAAGTGAGCAGTTTCAACGATTTTCATCATACTGTATTTGATATTGGCAGAGTTTGTTTTTGACTGCTGTGACTGAGGCTAAATACAGTTCCCGTCCCAGAGAGATCTCGTGTTCTCTCGCACCCCACGGTAGTAGCATACAGTAGCCTTATTGTATACATTGTTTATTTATTGAATAAATTATTATGTGTATCTTTAAGAGTGTTCTCAGAGTTATTCAATCCTCAATACCACAGTTCATTATTTGTAAATACAGCTTCCTACATTTATCCCTACCTTGTATTAAAACAGCATTAAACATGTTTAAATCAATATTATGACAATTAAAGTTACAAAGCACTGTTTTGTCGTGCTGCCCCCTATAAATCTATTTACTGCAACCACAAACTGATAAACAAGAAAAAGTGGTGCTCCACATGTAACACGGATGGGAAAAAAATAATAAACAAAACAAAAATTACAATAAACAAAACAAAAATTACAATAAACAAAACAAAAATTACAACGAACAAAACAAAAATTACAAAAAACAAACAAAAATTTAAAAAAAACAAAAAAATACATTTAAACACAAACGATCATTGCAAATTGCTGGGATAGTTGAAATTATTTTTATTCATCTTTTAAAAACATTTTATTTGGTATATGAACGCACAACTGTTTGCAAAGATGTGCCTTTTCATGCTCGATTACGTAAGTTTCTTTATTATCGCTCAGGCGCTATCGCAAATCATCGATCCGACTTTTGTCAAAGAATTCAGATTCTTTGCTTTTGTATGTCATTTCTGTTCTAATTGTCCGATTTACACCAAATTTGAACTAAACTTACATAAAATTCCTTGTTCTATCGATTATTAAAGGGATTTAAAGGTATAATTTTGTGCAGCGATGGGCGATGTCGATGTTGTCATTTCAGCGGGATGCCTATTGGCTTTGCCGAGCCGGTAAACTTGTATTTTGACATCACACTTCGTTACCTTTGTTTGCAAGTTATAGGAACGCATATTAATTATTATCGATCAGCAGTTCATGCTCTATCGATTGGATAAGATTTCCAAGCAATGTGAATTGATAATTTTGCACATCGATGGGTAGATGGGCGATGACGATATCGCCGTCTTCAATTTTTTCTCATCACGCACTTCTTTTCTTTTGTTTACAGTATTCATACGCCTGGGCGCATGCGCAAATTGGAATCTTGCATGCACACGAACGAACACTCCACAGTGGCGTCAGTTGCTTTAACAATACTGACCACAGAAAAAACCAAATTACAACCCACAGGAAACGAATACCCATTTCCCACGATCGTACCGATCACAGAATAACACAGATAGTTCCTATTTTTGACAATGATTGCCTGTCGGCAATCATTGTCAAAAAAGGAACCATCCGTGTTACAAAAAGCATCTGCCAACTCAGTGCATCAAATCAACTTTTATCAGAATGACATGGATTTGAACAACAGTGAGATAGCACCAGACCAGCTTATAACTGAATGAAAATGGGTTCAAAATCAGGTAACTGCAAACCATACATCAGGATCTATTATCAGTTTGAACAAAACGTGCTTGCCATTAGTATTTATTTGAAAAGTCTTTAAGATTGATATATTCTGGCTACATCTGATTTCCTTTATTTGAGGCTTTATTTACAGTCGAATTTTGGTTTACAGATATATTTAATGCTATTTGTTACTTACACAAATAGACGATGACACATTGAAGACATTATAATGATTTTTCTAATCAGTTATGAATCAGAGAGGCTATGTAAATCCGCCATGCCCACTTAAGAATGTCCCTTAGAGAAGTCAGCCATAGAGGCATATTCATCCAAATATAGGGGCACAAAAAGAATATAGCGGAATATCTATATATATATATATATATATATATATATATATATATATATATATATATATATATATATATATATATATATATATATATATATATATATATATATATATATATATATATATATATATATATATATATATATATATATATATATACATTTCATGACAATCATCCAAATCTATTTTGAACATATATATATATATATATATATATATATATATACATTTCATGACAATCACCCACATCTATTTTGTATATATTGTTTTTGTCTAAATACGAAACTTTGGCCCAGACCTATTTCTAGCATAGACAAAAAGTAATGAAGTTTATGATATCAGTGACCTATTTCACAGATACATATAATAAGTTCTAGTCTAAAAGAAATATTTCGGTTGGTCTTATCCGAAAATTTAAAGAAACAGAAATCTTCACAAACCTTGTCATCAATCACCAATCCAATAAAAGAATTATTTCATGTACTCCATATATCTTTGCACCTCAAATATTATTTGTGTTACCCATAGCCATGTTGTCCATAAATGAACAAACCTGCCTTTAAAGTGAAACACTGGAGAAAGGAACAGTCGCCGGGGGATTAAAAAGTGGAATATGGGAGAGCGTCACATGCATTGGTTACTATTGTGTAACCGGGATTAGCATATGATATAGATGGCAGCACCATGGGTATGAAGAAGGTACGCGTGGACGGCATTAGACAATATCTTTGCTCAGCCTTTTCAACAAGAAAATATCATGAGAAAAAAACATTCTTATTTATTTTAGTTTAACTGGAATTGCCCGCTACTACCTTTCTTATTTCTAGCACTGTACTATCATTGTATTCTCTGAGGAGTCTGCTTATTAACTATTTACACCATTTCTAAATATCCCAGTCTGTGTTTGTTATAAAAGGATGACATTTACAGTGAGTGCTTCAATGCTTTGAGTATAATCCCAGATGCAGATTGCCAATTAAAGATTTTTGGAAAATATAAACATAATTTAAAGCATCACTTTTGGTATTTTCAACCTGAATAAAAATCCTAAGCATGTTGAATATTATACAACTCATGATGGTCCATAATGAAACAACTCGGCAATATAAACACTATGAAGCTTTTAGAAATGGTTTTAGAATCGTTAAAGCTTGAGTTCAAATGTCTGTCACATAGAATTTATCTGCAAACATACCAACTTTTGTGCACTACCAAAGAGGGGAAAATTAAAATTTGCCTTCATCTTTCAGAAATCTCCATCTTTCAGAAAATCCTCATGAGTTTGTGTGCTCCTAACACGTGCTTCTGATAGTCATATCAGCATTTTTCCAGGTATCTGATTTTGTTCCGGAAGATTGTTTTTTCTTCGTAAAAATATGCACCCACGCATATCAATATTCATGCAAACATACGCACATATATGTCCACACATAAACGCACATGTGCCTTTAAACACATTCTCTTGATAAAACATCGAAATTTCAAAGCATATTATGGTTTCCTTTTTTTAAAAAAAGGTTTCTTGTTGACTATTGCTTTGTATTTATAACTATGCAATTATGTTTGTTCGGTAATGCACTTTTTCGCACTAGATATAAAAAAACTGAAATGCCTTGTTAAGTAACCAGAAAAACTAGTCCAGACCTCAAAGGTTGAGCGTCTAATTGTTTAGCATGTCTGTGAAGGATGGTTAACCTTCAACCTTGCTTGTGCTTTTTTTTCTTTTTCTTTTTTTCTAATTATTAGCAACAGGGTTTGCATACCATGGCAAGGGGTGATATCTGTATCTTACGAATTTCTGCAACCCTATCCCTGGACCCTAAATAGAACGGGATTCTATCTGTGTCCATGATAATATGTAAATGTAAAAAAATAATGTAAAAACCAGCGACTGCTCTGCGCACCGAAGTAACAGTTACCACATTAAAACGGCAACCGCGACTGTCTCGCCAAAACGGCAACCGCGACTGGCCAGGGACTAAGTCTGCAAAAAAGGATTTTGTCGTTGACAGTTTAATTAAGATTTAAGTAAGATACTATCTCCTTATCAAATTCTCAATATCTGGGATTGACCTTTTCACGTTTGTAGGTGTTGATTGCCACATGGAGAGTTGGTGGATTGCATTAGTGGGATGCTCATTGATGTAATATAGCAGCTGGCTCCTCCTAGCGGCAGCCGCGGTCATCCATCACCTCCACCCTGCACTCATCCCTGCCAATATACTTACATGTAAAGACAACGAGGAGAAACTAAATCCCAACAGGCCCTTACATAACTCTTATTCCCTTGGTACCTATCTAGAAAGAAGAAAAAGATTTGGAAATAAATCTGACAGAAAAATACCATATTACGCTGATGAGACCAAAGAAAGTTAATACAACTTCATTTCTTTTATATGCTGAGTCAGGAATGCTTTGATCAGATTGACTCTTCTGGCCGTAGTTATGCTCCTAGTGGGGCAGCAGCTGGATGAGACCCCCACTGTCAGGTGTAAGATTTCTATCTCAGCTGACTAACCATACGGACAGGCTTAATTCATGGAGAGAGACAGCCACCTGAGTACAGGTCTACAACACTCTTCCCTCTTCTCTCTACTCACTCACTTACACCACTACTCACTCCGCCTTTAGATCCTGTGACCTACTTGGGTCTTGGATAACTTGTATACTTGCACTTAAAACAATCAGCACTTTCTCAAGGTAATGTTTTAACTTCAGCGATGATCTCTTAACAAGAAATCGAGTTTCCTTTTTTGATGATGGTCAAAGGATCTTCTCCACAGCATACAGTTGGTGAGTTACAATTTGATTGTAAATATGATTGTTAAACAAACATATTATTAAGGTAAGGATCTATACTATAAGCTTAGTATGATGATATATACAGTGATGATATATACAGTGAGTGAGTACATATATATATATATATATATATATATATATATATATATATATATATATATATATATATATATATATATATATATATATATATATATATATATATATATATATATATATATATATATATATAAAGCCAATTCCCAGAATTTACATCTGTGTGATAGGAATTACGGTTATGGTTCCAAGATAATATCAAAGGTTCTTAATATATGAAACATTTCTTGTAGATTTTTCATGATGACAAATGGCTTCACAGTACATTGGCTCACAAAGAGTCTGTGTCAGGAGATAAAAATGAAGCTGATACTGTTGCCATGGTTACTATCTCTCATTGTCACTACCTCATCCGATATACAAATAAGGTAATGGTATAAAATCTAATTGGAATATTATATGAATAGATTCAAGTTTATTTGTTGGAAAATAATGACACTAACATATATATGAATGTAATGTGTTTCAAAGAGATCCAGCGATCTTGAAGGTTCTGCAAAGTTATGATAGAACAAGAGTCCCCAAAGCAGGTATGTCTTATAAAACCATATAATTGCAAATTTAAGCGAATTTTGTTGAGGCAAGTAAATCTGATATGTTAATGAAAGTGAAATATTGATTGGCGACACATGGTGACTTTTAGTGACTACTGGCTGATTGAATACATGATCTTGTAATAACTATTTGGTTTCAGATGGCAACAATAAAACAAACATTAAGATTGGTGTCCTTGTGAATGACATACAACTCGATCCAAAGCGAGAGGTAAATGCCATATTCAAATGAAATATAAAGAAACCTGAACACCAATATTACGAACAGGCAGCTGCGAACAGGGAATATATGATCCAAACTTAGCTCAATCTAATAATGTTTGGAAAACAATTCGCTCATAGAGGTTAGAATGGGCATTTTGTCCCGTTGGCAACTCTCACACTGCAGTATATCAGTGCATTGCATTGCCAACATTTTAAATACCTCAAAATCACACTTACATGTAATGCGGTTGTGTTTTAGATTCTTCAAATTGATGCATATATTCAGCTCTCCTGGCGAGACACTCGCCTGGAGGAATTCTATTCTGCAAGGAAAGCAGAAAACAGAAGCCCCATTGTCGAGACAGCTGCGCACGCACTCATCTGGACCCCGATGATATTCTTCAGAAATGCACAGGATGTTCATGAAATATCTACACCGCATTCACTGCGCATGCTCCAAGTCAAAGAGCATGGCATGGTGGAATATTCCATGAAGTACAGCTATCTTCATCTTTATTCTTAAAATATTAAATATAAATTTTGAAAAATAAACCATACAGTTCATATCCATTAACATTTTTACAGATGTAAAAGTTCCAATATAGATTTGAAATCTTGTTTTCAGATTGCAGTTAGATTTAAGATGTCCAGCTCTCGGCGGACACAAACTGACCGCTATGGAATCAACCTGTCACCTACAAATAGAAAGCTGTAAGTCAAAGTAATCAAATTAATTGTTATTATCCAGACCTTTACAGGATATGAAAATGGTTTTAGAAGTAGGTTTGTATTATTTCAGTTGGCAACACAGCAGATGAGATGAGCCTAAGTTGGCAATCTCGCCCTCTCACCTTGGATACCAGTGTGCAGGTCGCTGGCTACAGCTTCACAGAGGTCAACTTCAACAAGTGTGATCAAAATATACTCTCAGGTAACCGTTATTCAGCTGGTACCAAAATTTGGCTCATGCCTTACTCGATAATTTGGAATTATATGCAGGTAATTTGCTCTTTGTCAAACTTAAAGGTATATCAACTATACTAGTATTGCATGGACATCAGCTTTGCAACTTGTATGTGTAGGGACGCTACCTTGCATTGAGGCCCAGCTCTCGTTCAGACGAGATTTCGTGTCGAGTCTCTTCCTGTCTGGGGTGTATATGAGTTCCTTCCTGCTCGTGGTGTTGTCGTGGCTGGGCTTCTGGGTGGATGGCCCTCAGTCTCACTATGTCAGACTCGTTCTGGGCTTCGCCATCACCGCTATACTTTCCTGCTATCAGGTTGGCACTGGTAAGATACAAACACATTTTAAGTCTTTTAAAAATATTGATATTTGAAATCTCGAATATTTATATTTTAATTATTTAAATTGTTTAAACATGTAGAGTTAAATTATTAGATACTTATATTTAAGTTAGTTTTATTTTCATGACTCTAAAAGAGAAATATTCAATCTCCGATTGTTTCCCTCTAACTTAATGCTTTCTTAAGTTAGTTACAATTTTAACATCCGGAAATAGTATTAATTTCAATGTATCTCAGAATGCAGTTAAATTTTTAATTACTTATAGAAATGAAACACAAGCAAGAATGTATTTTCCAGGTCTATACAACTTACAGAGGATAGGTGGTCACAGTATAGATGGGTGGTTGGCTTTCTGTATGACTCTCGTCCTGGCCACGCTGCTGGAGTTCGCTTTCACCCATGTACTGCTCAGAGTTGTACCTACCAAAACGCGGCACGCCTGTTGGAACGGAAGAGGCGAGCAATCGCAGGTAACACAGAAAAACATTTGTTCTAAATACTAAATGTAAAACAAGAAATATATAATTGGAAGGTTTTTGCCAAACGTATATCTTGATCCAAACTTAGTTCAATCTAATAATGTTTGGAAAACAATTCGCTCATAGATGTTAGACTGGGCATTTTGTATAAATACATATATCTAATAGTTAATTGCTTTTATAACGTTCATATCTAACAAATACTAAAATACCTGATGCTAGTATATTACAAATCATGGACCTTGTCTTTTGATATACCACTACTACTGTAGCTTTATATTTAGCAAATCTATACCCATGCGCATTACGTTGTTCCAGAGCACGGACACTCCTCTCAGCGGCGACACAGTGGAGAAGATGTCCCGGATGATAGATGTCGCCTGCGGGCTTGTCATCTTCCCGCTCATATTTGCTATCTACAACATGTTCTACTGGAGTACCTATATGCCATGACATGAGTACCTATATGCCATGACTTGAGTACCTATATGCCATGACATGAGTACCTATATGCCATGACATGAGTACCTATATGCCATGACATGAGTACTTATATGCCATGACATGAGTACCTATATGCCATGACATGAGTACATATATGCCATGACATGAGTACCTATATGCCATGACTTAAGTACCTATATGCCATGACATGAGTACCTATATGCCATGACTTGAGTACCTATATGCCATGACATGAGTACCTATATGCCATGACACTCCCAAAGTCTAACACAAATATGTGGACCATTGTGTTCAAATACTCACATTAATCTTCATTTCTTAAAATCTCATATCAATGTCCTCCAAAACCACTATATATGAAAGGTTAGAAAAGCTGATATGTCTTGATAGGAAAAGAGGGATCATGATTATATTTATCTATTAGATATTTTGTCTAGTTCAAAATATATCCTCGTCATGAGGGGTATCCCATAGAAGAAACCGGAGAGTGTCTTAATATACATCGTTATTATCATTCTACTGTATCTGAATAGTTGTATGTAAAGTTATTTCTACTTTGAATATTCTGAATTCTCGCCGTGATAGAAACTCGACATTGATTAAACCGGAACTTTATATAAATATATAGAACATTATTGTACTTTTGTGATATCCGAATCGTGACATGCAAAATTATTTTTACTATTATGAAAATAATAATATTCTGATTTAAAAAATCACCTTGTTTCATGCGTAGTTTTTTGTTTTTCATTCAACAATTGTATTCTTCAGCTTTATACCGTGGAGTAATGTGGGAGACTCATACCAGAAGAGTAGGGACTGCCAATAGGTGGCGACACTGCCTAATTATTCATTGCATATTTCTCACAGACACAGATGTACTAATTATGTATCGTTCCATTGATCTAGTTTGATTTTCAAAGACAATAGTCTCCAGTTATAAATAGTGTTCTCCATTCACCAATCGGCAAAGCCCAGATAGGTGATCTGGAGGGATTTGTCGAACGTCCTTGGTCTCTACCAACTGCAACCAAAGAAAAGTTTGGTGGAGTTGATTGAGCTCTAGTGAAGTAAAAAGTCGCCAGCTGCAAAAACTGTGGTAAACCCGTTTAAACGTCAAAATTGAACCCGTTTCAACTGCCGTTAAAACGGGTTTGACTCAATTTTTGCAGCTGGCAATTATTATCAAGTATTTATATTTTCCTTATTTAATGTTATCCAAAGAATAATCAAGCTTTTTTATGAGATTTTAGACATAATCATACATAAAATATGAATTATCACTAAAACAATTGGGTATTTAAAAAATCACATCTGAACGAGATTATACATGAAAAAGTAAAAATCTCAGACCTCTCCAGATCACCTATCTGGGCTTTGCCGATGGGTGATTGTAGAACACTAAGTTATAAAAGGGCACGTTTTTCTGTGAATAGAAATAAAACAATATTATTTCATATCGTTATAAGCAGTCATTCTATTATAACCCATTGCCTTATTGAAAACGAGGTCGACCTGCTGTTAAAGATGGTCTGGTTTGGTTTCACGAAAATTCCCTCTAATGAAAATGAATTTGCAAGATAATCAACCAAAATTATTGGATTCATCTTTAAATAATATCTTTTTGTTGGCAAGCATGAAGTAAAAAAGATAACAAGCAAATGTACCAGATACCAGCAATAAAGAACACTTAATGTTGATAGGAAAGAGAAAAGACAAATGTGTAATATCCGGCGGATTTATTTGACAACATTTCCTCGAGTTATACTGACATTGTGACAAATGTTCAGGGATCATTGCCCGATCATGAAAGAATTCCCGTCACTTTAAGAAATATGGAGAGAGGGCAATGTACAAATATCTCTAAGGTTAAAATACACTCATTTCCAAGCTCTTTGCATTGTATTTATGTCTGTGGCTGTGCTGTGCACCCTTTTGCATTATGTCATTTTATGAAACCGATGTGACACATGAATCTAAACCCCGAATTCTAACTTTTTAGAGTTAAATTTCTGAGAGAAATTGGATGGACGGTAATTTACCTTTAAAATATACTTTATTGGCTGACATCTTAGATGTTTGTACCCAATTGCCCTTATGTGTAAACCTGACAACACAGCACCGATGATAGGTGTTATTTTGAATTTTGCTGATTGCATAACAGCAAGGAGGGTGACCATTTTCTACTCTAAACTCTGGGACAAAGCAATAGCAGGTAAAATCAGATATGAAAGCGCCAACACAGCTAATGTCATACCCAGCATAATATTGAAATCGAGTGGTTATAGCATTGTTTATAATATAATATCTACATCCATCAGTCGATCTCTGCAGTGTACTTTTACATTCAGTTCATATCGTATCTTGCAGAAATACAGGGCTAGTATCACAGACATGCAAACCCCTCCTCTATAACAACAAACTTCACATTGCATATGTATCCCAAACAAAAGGATTGTACATTTGATCTCTTTAATCATTTGAGAAAAATATTTATAGAACTATGAAAATCAAACTTAGGTAAGTGTTAAAATGTTCATTTACATGACATTGTACGGGAGCAAAATGTATATGAAAATTTTATATTCAATTTGTATCTTAAAACCAAAAACTCTTACGATGCTGTTTTCAGTGTTTTCACAGCTTGATTTGAGCTATCGTAAAAGGATTTTGACGTTCACACAATACGTGAGAATGCATTCATTTGCCACTATGTGTTTCATCTCCAAAATTAGATTTATTCTGCCATAAAGAACATGTCATGCCATTTCATAGTATTTCACTTGATGTTATATTGAATTGTTTCTGGGATATTAATGTTAGGGTATTTTCCTAATACACAAACATTTGCAAACTTGGTTATATTACAATCAAATTATTATCAATACTTGATTGATTGTCAACAATCTCAATACAAGTTCGTCCTCCAGTCTTTGTAGCATTCTAATTAGCCAAAAGTATATATAAAAATCCAGACTATGTTATGTTAGTCGGCAACATTGAGTTTTTGACCTAACAATCAGCCAATCAAATTGCAGAACTGTAACAGATACATAATATACTTAATTCTCAGGACTCGGTTCCCGATAATAGTGCAGGCATACTGCTAATATCCAAGAAAAATATATCATTTTAGTGACTTTGATATTATTAATGTTCTGCTAATAAATAAGATTGACAACAGAAAAATATTATAGCGGGCAATTAGGGTATGTATGTCCAATATTGTATTTGATCTATGACCTCGGACAATATCACTCTATATGCAGCCTAGGTCAATAATGTCTCATATTGCCTTATACAAAATTGTATTATTCTCAAATATCACTATGCATAATATAATGATTAAATATATCTAATTCACAGCAGTAAACCATCTCACATAAATGCTACAGGAGAGAATAATAGTGCAGTGGATATCATGTATTACAAAAATAGAAATTAAAAATCCCAATATAATATTTAAGGCACAAATAATACCTTAAGAACAATCAACTACAACCGGAAATATATAGGTGAACTATTAAAGTGATAACATTTACAAAATAGTTGTAAAAGATTTGAGACGACCATTATCAACCAATCAGATCACTTCTTAAATCAGACATTTAATCATCACCTCTTTGGTCACTTATTTGATACCCTCTTTGATGAACTCTTTAACACCTTCTTTGATCAACCCTTTGATCACCTATTAAACCAGTTCACGTCCCGTTTCTCTGGTGAATTGCTGTGTTCCATAAACTGTTTTATCAAATGAAAAGAGTGAAAAGATCTTAACTTTCCCCCACTCCCACCCCAAAGAAAGGGTTTCCCAGTGAATTTATTTTACTTGCACTTAGTAACAATGGTTTTTATATTGTAGAGTAGGATGAACATAACCCCTCGTCACTTATATACAACCCTTGTGCCTTGTTTGACAATCAGGATTTAAAACACATATATATCAAATGGCATCAGTATGGTGGTAATATGAAGTACACTATATAAGCCCAGGGTCTGTGCAGTGTTCATATCGCGGTAATATCCTGAGGTGGTTTGGTGGAAGGATTTCATAAGCTCTAATGATGATAATTAATGCACATGATAATGTTCATACAGATAATTTAACGTCAAACACCAATAGCCAGGTCTTTACATATAGAAGCCTTCTTGTGTACAGTGTGACCCGTATTAGGATTTACCCCTGTACCAGAACTCATCATGCACGAGAATTCACCGTGCACGAGAATTCACCATGCACCAGAATTCACCATGTACCAGAATTCACCATGTTCCAGAATTCACCATGTTCCAGAATTCACCATGTTCCAGAATTCACCATGTTCCAGAATTCACCATGCACCAGAATTCACTATGCACCAGAATTCACCATGTACCAGAATTCACCATGCACGATAATTCACCATGTACCAGAATTCACCATGCACGAGAATTCACCATGTACCAGAATTCACCATGTACCAGAATTCACCATGTACCAGAATTCACCATGTTCCAGAATTCACCATGTTCCAGAATTCACCATGTTCCAGAATTCACCATGTTCCAGAATTCACCATGCACCAGAATTCACTATGCACCAGAATTCACCATGTACCAGAATTCACCATGCACGATAATTCACCATGTACCAGAATTCACCATGCACGAGAATTCACCATGTACCAGAATTCACCATGTACCAGAATTCACCATGCACGAGAGTTCACCATGCACGATAATTCACCATGTACCAGAATTCACCATGCACGAGAGTTCACCATGTACCAGAATACATTTAGACATAGCGACTTATCATTTGCAATTGCGCATACATTGCCAAAACCATAACGTCTTGACAGTATTGTTCAATATAAAAGACATTTCAAAGGTTTCTATCCACTACAAAAATACCATATCAACTTCATTTGTTTTTCAAATTATGTCACTCTCTAGGTTCTTGAACAGCGAGGATGCAATATTTTCTTGCATTTTTGTGACACCTGTAGTCAATCACATTAAAAATACTGATACATTTTAGTTCTGAGTTAATTATATTACAACACATAGTGTCATAGACATAGTCTTATATGCACTACCATGAGTCACGAATGGGCTGTAAGAAAAACAAGTGTCTTGAACACCACTGTGTTAACCATGCAGCAATATGTTGCAATATTCTCTGCTTGCACATAATGTTCTCCATTCTATCCACTTCAGTGTCTAGCCACCACACCCACCACAGCCCCCACAACCTCCGCAGCCTCCACACCCTCCCCCGTCACCACCACCATCACCACCCCCGTCACCTCCCCCGTCGTCGCCCGCCATGCCATCGTCAGCATACGCGCCGTCATCGGCTGCCTCCGTAGCGCCATCGCCCTGTCCGTGCCCGTCCCCCGCGCCGGCCTCGTCCTCGAGGCGGGCGCCGTCGTGGATGTTCTCCGTGTCGTCCACGCCGGTCGTGAAGCTTCCTTCGCAGTTGTCAGCATCCCACTGTAGACTCTCCTCACAGACAAACCCTGAAGCGTTCTCTGCCTCGTAGTACACGGGGTAACATGGGTAGTACGAGTACCCAACAGCATACAGGAACACCAGGTCGGAGTTGTCGTACGTTCTCCTGGAGTTTCCGTGGTTCTCCATAGGTTTGTACCTCGGCGGAGGGAGGTTGGGGTTTATTTGAGTTTGCTCTGGCGGAGACTCGCTGTAGGCTGGGGCGGGAGGGGAGCCGTTCACGCACGGCTCTGAGGAAGGTGTGTACGGGGGCGGGGCGGACAGCGGGCCGTTCTGAGGTGGGACAGGGGGTGCCACTCCCTGGGCTGCTGGCTGGCATAGCGAGAACAACATGGGAACAACAAACCCCAGTGCTACATTCTGGGGGAGGTAGTCTGACTCCCTGGACACTACCACGTGACCTTCCGCCATGTCTACGTACACCTCTCCGATGACGAAGTCAAACCTGAAGGGGTCGGCATTCTTCTTGCGTGTAGGGACATCTGCTGTCTTCACTCTCTTGTTCCGGAGATGATAAAACTTCACGTGAAGGAATCCTGGGTTCTTCTTCCCTGTTAGAAATAGAATGCAATCTTAAACTATGATTCATGAGGTTTCTTTATTAGCACATCTTCGATGTATCTCATGTGCAAGACGTTTATGAAAAAAATCATATTTGTTCTTGTTATAAAGCATTTCTGATCTACTACGCGATACCACGTGATATCTATAAGAGTATACTGGTGTCTAACTTAAATATATTCTAAGAGAGTATTATCTATTAAACACCAACGTATATATAAATGTCATGTTTTAAAGTCATGAAATTTAGGAATCTCCTGTCTCTTCTAGTAATCTTATTTTATCTGAATAGTTCTATACTTAATTTTTGTTACAGCACTTATTGGAACATTATGTTTGGAAATCACGATTACAGAATACACAGCTTACATGAATGATACAGATATATTTACCAATGTTTTTGATGACTGGGTCTCCTTTCTTGGAGGCAGTGTTGTAGGCGGCCCACCTTCCCACGCACACTCCCCAGTCTCCCTGGTGGTCTCTGATCAGCAGTGCCCTCTCGTGTCGGCTCGGACACAGAGTCACACACATACCAGGCTTAGATAACTGACAACACAATAACTACTATCAGGGTCTACAAATATGTCCGCATTATACAACTAGCATCAATAAATGTCATGTGATTTTATACTCTATTAAGGATATTCTGGTCTGTATTTGTGGCATGTCAACATGATATTATCTAGGGCACTGGGGTACAGTGAGTACATCCTCAGTACTGTTATCTAGGGCACTGGGGTACAGTGAGTACTTCCTTGGTACTATTATATAGGGCACTGGGGTATAGTGAGTACTTCCTCAGTAGTGTTATCTAGGGCACTGGGGTATAGTGTGTACTTCCTCAGTACTGTTATCTAGGGCACTGGGGTACAGTGAGTACTTCCTTGGTACTATTATCTAGGGCACTGGGGTATACAGTGTGTTATTTACCTGGGCTGCGGTGGGTAGCTGTTCCTTGCCTATGAGGTGAGCCTCAGATAGTAGCTGTCCGCGCTCGTTCATGACGAGGATTCCGCACATACCCTGCCCCGGACTGTGAACCACTCTCACCCGGTACACCAGCCGCCCCTCATGGTTCACCAAACTGACAAGTAACAATACAGTGTCATTCCTAGTATATATATAATAATATAATAAATGATTTATATAGCGCTTTACTAGACTAGGTCTGCTCAAAGTAGGCTTTACTCAGCGCCATTCATAGTAGGCTTTACTCAGCGCTATGAACAGACTTGTCTGGTATCAGCGCTATACAAATTTTATTATTATTATTATTTATTACTCAGCACCGAGACTAAACAAGCTCTGTTAATCGTGACACATAATTATTCTCCTTGGAATAATTTCATAAAATCATTGTCAGATAACAACATTTGTTTCCCTCTGGAGATTTGTGTTAAATAATCCATAACAGTGCATGAAAGCTGCCAGATTTGACTATATATTTGTTATCTTCAAATTACATGCTTTCAATTTACATTTGCTGTTACTCACCATTGTGTTCCAATGTGAACGTCTGTGGACAGTTTGGGTCTGTCTGGATTCAGGACGGGCATATCTATGGGGCCCCAGATGTCTGGGGAAGGGTTGCTCTGGATTGTGAAGGACTCTGGCTGTACCCGGAGCACCAGCGAGCCCCGGATGAGGGGCGACACAGTGGTCATCATCCGCACGTTGACGCCAGTCGGCATGTTCGACTGCAGCATCAGGGGCATGGTGAAGCTCATGGTTTCTGTCATGAATTTGGACCTGATTGGTTCACACAAGAAGGGCAGGTCATGGAACCCCAAGGTGTCTTGCTGTTTCCAGCAAAATGATCCCGTGACTTGTTGCAACAATACAGACATATGGCTGAACACACTAGTATCAAATGTGAACATCTTGAGGCCCTCGCTTTTGTTGCTGGACCAGGTTTTTTCGGATCCTTTCTTTCTGAACAATTTTGTGCTGTTCATGTCTCTGTCTTTTTTGAAAACTGTCAACACAAAGGGCTGCTTGTCATCGATGTTTTCCACGGCCAGTTCTTTGACAGCCACAGTGTAGTTGTTAGCGCATATAGCAAACATGTCATCTTCTGATTCCTTCACCATCTGACCGGTAGGGGGATCCCCGCGGTACATGGCGCCCTCTCGCGGGAAGGTCTGTTTGTAGGCGTCCCACCAAAGCCTGCGCGTGTTTGCATCAGACTCGACCAGTTTTGAACCTTCAGTCCTATCATTGACGGAGTCGTCATGGTTTAGAATCTTTCCCAGGTAATTTGACGTCTCTCTGGCATATATAACAGGCTCTGACTGGTGAGTGTGCCAGATGAGATCTATGTCATAGCAAGGCACCAGGAATGTTTCCATATTGTTCTTCTTTAAAGTCAGATATTGCTTATATCTATTCAGAGCTTCCGTGAGAAATTTCACATCTTTATAATGCGGCAGCGACACCTGGTAGTAAAACACTTTTTGCCTGCTCACTGCAGCTTTCAGATCATATGATATTTGACTGTTGTGAGACCTGGCATTCATTTCATTCCAGTCCTGATCAAGTTCTACAAAATAACTACATTGTGGATACTCTTTTTTCCACAGGTCCATTGCTAGATTCTTAGCAATAAGTTCTTCTGAGGCGTTCTTATGGTATCTGGTATCCACCAATTTGCCCACCAAGGCTTCACAGTCCTTCTGGTAGGCCAGTGGTGCCAGTCTGTGAACGTGCCATATCCACTGGATATCAATGGGAGGTATGAGCAGTTTGATGTTATCATCCTGATGTTTGGCCGCTAGGGGGAGCCACAGAGTCTCATATCTATATATGGCCTCGTTGACCAAGTTACCTTCGTATAAATTGGTGTGTTTGTTTACTTCCTGTAGAAACCTGAGGTGCTTCTTGGCGTTAGCCACCAAATCCTGTGAAGACTCAAACGTTTCCATCTCCACTCTACGAGGGTTGACCCGTCACATTCATATACCTGCAAATATAACAAATAAGCTATCTTTAAAAAAAGAAACTATACTGTGCTTAATTAAAAATGATGTTATTTACACACTCACATTGATGATGTCTCATAAAATATCAAAGTTATTCCTCAGAAGCAAATTATTTAACACGTTGAGTGTGGCAAGATTCGAGCATCCAGTCCCTTATATTTTTGCGATATTTGATAAATAAGCAATCCTTAAAGATCAAAATGGACAGTATAAAAAAATATATTTAACTTTTATTATTTTCAATGATCGTTATTAATAATTTTAATAATTGGTAGTTCATATATTTCACAAGTGAGGTATAATATAGTAGAGAAAGAGAGCAGTATTTGATGGTTGTCATGACAACCCAAGCAATGAATAGTATTTGAGAAGCACTTAGGAAATCACGCATATATGGAAAGAATATAAACAAACCAACTCTCCGTATATTGTCAATCGAGAACTAACATCCAATGAACGTAATCATTATAGCGATACCAATCTGTAGTCCAGCATCGTATATAATGCACTGGTGAGGGGTGGGGCACAGACTATCCCAGAGAGACGAAGGTTTGAAAGTTTGCCCCAAATCACTTTTGTAATCAATTGCTGCAATGCCATGTTTTTGCAGATAATTTATTCAGGCATTTTGGGGCTTTGGTTGGGACATGAAAGTCCGCCTCACGATGATTTCACGCCTACAAGCTGAAGATGTCCCCCAGAGAGAGTGTCAGCAAATCTCAACTGCTTCCTATGCCTCAAAGTTATGCATTTGAAAGAGAAACATTTTACAAATATATTTTGGATATATGCGTTTTGGTAGTATCACCTGTACAGATTGTCCACATTGAGAGTCTATGATCAGCAGAGTTACCGATAGACCTGTATGAGATACCTCCAACGTTCACTGACATCACTTGCGACCCCTTAATCTATGGATTCTTCCCTATTGCCTGATAGAATGCTACATTTTCTGGATGGTACCTTCTGAAAATGATCAGATAACCTACATTCAAATAATCAAACATAAGATGGGTGAATCTTATAGGGTATGTTACTGAAATGGTGGCAGACATTATGGTACATCGGAGTAAATTATCAGGTCATTGGGTAAATGTCTACAGACCCTTTCAATCAATGCAATCAATTGTCGTCAAAGGCTCTCGTGGAGAAGTATTGGATGTAGGTTACCCAGTATGATTACTACCCCAGTAGGGTAGCGCCATTGTAACATTACAGCATATGATGTTGGCACTGAGGGAAATTATATTTCAGTGTAAACTGCTATTTTTCTAATATTTCATCGCTTCAAACTCATTGCATTATCACTGGATGGTCAGAACAGACTAATATATAATTGTCGTGTTCCTTGTCCCCTGTGCAATAAGGGTTGGATGCCGCCATCGTTCATACACCTAATGTCAGGAATATGCCTATTGAAATTCGTTATTTATATGTAATTTGGGTGATTGTTTCCATCCTTTATGAACCTTTTTAGGCTGTGAGGATCTTGAAGAGAGGGTGAGAAACTCAGTCAAGCAATTTGGAAGGGTGATATAAACTTTAAGAAATATTGCAAAACATAAACCGATTTTCAGTAAAGCCCTAACTGAAGCAAGGTTTTAAAAGCGCTCCTTTTGAGCAAACTGAAATAATCAAACCAAAAATATATCTTGGAGTAATTATGATTACTCCAAGCATATATCAACTGGAACTTCCAAATCCACTGATTAAATAAACTACAGAGGTTTTGATATAGTCATCTATCTGTATGACCAATATGTCTATATCAGCATACAGCAGGTTTGCATATGTTAAGAACGCATAAGATATCAAGGAGACAATAGCACAGGCTTCATATGTGCACAACCAATCCCTACCCTCCACGACAAATTGATATTTGTGTACCCAGAGTTGCATAACATCAGAGCTGTAGAGTGTTCCAACATGGGATGAAATATCAGGCTTTGCTGAATTCAATCAATACCACACAATTTCTCTGACTCAAATGTCTATCATATCAGCCATATAAATGGCTAGTCACATTGCAGCCCGGCACTGACAGAAGCATAGACGTGTATGCATCGATGTTTTCCTCTGTTTACACCCGCCCACACTTTGGAGTTGGTTGTATGGCGCCCATGCTGTGGAATATGCACGATGAAGGAGCACGGCAATGGGAGGCAACGGAGTCCCTTCCCAAGCAAAACAGTTTCAAAGATAATAATAGACTTCAATGTTTTGTTTATAAATTTGGAAAGCTGTACCGCACATAGTATTATTCAATGCAATATATAACAATATTTATCAGAGCATAGCATTATTCCCTTGAGTGGTCGGGACTATGTTCCCCTGGGTTCTGCAGTGTTTGCGTAGTTGGTTAGAGTGCCAGCTTATTAGCACCAGCTCCTCTGTGGTGATCCAAAGGTCATGGGTTCGATCCCCGGCCATGCCGAGATTGAATTCACGATACAATTCCCCATACGAGCTGAGGTCCGTGCCTAAAGGGTTAACCTGTTGTCCTTGTAAATCTGTGACCGGGTGGGTTGTCATGTAAAAGACCTGTGACATGACAATTCAGTGAGGCAGCACTATATCTGCTACAAGTAGGTCTCATCACGAAATGACTGAAATAATGTTGAAAATGATGTTAAACCCAAACAATAAGCACTACCTTCCCAAACAGTCTACAAATAAGCACTGGTTTCCAGGTCAGCCGAGACTGGTTCATACCTGGCTCTGCAAGTATTGATTTGTACCTGAGACCATACAATTAGCATACACGTTTGTGGTTTGTATGCATATTTTATTTGTCACTAAGTCATAATGAATGCACTATTAATGTCTTGCGAAGGGAATCTGAAAGGCTAAGGCAGTGCCATTTTTATATCTATGGGTAATATCTCCCTTGTGTTCATATACATAAAGAGATGAAAGCTGAAATCACAATCTTGGGTGGGAAGATTTTAACCAATATATAAAGTGGTTAAACGGTTCTGTTTAATTGAATTCTTCAATTCAATGTTTTCAAACTTGTCCCAGCCTTGTATTCATTAAAATGTCTGTCCAATTCTAAGGGCACGTTGTTCTCTTCAGCAGATCCTGGGTTTATACCAGGCTCTGCAAAAATAGGCCAGAAGTGACTGTGTAATAGTCCACACCCAGTACAATTGAGTCAAATACTTTGCCACGTGTGCGGAAGAAATGGCCGCAATTTCATCTCTGTTCTGGCAGAGGTAGTATATGTTTCCTGGCATTACTTTGTATTTATTTATATTATTAATATGACTGGGATCAAACCCATATTTATCTTTCTGGAGGGGGTGAACATAAATATTATTTAGCCCCTTGATAAGATAAATAAATATCAAATATTATATTAAACATCAGACATTTTGTTGAAATAGCTTTATATCCATAATAATGCATATGACACCAACGTGCCGTGTTATCACATGTGACCTACCTCTGGTATACTTGATATTGGTGTGTGGAGTAGGTGTGGATCATGCCTTACTCGATATATTTGAAGAAAAGTACTTGTCTGTGTTACCCTAATCTTACGAAGTACACTAACTGGTTAGTAGAGGACCAGCTTTGGATGTTTTAGAAGGGTTTCTCCTGTTCTACGTACCTCATAGGGCTCCTGTTTTATAACCCACTCCTTACACAGTAACATTTATACTGTTAAAGTCAGTCTGTTCTTGGAAACAAATATTTGTCTCTGTTATTTGTTGATTAGATTAAGGCACGCGAGACAATTTAAATGAAATGTACATGAGTTCACCATATATGGAGTGCTTATTGTAAAGAAATGGCCTGTTGTACCCTGAGAAATGCAGAGAAGATTTGAAACATGTTCCATATAAACAGCAGGAAAAGAGCAAATGATTTGGCATTTTACTTTGAGAAAAAATAATACAAACTTGAGAAATAATACCCTGCATATTTTGGGGGAAGAAAGTACTAACTAAATAAACAAATAATAAGCAAGTAAATAAATAGCGCTGTCAAGTGGGACGGTGTGCTGGAGTACCAACCTTAGATCCACTGCGTATGACCATAACATCGCCCAAATCGGAGGTCAATGTAGTTGAAAAGCTCAGATAGTGGCCAAAATATTCACCTATAAAACGTCCCAAAATCCCAAATGTATCTCAATCAACTGGAGGGACGAACGCAAAAATCAAAACCAGTTCAGGAAAAAAACATATAAAAGTTCAGAGAAAAATGTCATTTCAGTACTGGCCACTTGAGATGTGACTTGATATGTTAATTTGCTTGGAGCAAATCCGCAACAGTTGGCACCAGGTATGTAAAGTTTCAAGGGCATAATCTGCATCTCCATGGCATTCATCCCAGAAGGCATATACATAAACTCTATTGTTCAATTCTCTCAGAACACAAAATTAAACTTATGACAAGAAATGTTTTCCATTTCAAAATTTTAGAGGTTAAAATCTTTAAACGTTTATCACATTCTGAAACATTCACATATGACCCTATTTCGAAAATAATGTTTGAGTGTTATCATATAAAAGATCATCCAGGGAGAATATTCATTCGAATATAGGGACACCATAAAAATACAGTTGGAAATGTCGGGTAGTTTCCCAAATGTCATATCTTGGACTAACCTTCCCCCTACTTTGGTTTGCAGATAGCTCATGAGGTCTGGCTCATTCTCCCTGCTATTGGACTAATATCTGTATATTTTGACAGACCGATCAAGATAGAGTTTCCCATTTCATCCAAACCAAAGTAGATATTTGGTTGATATTGTTATTCCTTCCTGTCAGTATATAATAATCTATGTTATATTTTCTGTCTGACGTTTATGGGTCTTGTCCCTGGTATTTCATTACATCAGGCCACACGAAACCCAGATTACAATGATTTATATAATCTACAAATGGATTCAAAACATTCTAATGACATAAAATAAAGACTGTTATCACAGAACAACATATATCAGTGATATTCGTGGATGTCATGACAAATGTCTGCTGTCCTGACTTACGGTTTGATTAGCGGCTAGTGGCAGTGGTAATTTGGTTCAATGTTGACTTGTGCATATAATGATGTGTATGTTTTATTCATATGACCTGTAAGCCAGTCGGTAGTATGGCACATCGTATTATCAGCCTTGTCTCTATCACAGTTGACAAATAAATATAAAAATGTGTTGCACGCAATTAGTCCAATTACGCCATACTTGGAATCGTTTGAATCGTCAGATGTGAAAATAATTTGGGATTGAGACGTGTGTATGAAACACTGTGAACAGTAAATCACTCACAATGTTTTCACTCATACGGTCTTGGTTTTATCGTATTTACTTTCACTTCACGTTTTGTTGAGTTCGATTGCATTGCTACCGTTATCTATCTCTCGGTGCAAATCCTGGTTATTAAACAATATATGTCAGGATATATATCACATTATGCAATCTAATTCTAACGTTATATAATTCCTGCTTCCAGGGGGACATAACCAACCAAAAAATGGTGTCTCAGATATAAATACGTGTAAAATAAAACATTAATATCTTGCTTACTTCTCAATATATTTTCATACTTTAATTGCTTACCATTTTATAGATAACCATTATAGGGGTAGCATTCAGGCCACAATCCCAGGACACTGTCTAGAGAAACACTAAGGCCACAATATTGCCCCTCCCAGGACACTGTCTAGAGTAACATTCAGGACACAATCTTGCCCCTCCCAGGACACTGGCTAGAGTAACATTCAGGACAAAATCTTGCCCCTCCCAGGACACTGTCTAAAGTAACATTCAGGCCACAATTTTGCCCCTCCCGGGACACTGGCTATAGAATAACGTTCAGGACACAGTCTTGCCCCTCCCAGGACACTGTCTAGAGTAACATTCAGGACACAATCTTGCCCCTCCCAGGATACTGTCTAGAGTAACATTCATGCCACAATCTTGCCCCTCCCAGGACACTGGCTAGAGTAACATTCAGGACACAATCTTGCCCCTTCCAGGACACTGTCTAGAGTAACATTCAGGCCACAATTTTGCCCCTCCCAGGACACTGGCTAGAGTAACATTCAGGACACAATCTTGCCCCTCCCAGGACACTGGCTAGAGTAACATTCATGCCACAATCTTGCCCCTCCCAGGACACTGGCTAGAGTAACATTCAGGACACAATCTTGCCCCTCCCAGGACACTGGCTAGAATAACATTCAGGCCACAATCTTGCCCCTCCAAGGACACTGGCTAGAGTAACATTCAGGACACAATCTTGCCCCTCCCAGGACACTGGCTAGAGTAACATTCAGGCCACAATCTTGCCCCTCCCAGGACACTGGCTAGAGTAACATTCAGGACACAATCTTGCCCCTCCCAGGACACTGGCTAGAATAACATTCAGGCCACAATCTTGCCCCTCCCAGGACACTGGCTAGAGTAACATTCAGGCCACAATCTTGCCCCTCCCAGGACACTGTCTAGAGTAACATTCAGGCCACAATCTTGCCCCTCCCAGGACACTGTCTAGAGTAACATTCATGCCACAATCTTGCCCCTCCCAGGACACTGGCTAGAGTAACATTCAGGACACAATCTTGCCCCTCCCAGGACACTGGCTAGAATAACATTCAGGCCACAATCTTGCCCCTCCCAGGACACTGTCTAGAGTAACATTCAGGCCACAATCTTGCCCCTCCCAGGACACTGTCTAGAGTAACATTCATGCCACAATCTTGCCCCTCCCAGGACACTGGCTAGAGTAACATTCAGGACACAATCTTGCCCCTCCCAGGACACTGGCTAGAATAACATTCAGGCCACAATCTTGCCCCTCCAAGGACACTGGCTAGAGTAACATTCAGGACACAATCTTGCCCCTCCCAGGACACTGGCTAGAGTAACATTCATGCCACAATCTTGCCCCTCCCAGGACACTGGCTAGAGTAACATTCAGGACACAATCTTGCCCCTCCCAGGACACTGGCTAGAATAACATTCAGGCCACAATCTTGCCCCTCCCAGGACACTGGCTAGAGTAACATTCAGGCCACAATCTTGCCCCTCCCAGGACACTGTCTAGAGTAACATTCAGGCCACAATCTTGCCCCTCCCAGGACACTGTCTAGAGTAACGTTCAGGACACAGTCTTGCCCCTCCCAGGACACTGGCTAGAGTAACATTCAGGACACATCTTGCCCCTCCCAGGACACTGGCTAGAGTAACATTCAGGCCACAATCTTGCCCCTCCCAGGACACTGTCTAGAGTAACATTCAGGACACAATCTTGCCTCACACAGAGTATATTATAATATATCAAGTGATTACTTTGAATTAACTCTATGATTTGTTTTCCTCTCTTTACCCGTGATAATAAGTTTCCATGGTTTTACTATGATTTTCTCATATACTTAAATAAAAGTGAAATCCTGTTGTCCTTTGGGGATTAAAGTGATTGTTAATGAATGAATTGAAATGTTTTAAACACCTTATCATGGTTTTTTTAGTATAATGATATATTCTAATATTGTTTGACAGACCAACTACATTTCACGTTATAGACAAGGAAGTCCACTAGGTCATAGCCAGATTGTGAAAGGACCTTGAACTCAATAGGTCATTTTGTAACAGGTTTTAGGAAGTGCGAGTTAATAAATACCATGTGACTTCTTAAATATTATGTATCATCAATTTACACCATGGGTTTCAGTCAAACAAAATTATTCAATTCTATAATTCTAATTAACAAAATACTTATTAAATCAACAAAGATCTATTCATTACCGCAATTATCATCATAACATGAATTATGATATTATCATGTTTAATTTTCATCTCCTCATGTCGCAACGACGCTTGACTGAAGTTTTCACTCCAACAAGCGGTTGACCTTGAGCAAGAGACAAACATTTCCTAGACTTGTTTGATATTCTCAGTATCGCAAACCTGACTGCGCGCGCATTCATTCATGTGAATATGTTACACCCTGTATTGTTTTGTATAATAGCATGTATAGTCGTTTGATGACACAAACGTATCAGATCATTTATTTGATATGTGTCAAAAAACCCAACTGAGATAAAAAAAAACAAAAAAAAACACACACACACGGACAACTGGCACCATTACTACACTAGGACATAAATCATGACATTGTAATAGTGTGTATTGTAAACTCCCCTGAGTCTCCTAGATGCTATAATTGCGTCAATAAAGAGAACAGTAAAGGAGACATTAGCATTTAAATGCAAACAACATGTTAGTATATGAGGAATTAGGGATTTTTATACTTCATATCTACTATCCCATGACATCTGAATTGCTTACCAGCAAATAGCATTCAACCATATAACAAATCAAGTTAACTGGCCAGAATGAAATCACACAAGGGACACTTTGTTTAATTGTGACAGTTTTCCTTGATTTCCCACTTTGTTGGCTTCCTCTACTTCATAACTTGTGGTTCTATAGACCCAGTTGATTTGACCCAGGGATTGCCGGAAGTGATATTTGTGACCTATTTACAGGCACCAATCGTTTAAAGTAGGATGCAAATTGAATATTTGGACAAACATATGAATCAGTCAAAAGCAGTGATTTGAAGAATTTCTGACAGAACTATGGAAGAATATTAGCCTTGAATTGGCTGGGACACAGGTTGCTTAAAACATTTGTAATTAAACCAAATTTTATAAGTGGTGTGTTTAAACACCCAAACGGTGTGCTTTTCATTAACACCACACCATTTGCTAACCCGTTGTAATCACATTGCATAGGAATGCATTTAATACCTTGTATATGCCACGATGTTTTGAATTATAGTTATAAGGGGGTTCAATTTGAAATTGTGAATGCTAAAATATCATTTGTAAAAAAAACACTTTTCCCTGATTGAACTATATGCTACCTTTGCTAACGTAGTTATGTGAGGAAATAAGTACAATGTGCTGTATTCTTGCTGAGAGAGGACCAGTGAAATGTGAAATGGTGTTTCTACAACCCTTTCAGCAACTATGACCATATCAGGTCGACTTTTAACCGGTGTGAAAGTAACACAGCCGGCAGTGGGATTCGAACCCATCACCTTCCGTCCTCCACGTATTTAACCATGCAAAAGGCACAGATCATACGCTCTACCAGGCCAAAAACCAGGCCGAAAACAATTTTGGAATCTGTGCGACTTTTACAAGATGCATGTCATAGTACAGATGAAACAATAGAGTTGACTAATACAATTGATTACAAAATTGACTACAACCAAATCCACAATTTTCAAAAGAATGTTGATTTTGTCTTCAAAATCAAACCATGTATGTAAAATACAATATGCTTTTAGAATAATTTTATTTTATTTATTTTATACTTCAAAAACTCTCTGAAAATATAACATGTAATACAAACTCAATCCAGAGAAAATAATAAACTTGTCTTTGATGTAAAGTGTTATTGATGTGTGTTGGTCACAGTACTGACATTTATACTAAATGCACTTCAAAATAATTTTGATCTAAGGACAAATTGCTCATATGATAAAAGGGTTTTCTGTGATTGTTTCACAACTGAGGGGGATTCATTGTAGCCTTTGTTTCATGTCTTCCTTTTAGGCAGTACCATATTTGTATAACATACATTGTGACATTTGTAACATACATTGTGACATTTGTTTCAGGTAACATGCCTGTAAAGATTTGGGTAGGTAAGGATTTCAATTTTTCATTCAATTCCTTTTATTCTTATTTAAAGGGATTAACCCCTGGTGGACTAGCTATATCTAAATTTTGTTGATTGGCTGGACTAACCAATTTTTTTCTGGACTAGTGTATCTACAAACCAAATCAATAAAATTTATAATCAAATTCAATATGCTTAATGAAATGCTTGGGTCTGACGTCAGTATCATGATTACATTGCAACAAGTTGCAGTGCTTCAGAATGTTACAAATTATGTCATCAAGCCAGAACAATGGGGACGTCAACGTCCTTCCCATCAATTGCCGGCGGTGGACGTTGCAGTCCTTCCCGTCCGTTAGGGGTTAAGGGTATTTATGGGTGTTGGTAGTGAGTGTCCTCTGGTAGCAGATTTTCTGAGGGAACTACTTTCTTTTTACGCCGAAATAGAATATTTTCAAAAAAGTGCGGGAAAATTTCTCAACTATCAAAAAGAGTTCCCTTTTCATTAAGACTTTCCAGTCATGAAATGACATTTCATGATATTTATTTTTGTAATAAAACTATTGACTTATCATTTGAAAACCAGAATGAAAATTTCTTTGATATACTGAAAGCTTCATATCTTTTGAACTCATCAAAAGTGGCGTAGTAATATGTCACTGCTCCAAGATTTCTTTTATCATGTCAAAATGATATAGACAATGATAAAGTGGATTTCAAAAAAACTTTGTAAAAGTGACCTTAACAATATTTACTGTGATCCTAGTGAAACAGATGTTCTATTCTTCAAAAACATTAAGAGAAAATTAGAGGTAAAGTGCACATTGGTCATTAAAAAAATATGAATTGTTTCACTTCTCTTCACATATCTGATTGCCAAACATCCTTTATATTTCCAAATTATACAAATGAAAATAAGAAAATCTGTTTCACTAGGATCACAGTGAATGTTCCTCCCAATGAAATGAAATATATACAGCTATAAACATGCCTAATCCTGTTGTGTAATCTGCTGAACTAATTTGCTTGTCTTCTACATTTCTTATCAAAATTATCATCAAGGAAATTTAGGACAAAATACTATTTTGAAAGAAATATACTTGTAATCATACTTTATAATTCAAATATTGTAGTGTGTAAATATTAATTAATGCCATTAAATGCTTTTATTCTAATAGGAATAGCATTTTGACACTGTAAATGTACCAATTCCCATCAAGTACAGTATTTTGGTTATTTTCCCCTCTGCCACTAGATGGCACTCATTGAAAAGACCCATAAATACCCTTAAACAGCGCCATGAGCACACCTTGTCTGGAATAGCGCTATATAAATTCTTTACTATTATTATTATATTATTATAAAACACCAATTTTACCAACAAAAAAAAAACGTTTAAAATTCACATATTGGTGAGAAATGTAATTGTTTTCCATGTCTATATTCGTTTTTATTGATGCATCCCATGTTTGCCTGTTATTTTTATTTTAACAAGACCCTAATTTATTGCCCCTTTATGAAAATATAGTCATTTGGTGTCCTTTTCGCAACACATCTGGGCATTAAATCTCAGCCAATCTGAGTGGTTTTTGACCGTTGCCATATGGTGGACAATTTAAATATCGACTATCATACCCAAATTATAAAGAAAATAACTTGTTCATTAGTTACAAACATAAGTATATGATCATCTGAAATTGATTTTTAACAAGATTATTGTCACATTTTAACACAGGAATGTGCCCCAGTTTAATATTGCATAACGAGGAGTAATTCGCTATTTTTGCACTTCTACTTCGCTATTTTTGCACTTCTACTTCGATTTTTTCGCACTTCTACTTTATTATTATACTTTATTAAGCTTCTTCATCAATTAATTATTTAAACGGTAATTATTCACAAAAAAAGTCCCTTAAGTATGGAGTTCCACAGGGATCGGTTTTAGGACCGATCCTTTTTACTATCTATATTTCTCCTCTATCTAGAATAATAGGAGAATTTGGTTTGAATTATCATATCTATGCTGATGATACCCAGTTATACATCTCGATGGACTTGGATGATGATAAAAAAATGGAATTAAATTATAATAAGTTACAAGAATGTGCTGGAAGGGTCAGAAATTTTTTTCTTGAAAATAAAATGTGTTTAAATGATAACAAAACAGAATTTCTTATTGCTTCGAAATATGGTAAAAATAAGAACAAAAAAATGAATAACTTTGATACTATTAAAATTGGGAATGATAAAATAACTAATATTAAAAAGGTGAAAAACTTGGGTGTGATCTTTGACTCTGCAATGAATTTTAAAAATCATATTAGCAATATCTGTAAAAAGGGTTTCTTTCACCTTAAGAATATTGCTAGGATAAGAAAATCGTTAAATAAATCATCTACTAATATGTTAGTACATGCTTTTATTTCCTCAAATATTGATTATTGCAATTCATTACTGATTGGACATCCGAAAAAAGACATAGAGAAATTACAAAAAATGCAAAACGCTGCAGCTATATTAGTTACTAAAACGAGGAAATTAGAGCATATTACCCCTATTTTAAAAGAATTGCATTGGTTACCTGTTCCAGCACGCATAGAATTTAAAATTTTACTTCTTACATGGAAAACATTAAATAACATGGCCCCAATATATTTAAAGGACCTCTCAACCAAAAGAATTAATTGCCGAATGCTGAGATCGAATGATAAACTAGAATTAATGATTCCGAAATCGAAAAGTAAATACTATGGAGATAGGGCTTTCAGGTATATTGCACCTTTATTGTGGAATAGACTTCCATCTGATCTGAGGTTATGTACTAGTTTGAATGTATTTAAAGGTAAACTTAAATGTTTTCTCTTTAAGAAATACTATGAGACTTAAGGACTTGTGAGCGCTTTGAACAGGCTTGCCTGATTTAGCGCTATATAAATATTTAATTATTATTATTATTATTATTATTATTATTATTATACGTTATTTTCGCTCTTCGCCATTAGCAGGTCAATAATAAATATTGTAAGTAACTATGAAGCTCTGGAGAAAAGCGAAAATAGTGAAGTAGAATGGCAAAATAGAAATGTAGAAGTGCCAAAGTGTAGAAGTAGAATGGCAAACTTAAGGGTGAAGTTCTAAGCATGGATGATACTTCCAGAGCTTCATACAATCTGTGTCAAAAGTTGCGGACAATGACAGCTACCAGACCACGAGAGCTGTTTTTCTTTCACATTTGTTTTGCCTTTAGGGCTAGATGTTCGAGGTTTGAACATGATTAAGCTGTAATTCTATGGAGCATACACGTATTATCGGTCCATGGCAGCCATGTTTTGACATCGTAGTTCCTGTTTACACCATCAAATGGCACCTATGCACTGGAAATGTATATAAGTGAAAAGTGATTTGGATTCGCAAGTAGAGTAAAAAATCTTGTTAAGTTCATGTTTGCTTCGAGATTTTGTTGAAAATGAACGGTTTGTTTTTACCCGACCCAAATCATGGCTTATCAAGTTTGATTGAGATGAAACACAGTCCACTTTGAAATCTTTTTTGCAAATGCGCGAGCTTGATTTTTTTTAAATCTGCACATGTTACCGTTGAATGGGATCAAAGTACTGTTTTATTGCTCAATGGCAGCAGAGTCCTGTTTTATTGCTCAATGGCAGCAGAGTCCTGTGTTATTGCTCAATGGCAGCAGAGTCCTGTTTTATTGCTCAATGGCAGCAGAGTCCTGTTTTATTGCTCTATGGCAGCAGGGTCCTGTTTTATTGCTCTATGGCAGCAGAGTCCTGTTTCATTGCTCAATGGCAGCAGAGTCCTGTTTTATTGCTCTATGGCAGCAGAGTCCTGTTTCATTGCTTAATGGCAGCAGGGTCCTGTTTTATTGCTCAATGGCAGCAGAATAATTTTTTTTTATTTAGTGGCGGCAGAGTCCTGTTTTATCATTCAGTGGCAGCAGAATCATTTTTTATCGCTCAGTGGCAGGAGAGTCCTGTTTTATCACTCAATAGCAGCAGAGTTCTCTTTTATCGCTCAACGGCAGCAAATTCTGTTTTTTGCCCAGCCTCAGTGGCGATGTACAGAGGATTCTTTTCCCCAGTGCTCAGTGGCAGTTTTGTGTTGCAGTGATGGAAATAACTCCTTCCCAAGAGACTGGCCGCAGGATAAAACAATTAATGCTCACTGCAGTCACACCAAACTATATTAGTGGTGTGTTAAAACACCAAAACTGTGTCATTAACACCACACAAAAGGCTAACAATGGCTAATGACACTAAATAACAGATAGATGAACCATCCTTATGGTGTAGTAGTTAGTAGCGATAATCAGCCTTACGACAATCCCCACGGCACCGTCACGTGACCCCCACCGTGTGTACTAATGGTTCTGGTACCAGCTCAGAACATCTGTCGTGTAGCAGACGTTCACTACTGTTATGATCACAAAAAAACACTGTCATCTCTTTGTTGAGCACATACACTGATGTATCACAATGTGTTACAGATCTGTGTCATATGATAACAGGAAACATCCTCCCTGACTTCTCCCAAACATAATAACGGACCTCATTCACAATCTCACTGATTTTTTGTTTTATATTTGTATATTTACTAATTATATTCAGTTGGATTAAATATATCAATCTGCAAAAAATGTAGTAATATGTTACGAATGGTGTATGAAAGAATAACTTTAGACACAAAAGTAAGAAGATACAAAAGATGAGTTTGAAATCTGTGGCTCTGGGTGCATGTATATTTAGTGTATTTGCCGAGACTGGCTAGTGAGGATAGCAGTGGACTATAGCGGTGTAGGGCTGGGCCTACCTGCTGCTATGGCTGCCGTATGTCACTCCCAGTGAGCAGCTCATGCCGACCTACCTGTGTACGCTAGCCTGCCAGATAGTCCGCCCTTGTCATATAGCGGGGGTCAGCAAGCGGTCCTGTGTGGGGCCCTGGGTGTCACTCTGACGGCGACGATACGCTCCACTCCGCTCTACTGGTCTGCTTCTAGCTTCATGTGACAGTTGTAGGACGATGGCTACCCTACAGCGCTCATGCTAAGGATCAATATTCCCCATAGAGTAGATCGCTGTGCCCACCATACCCACAGTGTGCACACTCTCCACATACTAGCAAATATCAATAATACATGTGCCTGTCTGCTCAAAGCTGCTACCGGAGCATGGGGCAGACTGTATGTGCACAGGCAATCTCCGGGTGTTGGTGCACTCTCCTTGAAGTACCAGCGACGTCAACCAACTTACTTATCATGACGTGCTGCAAAGGAGCGTCGCTAGTCTCCTCTCCAACAGGTGCTTGAACACTTCACTTTCCTTTCATTCTGAGGATTCCATATCAACTCAACAAAGTTATATCAGGGAACCCTGACCACCAAGATGCCCATCTAGAGAGCATCATGCTCATCTAAATAGACCAACATACCCATCTAAACAGAGCAGCATACCATCCAAACAGAGCAACACATCCATAAAAACAGATGAACATACTCATCTACACAAAGCAACATACTCACTTACACAGAGCAACATATCCCTCTAAACAGAGCAACATACTCATCTAAACAGAGCAACATACTCATATGAACAGAGCAACATACCATCAAACAGAGCAACATACTCATCTAAACAAAGCAACACATTCCCTTAAACAGAGCAACATATCATCAAAACAGAGCAACATACTCATATGAACGGAGAAACATACTCATCTAAACAGAGCAACATACTCATCATCTTCTAGAGTTACACACCCAAAGAAAATCAGATCACTTGTGGGAAGTTCCAAAAGAGGCCAAATTATCTTGTCCAGATTGGCAAGGGCAGTAATGTCTTCAAATGCCAAGTATTTTGTAACAAAAATAATAGTTTTGTGAGCATCCACCCCAACCACCCACCAAAGTGTTAGCCACAGTGGCTGTGACCACCCACCATAGTGTAAGCCACAGTGGCTGGGACCATCCACCATAGTGTAAGCCCTAGTGGGTGGAACCATCCACCATAGTGTAAGCCACAGTGGCTGGAACCATCCACCATAGTGTAAGCCACACTGGCTGTGACCACCCACCATAGTGTAAGCCACAGTGGCTGGGACCATCCACCATAGTGTAAGCCCTAGTGGGTGGAACCATCCACCATAGTGTAAGCCACAGTGGCTGGAACCATCCACCATAGTGTAAGCCACACTGGCTGGGACCACCCACCATAGTGTAAGCCACAGTGGCTGGGACCACCCACCATAGTGTAAGCCCTAGTGGGTGGAACCATCCACCATAGTGTAAGCCACACTGGCTGGGACCACCCACCATAGTGTAAGCCACAGTGGCTGGAACCATCCACCATAGTGTAAGCCACAGTGGCTGGAACCATCCACCATAGTGTAAGCCACAGTGGCTGGAACCATCCACCATAGTGTAAGCCACAGTGACTGGAACCATCCACCATAGTGTAAGCCACAGTGGCTGGAGCCATCCACCATAGTGTAAGCCACAGTGGCTGGAACCATCCACCATAGTGTAAGCCACAGTGGCTGGAGCCATCCACCATAGTGTAAGCCACAGTGGCTGGAACCATCCACCATAGTGTAAGCCACAGTGACTGGAACCATCCAATATAGTGTAAGCCACAGTGGCTGGGACCATCCACCATAGTGTAAGCCACAGTGGCTGGAGCCATCCACCATAGTGTAAGCCACAGTGGCTGGAGCCATCCACCATAGTGTAAGCCACAGTGGCTGGGACCACCCACCTTAGTGTAAGCCACAGTGGCTGGAACCATCCACCATAGTGTAAGCCACAGTGGCTGGAGGCCATCCGCCATAGTGTAAGCCCAGTGGCGACACCTGTCTGTAGTTTCGTTTTGCAAGCGAAATCAAGATAATTTGCATCAATTTTCATTGTGAGAATCCTGACAATATTCGAAAATTAACAGAATAGATCATAATAGTTTACAAATTACAGCGTATGTAGATAGTATTTAAAAGTATGGATTGATGGGTTAGTGCATCCTCAGGACAATAAACTCCATTCCCACAGAATGAAGGTATTTAAATTGCACAGAAGAATATAGTTTTTCCTCTAATAGATTGACAAATGAAGAAAAGATAATAGTTAAAAAAAGTTTATTATCAATATAAACATATGTCAATATTACCTGAATGAGAATGTAAAAACTAATATTTTGACAAAAATGCAAAAGAGATCAAAGATGCAGGAAAGAAATCATGCCTGGCTTTTTAATGAACTTATAGACCTTTTACGAACAGTTGAAATCTATTATTATACCATTAATATACTACATCTATAGATCACTTTGCAGATAGCATAAATAATTATTATCTATTACTATCGAACCTCTTTCTCAATGTAAATTGTAGTTGATTGCAAAGCAGAATTATTGGGATATGGGAAGAATGGCAGACAGAATCTGATCGGACAATGTCAGCGAGCAGGCAATCATTTTGGATGAGGAAATGAAACTCAGAATGCAAGTAAAAATTATTTGCAGAAATGACTACTTTCATTTAAACGAGAAAAAAGTAAGGTAACATGGATGGAAAAAATAGCAAACAAAACAAAAATTAATTCCTTGCAATGTCGATTGGGAAATATTATCGTCGGTTTGTTTGTTTGGGGTTTTACATCACTTTCAACATTATTTCAGTCATTTCATGATGAGACCTACTTGAAGCAGATGTCATGTCGCAGGTCTTTGACATGACACCCAGTCACAGATTTACAAGGACAACGGGTTTACCCTTTGGAATGGGCCTCAGCTCGTATGTGAAATTGTATCATGATTTCAATCTCTGAGTTATCAATGTCTTATCACACATAAGAAGCTCACTCTGTGGCTACACCAGGGTGACCAATCAGCCATCACTAGAAATGGAAGACATAGGGATATAACTTTTTTACTACTCAGAATACATCTACAAATGATATGTGATCGAATGTCAACCTTCTTAGGCTATTTTGATCAAATATTGCCAATGACCTTGAAGTGACCTTTCAATGACCTTGAAAATAGAAAGCCTATTTCCACGAAATTATCTATATATTTTATTATCCTATCATCTACATATGTCAAATACGAGCTCGTAGAGTCCTTATTCATCAAAATCTGCTCATAATTAACAATTTGAGAGCAGTTTATAGTTTTGTGGTCAATCTATAAGGGAAAACAGAGGAAAATACTATGATACTATGATAAGTTTTTTTTAAATAATATAAAAATGCCAGCTTATTGGGGGTTAGTTTATGAAAATATATAGAATACTGCACAGAAAAACACAGTAATACTAAAAAGATATTGAAAAAAAAGTCCGTCAATTTCAAGATTTATTATGAAGCTAAAATGATTAAAAATAGCTTAAAACGGTAGGGTTACAAAAGTGACAAATTGACGGACTTTAATTTGACCTCACATTTATTTTTGAGGTATTAGATAAATTAAATATTAATCTAATTTCAGAAAATAATCAGCAATAAGTTGCTCTTATTATAATAATACCTAAAAAAGAAGAAATATTCACTGAAAAATATGAGAAAATTAGTCATGAATAGAAATGGTTTTAAAAAAATATAATAAAAAATATATCGAATGTAGAGTCAATTGGTTATAACATTTAGTAGCTGATGTATTTATAAAAAAAATCATGTATTTGATTTTTGAGAACAATCTGAGAAAGTTAGTGAAATCCCTTTATGAATATGTCTATGAAACGCATCACTAAAAGTGGCCAATCATTAAAATGGCCTATGACCCCTTTTGCTATTTGGATAATTCTATTAGTAACACATGACAGAAATAAAATATAAAATATGAAACTATGGTAATCATTTGTGATACATGCAGCTAAACTGTGAAAACACAGAAAGATTTGGTGAATGGAAGTCTAACACTGTGCTCTGCAGGGTGCTTTCTGGACGTCCGCTCCTCCCACTGCTACAAACCCGTTACATGCGCTATGTCACTCATTCTCACTGATGCTGTGCCCACAGAAGCAACTTATACACTCGTCTGTGCTAAATTAGCTCAGCAAGGCTAATGGTAACTCTAGAAGTGATCCAAACACTGAGTGTGGGGTAATATGTATAAAACATGATACAGGTGAGGAAAATAATTATATCCATTATGGAGTATTGAATCTTGTGAAATACCCCATAATAGAATCTCCAATCAATGGTATAATTTCATGTATCAATTGGCGATAACGACAAATACCATTTTGAACTTTCAGTTATCTTTGTTTCCATGATGTAAGTATTTACACATACGCAATGGCACATGCGAAAATTAAAATGTAATTCATGGTTAAAGACGAACACTCCAAAGTGACGAAGCCGAATTACAACCCACCGGAAATGACAACACATTCTCCATGATCATACGTATACCGATCACAGAGTAACACAGATAGTCCCATTTAAAGGCAATGTATTTAGGAAAGGAAACATCTGTGTAACAAAACATATCCATAATCAGAAGTCGCTTTGGCTAACAAGAAATACAAAGTCAAGAAGCATTGTGCAAGCTTCGATCATATCTTAGAATTGAAGGAACTGCATCCTGTCCCAATGAAGGCTATTAATTACAATAACATATATGTCATGCATAAACGAGGCATTGACCAACGGAGGCCGAACAGCATAGATCAGCATAAAAGATGACCCACTAGATAAAAGACAGCATTATGTCCTCCTGGTGGATGAAATAACCAACGAAATCAACTACATCCTGGGCATCACTGTGGATGAAATACCAACGGAATCCACTACATCCTGGGCATCTCTGTGGATGAAATAACCAACGAAATCAACTACATCCTGGGCATCTCTGTGGATGAAATAACCAACGAAATCCACTACATCCTGGGCATCTCTGTGGATGAAATAACCAACGAAATCAACTACATCCTGGGCATCTCTGTGGATGAAATAACCAACGAAATCAACTACATCCTGGGCATCTCTGTGGATGAAATAGCCAACGAAATCAACTACATCCTGGGCATCTCTGTGGATGAAATAACCAACGAAATCCACTACATCCTGGGCATCTCTGTGGATGAAATAACCAACGAAATCAACTACATCCTGGGCATCTCTGTGGATGAAATAACCAACGAAATCCACTACATCCTGGGCATCTCTGTGGATGAAATAACCAACGAAATCAACTACATCCTGGGCATCTCTGTGGATGAAATAGCCAACGAAATCCACTACAACCTGGGCATCTCTGTGGATGAAATAGCCAACGAAATCCACTACAACCTGGGCATCTCTGTGGATGAAATAGCCAACGAAATCAACTACAACCTGGACATCTCTGTGGATGAAATAACCAACGAAATCAACTACAACCTGGGCATCTCTGTGGATGAAATAGCCAACGAAATCCACTACAACCTGGGCATCTCTGTGGATGAAATAGCCAACGAAATCCACTACAACCTGGGCATCTCTGTGGATGAAATAGCCAACGAAATCCACTACAACCTGGGCATCTCTGTGGATGAAATAGCCAACGAAATCAACTACATCCTGGGCATCTCTGTGGATGAAATAACCAACGAAATCAACTACATCCTGGGCATCTCTGTGGATGAAATAGCCAACGAAATCAACTACAACCTGGGCATCACTGTGGATGAAATAGCCAACGAAATCAACTACAACCTGGGCATCTCTATGGATGAAATAGCCAACGAAATCAACTACATCCTGGGCATCTCTGTGGATGAAATAACCAACGAAATCCACTACAACCTGGGCATCTCTGTGGATGAAATAACCAACGAAATCAACTACAACCTGGGCATCTCTGTGGATGAAATAGCCGACGAAATCCACTACAACCTGGGCATCTCTGTGGATGAAATAGCCGACGAAATCCACTACAACCTGGGCATCTCTGTGGATGAAATAGCCAACGAAATCAACTACAACCTGGGCATCACTGTGGATGAAATAACCAACGAAATCAACTACATCCTGGGCATCTCTGTGGATGAAATAACCAACGAAATCAACTACATCCTGGGCATCTCTGTGGATGAAATAACCAACGAAATCAACTACATCCTGGGCATCTCTGTGGATGAAATAGCCAACGAAATCCACTACAACCTGGGCATCACTGTGGATGAAATAACCAACGAAATCAACTACATCCTGGGCATCTCTGTGGATGAAATAACCAACGAAATCAACTACATCCTGGGCATCTCTGTGGATGAAATAGCCAACGAAATCAACTACATCCTGGGCATCTCTGTGGATGAAATAACCAACGAAATCAACTACATCCTGGGCATCTCTGTGGATGAAATAGCCAATGAAATCAACTACAACCTGGGCATCTCTATGGATGAAATAGCCAACGAAATCCACTACAACCTGGGCATCTCTGTGGATGAAATAGCCAACGAAATCAACTACAACCTGGGCATCTCTGTGGATGAAATAGCCGACGAAATCCACTACAACCTGGGCATCTCTGTGGATGAAATAGCCGACGAAATCCACTACAACCTGGGCATCTCTGTGGATGAAATAGCCGACGAAATCCACTACAACCTGGGCATCACTGTGGATGAAATAACCAACGAAATCAACTACATCCTGGGCATCTCTGTGGATGAAATAACCAACGAAATCAACTACATCCTGGGCATCTCTGTGGATGAAATAACCAACGAAATCAACTACATCCTGGGCATCTCTGTGGATGAAATAGCCAACGAAATCCACTACAACCTGGGCATCACTGTGGATGAAATAACCAACGAAATCAACTACATCCTGGGCATCTCTGTGGATGAAATAACCAACGAAATCAACTACAACCTGGGCATCACTGTGGATGAAATAGCCAACGAAATCCACTACAACCTGGGCATCTCTGTGGATGAAATAACCAACGAAATCAACTACATCCTGGGCATCTCTGTGGATGAAATAGCCAACGAAATCCACTACAACCTGGGCATCTCTGTGGATGAGACCAACAAGATAGGTTGCTTGTTCTGGATGGATGATGTCGCCCTAATTTCAGCAGATCTCAAGGAACCATCAAAGACGAAGTAGCCATATAACATAACATCACATTTGGTAAAGCAAAAAGTAAGGTGATGAAAATTGGTGGTGATTCGATGATAAAAAAATCAACTTGGGCGAGATTCCACTGGAGTATACTGACAGTTATAAGGGCCTGGGCTTTACTGTGAACACAAAGAACCTCAGAAACCACATAAAATTAATCAAAGGAACAACAGAAGCTGCATTCCAGACTATCCTGGCCATAGCAGATAACAAGAACTTCAAAGGAACAGAAATGGATATGGGAAACCATTGATAGCTGCGTGGCATCTGTTCTTATGTATGGTGGTAAGATTTGGGAACCCAACAATGCTATACATAGAATCTGGGTTGCTGGATATTGCTGGATATTGCTGGATATATCTGGATATTGCTTGATATTGCTGGATATTGCTTGATATTGCTGGGTATTGCTGGGTATTGCTGGATATTGCTGGATATTGCTGGATATATCTGGATATATCTGGATATTGCTTGATATTGCTTGATATTGCTGGATATTGCTGGGTATTGCTTGATATTGCTGGATATTGCTGGATATTGCTTGATATTGCTGGGTATTGCTGGATATTGCTTGATATTGCTGGGTATTGCTGGATATTACTGGGTATTGCTGGATATTGCTGGATATTGCTGGATATTGCTTGATATTGCTTGATATTGCTGGGTATTGCTGGATATTGCTTGATATTGCTGGGTATTGCTGGATGTTACTGGGTATTGCTGGGTATTGCTGGATATTGCTGGATATTGCTGGGTATTGCTGGATATTACTGGGTATTGCTGGGTATTGCTGGGTATTGCTGGATATTGCTGGATATATCTGGATATTGCTTGATATTGCTTGATATTGCTGGGTATTGCTTGATATTGCTGGATATTGCTGGATATTGCTGGATATTGCTGGATATTGCTGGATATTGCTGGGTATTGCTGGATATAGGAACTATTACTGATAGAAACAGAATCGACATGCATAAAATTCTAAATAGTGATAACCAATTCTTACAGTTATGCAAAATGACAGATGCATAAGCTGGATACAGTATTTAGAACAGAAAAAGAGATACCTAAAACAGATAATAACGACATGACAGGAAAACTAAACACAGAAAGGAAAAAAATTGTTGGTGTCAAGACATTGTCTAATAGCTGAAAGATTCCTGATATGATAATATCCTATGTTCCCATGCTTGCATGTTCATATTATGGTTATGGACATAACACCCCAAATTTAATTAATGGCAATTTCATTTGCCGTTATGTCAGTATCACCTATTTTGACCGTAGCTGTCTCTCACTCTTGTTGCTCATCGGTGCGCAGTGAAGGGCTGTTCCTCTAACTGTCTAAAGGGTTGGCGACAGAGGCAGGCTGACTCCAACCCTAACCCATAAATCGTATTGAATCATCTCTTCAATACTGAGAGAGTCTTTGCCTGGAATACATAGAGATGTAGGGGGCTCAACTGATTAACAGTACTCTCTCTGTGAAGAAGAGCTTGCGACAATTGAGTTTGCAGTGAATGGCCTCATTCAGTTGGTGCCATCTGGTGACGTAGCTGGGAACTAGCTTCGAAAAATGATCTCTGAGAATGTCCTAATTGTCCGCCAGACTCAGTTTGTATTGTTATACCTCACTTATCACTTATCACAAGCCGTCTCTCGCCTATAGGGTGTAAGCCCTATTAAAAATAAATATACTCTTCCCCATAACTTTTATATTTTATGGATTAAAATTACCAAACTTTGCATACACATGCAAACCATAACATACTTTTGATCAGAGGTAAATTAGTCAATTGAACTATTTTTTGGTTGCCATGGTAACAGGTATATGGGTATTTTTAAAAATATGACCTTCCGAAGTTATCTGAGGGTGACACAAATGCATAGAATTTGGTCAATGGTGTGCGGCCATGGAACAACTGAAATGGAGTGTATCCATGAGTAGATGAAGGTGTTGTATTGAGGGCAAATATAATTGGTCGAAGATATTCACTCCATTGGTTTTGCTGCTCACAGTGCATGGCTAAAGCATTCTTTATTATACCAATATACCGTTCAGCTTGATCTGATTGTGGCCAGTATGGACTAGTTTGTAACTTTTTGGTGTGAAACATATCACACAACTCTTTGATAATTTCAGCTGTAACATTCTTCCCTTGATCAGTCAGAAGGTACTGTGGTATGCCATTTCTTGTACTGAATTCAAATAACTCCTGGACTTTTGATTAAACAAGGGGTATGCATCAACATATTTTAAGTAAGCATCAGTAATAACCAATATGTAACAATAATCATGATTAGTACCACTAGCGCCACTCCACTCCGTTCCGTTTGTTGTTTTGCTGTTCTACATTTATGTTGGATCCGTTCCGGGGCTGTCCGGATCGGCGTTCGAGTTGAAATACATGTGTTCAAACAGACCAGCTTTGTTGTCATTGATTGGGAACATCAATTAACGTGGTGGCAGCGGTTCTACCGTACCCAGACAGCCTTCAACAGAGAAGAAAGTAAATGGCAACTTACCAGCTGGGAGAGATATCTGAGAACATTTCATGTGTCAACAACCGGACCGGCATCTTCACTTTGTCACACTCGCCTGAATCACAAGGACAGTAGTGCAGTTATACACACTCACATGAATCAGGATAAGTATTGTGTAAAGGGCACAATCAGCATAACATAGACTATTTGTAGTATCTCCCAGTGACTTTTCTACCCCAATACTCAGTATACCAGCAGTAATCATGGCAACTAAAGCTCCCAAGCAATGGCAATTGACAAAAGAAGAGACAATAAATTCCTTTGAAAATTGGAGGCAAAATTTATTGTACATCCTCTCACTAGATAATAATTTTGCCACATTCCTGGACCCAGAGTTTACCTGGCACAAGAAAACCGCAGCAGCCCCCCTGCGTGGTTTTACTGATGATGGTGCTGACGTGGCCAATAGGCGAACTGCTGTCCAGAAAAATACCCAACTGGACTTGATGCTGGGTCAGATAGCTAACTATTGCAGTGTCATCTCAAGAAACACTATAATAAAGTCCTCCACTAGCCTCAACAGCATATGGCAATCTATCAGAGAGCATTATGGTTTTCAAGCCACAGGGGGACACTTTTTAGACCTAGCCAGTATCAAACTGGAGGCAGGCGAAAAACCAGAGGATTTGTATCAGCGCATTCTCGCATTCTTTGATGACAATCTGTTAACAGCTGATGGGGGTATGGTGCATCATGGAGTGCGTGTAACCGAGGATGAGGACCTCACTCCCACATTGGAGAACACAATCACCCACATGTGGCTCCACCTCGTCCATCCCGGGTTGCCGCTCCTTGTCAAACAGCGGTATGGTGCCGAACTCCGCAATCGCACATTAGCATCGCTGAAATCCGAGATTTCTCAGGCATTGTCATCACTGCTAGACGAGCTTCACACGTTGGAAGATACAAAAGCCATGTGCGCATCTGCCTCCAACTTCAATAGGCGATTTGTGCCTGGTACCAGCAAACCTACCACATTCCAAAAAGGGAAAAACACTACACGGTCATGTGTATTGTGCAAAGCTGCTGGCCGGGTGCATCACACTCACTTCATCAGTGGATGCAGGTATCTCCCAGAACCTGATCGTCAAGCCATAGCCCGCACCCGCTATGTGGGAGATTGTGATGACGAGGTGATGGATGATGACCTATATGATGATGCGGAGCCCGATGAGGTGCTCCCCAACCCTGTATCTCACCGGGTTAGTGTGGTCCAATCTCCAGTTTTGAATGCCTACTACAAGCATCACCCAGTTAGACTTACTATTGATACAGGTGCTACCACGAATATGGTCAGTGCAAATGTGGCCAGAGCTATTGGCCTGCATATCACCCCAGCCACTCAAATGGCACATCAGGCAGATGGTGTCACACCTTTGGATGTAGTTGGAGAGACTCATTGTGAGTTAACGAGGGACAGTCACGTCTTCGTGCTTGATGCATTGGTGGTTGACAAGTTGGATGTAGAGGTATTGGCAGGAAATCCCTTCCTGGAGCTGAATGATGTAGGTACCCGCTCAGCCTTGCGCCAGATTACCATTAACGGCTCAGAGGTGATACAGTATGGGTCATCCCGCAGGAAATCCGCTGCAGTGCGTCGCACACAGGCAACTGTCCTCAGCCCTGCTTGTCAGTCTGTCATTCTCTCTGGTGAGTTCCTTCAACTGTCTACTCCCAAAGACGCCACCCCCGACATTGAGTGGGCACTGGAGCCCAGATACGATTGCCCATCAAATATGAGTGTCAAGCCCGAAAAAGCATGGCCCCCGGCGCAGTTGGTGACTTCAGTGGGTCACAATATCCTCTCTGCAACAACACTGATGACGCAGTACGCATAAGTAAACATGAGCATGTGTGTCAAATCAGGTCTACTGTGTCTGCTAGTGAGGAGCGCAGTGGCGGCCAAAATGCGCCACCGATGGGCACGGGAGCTGTTCAACCTGTCTCTTCCGCTGATCAAGTGACTGTTGACCCAGGTAATAATCTGCCAGAACATATCCGGGATGAGTTTCGTCGGGTGAATCAACAGTTCAACCATGTATTCAGTTCCAAAATTCCAAAGTACAATGGGGCCAGTGGTGATATCAAAGGAGTAGTGAATATGGGGCCGACTCTACCGCCTCAGCGCAAGGGCAGGCTGCCCTCATACAACCATGAGGCCATGCAGGAGTTACAGAACAAGTTTGACGAACTGGAAAGTGCTGGCATTTTTGCCAAATCAGAGGATGTAGGGGTGAATGTTGAATATCTCAATATGTCATTCTTGGTCAGGAAACCAATTGGGGGAAAACGACTGGTAACTTCTTTTGCTGAGGTAGGCCAATATGCAAAGCCCTCGCCCTCACTTATGCCCAATGTAGATACAGTATTGACCGATATCAGGAGATGGAAGTACCTAATAGTTACCGACCTGCTGAAATCTTTCTATCAGATACCATTAGCAAAGGCTTCAATGAAATTTTGCGGAGTAGTTACCCCATACAAGGGTGTACGGGTCTACACCCGGTGTGCAATGGGCATGCCGGGCTCCGAGACCTGTCTGGAGGAGCTCATGTCACGAGTCATGGGTGGTCTCATCGCGGAGGGCTGTGCAGCCAAGATAGCGGACGATCTCTATGTGGGCGGGGACACTCCTGAAGAGTTGCTTGCAAATTGGGTCAGAGTCTTGGAACAGATGAGCGACAACAATCTTGGCTTTAATGGCGCCAAAACCGTCATACACCCTACATCAGCAACCATCCTAGGCTGGCTCTGGTCAGCGGGTACACTCAGTGCGACCCCACACAAAATTGCTGCATTGTCCGTGGTTGAGCCGCCCACAACAGTGACCGGTCTCTGCTCCTTTATTGGGGCATGCAAGGTCCTCAGTCGTGTCTTGAGGGGTTACTCTCAGTTCCTGGAGCCATTGGACCGTGCCATTGCAGGAAAAGTATCAAAAGACAAAATTGTGTGGTCGTCGGAGCTCTTACATGACTTTCAAATGGCACAGAAGGCCCTGCAAGATAACAAGGTGATCACCCTACCTCATCCTCGAGATACCCTGTGGATAGTGACTGATGCATCTGGGAAGCATGGAGGTTTGGCTGCCACACTGTACGCACTCAGGGGTGAGAAATTACTTCTATGTGGCTTTTTCAGTGCAAAACTCAAGGATTATCAAGCAAAGTGGCTGCCATGTGAGCTGGAGGCTCTTGCTATCTCAGCAGCTGTCAAGCACTTCTCTCCATATGTTGTGCAATCTGTGCAACCAGTGCAGGTGCTGACCGACAGTAAGCCCTGTGTCCAGGCTTATTCCAGGCTTCTTCGTGGGGAGTTCTCTGCCAGTGCTCGGATCACTACTTTCCTGACAGCAATCAGTCGGTACTGCATACAGGTCAGACATATTGCAGGTGTCTCCAACCTTCCCTCAGATTATGCTAGTAGAAGCCCGGTAGAGTGTATCAGTCAGTCATGCCAGGTGTGCAAGTTCGTCAGTGAGACAAGTGAGTCAGCAGTCAGAGGTCTCTGTCAAGGATGTCACTGAGGGCAGTGTGAGGATGCCATTTACCAGCAGGGTTGCATGGCTCGCAACACAAAGGGAGTGTTCAGATTTGAGACGGACCCATTCTCATCTCACACAAGGGACCAGGCCCTCCAAAAAGGTGACAAAAATCCCTGATGTGAAACGCTATCTCAGGCAAGTCAAAGTAGCACATGATGGAGTACTAGTGGTCAGGTCGGATCTGCCATTCCAGCCAAGCAGAGAGCGAATAGTGGTTCCCAGATCAGTAGTGGACGGATTACTAACTGCGATTCATATCAGGTTCAACCATCCTGCACAAAGTCAAATCAAACAGGTTTTCAACCGTTATTTCTTTGCTCTAGACATTGAGAAGGCTACCAGTACCGTGACGTCATCATGCCATCACTGTGCGTCTCTCAAATCAACTCCAACGCATCTCTACCCTCAGAGCACAAGTGAGCCACCAGATGTGATTGGGATCTCATTCGCCGCTGATGTCATGAAACGGTACAGGCAGTTAGTACTGGTTCTGCGTGAATCTGTTTCATCCTATACTCTGACTGACTTCATTGATTCTGAGACTCACACCTGTCTGAGAGATGCCATCATCACACTTTGTGCCCAAGTATGTCCTCTTGGTGAGAACAGTGCTCATATCCGAGTCGACCCGGCCCCTGGACTGAAAGCCCTTCAAAATGACCCAATATTTATGCAACATGGAATCAGGTTGGAGATTGGCAGGGAGAAGAATGTGAACAAGAATCCTATTGCGGAGCGTGCCATTCAGGAGCTTGGGCTTGAGTGTCTTCACATGTCTCCCAGTGGTGGACCACTGTCCAAAGTGACCCTTGCCCTTGCTACAGCGAACATGAATGCCAGGATCCGTCAAGGCGGTCTGTCTGCTAGAGAGGTTTGGACGCAAAGGGACCAGATTACTGGGGAGCAGCTACCCATTGATGACCGCCAACTCATACTCCAAAAGCACTTGAGTCGGGCCTACAGTCATGGGCCTAGCTCTCAGTCCAAGAACCATGGAGCATCAGTGCCACCTGGTGTCAGTTGCCCGAGTGTGGGAGATTTAGTCTACTTGAAGGGTGACAGGGATAAAACCAAGGCAAGGGAGAAGGATATGGTGGTGGCTGTGTCAGATGACTATTGTCAAGTGCGGAAATTTATCAAGTCCCAGTTCCGATCAAAGACATACGATGTCAGGGTGGAGGATTGCTACCCTATCCAAGCTACCACACTTGAGAGATTTGTGCCTGGTCCAATCCGTGGCCTGGACAATGTCTTGGATAACAGGCCTGCCATGCCATTGCTGCCTCAACAGTCTGATGACAGATCCATCGCACCACCCCCGGATCCACCCGGTGCTATAGTGGATCCTCCGCAGCCTCTGTTTGGCGGTTTGCCTTCCCGTCCTCCAGACCCTGGTGTCGTTGAGACAGATGTGCAACAGGATGAACAGAACATAAATGATCCTATGGATAGTGTACAAATTAACAGTTTTGACGGTGCACCAAAAGACAGTATTAGCGTTGCACCACAGGAGTCTGCCTTACCGGCACCACGCAGATCCACACGTTCAAGGAAGAAACCTGCTTGGCAGGATGAAAGTTGGATTATGGAGTAACCAATAATTTTTAAGGCCATAATAATGCCTTTAGAAATGGTGTGAGCTTAGCGCCGCCAAATATCATGATTTGTGTTATTCAATACTTGATGTGTGTTTTATGTGGATACTGACAGAAATTGATATCATATTGTGGATACTGACAGAACCTGATATCATATTGTGGATACTGACAGAACTTGATATCATATTGTGGATACTGACAGGACTTGATATCATTTTGTACATGTGTGTATACAACTGCTTCACATTGCGACATATTATCTATGACATTGTGACTTTTTGTTTAATGACCATGTTATTTCATACATTCAAACTATGTACAATTCCATTGACATTTTTACTATATTATCACTTTTCTTACAAGTGTAGATATTTATAGTTTCTCATATATTGACATTTGTTCAACCAGCTAAATTTAATTTAGATAAATAAGAGATAAATAAGAGGGGTGCTGCGCCACTCCACTCCGTTCCGTTTGTTGTTTTGCTGTTCTACATTTATGTTGGATCGTTCCGGGGCTGTCCGGATCGGCGTTCGAGTTGAAATACATGTGTTCAAACAGACCAGCTTTGTTGTCATTGTTTGGGAACATCAATTAACGTAGGGCATAATGGACCAGCAATATCTATACAGATTCACACAATATCATCAATTCTTGTAAAGTATGATCATTAATAAAAATATCAGCTGTCACATAGCATTTGCCTTTGCCTGTAATTGATATGTACTCATTTGACTCAACACTATCTGTATTATTATGACTTTCAATATTTGGACATTTCCTTGTTGGTGTATCAGTAATGTTGGGTTCATCTAGTTTAAATTGTTGTGGCCACCTTGTCTTGATCCACGTCTACTTTGTCCAAATCTAGATGGAAATCTACCTTTTTGTCCACAATATTGACCATGTCCATATCCAGGTTGTCTAAAATACTGCTCACGATGGTCATAGTTTTGTTGGAACTGATGACAATCCCTTTGCAGATGAGGACCGCCACATGGTCCTAGACGCTGTGTAGGTGGGCGTGAAGAATGTTGTCTCAGCTGTTGTGGTGGCAGGGGGCGTCTGACTGGGGGTCTATGAATGATAGGTTCCATAACATTGGATTCTGCCTCTGGCTCAGCTGATGATACAAATACACTGCGGGACTTCTGGGCAAACAATATTTTTTCCACCTTTCTTGCCCATCTTTGCACATCAACCACAGTATGGAGATCTTTCAGTCTCAATGCATCCTGTATCTCAGGTCTAAAACTAGCCACTAGAAGTGAACATCTTGCTCACTGAGGTCATCAGCCAGGTCAAACTTTTTTAGAACCTTTGCTACATGATCATCAACACTTTGCTTGTTTACTTTCCAATATCTCAGAAATAATATCACCAGGTGAAGTATCTGGCTTAAATTTATCTATCAGGGCCTCAGAAAACAGCCCAAACTTCGTATCTTCACTATCAGCAGGTGGAATAAAAGTACCATCTGGTTGTGCTTGATACCACCTTTTTGCATCACCTTTCAACGTAACCAAGGCTTGACCAAACAACTGATCATCAGTCCAACCATTTGCTAATTTTAAATTTTCCAGGTCCTTGATTTATTCTTCAGGGGACTCATCAATATCACCAGAAAAACTCAATTTATTTTTGGCTGCCATATTATCTGGTATATTAATACTAATTATGGCATTGATGGTAAAATTTAACTGATCTGCTGATTCTACATGTGATTCTTTACAGATTCTGGTCAGACCTTCAAGTAAACCTCTAATTGAACCTAATTCAGCTGATATCTTAAATTGTCCAGATTCAGTTGCAGGTTTTGACATTTAAAACTTTCAACAATACACCCTGCTTAACAATTATAACAAACATTTACATTTTCAATGAAATCCTAAACCTTTTACATTTTCAATGAAATCCTAAACCTTTGTACGTGCCATCATGTAAAAAAGAGCATCTGACATCTCAAGATAAATGAGGCCTCACCTTGTTACTGTTGTAGGTGCTGGAGACAATGCTGAAGAATAAATCTATTCATCTCAGTCCTCGGAACATGGATATGGAATCCACTCAGGCTGCTTCATCTGCCTGATCTTCATAGGCATGATAACGACAGGAATCACCCTCTTACAGTCACATTTTAGAGTTTCAGCAACCAGCATGGGTTTCAGATAGATGAGTGGCCTGAGGAATGCTTCTTCCACATCAAGCGTCCAAAGTGGAAATTCCATGATCCCACTATCACACCACCAGCAAAAACAGGAAAGCAGAGGCAGATGGAGATCTTATTACGCTGCTACCATTGAAGTAAACTGGTTGTCACAACATCTGGGCCCATAGGATCTTTAGTTCTAGATTTTCTTCTTCAGCATAATTAATACCTTTAAGACCATCATAATATGAAGAAATTTTTTTATGGTTGTTAGCATCACTTCGGAAGGTCATATTTTGAAAAGTGGCTAAAAATGCCCATATATCTGTTACCATGGCAACCAAAAAATAATTTAATTGACTAATTTTACCTCTGATCAAAGGTATGGTATGGAGTCCATAAAATATTAAAGTCATTGGGAAAAGTATACTTATTTTTAATGTGCTATAAAAATGATTTGGTTAACATGGCAACAGTGATATCTCAAAATCTAAACGATAGCATATATTTTTTACATGAAAAACTGACCCTTAATATTCTAAAATTAGACCATGCATTCTGAGGGACAATTGAACTTAAAATTTTACTAGCTGGCTCCCCTACTAAACTGGGGGGTAGATGTGCAACTGGATAGATATGTAACTGGAAAGATATTTTACTGGGTAGATATGTAAGGGAGTTTCTTAGAATACTCTCAATGCTATCATGCATTACTGAATACCAGACTGCTCTACCAGACTCATACCATACTCACCATTTTATATACAATACAATCACGACAGGCGTATCATATTGCATACTCAAGGGTAAGCAGATGATGAAGTGACACCGGACCACAGGTAAGTCAGTTAGTAATGTTAAGTAAAAGAAAGTTCCTTTTTTTATTTGTTCTAACATATTCTTAATTCAGGACTATTACTGGAAAGTACAGAGACAAGGATACAATATGGAATCTAAATGGGTGTATAGATTAAGACCTTATACTTTAATGTCATGACTAATGTTTGTACATTCCAAATATATACGGTTGTTTGACACTTTAAAAAAGTTTTTTCTGTTTGACCTCTTGTTTTGAAGTTTCCGGAAAAATGATATTTTAGAATGCAAATAATCAAAAGACTCAATAATCATCAATGTCTGAATAGTAATCAGTATGCCCTTATGTCTTGAAATATAAGCTACTGAATCTGAGAAGACAGCAATCATCATGTTGAGAATAAGCATTGTGATGCCAAGCAAATACATCAAATGAATGAATATGAAGCCTGGTCTATCAGATATATCATAGTCGTCAAAATTCACTGTATTATACATTACTTTGATAAGTGAATAGTAGACTTCATAAAGATCCTGAAATCCTGATGCACAAGAGGCAGATGCCAGGTCATTTATGATGTGTGTGAAAGGCAAACAAAATGGGAATAAGAACAGACAGAAGATAACAAATAAAGGTACCATGTCCAATATAATCTTTTGAATAATGAGTACATAGACACCAACATATTCATTGAATAGTAACACTCCAAGTACTGTCCAAATCATACTTGTGTTTGTTACAGTATGGGTGATATTAATCAGTGATTGAGGAAACGGCCCAAAGCCAGCGTGTCGAGCTAACATGAGACTGGTCAAGATCACCAAACCCAGATTTGAGATGATATATTCAAATTCTATAAAATAAAATACTTTAACCTTATTTATCTTCCTCCTGGGAAAGGAGTGTAGCCAAGGATTTTGCTCAATACATAATATATATATTATTAATACAATTAAAGACAAAATGAGCTCGATGGAGCAATAAATGAGATAAACTGACGAGAGAGCAATACTCATGGCTGGAGGGAGCCTAAGACCTATAACTGGTGAGCATGTCTCGTATTTGTTACTCTGCTCAGTCCCATTCGATCCGCCAGAATGCGGAGTCTGCAATACCCAAAAACCTCCAATTTGCAATAAAGTGAACCCTAAAACGACGGTCATTTGTTTTACAAAATAATATATGAAGTCCGAATTATATGTGTGTTTTTTAATCTTTATCCACATTTGCATAGGTTCTGAGTGCAGGCATTTCTCTGTGCTTTCTCTTGCCAGGTGGCTCTTGTCTAGGTTACAAAACAAGGAAAGAAGATTCCATTTTCTTCTTTTATCACGGGCCTCATATTCAGTGATATCATACCAACGTCTTATAAATATACTGTGCTCATACTCAACATGAAGATAGACACCCTTTGTGTTGAACATCACTTGAAACAAATCAAATGTACCAAGGTACACAGCATATTCCAAAGGTCTCATCCCTGCGGTATTCTCGCTGAACATGAGATCTCGCCTTTGTGAAAACGTCAGGATTGACATTAAATAATTAAAGGTATTCACTATCTTCCCCTCTAGGGACTGGCACAGATGTGCAGTGAGAACCATGCAGTTGACAATGTTATTTTTGAACGAATCTGTTTGATTGATATCAATTTCGTTTTCCATGAACAGTTTAATAGTCTTCTTAGCACCAAATACCCCAGCAAGGCACCATGGTCTTGTTATACCAAACCTGGAAATCAAGTCATTTTGACCTAAACCTGGAAATGTGTGAGTTGGTAGTTCGGATATTTCCTCATAGTGGGTGTCCTGGGCGTCGAACCTGAATGGACCATTGATGAGTAGTTGTTTGTTCACTTTCTCACCCATGAAGGTTCCTGACAAGGCCTTCTCAACAGTGTCAGCATCATCGTCTGTGATGGCAGAAAACCACCAATAGAACACACTTGTGGGCAGGAAGTCTTCACATGCATTCTCAGAGTCTCTGATATTTGAAATAGTTCCTATTTTTGTTTTGGTCATTGCCTATTTAGAAAATTAACATCAAGTCTGAAATATAAATATTATCAACTACAGTACATGTACACTGTCAATCATCACTCTTCCACCATCTGCACAGAACCCATTAAATAAATGTCTTTGTCTTACTTCACCTGCTGTGAGGGTGCAATACTTAAAAGGTCGAGAAATGTCCAGCTTCACTGTCGAAAACCAACTAACCTAAGTTGTGTATGTTTAATAACAGGCCGAGGCATCAACTGATAATCCGTCCTGCTGTGTGGTCAGCTGGCAAGCCTTTGTGAGGTTACTAGGCAACTAAGCTATGCAGCACACCATTATCAACATATATGATTTGTTCTCATGGCATTTGTTTGCTGCAGCACATTCTCATGAAATTGGAAATGATAGAAAAAACACAATACTCTGCTGAACTGAGCTCTACTTTGAATTGGGGCATCACTCCACCACTCTGCCGATCTGAATTAGGAAGGAGATCAGTTTACTATTCCTCTGTATTGGCAGCAGAAATACTCTGTTGAATTTGGGCCTTGTTACTGAATGCACACAACAATCATTCTGCAGCCTGCAGTATCAATATCAGAAATCAAAGACTGTCCTATACTTAAATACATATGGAATATTTATCCGGCATTTGCCATTAGTCAACTATTTGTGTACTTTGATCCTGGACGGGCTGTCAGAATAATTCAGTATCTTTATATGTATTTGGTATCAATGATGTGTCTCTCATTAGGTACCAGTCCTTTGGAGTATATTTGATGCAAAAATGTCATTTACGTTATGTTTTCAATGTCATTAATTTCCATGATCAAACAAATAATAGCATTCCCCTCAATAAATAGCCATGGTTTCTACTTGCTGATGTGTCATCTTTGGTTACTGATGAGAATCTATAGGCTCTCATCCATCTTGTTGTTTAATGTAAATCATGACGATACAAAAGTTTCTTTGTGTATAATGTATCTCAGGAAAATATAAACATATCTGTGGATTCCTCGAGGACCATGGACATGGTAATGTCACATATATATATCACAGAGGAGTGTTTCTTTGGGGATTTACATCACTTTTAACATTCTTTCAGTCATTTCATGATGAGACCTACTTGTAGCAGATATAGTGCTGCCTCACTGATTTGTCATGCATCTACATCTATAAGTTTACTCGGCAAAACCAACTGGCATTTGGCTAAGAGTGCAAGCTTGCACTAAGGATGCAGTTGGTTGATACCAGCTGCATGAAACCAGGCTTTACACTCTGGCAAGGGAGTTCCTGAAAGATGCCGAGTTTCCAGATTGCAATATAGTTAAACCAGGGGGAAGATTATTCCAGTCAGTCACAGTGCTTGGGGAATAGCTGTATTTATAATGGTCACAACTGGTCGACATTCCTATATGATGATTTCCGTGGTTTTTCCTTGTAAGAGGTGCCACACATCTTTGAGTAGTTTCAAAGCGAATTCACCATTTTTAGCCTTATAGAATAAAACCAGCCTTTGTCTCCTTCTTCCTGCTAGGGAATACCATTTTAGGTCTTCAAGAATCTCTGTTACAGTGCCCGTTTCTCTCTTCCAATTGCCACACAAATCTAGCAGCTCTTTGCACTGCTTCAGTCTATATCTTTCTTGAGGTGAGGGCTCCACACACTTGATGCATATTCTAAGTGAGGATGCACAAGAGTATTGTAGGCATCCTCTTTGATATTACCTATGACATGTACTTCCCTTAAGAGAAATCAGGCACATTCTCAACCAGCATTCAACCATCTTGATTTTTGTCATGAGTGAACTCATTGAGAACATATCAACACATTAACTCCCTATGAAATTAACATAATACAGATGACTTCTCCAGAAAAATATGCACCATTCCAGTACCTGACCTTCTTTGGCTCATAACATTTTTTTTGTTTTATGAGTCGAGACATTATATGACACCTCATATTCAATGTAAATAGCGACATGCTAACCTTATATACCTACCTGCAGACTAGAAACTAGAAAATGGTTAAAGATATCTGTTTCTTTTGATTTATTTGCATTATTATTGATATCGTCTCAGACAAACATATTTTTGGAAATTTAAGTCTATACATTTAACTTGCTGTGTGAAATTACTGAATATCCCTTTATAAAATAACTTGATGAAGTGATAAAGATGCTGACTATTTGTGTGATTTACAAGTGAGAATGTCAAATCATATTATTCAACATGGCTCATTGGGTAAGACATCTGTCTCCCATGCTAAAGGGCTGTGGTTCAATTCCAGGTGGGAACAAGTATTTCTTTCATGCTGAAGCTGATGACTTCATTTTGAATTTTATTTTAGCAATATGCACATCAGAACATATAGAATTGAATATTTCTTGTTTTGGTAAAAATAATGACTTTATACAAAAAACAAAGGTGAAACCTTCATGATCTTTTTTGCAAATTGAAAAAAATACAAAAAATTCCCTGTTGGGAAATTACAATTTTCATGCTGAAGCTGAAATCATCATATTGTTGTTCTGTTTGAGTGATATGCACTTCAAAAAAATTAATCAGCCTATTGCAAATGAAGAATATAAAATAATAGAAATGATATAATATAAAATCTGTGTTTCGTTAATATAAATGGCTATTCTTTCCACCTCCTGCTGGAGTGAAGATAATATACTATGACTGGTAACCGATCATTTTCTTTATTTCAAATGATGGATATTGACAACTGGATATTGGGGCACCTTGCCCAATCAACATCAATAGTCAATCCAAAAGATGTCACGGCAGTAAAAAGTTAGCCATTATCGAGTGGATATTTGCATGACTTGGGACTGCCCAAAGCCGTCACATGCCTAGGTCTCCATTGTAATGAGGGCACAGAGTAGGATACCTGAAGTGGTGCATCACAGAGTAGGGTACCTGAAGTGGTGCATCACAGAGTAGGGTACCTGAAGTGGTGCATCACAGAGTAGGGTACCTGAAGTGGTGCATCACAGAGTAGGATACCTGAAGTGGTGCATCACAGAGTAGGATATCAGAGTAATGATTTCAGGGAAGACAAATCACATTCCAGATTGACATTATATATGACTATCTTGAGGGTGATATGACTGCTTTTGTAAACCACAATGCCAGAGTCACAAACGTAAGAGATATTTAACTTCAAAGGTCCACACTTGAAAGCCAAGGGAAAGAGACTGGAAGCTGAAAACATCACAGCGGTATGTACATTATAGCCCCACACTAACACGGCAGACAATGATGTCTGGGCGCATGGGAAGAAAAGGCCCAACAGAAAGAATAAGAACAAAAGGAAGCACACTATTGACTGTCCTGTTGGTAACTATAATAGTAGACAGACAAGTCTTCATGTGTGGCACCAGTAAAAGGCCGAGGGATGGTGCATATTCCACAATCACAGACACATGCCAAGCAAATGCCTCAAGATTAGATCCCTCTGACTGAGGTCGAGGTGGTAGCAGCCATGGACTGGTAGGACAGCCAATCATACAGGCAAACAGCAGCACTGTGACAACTGACCCCCTCACCCAGCAGAAACACATACTAGGTGGGACAGCAACACCCTGTGCTGCCCTCTACCATGCACCAACAAACATAGTGCCATAACCCATGGTACATCCCCCATCAACCCCATCGTTCCATTCTCCACAGAATTCCTCAACAACATCTGATGATGGAAGCCTCCCCCTACCCACACAAGGGATATAGCCAGCCCCAAGCCGTACATTCATGTCATTTAATAAACAGTACACGTTTTCCCATACCAGAGACAGACATGATACTGGTTCATCAGCGAGAATGAGTGACATAGCGCATGTAACGGGTTTATAGCAGTGGGAGGAGCGGACGTCCAGAAAGCACCCTGCAGAGCACTTTCAGTGACATGTAATATTGGCTGTGCTCGACTTCCATTAACCAAATCAACCACACAGAATGCCATTTTTTTCAAAAATTATCCAAAAAATAGTATTTAAAGGAAATGGGCATGGAATTATCCAAATAGTAAAAGGGGTCATAGGCCATTTTAATGATTGGCCACTTTTAGTGATGTGTTTCATAGACATATTCATAAAAGGATTTCACTAACTTCCTCATATTGCTGAAAAAAATTAAATATATGAATTTTTTTAGAAATACATCAGCTACTAAATGTTATAACCCAATTGACTCTACATTCAATATATTTTTTATTTTTTTCAATAATTTCTATTCATGCTAATTTTTTCATATTTTTCAGGGAATATTTCTTCTTTTTTAGGTATTATTATGATAAGAGCAACTTATTGCTGATTATTTTCTGAAATTAGATTAATATTTGATTTATATAATACCTCAAAAATAAATGTGAGGTCAAATTAAAGTCCGTCAATTTGTCACTTTTGTAACCCTACCGATTTAAGCTATTTTTAATCATTTTAGCTTCATAATAAATCTTGAAATTGACGGACTTTTTTTTCAATTTATTTTTAGTATTAATGTGTTTTTCTGTGCAGTATTCTATATATTTTCATAAACTAACCCCCAATAAGCTGGCATTATTATATTATTTTAAAAAAACTTAGTATTAAAGTATTTTCCTCTGTTTTCCCTTATAGATTGACCATAAAACTATAAATTGCTCTCAAATTGTTAATTATGAACAGATTTTGATGAATAAGGACTCTACGAGCTCGTATTTGAAAGATGTAGATGATAGGATAATAAAACATGTAGATAGTTTCGTGGAAATAGGCTTTCTATTTTCAAGGTCATTGAAAGGTCACTTCAAGGTCACTGGCAATATTTGATCAAAATAGCTTAAGAAGGTTGACATTCGATCACATATCATTTGTAGATGTATATTGAGTAGTAAAAAAGTTATATCCCTATGTCTGCCATTTCTAGTGATGTGCCAGCACCTCCTGGTGCTAAGCGCGGTGGATGAGTGCACTGACACTGCAGAGACACTGCAGAACATATTGAATGAAGCTATTACAACTTCGTAATAAGGAACAAAGCGTTTGGTGCACACCTCAGAATGATGTGACTGGTCAAGATACTGTCACTGGATACTACCTGAAGTCCCAAGACAAACCCTTTTAAATGAGCGTGAGTCTGAAAATGTTACTTGGCTGAAAATGATATTCTGGGATACGAGGTTGTTCTGAGTATGTGCTTTGTTCTATCCAGTGACTCTGACTACTTTATTGGTGAATAGTTAGACAGTATTTCTTCTGAAATATTGTACACCACCCAGTCATACTGGAAATAGAGGCTGACACTGTTGCCTCTGCCTTCCAGACCCTTTGAGAGTAGTTATTTGTTCTGCAGACGACCCTGCTTCTTTATAGATATCACCTATGTGGCTAGGTATGCTCTCCATGATTACTCTAGTGAAGCTTGATTCCCTTGAGTCCGGTCAATATCCACATAATCTTTAAATACAAGGCCTGTGTTTTGTCCCATTATATGAGTGCTAGGGCTCCAGGTTCCTGGCCATCAGGCAAGACTTAATAACTATTATAAAAATATGAAAAATCAAATAGATATTTGTAAGAAGAGTTAAAAATGTTGGTGACGATCCTAATGATGTATTATTGCTTAATAAATGATCACCTGAATTCTTTCCAAGAAAATAGAAACATAGGTAACTGAGGATTTGTTACAAGGGATTAACCACTTACTTACCTTTGGAAGATGATATATCAGCTCAGAAATGCCAGCTCAGAGATCCTTGAATATATAAAGCTGCTGTTATTTTCAATTCAAAATGGCAGCCACTACTCAGTTATCACCATTTTCTCTTTTATCATGTTTTAAACTGAAGTTATATTAAGCTTACAATATAGAGGCACTAGATGTTCCAGGTATTATATATGTCTATGCCTAGATGGAGCCAAAGTATTGCATAATTTAAAACCCATTGAGAACAAAATGAATAGGCCCCCTGAGACCTCCATCTTATAAATGTAGTTTCTGATAATAATGATAATATTTATCAACAATATGAATAGGAATGATAAAGTCATTAATAAATTCATACACAGCATCCACTGCACCGATCGGCCTGATCTTGGGCTCATTGGAAAGAAAAAGGTGAAATACTATTAAGAAAGCTCAATGGGACACAGCATAAATTCCTTTTACTTTTAGTCAAAATAACCAAAACCTGGTTTTTGAAGCAGAACAGAGGGAGGGGTTTTATCAAAGGCAATAGCAGTACTCTACATGATCATATTAATATAATAAGTGATGTTACCATGACGTCACCTATTGACACTTCCCTGTCTGACGTCATTATGCCATTTTCCTGTACGGTCTATTGTATTCAGTTGAAAGATATGTGCACCTCGTACCCTCACGTAACTGTGTTTACCTTGCTCGCAACGTCAAATCATCTTTCTACTCCAATTATTGAAGAAATTGTGCTCTTTTCTATATGTAATATTCAATTGAAAGAAATGTGCATCTCGCAGCCTCACGCAACTGTGTTTACCTTGCTCACAACATCAAGACGACTCCACTCCAGGTTAAATCATCTTTCTACTCCAATTAAAAGTATACTTATTTTTAATATGCTATAAAAATGATTTGGTTAACATGGCAACAGTGATATCTCAAAATCTAAACGAACAGCATATATTTTTTTCATGAAAAACTGACCCTTAATATTCTAAAATTAGACCATGCATTTTGAGGGACAATTGAACTTAAAATTTTACTAGCTGGCTCCCCTACTAAACTGGGTAGATGTGCAACTGGATAGATATGTAACTGGAAAGATATTTTACTGGGTAGATATGTAAGGGAGTTTCTTAGAATACTCTCAATGCTATCATGCATTACTGAATACCAGACTGCTACAAACAATCTTATGAGGAATATCAATAGCAGATAAATAAATTGATGGGATTGTTAACAATTAATTGGTTAAAATCCTTGTTGTTTCTTTTCAATAAGTATCTTAATATCATTATTATAAAGATACAATAGACAATTCACATCTTCGGTGACATGAAGGTGATTAAATACTCACCATTTTATATACAATACAATCACGACAGGCGTATCATATTGCATAATAAAGGGTAAGCAGATATGATGAAGTGACTCCGGACCACAGGTAAGTCAGTAAGTAATGTTTAGTAAAAGAAAGTTCCTTTTTTATTTGTTCTAACATATTCTTAATTCAGTACTATTACTGGAAAGTACAGAGACAAGGATACAATATGGAATCTAAATGGGTGTATAGATTAAGACCTTATACTTTAATGTCATGACTAATGTTTGTACATTCCAAATATATACGGTTGTTTAACACTTTAAAAAAGTTTTTTCTGTTTGACCTCTTGTTTTGAAGTTTCCGGAAAAATGATATTTTAGAATGCAAATAATCAAAAGACTCAATAATCATCAATGTCTGAATAGTAATCAGTATGCCCTTATGTCTTGAAATATAAGCTACTGAATCTGAGAAGACAGCAATCATCATGTTGAGAATAAGCATTGTGATGCCAAGCAAATACATCAAATGAATGAATATGAACCCTGGTCTATCAGATATATCATAGTCGTCAAAATTCAATGTATTATACATTACTTTGATAAGTGAATAGTAAACTTCATAAAGATCCTGAAATCCTGATGCACAAGAGGCAGATGCCAGGTCATTTATGATGTGTGTGAAAGGCAAACAAAATGGGAATAAGAACAGACAGAAGATAAAATATAAAGGTACCATGTCCAATATAATCTTTTGAATAATGAGTACATAGACACCAACATATTCATTAAATAGTAACACTCCAAGTACTGTCCAAATCATACTTGTGTTTGTTACAGTATGGGTGATATTAATCAGTGATTGAGGAAACGGCCCAAAGCCAGCATGTCGAGCTAACATGAGACTGGTCAAGATAACCAAACCCAGATTTGAGATGATGTATTCAAATTCTATAAAATAAAATACTTTAACCTTATTTATCTTCCTCCTGGGAAAGGAGTGTAGCCAAGGATTTTGCTCAATACATAATATATATATTATTAATACAATTAAAGACAAAATGAGCTCGATGGAGCAATAAATGAGATAAACTGACGACAGAGCAATACTCATGGCTGGAGGGAGCCTAAGACCTATAACTGGTGAGCATGTCTCGTATTTGTTACTCTGCTCAGTCCCATTCGATCCGCCAGAATGCGGAGTCTGCAATACCCAAAAACCTCCAATTTGCAATAAAGTGAACCCTAAAACGACGGTCATTTGTTTTACAAAACAATATATGAACTCCGAATTATATGTGTGTTTTTTAATCTTTATCCACATTTGCATAGGTTCTGAGTGCAGGCATTTCTCTGTGCTTTCTCTTGCCAGGTGGCTCTTGTCTAGGTTACAAAACAAGGAAAGAAGATTCCATTTTCTTCTTTTATCACGGGCCTCATATTCAGTGATATCATACCAATGTCTTATAAATATACTGTGCTCATACTCAACATGAAGATAGACACCCTTTGTGTTGAACATCACTTGAAACAAATCAAATGTACCAAGGTACACAGCATATTCCAAAGGTCTCATCCCTGCGGTATTCTCACTGAACATGAGATCTCGCCTTTGTGATAACGTCAGGATTGACATTAAATAATTAAAGGTATTCACTATCTTCCCCTCTAGGGACTGGCACAGATGTGCAGTGAGAACCATGCAGTTGACAATGTTATTTTTGAACGAATCTGTTTGATTGATATCAATTTCGTTTTCCATGAACAGTTTAATAGTCTTCTTGGCACCAAATACCCCAGCAAGGCACCATGGTCTTGTTATACCAAACCTGGAAATCAAGTCATTTTGACCTAAACCTGGAAATGTGTGAGTTGGTAGTTCAGATATTTCCTCATAGTGGGTGTCCTGGGCGTCGAACCTGAATGGACCATTGATGAGTAGTTGTTTGTTCACTTTCTCACCCATGAAGGTTCCTGACAAGGCCTTCTCAACAGTGTCAGCATCATCGTCTGTGATGGCAGAAAACCACCAATAGAACACACTTGTGGGCAGGAAGTCTTCACATGCATTCTTAGAGTCTCTGATATTTGAAATAGTTCCTATTTTTGTTTTGGTCATTGCCTATTTAGAAAATTAACATCAAGCCTGAAATATAAATATTATCAACTACAGTACATGTACACTGTCAATCATCACTCTTCCACCATCTGCACAGAACCCATTAAATAAATGTCTTTGTCTTACTTCACCTGCTGTGAGGGTGCAATACTTAAAAGGTCGAGAAATGTCCAGCTTCACTGTCGAAAACCAACTAACCTAAGTTGTGTATGTTTAATAACAGGCCGAGGCATCAACTGATAATCCGTCCTGCTGTGTGGTCAGCTGGCAAGCCTTTGTGAGGTTACTAGGTAACTAAGCTATGCAGCACACCATTATCAACATATATGATTTGTTCTCATGGCATTTGTTTGCTGCAGCACATTCTCATGAAATTGGAAATGATAGAAAAAACACAATACTCTGCTGAACTGAGCTCTATTTTGAATTGGGCCATCACTCCACCACTCTGCCGATCTGAATTAGGAAGGAGATCAGTTTACTATTCCTCTGTATTGGCAGCAGAAATACTCGTTACTGAATGCACACAACAATCATTCTGCAGCCTGCAGTATCAATATCAGAATTCAAAGACTGTCCTATACTTAAATACATATGGAATATTTATCCGGCATTTGCCATTAGTCAACTATTTGTGTACTTTGATCCTGGACGGGCTGTCAGAATAATTCAGTATCTTTATATGTATTTGGTATCAATGATGTGTCTCTCATTAGGTACCAGTCCTTTGGAGTATATTTGATGCAAAAATGTCATTTACGTTATGTTTTCAATGTCATTAATTTCCATGATCAAACAAATAATAGCATTCCCCTCAATAAATAGCCATGGTTTCTACTTGCTGATGTGTCATCTTTGGTTACTGATGAGAATCTATAGGCTCTCATCCATCTTGTTGTTTAATGTAAATCATGACGATACAAAAGTTTCTTTGTGTATAATGTATCTCAGGAAAATATAAACATATCTGTGGATTCCTCGAGGACCATGGACATGGTAATGTCACATATATATATCACAGAGGAGTGTTTCTTTGGGGATTTACATCACTTTTAACATTCTTTCAGTCATTTCATGATGAGACCTACTTGTAGCAGATATAGTGCTGCCTCACTGATTTGTCATGCATCTACATCTATAAGTTTACTCGGCAAAACCAACTGGCATTTGGCTAAGAGTGCAAGCTTGCACTAAGGATGCAGTTGGTTGATACCAGCTGCATGAAACCAGGCTTTACACTCTGGCAAGGGAGTTCCTGAAAGATGCCGAGTTTCCAGATTGCAATATAGTTAAACCAGGGGGAAGATTATTCCAGTCAGTCACAGTGCTTGGGGAATAGCTGTATTTATAATGGTCACAGCTGGTCGACATTCCTATATAATGATTTCCATGGTTTTTCCTTGTAAGAGGTGCCACACATCTTTGAGTAGTTTCAAAGCGAATTCACCATTTTTAGCCTTATAGAATAAAACCAGCCTTTGTCTCCTTCTTCCTGCTAGGGAATACCATTTTAGGTCTTCAAGAATCTCTGTTACAGTGCCTGTTTCTCTCTTCCAATTGCTACACAAATCTAGCAGCTCTTTGCACTGCTTCGGTCTATATCATTCTTGAGGTAAGGGCTCCACACACTTGATGCATATTCTAAGTGAGGACGCACAAGAGTATTGTAGGCAGCCTCTTTGATATTACCTATGACATGTACTTCCCTTAAGAGAAATCAGGCACATTCTCAACCAGCATTCGACTATCTTGATTTTTGTTATGAGTGAACTCATTGAGATCATATCAACACATTAACTCCCTATGAAATTAACATAATACAGATGACTTCTCCAGACAAATATGCACCATTCCAGTACCTGACCTTCTTTGGCTCATTACATTTTTTTGTTTTATGAGTCGAGACATTATATGACACCTCATATTCAATGTAAATAACGACATGCTTACCTTATATACCTACCTGCAGACTAGAAACTAGAAAATGGTTAAAGATATCTGTTTCTTTTGATTTATTTGCATTATTATTGATATCGTCCCAGACAAACATATTTTTGGAAATTTTAGTCTATACATTTAACTTGCTGTGTGAAATTACTGAATATCCCTTTATAAAATAACTTGATGAAGTGATAAAGATGCTGACTATTTGTGTGATTTACAAGTGAGAATGTCAAATCATACTATTCAACATGGCTCATTGGGAAAGACATCTGTCTCACATGCTAAAGGGCTGTGGTTCAATTCCAGGTGGGAACAAGTATTTCTTTCATTCTGAAGCTGATGACTTCATTTTGAATTTTATTTTAGCAATATGCACATCAGAACATATAGAATTGAATATTTCTTGTTTTGGTAAAAATAATGACTTTATACAAAAAACAAAGGTGAAACCTTCATGATCTTTTTTGCAAATTGAAAAAAATACAAAAAATTCCCTGTTGGGAAATTACAATTTTCATGCTGAAGCTGAAATCATCATATTGTTGTTCTGTTTGAGTGATATGCACTTCAGAAAAATTAATTAGCCTATTGCAAATGAAGAAGAATATAAAATAATAGAAATGATATAATATAAAATATGTGTTTCGTTAATATAAATGGCTATTCTTTCCACCTCCTGCTGGGGTGAAGATAATATACTATGACTGGTAACCGATCATTTTCTTAACTTCAAATGATGGATATTGACAACTGGATATTGGGCGACCTTGCCCAATCAACATCAATAGTCAATCCAAAAGATGTCACGGCAGTAAAAGGTTAGCCATTATCCAGTGGATATTTGCATGACTGCCCTGAGACTGCCCCCAAAGCCGTCACATGCCCAAGTCTCCATTGTAATGAGGGCACAGAGTAGGATACCTGAAATGGTGCATCACAGAGTAGGATACCTGAAGTGGTGCATCACAGAGTAGGGTACCTGAAATGGTGCATCACAGAGTAGGATACCTGAAATGGTGCATCACAGAGTAGAATACCTGAAGTGGTAAATCACAGAGTAGGATACCTGAAGTGGTGCATCACAGAGTAGGATACCTGAAGCGGTGCATCACAGAGAAGGATACCTGAAGTGGTGCATCACAGAGTAGGGTACCTGAAGTGGTGCATCACAGAGTAGGATACCTGAAGTGGTGCATCACAGAGTAGGATACCTGAAGTGGTGCATCACAGAGTAGGATACCTGAAGTGGTGCATCACAGAGTAGGATACCTGAAGCGGTGCATCACAGAGTAGGATACCTGAAGTGGTGCATCACAGAGTAGGATACCTGAAGTGGTGCATCACAGAGTAGGATACCTGAAGCGGTGCATCACAGAGTAGGATACCTGAAGTGGTGCATCACAGTGTAGGATACCTGAAGCGGTGCATCACAGAGTAGGATACCTGAAGTGGTGCATCACAGAGTAGGATACCTGAAGTGGTGCATCACAGAGTAGGATACCTGAAGTGGTGCATCACAGAGTAGGATACCTGAAGTGGTGCATCACAGAGTAGGATACCTGAAGCGGTGCATCACAGAGTAGGATACCTGAAGTGGTGCATCACAGAGTAGGATACCTGAAATGGTGCATCACAGAGAAGGGTACCTGAAGTGGTGCATCACAGCGGTATGTACGTCATTGCCCCACACTAACACGGCAGACAATGATGTCTGGGCGCATGGGAAGAAAAGGCCCAACAGAAAGAATAAGAACAAAAGGAAGCACACTATTGACTGTCCTGTTGGTATACGTCTTTCTGTGTGGCACCAGTAAAAGGCCGAGGGATGGTGCATATTCCACAATCACAGACACATACCAAGCAAATGCCTCAAGATTAGATCCCTCTGACTGAGGTCGAGGTGGTAGCTGCCATGGACTGGTAGGACAGCCCACCATACAGGCAAACAGCAGCACTGTGACAACTGACCCCCTCACCCAGCAGAAACACCATACAGGCAAACAGCAGCACTGTGCCAAGTGACCCCCTCACCCAGCAGAAACACCATACAGGCAAACAGCAGCACTGTGACAACTGACCCCCTCACCCAGCAGAAACACGATACAGGCAAACAGCAGCCCTGTGCCAAGTGACCCCCTCACCCAGCAGAAACACCATACAGGCAAACAGCAGCCCTGTGCCAACTGACCCCCTCACCCAGCAGAAACACCATACAGGCAAACAGCAGCACTGTGACAACTGACCCCCTCACCCAGCAGAAACACCATACAGGCAAACAGCAGCACTGTGACAACTGACCCCCTCACCCAGCAGAAACACCATACAGGCAAACAGCAGCACTGTGCCAACTGACCCCCTCACCCAGCAGAAACACCATACAGGCAAACAGCAGCACTGTGCCAACTGACCCCCTCACCCAGCAGAAACACATACTATGTGGGACAGCAACACCCTGTGCTGCCCTCTACCATGCACCAACAAACATAGTGCCATAACCCATGGTACATCCCCCATCAACCCCATCGTTCCATACTCCACAGTATTCCTCAACAACATCTGCTGATAGAAGCCTCCCCCTACCCACACAAGAGATGTAGCCAGCGCCAAGCCCAACATTGATGGACCACACGAAATGTCATTCATAAAAAGTACACGTTTTCCCATACCAGAGACAGACATGATACTGGTTGCCAGCACCTCCTGGTGCTAAGCGCGGTGGATGAGTGCACTGACAAAGACACTGCAGCACATATTGAATGAAGCTATTACAACTTCGTAATAAGGAACAAAGCGTTTGGTGCACACCTCAGGATGATGTGACTGGTCAAGATACTGTCATTGGCTACTACCTGAAGTCCCAAGACAAACCCTTTTAAATGAGCGTGAGTCTGAAAATGTTACTTGGCTGAAAATGATATTCTGGGATACGAGGTTGTTCTGAGTATGTGCTTTGTTCTATCCAGTGACTCTGACTACTTTATTGGTGAAGAGTTAGACAGTATTTCTTCTGAAATATTGTACACCACCCAGTCATACTGGAAATAGAGGCTGGCACTGTTGCCTCTGCCTTCCAGACCCTTTGAGAGTAGTTATTTGTTCTGCAGACGACCCTGCTTCTTTATAGATATCACCTATGTGGCTAGGTGTTCTTCTTACAATAACCATGTGTAAAGGGGCTGTTTAGCCCCGGTTAATCTCAATATAGACTCGTTACAGACTAGTTGAGTGTCCATTCCTCCAGGGATGTCCGCTCGGGAAAGGACATGCAGAGCTTGTGGGGAGCCGGCCAAGGGCCGCAAGGGCCTTACAGGTATAGGGAACTGCACAAGAGGGGCCGCAGGCGAGTCCAGCCACCCCCAAGGGCCAACTCCAGCATATCAGCAGGAGGCCACCGCTACGGATACCGACGACCCGGCATCACCGGTACTTAGTACCGGCAACCCATTCCTGGGGGTGACCCCCACCTGCACGGACACTCCTCGCATCGTGGCCACACCTGGCCTGCAGCTATGAACTCGCAGCCTCACGCCACTGTGTCGACCTTGCTCACAAAGTCAAGACGTCTTCACTCCAGGTTAAATCATCTTTCTACTCCAATTACTGCCTGGAGGAAACTATGGTTTGCAGAGTTTTAGAAATGGGGAAAATGTTTGTTCGTTTTGGGGAAATGTTTGTTCAGCTGTCTGTGCGTACCTCCGTCTGTCCGACCGTCTGTTTGTCTGTCCACCTGTCTCTAATCCCATTTTGTATAATTATGTAATATTCAGTTGAAAGAAGTGTGTATCTCGTAGCCTCATGCAACTGTCTTTACCTTGCTCGTAATGCCAAGACTTCTCCATTGCAAGTTAAATCTTTTTTTACTCCAATAATTGACAAAACTATGGTTTATATTAATTTGTACCTCTGCCATTTCAATATCAAGTAAACATTTTTGTAACACTCTTTATACATTTGTCTATTTTCCTGCATATATTGGTTTCATTTTCAGATTTTGTATCTGGAGTGATGCAAAGCTGAGTATCATCTGCATATATATGATATCTGAGACCATATTTGCTAATGATATCAGTGAGGGGTTCCATATATGCTGTGAAGAGAATTGGGCCCAGTACAGAGCCCTGTGGAACACCATCTTTAATATCCATGTTTTCTGACAGTTTTCCATCAATAGTAAGACACTGTTTCCTGTTTGAGAGATAAGAGCCTTACCATTAATACCACATATTTTGTCAAGTCTGTTTAAAAGTATACTGTGGTCTATAATATCAAAGGCTGCTGAGCACTACTAGCTTCTTTGATTAATTTTTCAACATCAGATTTTTTAAGTGGAATAAAATTATAAAGGCACTTATTTTCTGCATTCTGATTAATTGCATCCATGCCTTTTCTTAGGTTTTCTACATTGTTTATGAAGAAATTATTAAATTCAGTTGCTAATTGTTTTGTATCGTCATGTTCATGAAAAGGCGTTTTATCTTTAGTGTGTAATTTTCCATTTAATATATATATTTCATCGATCATATCAGAGTAGTATTTATTACTAGCTTTTTTTTCCAATACATTATTATATTCATTTCGTTGTATTTGATATTGTATTTTATCAGTATTGAGACCAGTTTTATTCAATATTCTTCCCAGATTTCTTTTAATTTTTTTTGTCTTCTATTATTTCATCAGATATCTAAGGAGCCGTCTTTTGATTTTTTTCCACTTGCTTCAATATCAGTCAAAGAAACTAGGTTTCTTGGACTTATATTTGATAGAAGGGCTCAGCCAAGGGGAAGTGAACATTAACATGAAAAAGTGAAACTCAAAATATGTGCTTCTTTTAAATTGTACCTAAACTAAAAACTGTAGTTTCTGAAACTGTTTTATTTTTTTCTCTACCCTTATTGGTTGCGAAATAATCACAATTTGTTTAAGACCCTATTTTGTTGGTTCATTTTGCTGTCTGTCGTCGTTTTTCTATCAATTTAGAAAATATGGTGTATTTTATTATAAATCACATGCAAAGTAGTGGAAATGGGACTTTAATAAAGTTGAGATGCTATGTTATCATGATTTAAAGTCAAATTCTTGGCACACAAGTCTAAAGATGTTTTGGGGGAAAAACTTATGAATTTGTCCCTCCGTTACATGTCCCTCCGTTACAAAAAATATTGAAATTTTTACCTCATGCTATAATGCATATCACAAGGAATGTAAAACTTTCTTGAAGTAAGGTGCTTATAGTGAAGTATCATAACCTTCTGTATGCTTTATGAAACACATTTAATTTTTGGTTGATTTTATATGAAAAAAACCTGTCCCTCCGTTACTAGTAACGGAGGGACAAATGTTCAGGTTCATGCAAGTTGTTATTATTTCAGTTATTTGCCAGAAATTTTTATTTCTTAAAGTGGTTTATGTCAAGTGGAAATGGACACAAACAATTTATTTGGTTAAACATGTATTGGTTGGCTAATATGTGGTCTGTCACATGAGAGACAATAGACACTTCATGTTTATACTCATGCATCAATCAACATGGTCATTGATACATAATTCTATTTCCCTGTCTACATACTCATGTATTATAAACACTGGTCTTCAATACTGTCTGAGTTTATGGCAAAACAAATCATATTTGTTTGCATTGGTACTTTAGTCAGAGGAAGAAAGCCACCAGCTGACCTGCACTGGGTACACAAGCTGTCCCATCAGAGACAACACAATTGCTGTTTGATAGGTGTGATTCCTTGTGACACTATGTAACCGTTTGATCTTGTCAAAGTGTCTAATATACCTGAAAAATCCATTCTTAGGGATAATGCAGTGTTCCTGGCTTACAGTTAGGATAACACAAGGCTAAGAACATGATGATGTAATGGAATGAGTAGTGTTTCATCCCTATGATGACCAAAATGACCATGGTCAAAATGACCATGATACGAAGTTGACCGCTGGACCAAGTGCATGTGCATTTCATTTGATAGCTATATATTCCCTCCTCTTAATCTTATTCAGCTACTTTCTGCCGTCATTATACCTCATGTCCGTCATATCTTTCTGTTAATATTTTCACTTTTCACTCAGGCCTGGACATTAGCATAACCTTTAAAGCTTGGCATCCATTTTAAGTCTTTGTCTTCAAAAACGTAAATAGTATGCATTTCTAAGCATTGTTAAACTCATATTTTCTCCAATTTGTAGATAATTTACACTTGTGGATAATTTAGATTCATAAAATGTCCAAATTCTGTCTAATGTGGCAGTTCAGTACCACGGTCCCCTTTGTCACATGGTTATTTTGACCATAATCCATCCTTAGTACCCAGTTGTCAGTTGTGGTGTGTATTTGGTCTTTGTACTTATGTTATTTCATTCAATTTATTCTGTAAATTTATTCTGTCAAGTTCATAAAGATTTAGCACCTAAATAGTACATGTACAGTTTGCTACAGAAGTTACTTGTTGAAAAGATTACAGCTGAACATTTGTGTCCCTCCGTTACTATTTTCTGTTGTCCCTCCGTTACGACAATATTTCTTTAATAAATAAAACAGTGTTAGGGTTATACACTTGATATTTTGGTATTTACTACTTAGGTATGTGTAGATGATATATGATATAGTGATTTTTAAGAATATTCATAAGAACTTTATGTTAAGCCCATTTTGCTACATGACTCCAAAGCTGCTGTTCAAAAGTGTCCCTCCGTTACAGAAAACATATTTTGATACCATACATAAACTGTTACAGTATGATCCTCAATACTTTGGCATATTGTAATGTTCAGTGGGCTTTGTCAAAAACAATAATTAAGTATTTCTAATAATTTTGTATTTCTGGAATAAATGCATTTATGTTATGCTGTTCAGTGATGCTGTCCCTCCGTTACCGCTTGGCCGAGCCCAGAAAGCAATATTTTATCCCTCATATTAAATATGTTAAAAAGAAATGCCAGAAGGCATTAGATTTATTATGTGTTCTTGCCCATACTGATTAGGGAGGTAATCAGTTTTATTGCAATTATACTGAGCACTGGTATGTTCCAAACTTGATTATGGGTGTATGGTATATGGATCAACATGTCCATCTTTTATTAAAATACCCAATCCTGTACAAAATCATGGTTTAAGACTATGCCTTGGCACATTTAGTACATCAAGCAGATAGCTTGGCAGTGGAGGCAGACGCTGTAATAATTGCTGCTAATCTAGAAAATCCACTACACAACAATCCAAAATATGTTGACCTTTTTGAAAGTAAAGCTATATTGATATAAATGTGAACCCCCTTCAACATACAAGTTATATCATCATTTTTTAGTTGTCATTCCGTTTTATATTATTGTTTACCATTGATATGGCGACCACTCACATTTTTGCCAAATGTTTCAATTATTAATCTACAATGTTTCTTATCTTTTTTTTAATCTAAAATATGTCAACCCATGTGTATACGTACAATGTTGCTAATTTATTTCGGCATGTTTCGCTGATCAAATCATATGTGAATGCCAATTCTGTATTTGAATGCCAAGTTTTTGCCAAATGTTTCAATTATCTACAATATGTCAACCCATGCAAAAACATACAATGTTACATATATATATATATATATATATATATATGACATATTGTAGATTATATATATATATATATATATATATATATAAATATATGCTCCAGGCAGTCAGTGCACATATTAGGATAGTCAAAACACTTACTGTGAGATTTTAGATATGTTTTAAATGGTTTTTATCTTTAAGATATGTCTGTTTGTTTGTTTGTTTGTTTGGGGTTTTACATCACTTTCAACAGTATTTCAGTCATCTCGTGATGAGACCTACTTGTAGCAGATATAGTGCTGCCTCACTGAATTGTCATGTCGCAGGTCCTTGACATGACAACTCACCCGGTCACAGATTTACAAGGACAACGGGTTAACCCTTTAGGCATGGGCCTCAGCTCATGTGGGAAATTGTATCATGAGTTCAATCCCGGCACGGCCGGGGTTCGAACCCACGACCTTTGGATCACCACAGAGGAACTGGTGCTAATAAGCTGGCGCTCTAACCAACTGCGCCACGGCCCGTGGCCTTAAGATATGTCTGCATGATGTTCGATAATGTATATTCTTTGTAATAAATGAAATATCTTCTGAAGGTATTCAAATGTTCCACCCAGGACATCTGCCACTGGGCCCATGCTGGCTTATTTGAGGACAAATAGGTAATCTGCCATATTGAGGTCATCTGCCATATTGAAATTTGGTTGTGTGGAAGGGTATAAAGTGCACAAGTTAAGTTCTGTTATATTATCATTTATAGAAAGAAGACATAATGGTGGTCCAGCCGTGTCATCCTTGCATTAAAAGGGGAATATCTTCCTTGTTTCATAATGTACATTATTGGAAGTAATACTACAAAACAGGCTTCATAGAATACAGAGAAGTCGTGAACACTGTTTACAACTTTATTTCCCATGGCCGAAGAATGATGTTTGGACCCATCATCTCAACTCTCTCACCTCATACAGTGGAGAGAACTGCAATGTTTCACTGTGCATAAATGAATAGGGTAACCGATATTCAGTGTTAAAATATTCACTTTTAGAAAACATGATACATCTGTACAAAAATATTGTGCAATACAAATGCCAGAGCACCTTTTTTAAAACCTTCACACACAATAATGAAATAAACCCATAGATCTGTTAGCCCTTTTTACATTTCCCAAGTATTAATAATGACTTCTCCCTTTCCAATAAATTAAAACCATTTACACAACCAGTTCTGCTGCTGATGCTATGAACATCCCAATAATTACCTTTAGACATACATACACTGAGTTCTTATCTTTATCTTATTCTTTATTTCATATTATTTTAATTTATGATATAGTTATAATAATTATTGATCATTTTCAAGCATCACATGTGCAGAACTTTACAAAGATAAATAAAAGAATGTTTAAAAAAACATATAAATTAATCATTTGGCCCAATAAATGGCATAATTACAGGACTCCCAATAACATCCAATTGTATCAATTTTGGCCATACCTTGATAAATGGCTATTTTCCACAACATGAAATTTAACCAACCCAGCTTTCATAGAAATTAACCTAAAAAAATCCCTCTGTAACTTAAAATGTAAACCAAAGCCCCCAGAGTTGTGCTGACCTTTGCTTTTTGTTAATGTTGGTGATGTTGGTTTCCTGCAAATGAATGAAAATTGCTTTCCAAATGGTAACTTTCAAAGTTTGCCTAATTTTGCATACATGTAGAAAACAGTCAATATGACAGCCATCAACACACAAAGATCATTTCTGTAACCCTAAAGAGGCTCTCGGCGCTTTAGGTGACACATCTTCTCACCAGACTCGCAGTAGGGTCTTGCCTGTCACCTTGGTGTGCTCACGCCTTGTACTCAACAGTTATGATCAAAATACTGAGAGGCTTCCACAATGTATACTTAACAGTCCGAGAAATCTGAGTATGTCCATAAAGTGTGGAAAAAATCCTTTTTTTATTGAGGTGTGACTATTCACTGACTCAAGAAGTTTGTCCCTGATAACTATACTTTTCATCAAAATGAACCATTTGACCAACATGTCATAAAGATTTATTATGTTTATTTCCTAGTCCTTTGATATTCTTTTCAACCCTTATTTTCAGTGTTCATTGAGGGGACTAGTCACTGAACCATACAGTTTATCACTGATAATAATGCAACCTGCTCACTCAAACATGAATCTTACAATATACATTTTCAACAAATATCAAGCCTGGATGTTGCATAATTGCTGAGATAAAAGACACATTTATTTTGCAAAATGCTGAATTGAGTGATATCTTAAGTCTCCCAGGCAGCTGTCACAGGAGAGTCAAAAATCATAAATAATTGATGAAAAATTGGTACCTCAAAATAGAAACATTATCTCACCTCTGAATACCAGGAAATCCTTTCACACAAATTAGGAGAAGATTGAGTTTGATGGACAGACAGAATATTTCCCCTTTACTGCCTTAGGCCCTTAGCTATGCCGACAAAGTCACCACAACTATGTTTTTTATCAATGTTCTTTGTCTTTTTGCAGAATTACACTTATAAGTATGTGTCACGTTAATCAAGCAATTATGATAAGGACAATCCCTTCCCACAAAGAAGGAAAAATTGACAATCCATACAGTTTTTCTTTTAAACTGGAACAATATCATTTCATTTGTTGCATCAATTCACATTTAATACAAATCTAAATCTGTTATACAAAAAGAAACATATATTTAAATGATGGTGCCATCAAAGTGATACAAATCACAAAGGTTTATCAAATCATGTGGTGTAAGTCAAAAAAGCAAAGTCTTTTTTGTGAGATTAAGGATCATACTTTAAGCCTCCTCAGATATTTGAATTCCAAGCTGTAAAATAGCTGAAACACTTGTGATGACCCTGAGGATGCTACCACATTAATCTGTGGCTCATATAGAACAAAGAAAAAACATATTCCAGAAAATACCATAACACAAATGCAAACATGACCATTTTATGAAAAAGAAATTATCTTACACAAACAAAATTAAGATAAAAAAATGGTAGGGTTAAGTAATTACCCCATTAATATCTCCCCATCTATGTTATGGCACACAGGATATCTCCATAGAATGTGGACTCCACTTTTATGCTTTATACAAGGTGATTGATTACCTCCGGCGTTTACATCAGATGCTTCTATTTTTAGTTATTTTATGTTTTTTTTATCTGTCATTAACATCACCAATATCACATCACATCAGTCATGGCATTGTGCATAAAGTGGCTTTCTAAAGATGATAAAGCATAAATACTATGTATAATAATCTGTCATGAATTCTTCATGAGAATGGGTAACGTTAAAGAAATCGTTTTAATTATTACAATATTTTAATTTAAAGAAAAGGATTTTGATATTTCTATGTTTAAATACTGTAAAGGTCAAACTCATATGACCGGTTTCACTTCTTTTCTGCGTATGAAAAAATTAATATCACAGATGACAATTAGTGGGAGCATTATATATTAGTAAGAAACTCTGTACTCAAACCTCTTTACTCAAATGTTATATTATGTGTAAAGCCAGAACTATAAAAAAGGTACAGATATGGGCAAGAAATACAAGTTATAAATATATGCTATAATATATTGATCATGGCCTAAATGTAGATTTAAAAGCACATTCTATCAAAGGAACTGTGTCAGCTGCAATACATATCAACCAGCAACTATAAAGAAGGGTCAGAAACATGTTCACAATATAATGGCAACAAGTCTTCAAAGGTTTACCATATAATATCACAGGGCTTGGGATTTCATTAATACTTAGTTGCTCATGATTACAAAGAGACCTTTGTTGGCAGACAGAATGAGGTCATGGATGGCTTTCCCATGGTATTAAGTGGTCAAGCACAGCTGTTGCTCAACATTATTCTGTAGGACCAAATATATGTTTGGCTCTGATTGACATATAGAAGATCATGATGATTATGTTGTGCCAGCAATGTGCAGCAAGCAATATAAATGCTTCAGCATGCCACTCACTCTCTGATCAATGTTATCATCCTCAGCAAACAAATCTACATGTACACAATATTAGTGCACTCTTCTTTTTTTGAAGTAGGTGGAAATTGCCGTAAATTACTCATAAATGATAATTTTAAGTATTTACCCAGCTTTGCAGTTGCAAAAATAATGTAGCCAATATTGGGGCAGATTCCATCAATCCCACATTGCTTTATTGCAGTAGTCTCAGACTGGGACTATATTTAGTTTAGTATACTGTATATGCATTCATTGCCTTGGTGGAGCCACAGAATTCCATAATTAAAATCTAAGTTATGAGTAGCTGCCGAACATTCCCAAAATCGATAGAATTGGTCCCCTGAAAATATAACATTTTACCCATGAAAAGCTCAGAACTCAACCATGTAATTTCTGAGATGATTGAATTTAATTGACCAACAGAATGACAGAATATTTCCCTCACTGCAGAAGCTTTGTTGACCTAGTCAGCAGAGCTAAAAAGTCTCAAGTAAATAAAATGTTACTCCTTTCAAAATGAAGATTCCAACCAAATGTGATTTGAAATGAGGTAGGTGGCTACTTTATAATTCAAAGTTAATACTCTCTGAAGCACATGTTGGTTAAACATAGTATGAACACAGATGGGGATAATAATATCATTATATGCTGCTTCAAGTCATGACATACCATATCCAAAACTTGATATACACATGGCATGCAGAGCATAAGATGAAGATTGGAGAAATGAATAAAATCATTTTCCACTTACATTATAAATTAATCATCTGTTGACTGGTGACAAATTTGTTTGCAGTTTGACATTCAGTTTGATATGTAACAACAATATTTTTTAAGTGTACATACTAACTAAATTAGTACAATTGCCCGTTTCCCCTTGGTACATTGCTTTCACCGCATTAGTGGCTAACTACATAAAATTGCTGAGTGGAGAAACAAAGTCAAGTTTGGTACAGAAACAAAAATCCCATTCTGCTTAAAATATATTATCTTAATACCGGTAATAAAGTTTGAAGCCATATACTGCTTGACCAGTACGATGTCATGTGACCCAGAGCATGCCAAAATAAGGGTCATGTGACCAGCATGACCTTCTACCTTCCCCAATTGTCCAAGGTTATAAAAAAATTAAACACCTACACATTTTCTGTGGTCCTTGTGGACAATAAGCTTTTTTTTCTATGTTCCCTATATTTGCCAAATGTGTATATTATACCCCCTGAGAAATTGATTAAAATCCCTGAAACTGTAAATACATTTATATCAATTCCCCCAAAAGTGAACATGCCTATAAAAGTTTGGATCACAGATTTGGTAATACCCACAATGCTGGTGGTGAGTGCAGAGTTCAGGGTCGTACACAGGAACACTAAGTAGTTCAACATACAACCCATGGTAGTCACAACCGTAAATATCACAAAGAAATCAGCAGAGACGCTGCTCCGGAAGAACTGGATGGACTTGTCTACTTCTCCGGTAAAGATAGCTCCGAGCATCATGACGGGCAGCGTGTTGTAGCTGTTGAGATGCAGGGTCTCGGTGGCGGACATTGTGGTCTGCTCTGATTGTGCAATCCTCTGCAGTAGCACCAGATAGAGAGCCTGGCATATAAGGCTGGCCCCACCAGCACTGTACGAATACAGGTCAAAGGACATGAGATCCCCGTAACCTGAAACCATATCACATCCATTAACCTCCTGCCTCAATGTCTCTACTTATAAATAATTAAACTTTTACAATATTTCAAGAATAGGATTTAAACATTGTCTTTAAAAGAAATTAGGTATGATATTTATTCAACATGGTTGTTGAGTTATGATATAAATAGTACCAAAGTATTATGTTATAAAGGTAGAGTTAATTCTTACAGCAGGAATTATGACTATACTGCACAATGCCAGATATACCTGTAGGCATTGTTTATAAGAGTTTCACAATATCGTGAAGTCAGAACTAAACCATCTCCACTGTGACGAGGAATGGCATGTACAGATATAATAAGCAGAATCCTACCTGCTACGAGGCATCCAGTTGTTATGAGAACTACAGATACAACTACTTGTAGGGAAGGTCGACCTTTACCGAGCAGGAAAATACCCAGGACCATGGTAACAAACGGCCCACATCTCTTGATCACGCCGTACATTGGAATGTTCATCCCACTTAAAGCAGTTAATGATAACACACTGTGAATCCCATAGAAGAAAGAGGGAAGCAGAAACTGGAATCCTTTTCCGAATGAGTACGGCGGTAGATGTATGAATCCGAGGTGTCTCAGTGAATCAAGAAACAAGGCTGTGAACAGCATCTGACACGTCATCAGAGTGAATTGAAAGTCAAACTTATAGTTATTCATCAGAGCCTTGTTGGAGAAGGCCATCATCATGGAACATAATCCGTAAAGTGCTGCCACCAGCAGACCGCTCCCACCAGAGGGCACTGCAAACATAGAGGGCGCCTCTGCTGCACCTGTTGCTGATGTGACGACCCCATCTGGTTTTCTGGCACCTGACATAATCCCTGTAAAGATATGATCAAAATCTTTTATAAGAAACTATAAAAATGGCTCAAAGAAGCACTAAAATAATTTTTTTTTTAAATCCAAAAACAAAAGTCAATATTACATCACAATATAAGCTTTGATAAGAATGCCCTAAATATATGAAAAATAATTTTTCTACACTGTCATTGCAGAACCAACTTGTGGGCTTGCTAGAATGGGTGTGTGTGTGTGTGTGTGTCTGTGTGTGTGTGTGTCTGTGTGTATGTGTGTGTGTGTATGTAGGAAAAATTAGTCTTGTTTCTAATAATTATTTTATAGAAAAATAATTTAGGAGGGAAATGCACCTTAGCTATTTGATCTGGTGTACAGAACTTTTAAAATTTCCCACCCATAGAACTTTCAAAATTCCTTATAGACTAACATAAGCTAACATGAGCTAGTAAGGTTGCAAGGTTTAAAGAAAACTGAAAAGAGTTTTCCATTTTAAACCCACATGCCTTTCTGTAATACAAACAAGAGCATTGACTCCAAGTCCCCTGCACTTTGGATGGTCGCCATGGCAACAAAAACCAACCAATCATTGCCATAACCTAATCAAATTGGGGAAAGGTCCCCAGGAGTACGTGTACAATATCTTAGCTAAATGTCAAACCATTCTGGCTGTATCATGCACACAAGCCAAGTTGATGACATGGTTGTCATGGCAACAGAAATTGACCAATCACAGCTATTATCTGATCAGATCATAGGAAGGTCCCAGGGAATGCATGTGTGCAATATATAAGGTAAATGTCAAACTGTTGTGGTTGTATCGTGCACACAAGTAATTTACCACGGACACACGCACGGAAACTGCTCAACTTAATGTCCCCCACTTTTTGCGTTGCGAAGAATGCGGGGGACAATAAATGTGCCATGACCATTATGCCGTGGAGAAAATGTTTTAATCCTTGAGGTCAGAGAGTCAAAATTGCTGTGGCCAGATTAGTCATGATCAAACTTGTAACCCCAAACACGTGAATAAGTCAGTTACTTTCATCTGAGCACAAAAGTGAGGGAAAGTCAGGGAAAATGTTTAGGATTAACAAAGTGATTTTATCTTTAATAAAAGTTTTATGAGTATCATATTAATAATGATATTCACCTTCTTTGATCATGTTTGGTGCATTTTAAGTGGAGTTGTATAATTATATTGTACTAAATCCTGCCTGACATATTGAGACTATATGGTCCTTGTGGCACCTGGGGTGTATCCCATGGGGTTAATTTACACACAATATGGAAATTAATGATTAACTCTAATGATCCTCTCTTGGGATCATTAACAGGGAATGCCATTTAAGAAGTTAAAACCTTCCCTCAACTCATTTTGCCATAATGAGGGAGGGGCTTCAAAAGTCTATAATGAGGGAGGGGCTTCAAAGGTCTATAATGAGGGAGGGACATCAGAGCCCGGGACTATAATGAGAGAGGGACATCAGAGCCCGGGACTATAATGAGAGAGGGACATCAGAACCTAGGACTATAATGAGAGAGGGACATCAGAACCTAGGACTATAATGAGAGAGGGACATCAGAGCCTGGGACTATAATGAGAGAGGGACATCAGAACCTAGGACTATAATGAGAGAGGGACATCAGAGCCTGGGACTATAATGAGAGAGGGACATCAGAATCCAGGACTATATGAAAGAGGGACATCAATACCTGGGACTATAATGAGGGAGGGACATCAGAGCCCGGGACTATAATGAGAGAGGGACATCAGAGCTTGGGACTATAATGAGAGAGGGACATCAGAACCTGGGACTATAATGAGAGAGGGACACCAGAGCCCGGGACTATAATGAGAGAGGGACACCAGAGCCCGGGACTATAATGAGAGAGGGACATCAGAGCCTGGGACTATAATGAGAGCGGGACATCAGAGCCTGGGACTATAATGAGAGAGGGACATCAGAACCTGGGACTATAATGAGAGAGGGACATCAGAGCCTGGGGCTATAATGAGAGAGGGACATCAGAACCTGGGACTATAATGAGAGAGGGACATCAGAGCCTGGGACTATAATGAGAGAGGGACATCAGAACCTGGGACTATAATGAGAGAGGGACATCAGAGCCCGGGACTATAATGAGAGAGGGACATCAGAGCTTGGGACTATAATGAGAGAGGGACATCAGAACCTGGGACTATAATGAGAGAGGGACATCAGAGCCCCGGACTATAATGAGAGAGGGACATCAGAACCTAGGACTATAATGAGAGAGGGACATCAGAACCTGGGACTATAATGAGAGAGGGACAGCAGAGCCCGGGACTATAATGAGAGAGGGACATCAGAGCCCGGGACTTCAATGAGAGAGGGACATCAGAGCCCGGGACAATAATGAGAGAGGGACATCAGAGCTTGGGACTATAATGAGAGAGGGACATCAGAGCCTGGGGCTATAATGAGAGAGGGACAGCAGAGCCCGGGACTATAATGAGAGAGGGACACCAGAGCCCGGGATTTCAATGAGAGAGGGACATCAGAGCCCGGGACTATAATGAGAGAGGGACACCAGAGCCCGGAATTTCAATGAGAGAGGGACATCAAAGCCCGGGACTATAATGAGAGAGGGACATCAGAGCCCGGGACTTCAATGAGAGAGGGACATCAGAGCCCGGAAAAATACATTTCAATGGTATGTCCTTGTGCAAAAAAATCAGAATCCAGGACTATATGAAAGAGGGACACCAGAGCCCGGAATTTCAATGAGAGAGGGACATCAGAGCCTGGGAATATAATGAGAGAGGGACACCAGAGCCCGGGACTATAATGAGAGAGGGACATCAGAGCCTGGGACTATAATGAGAGAGGGACATCAGAGCCTGGGGCTGTAATGAGAGAGTGACATCAGAACCTGGGACTATAATGAGAGAGGGACATCAGAGCCCGGGACTATAATGAGAGAGGGACATCAGAGCTTGGGACTATAATGAGAGAGGGACATCAGAACCTGGGACTATAATGAGAGAGGGACATCAGAGCCCCGGACTATAATGAGAGAGGGACATCAGAACCTAGGACTATAATGAGAGAGGGACATCAGAACCTGGGACTATAATGAGAGAGGGACAGCAGAGCCCGGGACTATAATGAGAGAGGGACATCAGAACCTGGGACTATAATGAGAGAGGGACATCAGAGCCCGGGACTATAATGAGAGAGGGACATCAGAGCCCGGGACTATAATGAGAGAGGGACATCAGAGCCTGGGGCTATAATGAGAGAGGGACAGCAGAGCCCGGGACTATAATGAGAGAGGGACACCAGAGCCCGGGATTTCAATGAGAGAGGGACATCAGAGCCCGGGACTATAATGAGAGAGGGACACCAGAGCCCGGGACTTCAATGAGAGAGGGACATCAGAGCCCGGAAAAATACATTTCAATGGTATGTCCTTGTGCAAAAAAATTTTGGATTTAGGTCAAGGAGACATAATATAAGTTGGAAATGTACCGTATTTGCTGGTGTATTAGATGAGGTTTTCTATCCCAAACCATTAGTTAATGTTTGGGGGGGGGGGGGGGGGGGGTCGTCTTATACACAAAGGCAACCTGTGAACGGTGATTTACGGCAAGAATAATTAAATTTATCAGCGTGAAAAGTAAATAAACTTGGCTCATATTGTCCAGATACAAACTCCCCCAAAGGCGATATAATTAATATCTTAGGTTTATAATACACATAGAAATATTTGGATCAATTTTAATTGCCATTTAAAATGATATATAAAAGCATTTACCAAATATTATCACAACTTACGCTTTGCAGGTCAAGATTTTCTCCACGTCCTTGACCTTAGCGTCAAAACAAAGCATTTTCATTACGAACTTTCGTATTTTCGAAATAACGAATAGCGGATAGCGATGTGTGTATAGCTATGTACTACATGTATAACACAAATATAACTACAAATGGATTGTGAAAATTAAGTGATTGGATTGCCAAGTAAACTTGGAATGGGATGTTAGTCTGAAATAATGTTCAAAACTATTTTATGTTTACCACAAAAAAGATGGGTTTTATTTTGGAATAACCAGGTAAAAATGGAGATTTACTGGCCTGGTGGGCCCAGTGCCTTGTTAACCTTTATGTCTGGGCCTTATAACAATGTGATATGCAGAAATAAATGCTGAAGTGGGAAAATATAAAAATCAAAATGCAATATAAAATATCTGATACTTTGGCAATCTTGCGTATGATAAATCGCTGTCTTAAATGATATTGTAAGAACAAAGTGGCTTCCTTACCAATCCCTCTCTTCATCCATTTATTCCCATATTCATTGTCAAAATCCTCATCGACTTGAACTCTACTGTTTACAGAAATATGATACACTTCCCATCATAGTTAGACTATTAGATAGCAATGGCATGTCCTTGTGCAAACAAAATTTGGATTTAGGTCAAGGAGACATAGAATTTTAATAAAATATAAGTTGGAAATGTACCCTATTTACTTGTGTATTAGATGAGGTTTTCGTACCCAAACCATTAGTTAATGTTTTTCCTAGTCAAAAGGTCTCTAAATACAGACTCGTGTATTATCTATAACGTCTTTTCGTCCAAGTGATGACGTCATATAAACACAGAGGGAGAATCTTCATGTGACGTCAGAAAAACCACTGGTTGTGGAGCTTCTGATTGTTGCTGCCAATCCTACAATTAGACTGACCAATTGCGCAAACTCATAAGCAATGGCAATACAATACTGAGATCAAGAAAAAACAAAGTTTTTTTATCTGACAAGCCAATCCAATATTACAAAATGACATCATTTAGACAAAACAATGGGGATGTTAACTCTAAACAAACAGGAAAGATGTCAATATCCACCACTGGCAACGGACTGGAAAGACGTTCTGATTTAATGACGTCATTTTGTAACATTCTCTTGGGCTGCAATCTGTTACAATGTAATTATGATAATGACTTCAGACTGCTTGGAGCATGAAGTTTTGACCCAAGCATTTGAATGATCATAGTAAATAACCATGGTTATGAATTTTATTAAATTAGTATGGAGATACACTGGTCCAGAAAGATTCGACGGGTGTTGTGGGTTTTGGGGAGTACGGTATGATGTGAGCTCAGACCTCATCACTTATCAATCTGTTGACAATAACTGGTCAAAATAACCGAGATACCAATGTGACCGCACCAATGAGTGGCCAGCACACTTGAGTTGGTAGTTATATTTTCCCTCGTATATTTCCCAAATTTTGCAGTTTGACCGGAGTCAAATGTGACAGAACTTCAGAAGTGTGGTCAACTTCGTATCGCGGTTTTTTGGTGTCAGTTAATCTCATACCCACGATACACTCGCACCCAAGACAAGTCGTACCCATCTGACTTGCACCTGAGACAAGTCGTACCCATCTGACTTGCACCTGAGACAAGTCGTACCAATCTGACTCGCACCTGAGACAAGTCGTACCCGTCTGACTCGCACCCAAGACAAGTCGTACCCATCTGACTTGCACCTGAGACAAGTCGTACCCATCTGACTTGCACCTGAGACAAGTCGTACCCATCTGACTCGCACCTGAGACAAGTCGTACCCATCTGACTCGCACCCAAGACAAGTTGTACCCATCTGACTTGCACCTGAGACAAGTCGTACCCATCTGACTTGCAACTGAGACAAGTCGTACCCATCTGACTTGCACCTGAGACAAGTCACACCCATCTGACTTGCACCTGAGACAAGTCACACCCTAACTAAATATGTACATTCAGTCTTGTGAAACTTTTTTAGTAAAATTATGAAACATTTTAAACATGTATATCAAATTAGATATAAAAAATTGGACTTCAAGTAGAACATATTTGAATTACCGGTAGTTATTTATAAGAACTTTCAAAATTATCTGGAAGAACCTCAAAGTGGAAATGATTGACAGCTTACCTTACAAGTTGATCGCCAAATGTATCAAATACTGCAACAAGTTAGTGTTAATGTATGTATTGCAAACATTGTTAAGTTGTCTAAAAACTACCAAGGTGACCGCGCCACCAAGTGGCCCGTGCATTTGAGTTAGTAGTTTTTCCAACGACCTTGAAACAAACCGTTTCTATCAATATGTTACAGGCGATGACAACAGAGAGCTCTGCGGGCGACAACAGAGCTGCAGTTCAATTTTCAAAGCATTTTGCTTGCCTCTGAACTTGCAAAAATATTCTTGTCTTGTTGTTGTCTGACACAGGCATGTTCCAACAAAGTTGAATGGTGTAATAAACACCGGCAAATGATTAACAAACAACATCGCAACATTGTTGTCGCCCGCAGGCCGCAGCTCTGTTGTCGCCACCTGTATGCATGGTATGTGGGTACTTGGAATTTGTCTTGGGTATGAGTGGCTAGAAAGCATTGTTTTAACAATAATCCTGTGTTGACTGTTGTCAGTGTTTATCTGGTATCATGGACTAAATAGGGCTAACGACCATCAATTTCGCACATTTTGGTCTTTGTCAATAAATAATTAACCAAAAAATAAATGAACAGTTTTCTATATGTGTGCTGTAGTGGGGTATATCCATTAGTAAAACTTGTCATTACTTTATCTTATAAAGCGATGTGCGTATGTTATATTCTGACAAGATTGACAAGTCAGAGTCACGTCTTTGCGCAAACAACATGAACAACCATAGCACTGGACCTCATGCACGTGCACATTGTGACGCAATCAGGGTCAATGGGTGCAATTTTCATAACAATTTAGTTTTGCCATTCATATAAACTTTTATATGTCAAAAAGTCCATTGTTCCATTTGTTTTGAGAATACAATACAATTTCATAATTATCAGCCAATCCTATGGTTTCGCGAATCCTATGGTCGTTAGCTCTAGATCTATCTTAGTCCATGCTGGAAATGTGGTATTCATCTGAATGAATGTGTCAGTAAGCCACCACTCTAATCAATCTGTGATATTTCACAGCATTGCTTCATTTCGATTTGACATTGGTTTTAGCTATTGTTTGATTTATATTATAATCAAGTATCCTGGATGTCACCAATGATCCTGGATATCCAGCTTTCACCAGATCCCTTGTTTCAGCATAGCAACAACTTACGGTAGGGCTGTCAGTTTGCTTTGATCTTCACAAAACCAATACCATAGGCTAGATCTTTGAATAACATATGAAAGTTTATCTTTCTATCTCAAAAATTCAAAAAGTTACAGCATTTTTTCGCTCAGAAACAAGCAACTTTTTCTGAGGACCTGTGCCCACATTTACCTTTTCCGTGTATTTTGAGATTTGGATCTGCAGCCATGAGCTCAAAATACTCATTAAAATGATTCTGTTTTGTTGATGTCTTCTCATGTGTGTACATATTGAGATAAAAGTGTTAAATTAAATGAGAAAAAAAATATCTTATTTTCAGGAAGAGGTTCAACTTCACAATTATTGCGTTGAACCATTTTTCGGTGTGTCACACACAAATTTGAAAATGAAAAGCCACATTTCAGTGATAATTCCTTGAAATATATGATCGATACTGATGTTTTTCATAATATTTTAGTGCTGATATCATGAACAGATTAAACATGTGTCTTTACTCTTTTTTGTTTTAAATACATTAAAAATTCATGTATTTATGTGACATTAATCTAAACATGTCTCATATTTAGTAAAAAGACACCACTCTGAATCCCCGGAGCCTCTGTCTTGATCTCCCTACTACGGCGGAACCGTACATTTTTAAAGAGACAGTACTTGGGGACCACAATATTTGTGAGTTTGCTGAACCCCCGTCTGCACCTCCAGTAACTTTGTCACATGACACAAGATGGCACCCACATCAACAAGTCTTGTCTTCTGCTCTGAGATATGCTTCATTTTCGGCTTATCAAGCTTCCACAATCTTATACCAAGACACAAATAAATCAGGTGACTAGTTTTAAGTACCAGAAAATCAACTTTTTAAAATGTCACCTCATATCTGTCACGAGAATGTCTCACTAGGTGTGTGGTTTGGAAATCTCTTCATGCATGAATGGGGTAACACTGAAACTGTCATATTGTTCCGACCAGCCAAGCCTGAAGAGAATCAGGACACTCCGCACCCTGCCACACCGCACCCATCATTCCGCACCCAAAACTACAACGCACCCGAGACAGACCAACCCGACCAAATTTGCTCAATATAATCAAGCTATTTTCTCTCCCTTGTGTAAAATCTGTGTTAATTCATTTTGTAAACGTAATATTTGGAGAGATTTGGCAGGGACCATCACATGTACGGATGTTGCAGGCCAGTCTGTGTTGGGTGCGGTTTTGTGAAGGGTGCGGTTGGGTGAAGGGTGCGGTTGTGTGAAGGGTGCGGTTGTGTGAAGGGTGCGGTTGTGTGAAGGGTGCGGAGTGTCTGGAAAAGAGAACAAGGAGGACCAAATGCTGTTTCTCTTAAACTACATATACACAGACCAGCAATGATGGTGTGCAGCACTGTGATAAACACACCCTTATCATCCTGGTAGCATCACCCCTGCCTAACATACCACAGCCTAACTGACTCCCTGCCTAAACCTTACCACGGCCTAACCATACCACTGCCTAAACCACAGGCAGCCAGAGTGACATCTACTGTCATCAATACTTTATGTATTAGTATATAGGATAGAGACAGAGAGGGGCTGGGGACTTTCACTCTCTGGCAACCTGTGCCTGAACCTATCACGGCCTCAAAATCCATAAGGCATAACTCAGGCGGTATTCACTCAGGCTACCACCACAAGTACCTGGCAACAAACAAGTCGGCGAACTTGGGAAATTTTGCCATTTTAAAAACAAATGTTACATTTTGGGTGATTCAGTGTGATGCAGTTGCGAAAATTAAATGTTTCTGTGGACGTTTTAGTACATACCAATAAGATTTTCACGTTGTCCCGGCGACGTCAACTTGTAACATTCATTTCTGAACACGTCGCTGGGATCAATCAGTTACTCTAGCTTGAACTTGTTTCCGCCGCCAAACAGCAAAATCGGCGCTTGGGAGCTGTCCGAAATCAATTCATTTTCCTTGCTTTGCGTTTAAATCACAATCAAATATTATATATTTCATATAATTCTTTTTTATTTTATTTTAGCGCAAGCTTATCATTTTGAAATCAAATATATATCGCGAATACATTTTGATTACATTTGCAAAGGAGGTTTGGTATCTGCTCGGAGGCTCGCAAAAAACGTGCACATCCGGTCTGATTCTTACCTTTTGCGACCAAAATTATGGTTTAAATCCTATATAACATCATGTCTTCAAGAAGACGGGGTGTACCAAGTCATGTTGACTCACCATTTAGGAAGGACAGAAGGTATGAACTGTTTGTACTGAAGCAGGGATGCAAGTTGCAAGGAAACCTCGGATTTTCATTTCGGTACAGGCGTCGACAACAGAGCTGCGTGTGCGGGTGACAACAAAGCTGCGATGTAGTTTATCAATCGTTTGGCGGTGTATATCACACCATTCAACTTAATTGGTTCAGGCATGTTTTGGACAACAACAAGACGAGAATATTTTTCTAAGTACAGACACACTAAAAATGCTTTGAAAATGGAACCGCAGCTCTGTTGTCGCCCGCAGCTTTGTTGTTGTCATCAGCATCAAAATAGACTTGAAATCCACTGTTTGCAGAGACCCCACACACTGACCATCATATTGAAGTTTCCCTACTAAATGAGCTCGACCTCCGGTGATTGACTGTTGCAGTTTTGACCCATGTCGCTGTTTTTCCTTGTCATAATGTCCCTAAATATAGATTTGTGGGTTATCTGTAATGTCCTTTCTTCAGTTTTTTTACTCAATATCACACCTGACGACGTGAAATGGCATTTAGGAGACTTCAAATGATGACATGGAAACACAAAGGGAGAAACGTAATATGACGTCAGAAGCACCATTGCATTGTGGAGCTTCCAGTATTGTTGCTGTCATTCCCAGGAATGAACTAACCCACTTTCACCTCTTTTGCGCAAACTCGTAAACCGTGGCAGTGGCGGAACGATGCTGAGATTAAGAAACAACAAAGAAATTTTTTCAAACAGGACTGGCACCTTTTGTTGATTTATAGGGTACATACGGTAATTGTTTGATTGTTAGTTGCCAGAAGTCAAGTTTTATGAGAGTCGTGGCTTAAATATGAAGGGCAGTGCAAAGTATTTCTGGAAACAATAGATTTCAAGTCTTTTTTATGCTGACTTAGGGTCAAATAGCCTTCTTGAAGGAGATTTCATGAGTTTTGGGCCATTACAGAGTGATCGGGGCCGGCTTCTCTTGGGGGCTGAGTTCACCTACCCATTTGGGGGCTGACTTCACTTGGGGGCCGACTTTGCTGGTATTCCCTCAAATTGTATGGATTTTTGTCCATGGATTCTTGACTGGCATTTTGGTACCTTGGTTCTAATAGGATCACGTAATTTGTAACATATATCTTTGATTTTAAAAAGATCATGAATATACTTAGGAGCAATCTGGTTCACAGTCTTGTATACTTCTGTCACCAGTATTCTGGCTCTTGGAACCTCCTGAGTACTCATTTTGTCTAGAATTTTCTCTACAACATTGACACTTGCCCTACTACAAAAGTACCATAGGCAGTATGAGAAGTTGCTAAGGACAAATGTTCTCACATAGTCTAACCTGGTCAATGGCTCTATCCATTTTGACTGACATCATTGGAGCATTCACTTTAATGGAGCCCTGCCTTTTTATAATTTTTTCAGTGTGCTCATTGAATGCGAGTTTTCTATCTACAGTAAGCCCTAATAATTCCACATGATCTGATGGTTTGATTTCACTGTTCTCAAGTAAAACGGTGACTTCTGAATGCTTTTTGCTAAACAAAATTAATTGAAATTTGTCATGATTTGCCTTCATGTGGTTCTGTCTGTATCAGTTTACAGCTAGTTCTGATTTACTTTGAAGGACATCTCTAATTTCATCCAAGTTTTGACTTGTTATACTCAGGGTGTTATCATCAGCATAGTTGCCAAGTTTAGCTTTTTGGAAAGATCCAACAGAAATCATTTATGAAGAAGTTGAAAAGAACCCAAAGTGTCCCTGTCACCCCAAACTTCAGAACTGGGAGAGCTTAGAACATAGATACTAGCAATATAAACCAGATAGAAAATACATTGATGTGATTGTCATAAGCTTCCTTAACTATTCTCAATTATTTTTTTATGATTTATTTTTAAATCAACATTTGTTGAAATACCTGTACCATGCTATCACTGTAGAATTCATGGGGTAGAAGTCATGGGGCTAGGGATAGTACTTCGCTTGAAAGACAACTTGAGCATTTATGATACATTGAAGGCTTGAGCACAAGTGTACATTGTGCAAAAAGACAGCTTTGATATCTTACTTGTTTGCACTCTCAATTCTCAGCACCACTAACTATATAATGAAATAAAGTTCTACAATGTAGCATTGTTTGCTACTTTAGCTTTCACAAGTTGCCTTTTTTTGTTTGTAGCCATTAAGAATCTCAAATGTTTAATGTTGAAACTAGATTACAGTATAAGTAAACAATAATTCCTCAAGTTGGTTTGTTTTTGTTTCTCAATTTCATTAGCTGTCAAATATATTTATATGGGCTCAGCCAAGGGGAAGTGAACATTAACATGAAAAAGTGAAACTCAGAATATGTGCTTCTATTAAATTGTACCTTATAAACTAAAAACTGTAGTTTCTGAAACTTTTATTTTTTTCTCTACCCTTATTGGTTGCGAAATAATCACAATTTGTTTAAGACCCTATTTTGTTGGTTCATTTTGCTGTCTGTCGTCATTTTTCTATCAATTTAGAAAATATGGTGTATTTTCTTAGAAATCACATGCAAAGTAGTGGAAATGGGACTTTAATAAAGTTGAGATGCTATGCTATCTTGATTTAAAGTTAAATTCTTGGCACACAAGTCTAAAGATGTTTTCAGGGGAAAACTTTAAAATATGAATTTGTCCCTCCGTTACATGTCCCTCTGTTACAAAAAATATTGAAATTTTTACCTCATGCTATAATGCATATCACAAGGAATGTGAAACTTTCTAGAAGTAAGGTGCTTATAGTGAAGTATCATAACCTTCTGTATGCTTTATGAAACTCATTTAATTTTTGGTTGATTTTATATGAAGAAAACCTGTCCCTCCGTTACTAGTAACGGAGGGACAAATGTTCAGGTTCATGCAAGTTGTTATCATTTCAGTTATTTGCCAGAAATTTTTATTTCTTAAAGTGGTTTATGTCAAGTGGAAATGGACACAAACAATTTATTTGGTTAAACATGTCTTAGTTGGCTAATATTTGGTCTGTCACCTGAGAGATAATAGACACTTCATGTTTATACCCATGCATCAATCAACATGGTCAGTGATACATAATTCTATTTCCCTGTCTACATACTCATGTATTATAAACACTGGTTTTGAATACTGTCTGAGTTTATGGCAAAAAAAATCATATTTGTTTGCATGGGTACTTTAGTCAGAGGAAGAAAGCCACCAGCTGACCTGCACTGGGTACACAAGCTGTCCCATCAGAGACAACACAATTGCTGTTTGATAGGTGTGATTCCTTGTGACACTATGTAACCGTTTGATCTTGTCAAAGTGTCTAATTTACCTGACAAATCCATTCCTAGGGATAATGCATTGTTCCTGGCTTACAGTTAGGATAACACAAGGCTAAGAACATGATGATGTAATGGAATGAGTTGTGTGTGTCATCCTTATGATGACCAAAATGACCATGGTCAAAATGACCATGATACGAAGTGGACTGCTGGACCAAGTGCATGTGCATTTCATTTGATAGCTATATATTCCCTCCACTTATCCAAAACCTGAACATAGCTGCCAATCTTAATCTTATTCAGCTACTTTCTGCTGTCATTATACCTCATGTCCGTCATATCTTTCTGTTAATATTTTCACTTTTCACTCAGGCCTGGACATTAGCATAACCTTTAAAGCTTGGCATCCATTTTAAGTCTTAGTTTTCAAAAACGTAAATAGTATGCATTTCTAAGCATTGTTAAACTCATATTTTCTCCAACTTGTAGATAATTTACACTTGTGGATAATTTAGATTCATAAAATGTCCAAATTCTGTCTATTGTGGCAGTTCAGTACCACGGTCACCGTTGTCACATGGTTATTTTGACCATAATCCATCCTTAGTACCCAGTTGTCATTTGTGGTGTGTATTTGGTCTTTGTTACTTATGTTATTTCATTCAATTTATTCTGTAAATTTATTCTGTCAAGTTCATAAAGATTTAGCACCTAAATAGTACATGTACAGTTTGCTACAGAATTTACTTGTTGACAAGATTACAGCTGAACATTTGTGTCCCTCCATTACTATTTTCTGTTGTCCCTCCGTTACGACAATATTTCTTTAATAAATAAAACAGTGTTAAGGTTATAAACTTGATATTTTGGTATTTACTACTTAGGTATGTGCAGATGATATATGATATAGTGATTTTTAAGAATATTCATAAGAACTTTATGTTAAGCCCATTTTGCTACATGACTCCAAAGCTGCTGTTCAAAAGTGTCCCTCCGTTACAGAAAACATATTTTGATACCATACATAAACTGTTACAGTATGATCCTCAATACTTTGGCATATTGTAATGTTCAGTGGGCTTTGTCAAAAACAATAATTAAGTATTTCTAATAATTTTGTATTTCTGGAATAAATGCATTTATGTTATGCTGTTCAGTGATGCTGTCCCTCCGTTACCGCTTGGCCGAGCCCATATATGAAATACAGCCACAAAGTGGTTATGAAATTTACATTTTAAAATCAATCCCAAAAGTAACATTGTATTTCCTTTCCAAACACTAACTATTATGAATGAAATTGTTTGTGATTTTGTGAAATAAACACCAATGGTATTTGTGCTAATTCTTGCAGTCCTTCACCACTTGGGAATCCTGCCTCCCCCACAAAGCGTCTCTTGTTGAGCCTGGTTTGTGTTGTGATGTGTATCATGACAGCGCGTTACTTCCTCGGAGCACCCCCTGACTTCACCATGGTCAGCGTCTTTGAGAAAGTTGACAGAAGAACTCGCATTGTTCCATGCTCAAAGGATTATGAACTTGAGAAATCAAAGTTTCACGGTGTGTATTTGACAAAAGTCTCCTTTTCATGACCTTCATTTTTAACAAACAATCATTTGCCTAATTATCACTAATAATATAAAGGTTAAACATTGGTACTGTTAAATCAAGTTAATGCTGTGATTTCAAAATACTTCACAAAATATTTGTTGGTAATATTTTAATTGCATAAAAAGATGTGCAGCGATGTGATGATATTTTTATGATATAATTGCAGAGTGTACTCCAATAAAATGTGGCAGAATAGTGAAGGATTATGTGATAAGCAAAGATGAGGCCGCAGGATTACTGAGGTCAGTTCTCTCATGCATTTATCATAGATATCATTGCATTGGCTTATCATTTATGGTGTTGAAAAATTTAATGCAATCAATTTTTGTCAGTTTTATTTGTATATGAAACTTAAAAAAATCCTTTTCAGAATTGCCAAGAAGGGTTTATCATATGGTGGATCAAATGGTGGAGTAAGTAACAAAACTATAAGTATTATTTCCACCTGATTCGCTCTTGAAAATATGTCAAGAAATTTGTCCCTGCAAGTTTGATTGATGTTGTGGTTGTAATGATACACTCTTGATCAAAACATACTTTCAGGGCATTCATTTATAGGGAAGTCCAATACTGTGCTAATCCCCATGATATCTGTTTGACAGGCATCCATCCTTGACCTGCACTCTGGTGCATTATCTAAAGGAGACAGATTTATGGATATATATAGGTAAGGTATATTTCACATTTCATGGCATGTGAATGCTCATAACCTGCAACTGCATTCAAAATGTCATATTTCTCCCAAAAAATCATGTTTTCATAGGATATATAGTTCTAACTAAATGTGTTTTAGCTGATTGCACTGGCTACAGCATACAAATACTTTAATCAACAAATAAGCCATTACATAATGAGATATAAAACTGTATAAATACAAGAATAATAAGACTATCTTCACAGTACATGGCATTCAGCTTGGAGAATTTCTACTGATTCACAGATCCGGGAGGCTTAGCGCTTGTGACTAGAGTGGGAAGGTGGATACTCTTACAGGGAAACTTCCACTTCTCTAATTAATAACTCTTTTGTAGTTTGGAAGAGAATTATAACACACATTGATCTGTGGGTCTGTAAGTATGACTGCACATGGAAAACATGATTTTTTGGGAGAGATATTAAACTATATAGTAATTTACGGAATTTATTTTATTAGAAAGTATCTCTTTAAACATGGGGCACTGTAAAGATCAATTGCTGACCTCCATGTTGATTTTCCCCAAATCCTGCACCTCACTTATTTTAATGAAATGGGCGTCACCTGTGAAACTCAGCTCCCAATCTAACATTCCCTTTGCAAATTGAGACAAAATTGAGCATAATTTTCAGTTTTATTCCCAATTATTATTATGTTTATAATTTGTAACATCTATATTGGATTTTTGCTTAATGATGTCTTATAACAATATTTCAGTATTATGAAGAACTCAGATGAGACTATTTTTACAGAAGAAGATTTTGAATTGTATAGGTAAGGTCTATTAGTTAATTTTTCCAGTGTATTTATATTGTTATTTCAATGATTTTATCGCTCATAATAGAAGTATAAATGCACTTTTCAATGTACTTATAGCATATTTATAAGTATTATTTTAGCTGCATAATACTCATATTGCTGTGTGTACCTAAAATATATTGAAAATAAATATCTTTTGTAGATTTTAGTCAGTAAAATTACCGTATTTACTCGTATATAAGATAACTCGTGTATAAGACGACCCCCCAAAATTGAGGTTATTTTGCTTAAAAAAGTCCGATTTCCAAGTCTTTTTTACACAACAAGATCTTAAAGGTCTTATACCTGAGTATTTACGGTAAAACGTAAATACAACGTTCGTATTTTCGAAATAACGGATATCGAACGTAGCAGATCGATTTTAATTGCATTTTAAATGATAAATAAAGGTATTTACTTAATACTATCACAATTACGCTTCTCAGGTCGAGAATTTCTCAGGTCGAGAATTTCTCCACGAAGTAAAACGTGATGTCACGTACATCATATTACGTTTTACTTCGTGGAGAAATTCTCGACCTGCGAAGCATAATTTGTGATAATATCGGGTAAAAACTTTTGGTTTTAATGCAAAACATGCTGGCATGACTGACACAACAAGATCTGAGGAAATTGTCCTCAGATTTGATGATAAAATATTGAATATTTAGCTCACAACGGATCTTGACTGCCAATATATCCATGTATATATATATATATATATATATATATATATATATATATATATATATATATATATATATATATATATATATATATATATATATATATATATATATATATATATATATATAAATGTGCATAATGGTATACTGTATAAAGTCCCAATTAACTAACAGCAGTCATTTGGTGCAGCTATGGATGGTCTAGTTGAATAGCCCTCTTTCAAGATGTCAAAGCCCATGTGTTTTTGTTCTGTGAACATAATAAATGATTTGATTTTCAATTATACTTTAACCTACCGTAATGGCAATGGTCAGTCTTCTTGTGAGGTTTCACCCTGAGAAAATGGTGCTTGTTTGGCACAGATGATGTTGACATCCTGAAGAACCCATTAATTGAAACCTCCCTTTTAACTTGCAGAAACTAGGTCAACATCTAAAATGTTTATTAATATCATGAAATATCTGAATTCTTTTCATCTTTTAGAAAAGTGAAAAACAAGATTCATCTTTCTGTGTCCTCTGAGTTTGGCATACCACCAGATAAGTTGTACCTCACCAAGCCCACATTTTTCTCACAAATGACAAACAAGCCAGCCAACACTATACATGATGAGTACTGGCACCCACATGTGGATAAGGTAAGACAACCCAGAAATCCTTTAATTACATATCATTACCAAATTCACTGTCTTTAATGATTTGCACATAAAAAAATCCTGGTAAAGAATTATTTACTCTTTTCATATGTTTTTTTTTTTCAATATCAAGATCTCAATAAATATCTTGTCAAGATCTCATCTCATATCAAATAAATTAAAGAAAATAGTTGAGCAAAAGGGTGATTTTCAAAAGTAGTTTGTCACAGGGGTGAACTGCAAAAATATTCTGGAGGGTTGAGGATACTTGCTGGAGGCAGCAAGGTAATCATCTTGCCAGTCCAGTGTCTATTTTCCTTCCATATGTCCTTCCACTCTAATGCTAAATGTTGTCTAAGGGTTGGGATTTATACACATGTACAGGCAATGTTGATAACCCAGGCAACAAATCTAATGTGTATCACAATATCTCAGTGTCACAGGAAAAAATTGATGCAACTAAAATTGTAAATAAACATGTCCCTCATTTTTGTTATTTAAGGAAATCAATATAGGGCTCTTTGAGATGATATTCAAGGAGAATACTTCATACATATTGACCCAAAAAATCAGTGTTCTATGGAAATAAACAAATTTGACATTATACATCTATTTCCAGTATTCCAACATTTCATTATATGTACAGAATATGATAAGAAGTATGACACTGTTGTGACTGAATTTTAAAAAAAATGTATTTATTATTGTATTTTTTAAGGTTTGTCAAATTATTAATTTGTTGTTTTATAGGAGACATATGGGTCATTTGACTACACGTCATTGTTATATCTGACAGACTTTGGCAAAGATTTCACCGGGGGCAGGTTTGTCTTCCAGGACAAAGATGCCAACAGAACGGTTGAACCCAGAATAGGTTAGTAGGAAACCAGCAAAGGAATACCTGGATGTGCTCAATTACTGGAGAATAACATTCTCCATCACCAACTAACTGACAACTTCACATGGAAAATGACACATAAAAATGAACTTTAATATAACCTTCATTAAAGGGATTTTCAATTTTTTTTTTTTTAAACTTAACTTTATCATTATAATAATTGTCAATTTGTGTTTTTATGTCAATGATTAAAACAAAAATTCTATTTAAAGAGATTCATTACTTGGATTTGCAATTGCAAATTTATGAAGAAAATTCAAACAGATCTGAAATGTAGTGAATTGCTTCTCAAGGGGATGATTTCGCCAAATAATAAAACAAAAACATAATTAAAAAATGTTTCTGTTGACAGGTCGTCTCTCGTTCTTTACCTCAGGGTCAGAAAATTTACATTACGTTGAGAAGTTGCGAAGTGGGACCCGCTATGCCATAACAGTCTCCTTCACCTGTGATGAACTCAAAGCAATCGCTGATCCCTCCCTACAGAGACTCAAAGCAGAGGAGTAAATAAAGGGTTCAGAAATAGATGATCCCTCCTTTCAGAGAATATTAGGAGTGAATTTGAAAATACTATTCAATATGCCATGGTCTACTTCCATACTAAAGGCTACATGGGTAGTTACACTGGTGGATGGGAACAAGGTTCAGTGTTTTATACCAGCATGTTGGTCATAGTTATTGCAAATGTGGTCAGAGCATAAATCTAAAATGTTGTTTTGATGTGGTCTTATGATTTTTAATTCTGTGATAGTTTATGGCACTGAATTGATTTATTAGTGCACAAAAAATGTTATGTATATTATTGACATTAATTTGCTGTGTTAAACCAGTCCTCCCGATAATAACAAAAAATTATTATCCCAGACAGACACCATTTATTAATATGTATCTTTCATTAAATGTACTCCCTTCCTTTTTGGAAATAACAGCCAGGGTTGCCTTTACATTAAAGAGAAAAAAAAATTGTTATACTACATATCACCAAACAAAGTGTCTTGAAGGAGAATTCTTTTTCAAAAGTATTGCAAAAAATTTGGTTATGAATAGGAGAGCATACATAGTAAATGGCACTATTTGATCCACTCATTCATATCACTGAAACTCCTTGCCCCAAAAGTATGATTGAAAATGTATGTGAAAAACATGTAGTCAGGGAATTAGAAGGGCATTAACATGTTATACAATTTATAGCATAGTGGTCAAATGGTTCAAAGCCTCGTGTATCGTCAATGCTGGTTTGATCATATATGTGATACTGCATTAATGGTAATAAAACAATATATTGGCTGTTATTAAGGTTTATTATTGAGATAATACGACAGTTATGATTTGCTGCTTGAAGTGGTTGCCAAGGCCAATGTTATTTTGTTATTTGCTTACCAAACCCTACTTTTCATTTTCAATGAGATCTGTATTGGATGTGTGAAGCTAATAAACAGATAAGTATGGCCTTGGACTAAGTATGGCCTTGGACATAAATGTTGGAAACAAATTTAATGCTCTACAATTAAGTTTTAGATATTCATTTTTGTGCATTGGGTACATTCAGTTTGTGGGTGAGATTTGTAGTTACTATGGATTAGGGGTTTATATATTGTGCTGAAAGTTCTATGGCAGTCTTGGTCAGAGTTTAAATGTAATTTATTGATATTAAAGAGTATAAATTGTCTGATTTACTGTAAACATGAGGCATTGTATTGAGTAATAAATATTATTTTTTTAAATGGTCAGTGTTTATCCATCATACAAATGCGCCCCAGTACCACAATCCCACCAGCACAGTTGGAAGAGTAATGGATCTAAGCCTTATACGACTGTCGACGTTGTTGATGGGAGTTGGTGGGCTCCACTCTCACTGCTTGTAGTGCTTTTACACTGGTTAAATGGCATGATATAAATCGATATAAACATTGTTGGTGAAAGGTTTGTAAAGATAACATTTCTTTTGCCACAGGAATAGGGACAACAACTGGATAAAGGTTGGAATTCCATGCGCTCACTCTCCTGCTGGCCTGGAGTTTGTACATTGAAAATGCACTGGAGCCTCAATTCAAGATTGGTACAATGACAAATAGCATGCAGCCCTGGGGAGCTGTGACACCCATTTTCAATGCAGAATTGAGATGTTTTAAAGAGTTTCTTATGCTTTTGATATAATTTCTTTGTTCTCAAAGTGTACAAGGTTTGTCATCAAGGCTGAAGAAGTATATATTTGTAGAAGCCTTTAAATATGATAATGCACAAAACCACATGCATGTGGTGCAAGATCAAAATGGTGTTACAACCCTTACAGCATAGACCAAGCCTTTTACCCAGTGTGAAAGTAACAATGCCGGCCAGTGGAGTCCCCTTGCTCTATCAACTGTACTAGTGTGCAAAGTCTGTTGTAGCACTGAAATGAAATAGTCACCACCATGCAAAAGACTTGTAAATATATAATAGATATACACATATGGGCCTACCTATATTTTAGAAGTAAATGGTACATTGTATATAATTTGGTCATCTTAATCTACCGTATTTACTCGTATATAAGACGAGGTTTTTTTTCCAAAAACTCTTAGTTCATGTTTAGGGGGTCGTCTTATACACGAGAGCAGTCTTATACTCGAGTATTTACGGTAAAACGTAAATACGGTAAAACGTAAATACGATGTTCATATTTTCGAAATAACGAATATCAGACGTAGCAGATTGATTTTAATTGCGTTTTAAATGATAAATAAAGGTATTTACCCAATATTATCACAAAACGTAATACGATGTACGTGACTTCCTTTATCTTAGCGTCTGGGTGCCCACGAGACAAAAGTGGAGCGGCCAACATGTTAAATTGAACTTTCATATCCGTAGCTGATCGATTTTAATTGCGTTTTAAATGATAAATAAAGGTATATACATAATATTATCACAAATTACGTTTTGCAGGTCGAGAACAGAACAAAACCATCCATTATTGCGCAATATATTAACAATCGTTTTCGCGCTAAAAACAAGAGCCTCTTCCCGTCACTTCCGCCTTTCAAAATTGCGACCACGTGTTGCGCTGAGTCGTGTCTTCCTTGTTGACAGAAATGCTTTCACACGCGGATCGATTTTAATTGCATTTCAAATGATAAATAATGAAAACGCTTTGTTTTGAGGCTAAAATCAATGATGTGGTAAAAGTCACCAATGTGGTTCAATGAAAATCTATTAAAATCATTTTTCACAAAACGTTACTCGTGTATGATAACCCTTGTCAATTTTTAAATGTTTCTTTGACTAACTTGCAGACAATTTAATTTTTTGTAAAGGACTCATCTGATCACCACATTTACATTATTTAAAAACATTTTTAAAGGAAATATGCCAAACAACATATCACTATTTCACCATATTCCACTATCATAAGTTGAATAGCTCTATGATGTTTTAAAAAATTAGAAGTCAGGCACTATTAGATTTGTCAATTTTGATGAATAGAAAGTGTGCCCTCTTACCCAGATGGATGTCCATGGGATCCATCTTCATGGGTTCCTGATTTCTGAGTGGTTGAAGCTTCTGCCCTCCAACATACAGGACTTGAGCTGGTGCCCATGCCACCTTATTCAAGAGAGTTTGGGAAGGATTGCTGAAACATGATTCACTAACTTATAAATATATGAAAAGTCACATATATCATGGGAAGTCATGTTGCTATCAATATGAAGTTTTATAGGGGTTTAGATCACTTTAAACATTAATTTAATCATATAACATGACCTACATATAGCATATATTAGTGCTGTCTTGCAGGTCTGACTGATCTTTATAAACTAGATGGCAGCATGGCCCATTATAGCAGTCAGAATTCAAGGCCAGCATAGCCAGGAATTTAACTTGTAACGACAAAGGAACTAGTGATAATAAGCTTGTCCTCTAACCAGCTGTGCCACTGATTGTGGCCCCTTTTAGTATCAAAGTAAATTACATACTTCTAGTCAAATGTCTGCTCTCCATCTGGAGATCTGATAGATTTCAAGGCATCTGCCAACGAGGTCTTCATCTTATTCTTAACGGTTACCTGCCACCTCTGATTTTAGATTTTGCCAACAGACCCCTGTATTTAAGAGGTGTTCATTTCAAGATAAATAATATGTTTACTCCTTTGTCTCTGATGTTTAATTCCTGTATGAAAGCTCAGATAAGTAAATTAGATTTTGCGAAAATTTCAACTTGAAATTGAGAGATATTTTGATATTTTAAGAGAATGTATGAATTCCAAGATCACAGTATTTCATTGGGTCCAGTTTCCTGACAGAAAACACTATTTTTATGAAGTTGGCAGTTTGTTTGAGGTTGGATGTGATATAATGCACCATAGAAAGCTTCAAAAAATAAATTACAGTAAGGCAAAAGAAAAGAAAAATATTTTGATTTTGGAAAAAAAGAAATAAGCATAACATGATATATCCCAGGTAGCAGCACACAACGTCGAAACAATGTTATAAGCATGTAGAAATAAGGTTTAGTTGCCTTTCTATGTTTTTTTAACAGGTTGCGCACGTAAAAGGATAACATAATAACAACATTGTTGTTCTACGTGCTGCCAACGTTGTCAGCACTTTGTCTTACGTTATTTTTACAATGTGCTTACAATGTGGTGAGCAAGTAGAAGAAAACTGTGATTAAATTGGCCAATAGGTGGCTGCAGTATTACAGAAAATGTTAGAGTGAATTTAATGGATAAGACATTTTCTTTGGGATAATCAGATCAGTTAGGTATTTTGGGGCCATGCAATTTAGAGCTTTCCATGTTTATAATATTATTTTAAATTCAATTCTGGCCTGTATCGGCAACCAGTGCAATCCTCGCATAAAGAAGCTAATGTGGTCAAACTTCTTAATGTGTCCAACAACCCTATCTGCAGTATTTTGTAACCTTTGCAACTTATTTATTTCTTGTGTTGGCAGATTGAGTTACAATAGTCAAGGGTAGATGTAACACAGGCATGCATTAGCATATTTGCAGATTTCTCACTAAGACAATTTCTGATAGAGGCAACATTTTTCAGATGAAAAACACATAGAATTTACCTGATTTTTTAGTGTCATATTTTAACAAATAATACACCTAGATCCTTAAAAGTCACATGACAACAAAATTGTGAAAATGTTTATATTGTGCCTAATATATTACAATACATGGACATTGCATTTCAACATGTTTTACACATTTTTATAAATGGAGTACAGAATTATAGTGGATCAAAGTGATTTGCTGGACACGCCCCTTTTTATGTGGGTCAAATCAGGGCTGCTGAGATTTTGCCGGAAGTGACGCATGTTCGCCCTTCATGTTCAAAACAAACCACTCCAAGCCAGTGAAAGTCTTGAGGGATTGTAATTTATAAGTAATAACATGAGTGTTGATAACGTCTTTGAACCACTGGTGGCCTAATTAGCACATGTGGATAGTAGGTCAGATCATGTTTCACATCATAGTCTGCCTGTAGTGATGGGGAAGACAGGAATACAGCCAGCCTCCCAGTTGAGTTTGGCAAACTTACATCTGCCTCTTGAGATTATTCAGATCCTACAAGGGACTGACTGAACTATTCTTTATCATAATGTTATGGTCAAAGTCATTTCCTTGTTGAGAAAGAAATGTTGAAATCTCAAAGTTTAGTATCATTTTTACAGAATTTCTATTTTTATTCAAAATTCCTTTGTCTGTTTGTATATAAATACTGATGTATGATTTAGTTGGGTACCCACTGACACGCAATGACAGACATTAAAAATACCAAACTAAACATTTCAAATGGCCATTGAAATACAACTGCAGTGCATAAATAATATATAACCAGAACTCAAAATTTAGAAGTCAAAATAATTTCCAGCAATGAAACAGATCTAGAAATATGTGTCGAATGCTTTCAAAACATTTTTTTTCAATTATGTCAAACGAAGTTTAGCTCAACATTACTGAATATGAATAATATTCAACCAATTGATATTGTTACTGGTCATTGGTTAACAAATAAATAAATAAATTTTCAGTGTAAAAAAATATGGAAATATCAACTAAAATTAATTCATGGATATTTTGAAAGTGTCATCTCAATGTTCTATTTACAGTTTGAAAACCCTTAAACTTCATGCCATAATGTTTAGGGCTAGCTTAAAAGTGTCTTGAAACTGATAAGAGTAGAGCAGGCCATATTTCAGACACTATACCCAGTTAAGTCATGTTTGTTTATTTTCTTCAATTAAAGTAGGTACTGTGGGATGGGAAGCTGATGTAAATGTGACAAATGCAAGTCTCTATTTTACAGCCTGAAATTTTGCCATTAATCATATTTTCAATGGATGTTATTTGTGTAGAAAAAAGGACATCAGCTGTTATACATGTACAGACATAGGAGGAATATGTGTGCAGGAGATGCATGCGGGGCACAATGACGTAGGCAGCCTGCTGACCCAGTTCTAGGTCAAGGGAGTAGGTTAATTACCCTGGGGATTCAAAGATCTTAGATTATAGCTAAACTAAACATCAGACTGCAGAAAAAAATTGTCAGATGTTTCTCAGAGGTATGAAATCTAAAGATTTACCACTTAAAAAAATTCTTGTCATATGACTTTTAACTTTCTTTGCCATTTTTACTTGTGTTGCCAATCTTAATAGATCTAGGAATTATATCTAGAAGAGCTTTTTTAGTTCTACTTTTAGATGATATCAGAAACTCAGTTTTTCTTTCATTCAGTTTCATTTTATTATCCAGTAGAAATTTTCGCAAGCAAGATATACAGTTTTCAATTTTAGCATGATTAAAATCAACCTCAGTAGCATCATTAGGATTCAATGAGATATAAAGTTGAGTGTCATCAGCATATATATGATAACCTAAACCATAAGATTTCATAATATCAGCAATTTGAGACATATAAATAGTAAAACGAATCAGACCCAAAACCGAGCCCTGAGGAACTCCATATTTCAATTTTTCCATTTCTGAGTATTTTCCATTAATAGTAACATATTGTTTCCTATCAGTCATATATGATTTAAACCAGCTTAAGACTTTTCCAACAATTCACATCTATTTTCCAGTCTGTTGAGGAGAATATCAATAGTGTTAAAAGCTGCAGACAAATCCAATAGTACCAGGAGAACAATACGCCCATTATCCAGATCCATTAACACCTTGCTGACGAGCACAAAATGAGGGTTTTTGGCAAACTCTGACATTAAATTTTGGGAGTGGGTTTTTAGCTAAATGTCTTCAAGATAGCTATAGCAAACCATATATATGTAGATAGGTAATGCTCTAAGGTATATTGAAAAGAAAAAATTGGAAACTATCAAGGTCATACGAAGGTCATAACGCGGTGTGAAATATAAAAAAAATTGAATATTTTTTTCTCATGCAATTGAATGGGTCTAGAAATCATGGGAATTGCCTATCACAAAATATGAGCATGATACACTTGAAGAGTATTTAATTATGAGAAGAATAAAGGTATAACTGTCCAGATTACTCAAATATGTGTAATATTATGGGAATTTTAATAAATTACAATCACAGAGAAATATGCGATAAATTTCCACTTTTTTATGGTATAGACTCTAAATGATATTTTGTATGGAAATATATTGCACATACCAATACTATCTAATATATAGATATTGATATAAGAGAAAGGTGGTGAATTGTACATTAAAGTACTTTTGTAAAATCAAAGGTCATTTCAAGGTCAAGTAACAAAAAATTGGAAAACAGCAACTGAAGTTTGGTACACTTACTTATTCAAATGGCATTGACATTTGTTTTGGTTTTTTAAAATATCAATAACAATACATCTGTAAAGAAATATTTGCCTATTTATTACACTGAATATGATAAATCTAATTTTAAATTGCCATGTCCACACATTGCGTCAGAGATGTTAGTACCAAAAAGCTGAAATTTTGGTTGATGGATAGACAGATATAATAGCAAAAAGCCCCAAATGATAGCTCAACACAGCTCAGGCAGTGGAAGCCAAGAAAAACACAAAACAAATGCTATGTATTTCACAGAATTGCATGTTTACATTCTTTATTTGACATTCAAACTTTTTATTTTTTTTTGGGGGGGGGGGGGGGGGAGGGTACCTGCTGGCATTGAATTCAGAGGAGTGCCAGCGGGCAAAACAGTTCCTGTCAGGTTTCAGACAAAAATGAAAACCGTGGCAGTGATATGAGGAACACCCCCCACATCACTCTTCTTTCTGTCTTCATGGTGCAGTAACACACCGTGCAGTTCGGTCTGTGTTGCCATTCGACTGGCTTGGGGAGATGACTGGTCTGGAACTCTTTTGATGCCGGAAACACAGGGGCGCCCTCATAGACTGGGACCTCTTCATACGGATGCATTTCCCCGATCTGCCTTACGAGTTCCTCGCAGAAATCCAATTGTGCATAACCTAAAATATACAATTATTGTTGTTTTGAAAGATTGATTATTTACAGAACTTCTGACATGAGACTGTTCTGAAGCACTTGGTATACTTTACCAATATAGGAACAACACAATCTAAAATGTTTTTCAAATTTTAACAAAAAAAAGAAATCTGGCTAAAACAATTCTTTAAAAACTATAAAAAATTACCATTCTGTCTGTGAAATTCATGGACATCCGGATACCGTTCCTGAAGCGACTTGAAGATGATGAAGCTGTTTACTACAACCAGATCGATCAGGTGGAAAAACAGAGTTTTCCACCACCTGTGATGAGAAAGATGAATTTCCAAATGATATATATGTAGTCTATTGAATATAATGCTTTCAGCATTCATGGAAGGGAAATTTGATTTCGAATGAAATGAACTCAAACCATTAAATCTTGTTTCAAATTTTCTTACCTTACACACTTCATCAATACATTATACGGCGCAATCTGCTGGTCACTGAAGTCCACACCCTTCATGTTCATGTTGTAGTCACGGATTATAAGTGGCTGACAGACTTGAGACGTGACTGTGCGACAATTCCTGTCCTTAGAACGCCTGTCGACTAGATTTGATCCATTGGTCGAATGTGCTGGGGAGCAAATAGTCACAATCTACAAGCATTTGCAAGAAATTTGTTATCATTAATGCAATAGACAAAGTATACTGATACAAACTATATTTGGTTCTTTTTATATTTTCAATGAAATATAATGGATAGAAGACACCATGTAATAAATATATATCTGTGAAATCAAAACTTAATTAATACAATAACAATATCAAAGGTTCATGGGTAAGTGCCAATATTGAAAAAGGAAGCAATTACGTACCTTTACTATTTCTTCCTTCACTGGTTATGGAAATATAGAACGAAATATTAAATTGATTAGCATATTAAATTGATTAGCATAAAGTTGAAAATAATACAGAAAGAAAACCAGGAAATGATTTACCTTCCTTCCATTGCAGACAGAGAACATGACCTACTCTGGTGTACTTCATGTCTCCCTGAGCCACTCTCTCATTCCAGGCCTTATCCTTCAGGACTGCAGAAAGGTCCTTCTGTTTGTCAGGCTTGTGCCACAGGCGTGAAGTTCCATCCCATACAGTCGTTCCAAAAGTGTCAGGGATGTGAAGAAGTTGTCAAAGTAAACACTGAAATAGAATGATATCATCTGCATGACAATTCTTCATCAAAAGTCAATGTTTTCCTCACACACAAAATTTGATTTTGATATTTTTACAAGATTTTGGATAATTTTTCCATTACATTTTCTCAAAGTTCAAAATATCATCTTGCTCAAAAGTTCCAATGTTACTTGATGTCTAGGTATGAATTTCATACACACTTGTACCCTTGGCCAGACAATATCTGACACAACTCCACTACACCGTTGTAGGCGAGCCCATTAGTGCTGGGATTTGCTCTCTTCCCTGTGTATAGTCTGCAATGAAAAATAAAAATAATGACAGAATCTACTTTTAAAAAGGTTCTTTTTGGTTCTAAACAAATTAAAGGATTTTCACAGTAAGATATAAAGGTCTTAGACCGGAAATTAACGGTGTAGCCTGTAGATGATTTACACAGGCACCACAGCTTGAACCCAAAATGAACGGGTTTGTTGGGAATGAATTGCCGGATGCCTGACAAGGCCCGGGACTTGGCCATCCTCTCATCAACGCTGACAAACATATCTGCTTGGTACAGATCTCTACATTTTTGGAGGGCCACGGGCCGTGGCGCAGTTGGTTAGCGCGCCAACTTATTAGCACCAGTTCCTCTGTGGTGATCCAAAGGTCGTGGGTTCGAACCCTGGCTATGCCGAGATTGAACTCGTGATACAATTTCACACATGAGCTGAGGCCAGTGCCAAAGGGTTAACCCGTTGTCCTTGTAAATCTGTGACCGGGTGGGTTGTCATGTCAAGGACCTGCGACATGACAATTTAGTGAGGCAGCACTATATCTGCTACAAGTAGGTCTCATCACGAAATGACTGAAATAATGTTGAAAGTGATGTAAAACAACAAACAAACAAAAAAATCTACATTTTTGGGCCATGTGGTTCAGTAGAAACTGCAACTTTGCCAGCTTGTCATTGGGGGTATGGTTTTCTGTTGGGTCAGATATGTGCAGCATTCCAGATTTACAGATAGTTAAAGGAAGCAAAGACAAAGAAATATATTTCTGATTTGCTTTTATTTACACTGTCAAATATTATTGTGATAAAGTTTAAATTAACTTTACCCTTAAATAATGTTCATCTGATTATTAAAGATCAGAGTTAAGAAAATAAACCAACCTGTCTCTGGTCATGAATCTTCGGGCCCACAATCCATGGTACAGTGGGGCAGTGCTCCAATAGCTGCTGAGATCTGGCACCTGCACTATACCCATATAGAGTATCAGGGCAAGGCAGTTCCACGTCTCTTCCACTGTCACCTCCACCCGTCCACCACTAGCATCAGAGTATGTAGGCTTTTGAAGCACATGTAGTCATCCATATACATTAGTATTGTACACAATGGTCTGAAACATTGTAACATGCATTTTAAAATCTTTATATCAAAATTGGAGCAAATTATAACTTTGAATCAATGCCTACATCTTGAAGAAATAAACCTTAATGCTGGAAGTAACACAATAGCTGTAGCTGACCTCATTAGGTATGGCTTTATCTAAGATTTGATGTTTGATCAAAAGGTTTACATAAAACCCTTTATGCTTACCTCTATCAACTGTGTTGTGAAGAAAAGTTTGAAGAGGTCAATAGCCCTGGCGTATTTCTGGAACCTTCTGAAAAATGAGAAAAATAATCTGTTAAAAAAAATTAACAAACAAAACAAACAATAAAATAAATAAAACAATGGTCATTCACCCTCCACTGCAAGCAGAGTAAAATTCTGTGGCATATGGGGATATTTCTCACTTCATATAATGTATACTTAAAACCCTTGCTGAATCCCAGGATTCACTGGCAAAACCTGGAATTCCAGGTTTCAACAGGAAAATCCTAGGATTCATCCCATCCCAGATATCTGATAATATTACAGATCTGGGACAGGAAACTGTGATATTTGAGAGCCCTGTAGATTTCAAACATTGTCAGTATTAAATGTAAGATGAACAGTTCCTGTCCCAAAAACATGATAATTTTTTAATGAAACCAACAAATTTGAATAATAAAACATTTTTTTTTAATGCATTATCTTTGAAAAAACTGACATTTTGGATGCCCTGTACATTTCAAACATTGTCACTGTTTTGTATAGAAACATAAGATGAACAATTTCCTGCCCCAAAAACATGATAACTTTTTAATATTTCTGACCGAAACCAGCAAATGTGAATAACAAAACATGTCGTTATCATTCATTGTTGATAATTATTATTTTTGAATGCATTATCTTTGAAAAAACTGACATTTTGAATGCCCTGTAGATTTCATATATTGTCACTGTTTTGTATTGGAATTCAAGATGAACAGTTTCCTATCCCAAATCATGAAAATTATCAAATATTTTTGCACAAAACCAACAAATGTGAATAATATAACATGCAGTTATCATTCATTGTTGATAATTATCATTCTTGGTAATTATCATTTTTGATCATCACAGATTAAACAGGGCAGTGCATGAGGGCAAGCTAATTCATAGTATTTAGTTAAGATTTATGCTGTCATTTATTATTATTTAGTATATACTGCAACTTACCCCTGTTCACCGGCCAAAACACAGGTCTGCTGACTTGGCCCTGCTTACGGCTCTTCCTAGCTCCCTGCCAAAGTCTCCTCCTACACACCACTCACTTCACCCTCCCACATGTCTCCCCAATCACCCCCAAAGTCATCAGACAGTCTGAATCCAGTTTGGAAAAGGAATCTAGCTTTATCAGCTGCAGCCCATCTTGGCCTCTCTCCATGCTGTGCGGTCGCCATGTTTAAATCATAATACTTCTTATTTGACCATCCATATCAATACAGATACATAGTCCTAAGTTAAACTACACATTTATAGCATTGTTATTATTTACATTGTTCATTGTGTTCACATTTTTATCAATTACATCATCTTGTTCACTTCGTTTGAAAATTAGATATATACATTTGGCAAGTTGCTGCATTACGTTATTATTTTCTGACTGTAGAATGGTAACAAACTGTGTATAAATATCACTGTTATTAAAGTCAATAAACTTCCTAGCTGTGTTAAACAATTCTTCTCTGAGATCGGAGTACTTTACATTAGGACATGATGTTCAGATTCTACATGATTATCTACACAAAATATACAGAGACGTTCCTTCACATCTTTTTTTGTACTAATCCATTTACCATTAACAAGTTTACGCTGCCATCTGCCTTTTTCAATTTCTAAGTGATGTGCACTAAGACAGAATCTTGCTAGAGCTTGTCTATGGTTCTTGTTATAAATAAACAGGTATTTTTCAGTCAAAAAATTTGATTTGAAAAGGCAGTAGGTTCTTAATTTAGGTAATTTAAAGATTTCATCCTGCCATTCTTTTACAAACTGATCCTGTAGTATGGTTTTCACTTTCGTGACTAAGTTATCAACTTCGGTGTTAGTGAATGATATAGTTTCAAATACACGGGAAAGATCACATTTGTCAAGAATATCAAATATTTTATATAGCCAAGTTTTAAAACCAAAGTGTTTGAGACTGAGGAGCATCTTGTAAGCTAGTAGGGGTAGAGAGCCACTTGGTTTGGAAACAAGTTTACACCAATATTTCACAGCTTTAGCTTGGAGTCTAATATGAAGTGGGTATCTACCCATGTCACCAAAGACAGCAACTGTTGTGGTCTGTGGTCTAACCCCTAGTGAACTTTTGAGAAATCTTAGGTACAGGGTTTCTAATTTATTAATTGAAGTACAGAGGGGCCAAATTTGAGCCATAATCAATTATGGGGGCAACTAGGGTGTCAAACAGTTTCATGCAAAGTGGGGGTGGGGTTTGATTTAGGGAGTATAGTTAGCCATTAATGGAAAAGATTGCATGATTTTAAAGAGTTTCAATGTAAGAAAGGTGGTTTGCAAAATTGTGTTTGAACCATCAGAAAATCTATAAAAGCAATATATAGAGTTTTGCCAAGGGCCTTCATCTTAGCAAAAAGAGTAATGTATCACCAAGTACAAGTACATCTGTATATTTAAAGACCTCTGCAGGGGAATTGTTACCCATGGTTTGTGAGTATCCGTCGTTGGGGGACGTGGACGGGGGATCGATACTCTACTTTACTCTACTCGCTGGCTGTGAGGCGGGGCACGGAACCTAGCAACCCTATCTACCTATATGAGGTGTGAGGTAATAAGGACTGCAGACACAGAATATACACTGCACAATAGTTACCTTTATTTGGTGCTGTGAATCCTTGTCTGGCTAGGCCGGCATGGCAATGAGCGAGGCATATGAACTACCCAAATGCATGATACTTATAAAGTCCTGAGAATACATAAAACACCCAAGTCTATGTGATCACGATGCTGAGAGTCGTGGATCTTTGAGGCAAGTGGACGCTGGAACTCTGAGCTGAACTGGAAGCGCCGTCTAACAGTTGCGGGGCCTTTTAAAGGATCGTTGAGCATCATGTGTGTGGGGTTTGCCTGCGTGGCTTCGTTTTGCGACACTGAATTTCACATGGACTCGTCTGCCTGCGTGGCTTCCTTTTGCGACACAGGGTTTCACATGGGCTCGTCTGCACGTCATCTCTTATGCCCGGTGAGTCATCTCTATGTCCGGTGATTATGGCAATGCATCAGCCTGTACTTGTTGACTTCACGCGGCACACAATAACTATGCATGATGTTCTGCCAGAGACCGTGATTGTCCATGATTGTCTATATATATTTCTGAGAGTCTATAGGTAGGTAATCTATATCCTACACTACCATCTGTTTCACAACTCTTTTTATCTTTGAGAGATTTCAATGCAACATCAAGCTCTAAATCTGTAAAGTCTGAATTGAGGAGCTCATGAGTAGTATCACATTTAGATGTGTTGTTAGGATCAAATTTACTTAGGAAGTCGAGGCATTGACTTTCAAATTCTTTGTCAAATGTGGACTTATCATATGAGATAGAGTCAAAACATTCTTTAAAATTGTCGGGTGTTAGTGGGGGTGTTTTACTTTCTTTTGGATTCAAACTATGTAGAACATTCCACAGTTTAGATGAGTCATTTTCATTATTTTAAACATTTTTTCTGGCTTTTTTGCAATCATCATCATACCACCCATTTGATGGGAAGTTATTTTTGCTCTTGTGCTTCTTTATTTTAACATTACTGGTAAGAGCGTCTGTAATGTAATTGTCAAAATTTGTAGCTACAGTACATCCGTCGTTGGGGGACATGGACGGGGGATCGATACTCTACTCTTACTCTACTCGCTGGCTGTGAGGCGGGGCACGGAACCTAGCAACCCTATCTACCTATATGAGGTGTGAGGTAATAAGGACTGCAGACACAGAATATACACTGCACAATAGTTACCTTTATTTGGTGCTGTGAATCCTTGTCTGGCTAGGCCGGCATGGCAATGAGCGAGGCATATGAACTACCTAAATGCATGATACTAATAGAGTCCTGAGAATACATAAAACACCCAAGTCTATGTGGTCACGATGCTGAGAGTCGTGGATCCTCGAGGCAAGTGGACGCTGGAACTCTGCACACCGTCTAACAGTTGCAGGGCCTTTTAAAGGATCTTTGAGCATCATGTGTGTGGGGTTTGCCTGCATGGCTTCCTTTTGCGACACTGGGTTTCACATGGGCTCGTCTGCCTGCGTCGTGTGGGGGAATCACGTCATCTCTTATGTCCGATGAGTCATCTCTAGTTCCGGTGATTAAGGCAATGCATCAGCCTGCACTTGTTGACTTCACGCGGCACACAATAACTATGCATGATGTTCTGCCAGAGACCGTGATTGTCCATGATTGTCTATATATATTCCTGAGAGTCTATAGGTAGGTAATCTATATCCTACAATAGTCCTTTGTCATGGACATATCAAATTCAATATAATCAGGTTCAAGACCAGTCCTTGCATTCAGGTCACCTACTATTATGAATTGACCATCACTTTCATGATTAGAAATAAGTGACTCAAGTTGGGTAAAATAGTCCCCTGAGCAACTGTCACCCTTATATGTAGAGTCATATGGGTTAAAATATGCACCAATGATATAATAGTTTTCACTAAGATTGAAAAAGTGTTTGTCAAGCATTATAATACACATGTGGTCACACTGTTTGGTAATGATATGAACACCTTTAGATAGAGAGCTTTTGATTAGAGTGACCATACCCCAAAGCAGTGGGGTGCATTTGGGTGATTGAACATTCTAGGTATATTAATAACATCATAATTAGGATATTTGACATCTTAGGGTGTTTCATTTTTCGGACTTTTTTCCTGATCAAGCTGCTCATTAAAAGAAATGTTCTCTGATATGAAGTAAACCCACAGAAAAAATTTAAGACCAATCGATCAACTTTTAGACCCCCCCCATACCACCTTGTATGTATGACCTAGGAAATCAGTGCTTGGTGGCCATTTTCTGGTTAAAATTCAAGTCTCATTGCCTCATAATTTCATTTTATTCAACTCAAATAGTGTCTGTGTCACACAAATGTAGTTTTAAAGGTTACTTACTATTTCAAGATCATTCCCATTTAATTTGGGCCAAAATTATTCAAATTCAAGACATTAATTCGGAAAAATATACATTTTCAATTCATTTTTACACTCATATCGGATACATATGTTCACATCATGTCCACATTAACTTCAAAATGAGAATTATATTATAGTATGAAAGTTCACAGATTTGTTTCGGTTTAATTTTTAGCTCTGCTGAGACTCACAGAGCTTTAGGAGTGGGGAAAATGTCTGTCTGTCCGTCCGTCTGTCAAAATTTCTTTGAAAGTCTTCTCTCATTTTTGCTGCACCTTTGACAAATGCCACTACTTTTACAATAGCTACCATTTGTCTGTATTCCGCATCATCCTGCCAGTGCTCTGGTTGTAAATGGAGCCATCTTCCATCCATTCCTAGGAGTTCAAACAGGAGCTATAACTGTGACCCAATCTGGGAGTAGTGAGACATTTCCCTGTTAAAGCATGTTTCTTTGAGAAGAATGGTTTTCTGGAATGAATAGAGAGGGCTAGACATAGCCAGAAGTTGTGTGATAATTGCAGTCTTCATCCCATCATTCATTGATCTGTCAAACAAGACAAATACTACTCAGTCAGATACCACAAATGACTTAGCATTGAGTTCTTGACTGCAATAGCTATAGATGATGCATCAACTGCCTAAAATGTATAACATAACATGGTGTAAGAGAATTTGGGAGAACAATTTATGCTTAATGTTAAAATGGATATGTGAAAGATAAATTTCAAACTGTGAATTAATAGCCTCAGACAGGCTGTGACTGTCTGGGGCGAGGGCCAAGACGATGACACCTCTCCACTGATACACCATCAACCCCTAACTTATCCCGTAGGAAGCTCAACGTTTTTCCTTCACTCTGTTTGTCTGTCTCTTTGTCCTCTTCAGGCAAGCCATAAAATCTCAGGTTAGATCTGCGATCATAACTTTCCAACTTTAGCCTGGCTTCTCTCTCATTTGTGAGTTGTGTTTTGAGATAAGCTATCTCAGTTTTCATCATGTCAATCTCAAGGTAATTTTTCTCAGACAGCTTCTTTGCATCAGCTATGTCTTTATGTGCACTGGTGATACTGTTTTTAATTTCTTGAATATCTTTCTGTATAGTATGTAAGCCATACCTTTCCAGGACTCCTTCAAGCACTGACCTTATATGGACTGCACTGGCTTCCTCAGGTGAGAGCTCTGAGTATGGCCTTTTAGCTGGATTTTCATTCATTTCTCCACACAAGTATAGTCCACAGGTATACTCAATATGATCCTGGTACTATCACAATGCTGTATATCACATGAAATATGGCAAAATCCTGGTCAATCAGTGAAAAATTTAATTTAAATTCCCCTCCACCTGAAAGTTAGTCTACTGCCATTATACCCTCACGCAGGATCCCTCTTCAAGCTATGCCTAGTCCTGCTCTTTTCATTCAAGAAAAACCAGTCTTCCCAAGGAAATGTCTCACTACTCCCCAGTTGGGTCACAGTCATGGCTCCTGTTTGAACTCCTAGGAATGGATGGAAGATGGCTCCATTTACCACCAGAGCACTGGCAAGATGATGAGGAATACAGACAAATGGCAGCTATTGTAAAAGTAGTGGCATTTGTCAAAGATGTGGCAGAAATGAGAGTGAAGGACATCCAGGATAAAGCTAACTCTGCAAAGAAGGGAGCTCACCGAGGTCTCATTGTCCAGGTCTCTTCTTCACACAGACTTATAATTCCATAATTCCTTAAAAATGAGATGGAGACAAATCTGCGAACATTCACACTAAAATATAATTCTCAATTTGAAGTTAATGTTGAAATAATGTGAACAAATGTATCCGATATGAGTGTGAAATTTATTTGAAAATGTATATTTTTCCGAATTAATGTCTTGAATTTCAATAATCTTGGCCAAAAATGTTGTCAAGGAGAAATACTAGCCAATGAGAATTGAGATAACAAGTTGGGGCCAAATTTGATGTGATATCTTCATCTTCTGCTCAAGTCTGCTCTTGAATTGGTTTTAAATGATCAGTTAGGAAGAAATGTTCACAAACATTACAAAAAAGCAATGATAACCATAGCCCTAAGGCCATCAACATATGTTTATTCAAGTGGTTGCTGAAATATGCTCAGTACAAAATTTCTAACCTTGAGGTCACTGCACTAAGGTCAATGGTGACATCACTAAGATTTGAAGGAATCTGAATCTTTGCCTTAATATCAACCTCTGTATAAAATTTGAAACATATATTACTGGTAGTTTTGGAGAAGAAGACTTTCAAAGAAATTTTGACAGACGGACGGACAAACATTTTCCCCACTCCTAAAGCTCTGTGAGTCTCAGCAGAGCTAAAAATTAAATGGAAACAAATCTGTGAACTTTCATACTATAATATAATTCTCAATTTGAAGTTAATGTGGAAATAATGTGAAAAATTTATCCGATATGAGTGTGAAATTAATTTGAAAATGTATATTTTTCAGAATTAATGTCTTGAATTTGAATGATTTTGACCCAAATTAAATGGAAATGATCTTGAAATATTAAGTAATCTTTAAAACTACATGTGTGTGACACAGACACTATCTGAGTTGAATAAAATGAAATTATGAGGCAATGAGACTTGAATTTTAACCAGAAAATGGCCACCGAGCACTGATTTCCGAGGTCATACATACAAGGTGGTGGGGGGGGGGTCAAAAAGTTGATCGATGGGTCTTAAATTTTTTCTGTGAGTTTACTACATATCAGAGAACATTTCTTTTAATGAGCAGCTTGATCGGAAAAAAAGTCCGAAAAATGAAACACCCTATTGACATCTTGGGTTGGGTGACACCAGGTTTCTGATATAAAGATAATATCGTTATTATTGACTAGGCTTATTATGGCATCATATGTCAGTTTTTCATAAAGACCCTGAATATTCCATGTCATAATTTTCAGTTTGTTCACATCGCCTAGCAGTAGTTGTGGCGCCGTAGAGGGTAGGACATCAGGGGCTGCAGGTTATTACTTTGGTTAGATGTGTTGGTGATAATGGTGGGTATGTTCTGTTGGCCATCATAGTGGGTTGTCTGGTCAGGCACATACTGGTTATTGGTAGCAGGTGCCACCTGGTGGGAATGTGTGTCACTCAGGCCCTGGACAGCCTGACTGTAGGTCTTCCTCTGGAGGGTATCCAGGTGCTTCTTGAGGTTGACTGCCATCTGGCGAGTGCCACTGCGGTTAGGGTGAAGTTTATCAGAACGCCTGAGTACCTTCTCAAGGTGTCTGATGGTGGGATTATGATCCACTAATGACACATCACTGGACTGTAATTTCATCAGACTATCATTTACTGCATTGATATCAGTATTAAGGTATGGTAGGTCCAGTCTCTGTAGTATGCCCGACATGATAATACGAGTATTGGGCATCAGAAGTTTGGCAACATCAATGAGTGACTCGAGCTTTTGCATGGCTTGAGGTACAGAGTTACTTGACATATTGTTGGTACCACACATGAATATTATGTTTTTGGGTGAGAGTCCAACAAACTCAGGCAGTTTCTTCTCAATGTCTTCTATTTTGAACCCAGGGAATGAATAGACTGCACAGCTAGTGACTCCTTGATCACTCATTGGGTCTAGCATGACTTTTGAGGTGGAATCACCCACAATTACAGTTTCTATTGGCTGGCCTGACATGAGTGGCACAGATATCATAGGTTGTGGCACATTTGACTGTGGACGAGGTACGTGCGGCACATTTGACTGTGGACGAGGTACATGTGGCACATCAGACTGTGTACGAGGTATGTGTGGCACATTTGACTGTAATCATAACAAAATCACCTCCAACCAGTTGGATAATGATTATAAACACATAATGCGTGAATAAACCCTATCGGGAGGGGATTTTAGCATCGAGGTCAAAGGTCATGACCCAGTTTTGTTTATCCAACACAGGTGTCGGATAAACAACGGCGGCGTCGCCATGCGATTAAAATATCATTCTGAACTTTAAGCAGTGCAGTCTCAGTGTTATGGAAAATTTTATAAGCAGATTGGAAAAAATCCTTTAAGCCATTATAATCACGATGAGAGAATAATTGATCAGCAACTGCTCGTTCAATTAATTTTGAAACGTACTTTAAATTTGAGACTGGTTGATAATTATTTTTAAGTAATTCAAGACCAAGTTTTTTGAGTAGTGGATGTATTATGGCTAATTTTAGTGATTCGGGAAAATATGATATCATTAAGGATTTATTTATAATTTTTGTAATAATGGGAAGAAATAAATCTAAGCATTCACACAACAACCGAGTTGGAACCGGATCTAGTTCGCATGATTTTTTTGCCGCTTTTTTAACTAATTTTTTTACATCATTTTCACTTAAGACTTTAAATTTTTCCCATTTACGCAAAATTATATTATTTCTAGGATATCGATCAATGTTATATGTATTGCCGCTATCATTAATACTGATATTACCATCTGTGTTTTCCGCTGAATTCAGTGATCTACTATTATTAATATTCCTCGTGTCAAGCTCTAATCTAATTTTGTCAATCTTACCAATGAAAAATTTATTGAATTTATTAGATAGAATATTATAGTCATTTATAGATTCAAATGTTGTCTCATCATTCCTGTGTAATAATTTATTAATCATGTTATATAATTTTTTCGGATCATTAATATTGTCATTTATTATATTTCCAAAATAGCCGCCTCTAGCTTTGTTAATTATGGCATTATATTTATTTCTCTGAGATTTATAAATTTTTGTATCAACTTGTAATTTAGATTTTTTCATTTTTCTCTCCAATTTCCTTTTAAATCTTTTTTCTTTTTGTAAGTTGTCATCAAACCAAGGACAAGGTTCTCTGATCCTGATATTTTTGTTAATAATAAAGTCATGAATTTTTGTTTTTTAATTTACGAAAGGTAACATTTTTCTTAATCATTAGTTTATTTTCAAAATTGAAACTCCATTTAATAACATTATGATCAGAGATAAATTCACCAACACAAAAATCTAATAAATATTTTTGGTTTTTAAATTTGATTAGTAAATAGAGCGTATTTCCTAGAATATGGACGGGTTCGCTTATTAATTGATCACAATCATATATTTTTAGAATGTTATTAAACTTTCTCACATTAGGTTTTGATTTAATATTCATGTGAAAATTAAAATCTCAGAGTATATAAGTTTAATGATTAATAAATTTATATGATGATAAAAGATTGGGAATTTCATCAAAGAAGGCCGTCATAGTGTATGGATTCTTTTTTGATGGTTCCGGCCGGTAGATAATGATAAATGATATTTTCTTGTTATTAAAAGAAACAGATATTTCTAATTTGTCCATAGTACTAACAGTGAAAATGCATTTTCCTCAATTTCTAGCTCTTTCCTATAGATTACAGCCAGACCGCTACCGGACCTTTTTCTCCTGAATTGTTTCAATATTTCATAATTATTTTCCCTCAGTCTATCAATTATTTTTTTGTCTTTTATATCATAAAGCCATGTTTCAGCAACCAACATAATATCTATATTATTATCATAAATATATTCTTTCACCACCAGAATTTTATTCCGTATTGATTGTGTGTTAACAAAAGCTACATTAAGATGCTTAATAATTTTGTGCATTTTTCAAGACATATCGCGAGGATAATTTAATAAAGTCATTTTATTTATATCATTTTCATCAGCTAAACAATTTATTGATGTATTGTCAAGCAATTTACTGTGGAATAATTTCTTTAAACGTTTCATTCCTGTAGAGGTAGAATTAGATGACATTTCTGCATTAAGTTTATCATCATATAAATTATGCATTGAGGGCATGTGTATGGCTAAGCAATCTTCATGGTTGTCTCCGTCATACGGAGTGTGCTGTCACCACATGTGCTAAAACAAACGGCCAGACTCTGCTGCTAGGAACACAATTTGTGCCAAAAAAATTGGGATAACAAATTACATAATAATCTTCAGATATTATAATTTTCAGATTTTACTAATCATAATTTTAAGAGATATTCCCATTTTTAAAGTGTCGCGCAAAAACGGCGACTTGAGTAGCAGACGAAAACGGCAGACCTGAGTGTCAGGGGAAAAGGTCAAGTATAAGTTGCTTTTTCAATAAACGATAATTCACCCAAAAAGTGTCAGAGATGAAAAATCAGAAAAATGAGCTCTTTTAATTATTTTTTCACAGAGAAAAAGGTGATCAAATATGTAATTTCATTCAAAGTGAACAAGTGCCTTCGGCTGGGAGGGGTTGCAATAATTCACATGTGTAGCTGTCTCTCACATAGAGCTATTTCTCACTTATGCAGCTATTTCTCGCACATGCAGCTATCTCTCTGTTGTAGCTATTTCTCACATATTCAGCTATTTCTCACATATGCAGCTATATTAGTCTTACATATTCAGCTATCTCTCACTTATGGAGCTATTTCTGGCATATGCAGCTATCTCTCTGCTGCAGCTATATCTCACATTTGCAGCTATTTCTCACACATGCTACTATCTCTCACTTATGCAGCTGTCTCTCACTTTTGTATCCATCTCTGATTTGTGCAGCAATCTCTAACTGCAGATATTTCTCACCATTGTAACTCTCACTTGTTCAGCTCTCACACTTGTAGCGGTCTCTGTAATTATCTGTCACATGTGCAGCTGTCTTTCACATATGCAGCTGTCTCTCACCTATGCAGCTTTCTCACCTGTGCAGCTCTCTCACCTATGTAGCTGTCTCTCACATGTGCAGCTGTCTCTCACTTTTACAGCGGTCTCTCACTTGTGCAGCTATCTCACACTTGTGAAGCTGTCTCTCACTCCGTAACTTTGTAATTATCTCTCACATGTGCAGCTGTCATTCACCTATGCAGCTGTCTCACCTATGCAGCTGTCTCTTACTTGTGCAGCTATCTCTGCCTGTTGTAACTGTAATTATTTCTTACATGTGCAGCTGTATATCGCCTATACAGCTATCTCTCCATTGTAACTCTCTCACTGCTGTAACTATACATCCTTGTGCAGCTATCTCACTGATGCAGCTGTCTCTCACTTGTGCAGCTATCTCACTGATGCAACTATTTATCTCTCATTGTTGTAACTGTCTCATACTGTCCATGCTGTTTGTAACTATATCTCAATTGTTTTGTACAGCATTCTCACATATGCAGCTGTCTCTCACTTGTGCAGCTATCTCTCACTTATGCAGCTATCTCTCACTTGTGCAGTTATCTCTCACTTTGTGCAAAACCTAGTGGAACCTCCACTGGTTCAATAATTAGGTCAATAATTGGGTCAAATTCCTGATGGTTGAAAACAAAGACCAAATACAGAAATGTATGCTTATTGGAGGTAATATTTCATATCTAACGCAATTATGACAACAAATAAGTGAGAATTGTGCCACTCATAATTTGCCAAAAGCGCAACCCATCACATAAACTTGCAAAACAAAAGTGAAGTGGAGATTGGTTCAGCATCAATTCCGCTAGAGGGCAGGCAACATGGTGACGGAACAACAAGATCCCACACTCTTATCAGTGGCGAATTTGAACTCGGCCAATACCACATATAGCACCTTTTTTTCAAATCTCGCCACACTTCCTCTCTGATTACGTTCATACTTTTTTTTAATATATATGTAAATATCAGTGGAGCGACAACATGCGAAGCGCTTTGTATCAAGAATTTATATATTACTACACCATATGATTTGTAATAGTGAAGTTTGTTCAAATCCAAATCCGTTAACGCTTCAGCAGACCTAAGTATATGTAAAAAATTATATGTACACTGTAAGTGGACGTACATGTAGGATTTGAATTTAACATTTAAATAGTAAAAGAGAGTAGAACTAGGATAAGTAGACTGATGCAGAACATGAAAACAAGCCAACAAGCGAAGAACAGAGCGACGTGGCTGGAGCAGCGTTGTTCAGTATATAACGACATGATAGTATTTTTCAAAGAGCGCAAGATACTATGAAAGACCAGAAAACGCTGATCTAATCAACCTATTCCAAGCACGAATAGGAGGTCAAAGTAGCAAGCTAGTATGATTCAAGTCACTTTCAATCAGGTTAAACCAGGTTCAGAGTCAAGTATAAGTTTCAGCAAAGTTTCAGTGAAGTCCAGTTTCCAGAGAGCCAGAACCCCTCTAACACTCTTACACTATTTTTATATATCCATATTATTCCAGACAATGTTACAAAATCAGTATAATATGCATATGTCAGTTGATATGCTAGAAGAGGCTGCTGATGAGACAATCCCAACTGAGTAACATGATTTGGCCAAAGAAAGCCGAATTTGTTCACAGCTGGATATATATATCATGTGCTTGTAACATGCTGAGCATATGCTTAAATCGTTTTATCACAACATTTTCAAAACATATCAGTTTACAATGAAAATTGAAATTGTTCCATTTCTTTGCGAATAAAGACATTTTATTTTATTTTTTTGTATTTTCTCCATTTGCAAAAAAAAAGAAAAAAGATGTGTTCTGACTTTCAATTTGCTCTAAAAGATCCCAACATGAAGATTTCACCTTTGTTCATTGCATAAAGTCATTATTTTTTCATAATTTCTATCAAAACAAAAAGTGTTTCAATTCTGTATGTTCTGATGTGCATGTTGCGAAAATAAAACTTCAAAATGAAGATTTCAGTTTCAGCATGAATAAAAAAAATGGGAGACAGATGTCTTACCCACTGAGCCATGTTGGATAGTATGATTTGACCTTCTCATTGAGAAACTGTGCTGAACACCTGCTTATACAGCCAGGAGTGTCCCATATACTTCTAATAACAGAACTCTCTGAACAGGGGTAAATAAGCTGCATGTTCAACCTTTAACTCCAGTTTGATCAACCAAACTGGGCAATTAAAAGACACACCCTTGTTCTTGCTAAACAAAACTCTCCTATGCTTAAGACTGGTACTAACCAAAACAATCTCTTCCTCAGTGCTCCAATTTTTTTAAGATATGAGAATGGGTATTTTGCCTTTGTCCATTGCTCCATATGTATTGAAGTCATTAAAAAGGAGTGGCACTATTTACGTTACAAGCACATGGTGTTATGAGTACATTAGGCTGCAGTGTGGGAACTAGAATGGTGCATTGTGGGATGCACAATGATTTGACAGATTACCAACTTCAAATCTGAGCATGTGCTCCATCAGCATGTACTTTGTGAGTTTTATCATCTTAGTACAATGAACAAATCTGAGCAAAACTTGTAATTATTTCGCTGAGCATGGCTTACAATCTGAGCTCATGCTTAGATTTGGGACTTACAGCACGATACAAAAATCGGGCCTTAATCAAATTCATTATCAAATCTAGAGACACCTTCCTGACCTCTAGTTATCATAACTCCTGGATACTTTAAACAAAATTTGGGAAAGTGGAGATTTTACTCCTTCATAGAGAGAGGCAACAATAATCCATGTCGCCTTGAAAAGATGCAACTGATTCCAACAACTATCGTCCTATACCTTTAACAAGTTGTGTAAAACTTTGGAGCGTATGTTTAAAGGATTAGTCTGGTATGTACTCTCTCTGCATTGCATCGGCAGTTCCAGATCACGAGGAAACCTCAAGCAGTCACAATGTTCTATTTTTGTTCTGATTCAAAATCAACTCTAAAGTTTATTAAGAATGGAGATCGGAAAATCCACTGAAAAAAAAGCGCTGGAAGGATTTGACATTGAGTGAGAACAGGAAGAATAACTCTTCCGAGGTAAAGTGACAAGTGCTTCGGATTTGGAAGCAGTCGTGACTGTGAGAGCTACACTGGCAATAGCTTGAAGATGCTCAAAGTAGGTTGAAGATTGCCTCAGTATTTCCTGTGGCCCTAACATGGATTTTGTTCAGGAGAGATGGAGGAAAAAAATATATAACATCTAAGGAGGTTGGTAGTCAGGATATCTTGTACAAGAAAGGTCTCTATCATATAATTGAGTTGGATGGAAGGGGTTTAATGGAGGGGTTTCCGGGACGACAAGCATCAAGCTTGAAAAGCGAAGCTCTCCCTTTTCTTGAATTATTTTATTCATGATTACATATACAGTATACTTTTACTTAATATCAATGCCAAGTTAAAGGAATCACAGTACATGCATTAAGGTATACATCCGGTGGCCAAGTGCTGTGGGTGGTGTTAGGGTGTTCAAAATGACATTTGTAATGCGCATTCCTTTAAAGACAAAGAGAGGTCACAGTTTATACATTCATTAGTTGTATTCACCAATATTAGAGACATACCATAATATTCAAAGAATTGTAATCAGAAGTATGACAGTTTGCAACATACAGTTCCATATTTGTCTGTTACGTAATTAATGTTGCTATGTGTCTGTAAAGATCAAAATGTATAAAAGTCTGAAAATATAAAAATGTCACAGACACTAAGAAATATTCCTTGTCCTTGGGAGTAAAATGATGTTCTCAAGGGTCATAGGCAGTCCACGGTATTGTGATATAAGCTGAGAGGGGCAGAAGCAAATAATTGAATATGTGCTGACAACGCCGTCTGATATACCATTTGACACCCTCTATCCGACTTAAATTCAATATGGCGGCCAGTAAGCAGAAAGTTCATGTTCTGCACATGCTCAGTTATAAGATCAGTAGAAGGGTTGTGAACTGTATAGTGTTTTCAGAATGATGATGCTGGGAATATTTCAGTAAAAATGAGTTTGCACAATTATGGTTTCTACTGGGGACTACGATGATCACACAATGATACAACTTGAGAATGGTGTGTATTGTTGTCAGTGCAGCCGTCTCGTCAGAAGCTTTCTAATTTGATATGTTAATGTTCATATTTCACGTGTGTTTTTGAGGCATTCGTATACGGTGGCAAGTTAAACTATGTTTGCTTACAAAATACATATCCAATAATCGAATAATGCATGCACACACACATATACATATATATATATATATATATATATATATATATATATATATATATATATATATATATATATATATATATATATATATATATATCCAAAGTAAAAAGGTAGTTGTATATATATATATATGTATATATATATATATATATATATATATATATATATATATATCAGAAAGGTAAAATTAAAATTAATCACTTATACTCACATGGTCATAAGTTATTTAAAGCATTCATGAAATAAGGTTTTCAAGCACTTTTTCCTTGCATAATATAAATATTTATATCCCAAACATTGCGATCAAATGTTATTACCCATCATATTTCCCCTACATAAATTTCTGTGATATTTGAAAGTGAGTCTTCTACTAAAATGCAAATCATCCTTTATCAACAAACTTTATATAGCTGACCAGTGATCTTGTGCAAACACCTCAGCAAACGCCCAAGTAGAGTCTTCCTAACAGTAGAGACTTTTAGACTGGGACAATGGAGTGATTTGGGTTACAGAGCCCTGTTTGTCCATTAATGTTTGTCCAGTGGTACAGGCCGAACAATCAGACAAACCACAATTGAGACCGACCCCACTAGCACAGTTGGTAGAGTGTAGGATCTGTGCCTTTGTTGGTTAAATAAGTGGAGGACGGGAGGTGGTGGGTTCGACTCCCACTGCCGGCAGTGTTACTTTCACACTGGGTAAAAGGCTCGAAAGTCGACCTGATATGGCCATAGTTGCTGAAAGGGTCGTAAAAACACCATTTCACATTTTTTTTTCAAACCACAATTGAGGTCACATTTTTTTATACAAGTGGCCACCTGGTGGTCAAAAGAGTACAGGCAGTACTTGCCACTTTCAGCAAAACACACTAACCAGTTGGTTGATTTTAGTGAGATAACTTGCTTGTATCACAGCTTCGTGTCCACATATTTATGCATACCCCAAACCTCTGTACCCTCTGTAAAATTGCCTTTGATTTCATGATTGCTTAAAGAGTATTATAATTGTTTAATCGAATAAATATTCCAGTCCAATTTGTTTTAATGAATGCTAAATATTAAGGTTAATTTAAATATTATACACGACTTTCCTATATATGAATAAATCGACTTGGGCCATTTTTAAATATCAATTATCACAAAAGTATAAATTTTATGATATAGGCTAAATTGTTTTTGTGCGGAAAAATCTGGTTCCGAATATTTCTTTATCAGGCAGAGCCAAAGTTTTATCACTGAGACTGAAAACTTCATTTTTTCGTCTTACTGTTGTTCTTGCAAAGCTTTTGAAACTACTTACTTCAACCTTTATGCCACAGAAACACCTCAATAAAACTAATTTTAAATCTTGTCGAAACTGTTTTCCGCTGATAACATAGAGGATAAAATTAAAAGCGTAATTAAATCTGTTAATGATGATCGTCATCCCAAAGATTAAGGCGTGTTTGGCTGCTGCGTCTGACGTAATGGGTTTGCTGAAGGGGTCACCCCCCAAGACCCCCATGCAGATGTAGTAGGGAGCCGTGAAGATGAGGTAACTGAAGCTAGTGGTAAGCAGCAGAGTGGTCATGGAACTCATGGCAAATTGCTTCTCATGACTCGCTACTATCTCAGACCGTACCACAGATAACTTCAGCAACTTGTGGATGATGGCAATGTTAGAGGAAAGCAAGCTGATGAAGGGAAGGAGGCATATGAACAGAAGCTCAAGATTTGGGCGGAGAACAGTTACCATCAGGTGATTTAGAGAATTACTCAGGTCCATCACACAACCGGGATTAACCAGTTTCCCGTCTTCAAAGTAAGGGGCAGGCGCCCAGGCAAAGAAGTGATAGATATTCACGATAATGGCTAAAGCATTGATGAAAATTATGATAAAGAAAGCCTTGACCTTGGTGAGCATGACCTTCGCCTTGAGAGGAAAATAAACCACAATCACCCTGTCAATGGTGACCACCACAAGAGTCCAGCCAGACGCGTACTTACAAACATGACTGACAAAATACCAGACTTTGCAGAGGAGCCTGGAGTGGTGGACAATGTCCCCGGTGATGAGGAGGTTGGGGATGTTCCTGCTCAGCTGGATGAGGCAGAAGATAAGGTCACTGATAGCCAGGTTGATGAGGTACAGATGGGTAGAGGTCATCCTCTTGGCTGTCATGCCTAGGACCAGAATGACCACGGCGTTTCCCATCACGCCCATGACCATTGTCACCATGGCGCTCTCTGCTAATATCTTCAGACAGTATCTATATGCCCAGAATATTGTGGGGGAGATGCGATCCTCCACTCCCACATCTGACCATGAACTAGTCTCATTGAGAGCTGTTGAAGTGGACCATTCAGTGGCCGCCATCTTTATGCTAGTGTGCCTATAATGAAATCACCAAATGCATTAAGAACCAAAACGTGTAATTTTAATCATGCTTATATTTCATAATTTGTTTTAGAATGTAGATCAGATATGATGATGTGATTTGCTTGATTATTTTGCGTAAAACCACTGTAAAGATAAGTAATGAATGATAATATATGTGAAAGTTCTATGTACCTGATAATGTTGTTGCTGATATTAGCTGAGCCAGGTTTGGTGATAATTTGTTAAGTCCGTCTTGAATATTCCTCATTAAGAAGCGGTGAAGCTAATGAACATGCACACACATATGGCCAGCGCTTTATACATATCTCTCAACTTGCTCACATTATATAACAACGGGCGCCCACTGGCAATTTTATTCCCATTATGACTGCTATTCGCAGTCATTAATGCAGGCTAAATTTGAAGAGTAATATGTTTAACAAAAACAATATAAAAGAATATCAAATAGATTTGTGACGAAAGAAATACATATGTGACGAAAGAAATGCATTTGTGAAGAAAAGCAACCAGTTTACCAAATTTAGACCAAGGCTACATTGCCAAAAAATTCTCTTTAATGAACTGTTGTGCCTGTATGGCTCCGGCGGGTCTGCCACTGACTATAGTATCTTAACAGCAAATGAGTTTCTCTCTCCCTCATTCTCATATATTATAGGGGGCGCTGTAAACAATACTACTCCACCATCCAATAAAACTATTAAAAATAATATCACAATTGGTTCTTGTAATGTCAAAAGCATCTCGGGCAAGGTCCTACTTGTGAAAGACTACTTCTCTGATCACAATCTGGATGCCCTTTTCATGACTGAAACGTGGCTTCAAGAAGCCAGTGAGGAGAAGGTCAGAAATGAACTTGAGGGTGGTTCCCTTAAATTTCACTCACTCCCTCGCCTAGGGCGCTCTGGTGGAGGCGTGGGTCTATTACATCGTGCTGAACTTCCCTTTGAAACCAACAGGTTGAACCAACCCGTGGTGAAAACAATGGAGCTCTCAGAAGCATCTCTTCTAATCAAGGGAAAGAAGTTCACTTTTGTAACCATCTACAGACCTGAACCATCAGACAAGAACAGGTACACCTATTCTGAGTTCTATGATGAGTTCACTCAACTGGTGGCACACTATGGGTCATTCAGTCATGAGGTCATCTTCCTAGGTGACTACAACTTCCATGTCAATAAGCCAAATAAACCTGATGTCATAAAGTTCAATGACATTCTATCTACTTTTGACATGAACCAATGGGTACATGAACCGACCCATAGGTTAGGGAATACCCTTGATCTCATCATCACTTTCAAAGGGAACAAGTTTCTCAAGAGCCACCTGGTGGATGAGTACATATCTGATCATAAAATGATTAAGCTATACCCCCCAACCCCCCCAAAAAATTGATCAAGTACAGGAACTTTAAGGGACTAGATCTCCAGTCCCTAACAAGTGACATCAAATCCCTAAATTCAGCTTGGGAGCACTTGTCCTTGAATGACATGGTGAATTACTATGACAAGGAACTTACAGGACTCATGGATAAACATGCTCCTATTAAATTCGCCAAGGTCACTAACCGCAAACCTGTACCTTGGATGAGTGATCAATTAAAGCATTGGTGAAACCTGGAAAGTTGCAGGCAATTTTACAGTGGTTTAAGGTATCTGAAAACAATATATGATCTTAAAATTGACATACATACAGGCTATCTATCTGAAATCCACTAAAGAACATCTGCCCTGAGAATTATGATTTTTTGTGACCACCAAGTACTGCCAGGACTAAACAGGAAGTGTGTTGTGTGACCTTGACCTTTGAACTGTCAGGGGGCTCCGTAAGTCATAGGAGGTGTTGTTTACCAATTGTCAAAATTGGAGCAACACATTTTTGGCCATTTTTTTCCACTATTTAGAGAATGAATTGGAAGATAATACTTATCATGATGATAGTGCCTTTTCTTGGCTTTCTTTTGGTGGTAAATTTATTAAAAACGGATGAATATTTATGAAGTCATAAATGAAGAAATCATTATTTTTTATATTATATATGTTTGCAAAAAAAAGTTTAAAAAAATTCTATACAGCCCAGCTTTTAAGGTGGAATCCATGCAGCCTTTGATGTCTTCCCATTCAATGGTGTGAAAAACCCCAAATTTCATCAAAGAGGGTCATATCATAAATTTTACTGATACCAATTATCAGCATTCACAGTTTTGCCATTCAAAGTCATTGTGATTTAAGGCCAAACCAGTGATCAAAGGGTTTAATGTCACTTTTTCAATATCACGGCCTTCAAGTTAAGGGGGATTCCATGCAACCTTTGAGTCATGTCTTCCCTTTTTGACAGAAAGGTTTTCATATGCATAAGATACTTTTCAAATAAATAGTATACTTTTCCCATAAATGATATATCTTTCACAACCATAAGATATTTGTTACAACCATAAAATATTTTTCACGGCCATGAGTTATTTCATTGATTCAAATAATATTAAAATAATCTTATGTTGTTCTGAAGTATACTCCTGGCAATAAATTGATAAATTGTACAAAACATCTTCACCCTGTTTCCCAAGCTGGACAGGTGCACAACTGGTAACTCATTAGGTGTTTACACAAGATCACATACCAGCTAAACAAAGCTTGTTGACAAAGTGCTCAATTGCTGGTGTAGGTTTTAGCAGACAACTGATCAACTTTCAAGTGCCACAGAAATTTGTTAACAGAGAATATTTTGGGTAATACTACATAAAAGCACTGTTTAGGGTATAAACATTCATGTTATGTAAAGAAAATGTGTCTGAAAGTCAGGTTTCACCAATGCTTTAAGGCTTGAGAGGAAAATGAACAAGACTGGCTCTCATATTGATAAAGAATTGTATAACTCTCAGAGAAATAAATACAATTCCATGCTGAAATCATCTCAATCTGCATATTTCTCCAACCTGGTTGAGGAAAACAAGCATCACCCTAAAACTATTCAGAGTCATTGATACAGTCATGCACAAGCAAAAGGACATACCAATGCCCCAATCTTACTCTGATGTCACTCAAGCTGAGAAGTTCAACACATTCTTTCTTGAAAAAATAGAAAGGATTCGCCTGGACATTGATAGGGCTCCACCCTGCCCAATTTCACTACCAGGTGACACTGCGAACAATGGTAGCGCAGCCGGTACCTCATGGCTTGAGAGGTTCACCCTTCTAACCATAGAGGATGTGCGAAAATTAGTCAAGAGGTCTGCAAAGAAGTCATGTGAGCTAAATCCTCTCCCGACTTGGCTCCTAATTGACCTCCTAGATGACCTCCTACCAATAATTACTTCCATCATAAACAAATCACTGCTGGAATCAGCAGTACCTTATAATATGAAAATAGCCATCATAACACCCCTGCTGAAGAAACTTGGCCTTGAACTGGTTGAGAAAAACTACAGGATTGTTTCCAACCTGACATTTATCTCTAAGCTAACTGAGAGGGCGATAGCGGACCAATTAGTCCCTCATCTTGTAAGGAATGGCCTTACTGACAAGTTTCAACAAGCCTACAAGGAATATCATAGCACCGAAACCGCTCTGTTGAAGGTACAAAATGATATCTTGTGGGACCTAGATGATAGGAAGTCAGTTATTCTGTTGTTACTTGACCTCTCAGCTGCCTTTGACACCATTGACCACCAAATCTTATTTGATAGATTGGAGGCTAGATGTAATGTTAAAGGTCGCGCCATTTCCTGGATTTGGTCATATCTAGGTAACAGGAAGCAGTGTGTGAAGGTGGGGACTCACAGGTCCTGCCTCAAGCCTATAAAATACGGGGTCCCACAGGGCTCAGTCCTTGGTCCCATATTGTTCACCATTTATATGACACCCCTATCGGATATATTGGCCAAATACGGTCTGAGTTATCATATTTATGCTGATGATACTCAGATCTACATCCCTGTAGAACACACCTTCCCCCATCAGGTGGATATAAGCAGACACAAACTTGATGAATGTGTCTGTGAGGTCAGAAACTTCCTTATATCTAATAAGATGAAGATAAATGATGGAAAGACAGAGATGCTCATATGTACTGACAGGTACAATACTGCCAACCGCAGTAGTTTGTTTGTTTGTTTGGGGTTTTACATCACTTTCAACATTATTTCAGTCATTTCGTGATGAGACCTACTTGTAGCAGATATTGTGCTGCCTCACTGAATTGTCATGTCGCAGGTCCTTGACATGACAACCCACCCAGGTCACAGATTTACAAGGACAACAGGTTAACCCTTTAGGCACGGGCCTCAGCTCATATGGGAAATTGTAACATGAGTTCAATCTCGGCATGGCCGGGGTTCGAACCCACGACCTTTGGATCACCACAGAGGAACTGGTGCTAATAAGCTGGCGCTCTAACCAACTGCGCCACGGCCCGTGGCCTACCGCAGTAGTATCCCAGAAACAATCAGAGTTGGTAGCTCCGATATTGCTCCTAGTGAGTCAGTGGTGGATCTCGGCATCACATTTGACTCCAACATGGACATGAAGGCTCAGATCAGAAAAATGTGCCAGAAGGGCTATTACCATATTAGGAACCTGGCGGCCATTAGACATTGTCTAGACCAGAAGACCGCTATAACACTTACCCATGCTTTTGTTACATCGACCCTGGATTATGGTAATGGCCTACTGGCTGGTCTTCCTAAAACCGACATTAGGAAGCTGCAATACCCCAAAACTCTGCAGCATGTGTAGTAGGTAAAATTAAGAAATTTAGGAAACGTGTAGTAGATAAAATTAGGAAATTTAGGAAACTACAGGAGCTGAACTGGCTCCCTGTACATGCGAGAATAGATTTTAAAATCCTTCTCTAAACCTTACGTGATCTACTCCTAATCAAACAAGGGGAACGCTGTCTAAGATCCAACGATGGCACCCATCTACAAGTACCTAATACCAGGCTAAGGACAGTGGGTGACAGGGCCTTTTCATCTGTCAGCCCTAGACTTTGGAATTCCTTGCCTGCTGAAATTAGGACAAGTACTTCAGTCTCCTCATTCAAGAATAGACTAAAAACTCATCTCTTCAGGGCACATGTCCTGAACACAGCGCTATGAACAGACCTAGTCTGGTTTCAGCACTTTACAAATTTTATTATTATTATTAGTTATTTTCTGGCGTCCACTTGCAATTTTATTCCGATTATGATTGCTATTCACAGTCCTTGATGCAGGTCAAATTTGACAGGGCGAAATAATTAACAAAAAACAATATAAATGAATATCAAATACATTTCTGAAGAGAACATACATATGTATATAAGAAAAAATACACTTGTGAAGACAAAAACCAGTTTACCAAATTTCGGCCAAGGCCAGCTATTTTCCATTCGTTTTTATGAAAGTGTTATTGTCATGCACATTATGGATTGTGGTAATTATCAAGATATATAACATGATTTAGATATATAAATATACAAGTTGATAACAGAATGATAATGTAATATGGCAATCATAAGGGCCATATAATTCATATTACGAAAGGAATGACGTCAAAGTTCTTCACCTGCCAAAGGTTCTGTGTGTATTTGTTTGTCAGCATAGTTCCACCTAAGATTTAGGATTGGGCATGGTATGAGAGGTATAGGATATCTGATTAGCTTTGTCAGCATAGTTCCACCTCAGATTTAGGATTGGGCATGGTATGAGAGGTATAGGATATCTGATTAGCTTTGTCAGCATAGTTCCACCTCAGATTTAGGATTGGGCATGGTATGAGAGGTATAGGATATCTAATTAGCTTTGTCAGCTTAGTTCCGCCATAGATTTAGGATTGGGCATGGTATGAGAGGTATAGGATATCTGATTAGCTTTGTCAGCATAGTTCCACCTCAGATTAAGGATTGGGCATGGTATGAGAGGTATAGGATATCTGATTAGCTTTGTCAGCATAGTTCCACCTCAGATTTAGGATTGGGCATGGTATGAGAGGTATAGGATATCTGATTAGCTTTGTCAGCATAGTTCCACCTCAGATTTAGGATTGGGCATGGTATGAGAGGTATAGGATATCTGATTAGCTTTGTCAGCATAGTTCCACCTCAGATTTAGGATTGGGCATGGTATGAGAGGTATAGGATATCTGATTAGCTTTGTCAGCATAGTTCCACCTCAGATTTAGGATTGGGCATGGTATGAGAGGTATAGGATATCTGATTAGCTTTGTCAGCATAGTTCCACCTCAGATTTAGGATTGGGCATGGTATGAGAGGTATAGGATATCTGATTAGCTTTGTCAGCATAGTTCCACCTCAGATTTAGGATTGGGCATGGTATGAGAGGTATAGGATATCTGATTAGCTTTGTCAGCATAGTTCCGCCTCAGATTAAGGATTGGGCATGGTATGAGAGGTATAGGATATCTGATTAGCTTTGTCAGCATAGTTCCACCTCAGATTTAGGATTGGGCATGGTATGAGAGGTATAGGATATCTGATTAGCTTTGTCAGCATAGTTCCACCTCAGATTTAGGATTGGGCATGGTATGAGAGGTATAGGATATCTGATTAGCTTTGCAGAATCATGCATTGCCAATCATATTTTCTGAATTTAGATTTTCACAACCAAGATAGATGGGTTTTGTTTTTAAATTAAAGTCTTTTTTTTTCTTCTCAGACATAACAATCTAATACAATTTAAGTATTCAGATAAACTAAAGTGGGGAATGTACGTCTTAATAGAGCTAGGAATGTTAATCTTACCCACCGCGCCATAAATTGAGTAAAGGGGATTATCAGGAAATGTAGGTTTATACATAAGCGATTCTATCCTTTGTGATGCTCGCCAGATTTGATCCAGGTGTGAGAATTGATGATTACCTTATGTTTGCTTTTTTAGTATTAATTTATCTTTTTTAACTAAATATCATTACCAAACAATAAGATCTGATGACCCATTAAATGCCATGTGATGCATATAATAAAGTAAAACCTTGTTATATTCCAATCATCCAGGTATCTCATCCGTTATATTCCAATCATCCAGGTATCTCTTCCGTTATATTCCAATCATCCAGGTATCTCATCCGTTATATTCCAATCATCCAGGTATCTCTTCCGTTATATTCCAATCATCCAGGTATCTCTTCCGTGTTTGTTGTTCTGCCATTATTATTTATTCCAACACAGAACGCTTTTGGAAAACGGCTCAACTGCTGAAAATAAATATTTATAATCAATAATAATAAGATTTATTTGGCACTTACACCAGTGTCTGGTCATAACACTTTATCCAGTAATGTCAATCTTGTCTTGAAGATATTGACTGAAGCACTAATGCTGATACCATTAGGTGAGGCATTTCAGAGCCTTGGTACTATCGCTGACAGGGCTCTGTCCCCTACGGTCTTCAGACGGGTATTAGGGAGGTGCAGGTTATGGCTTCATCATCAAGCCTATTGTTTGTGAGGTTGGTTTCACATTCAGGTTGATCGTGGTGATCTCATGATCAGACATATTCATCCTCCAGGTGGCTCCCAAGTAACCTGTTTTCCCTATATTTTATCAGTGTAGCAAGGATATTCTCAAATGTATGGGTTGGTTCCTTGATCCACTGGGTCATTTTAAAGTTAGAAAGGATATCATTGATTTGGTTGGCTTGTTTACATGTAAATCATAATTACCCAGGAATATTACTTCATGGGTAAAGGTACGGTAGTGGGCTGTAATATTAGTAAACTAGTCATAAAACTCCGAGTAAGATTATCTATCCCCCTTTGAAGGGCCGGGTCTTTAGATGATGAAAGTTAACCCTCCTGATTTAATCATCATGATCAGGTAGGCTTCCATCAGCTCCATTGTTGATACAATTGGCTGAGTCATTTTATTTTTGTATCACAAGCCATATTTGGATTGGGGATGTAGGTCTGCCCATGGTGTATTCTGCAGTCTTTCTTTGTGTGATTTCAACATTATTTTAGTTATTTCATGAAGAAACCTACTTGTAGCAAATCTAGTATTGCCTCACTCATTTGTCATGTTGCAGATCCTTGAAATGAAAATGCACCCAGTCACAGATGATGATTACCCTAGGTTAACAGTCACAGATGATGATTACCCTAGGTTAACAGTCACAGATGATGATTACCCTAGGTTAACCGTCACAGAGGATGATTACCCTAGGTTAACAGTCACAGATGATGATTACCCTAGGTTAACAGTCACAGATGATGATTACCCTAGGTTAACAGTCACAGATGATGATTACCCTAGGTTAACAGTCACAGATGATGATTACCCTAGGTTAACAGTCACAGATGATGATTACCCTAGGTTAACAGTCACAGATGATGATTACCCTAGGTTAACAATCACAGATGATGATTACCTAGGTTAACAGTCACAAATGATGATAACCCTAGGTTAACACCTAAGCTCACATGAGAAATCTTTCTAGGAATTCCGGGAATCAAGCCCATGACCTTTGGATCACCTCAGAGAGAGTGGTGTTAACCATAACATTTATGATGACCGCAATAACATATGATGTAACCAGTTGATCAGTAACTTGATGATTGCATCCACAGAAATCTGTATCAGATGACATATTTGATTATAGGTCTATATAATGGGCGTGGAAGTGTTTTGAAGCCTCATGATATATAACCTAAATTAGGTAACACTGAGAAGAAATTGTTTTAACACATTCTGATTGGACACATTAAACACATTGTTTTTGCTGAATTAGCTTCTGAATGTTTAAATGCACTTTGACTGTCATACAAACATGCTACTTTGTGTGAATTTGATTTTCCTACGAAATCAATATTCTTTAGTTAAAAGTCACATGACAAGAATTGTTTTAAGTGTCAAAACCCAAATCAAAATTACAATAAATATAAATGTAAACAGTAATAAACAACACTGCACCAGCAAATGTATAAGCAGTCAATCTCAAAAACACCGTTAAAATGTCATTCTGAGCTGCAACAAATTTTATTCTAAGGGGTATGATAGATGAACATAAATGTTCTTCAGTCCTCAAAGGATTTATTAAATATTTTCTTTTACAGTACAGGGGGGATATCATTTTGGGTGGCAATACGTGGTCAAGCTGTGATACCCTTGATTGATAGTTTTGAATTATTGCAACAACATCCTATACCACCAACTAATGCAGCAATGCATTTGTGTTTATCCATACCTGTCCACTTGACACTGCCTGAGCTTTTAGAATGTTACCCTGTCAATTCTCTCCAATTGTCAGAGCAATTGCTGTACATTCTGCTGATCTAAAGTGCCCAAATACTGACACTATATAATGGACGGTGTAGAATTTAACCAACACTGTAGCTTTGTTAACCCCTCAGGATGGACCATTGTAGCTGGTTATTCCTACGTTGACATGTGCATGTATCTCTTAGTTCATAACGATCCAATGTTTCTCCCAGAAGAGGAGTCTGTAATAAAAAGTCTTCAGACTAATAAAGCAGCTGATGACATACCTCCTGGGGTCACTAAATAGGTCACTAAATGAGTCATTAAATGGATCACTAAATGAAAAAACACTAAATGAGTCACTAAATGAGTCACTAAATAGTGCCTGCATATTATTGGTTATTACCTTTTTTGTTTCCCATTTATTTTATATAGGTTTGACATTGAAATCAATTTAGAATACATCCTTATGGAAGCTTGTCAAAGCTTTACATTTCGTTCTTTATTTTGAGTGATGTTTTTCTGCTTATTGATACCACAATCTCAATCGAAGAACATGATGAAGTTCCCATGTATGGTGTTGTATCTGCTCCAAGCAGCATATGCAATTTTGGTATCTACAAGTCTAAATTGAATTAATCTCCAGCTTATGTAAATTCTATAGTACATGCGGTTTTTCTTGTATAATATAATTAAAATATCAAAACATTTATTGCCATCAAATTTTAATAAGGTTTGACAGATTTTATAAGATTATAATATTCAGAATAACAATGAGTGTAAAAAGAGAAAAAGTGACATGTTTCGAAGATTCGTTTCCCTTGGTTCTAGCCCAGAAACAAGGAAGGGAACGGTTTCCTCGAGAACATGTCTAGACCTTTAATTAGGACCGAATAATTGTGAATGTTAGGGTGACGGTGAGTCCTCAGGGCGCATGGGGAACCCATCTGGTTCCCTGGGTGAATCCTGGGGGTGCATGGTGAACCCATCTGGTTCCCTGACTAATGTTAGGGTGACGGTGAGTCCTGGGGGCGCATGGTGAACCCATCTGGTTCCCTGGGTGAATCCTGGGGGCGCATGGTGAACCCATCTGGTTCCCTGACTAATGTTAGGGTGACGGTGAGTCCTGGGGGCGCATGGTGAACCCATCTGGTTACCTGACTAATGTTAGGGTGACGGTGAGTCCTGGGGGCGCATGGGGAACCCATCTGGTTCCCTGGGTGAATCCTGGGGGCGCATGGTGAACCCATCTGGTTCCCTGACTAATGTTAGGGTGACGGTGAGTCCTGAGGGCGCATGGTGAACCCATCTGGTTCCCTGGGTGAATCCTGGGGGCGCATGGTGAACCCATCTGGTTCCCTGACTAATTATCTTGGAATGGTTGATTTTTTCAGTGACGCTTAACACAACTGATGAACAAATCCTGAAGAAAGTCATGAAAAAAGATGTGGAATAAAAATGTTAGCACTGACATGGATTGAATTAAACCTGTCTGACATGGTGCAATGTGCAACTGTTGTTGATATTTTCCTAATGCCAGACAGATTAAGTATGGAGTCCTGCAAGGTTCAGTGTCAGCTGATATGACACCTTTGTAGACGTAATTGACCAGTTCGGTCCTTGCTTGTAACTTGTTAGACTCCTAATTGAAAATACCACCAAGCCTGGGGTATTACAATTGTCATTGCATGTTGGAGCCAATCAATCTGTGAATGTTATGGAGCTGAGATGGGGGAAAGATTTAAAATAGCACAATGAAAGATGCACATTTTTGGCCAATATTCAAAAATCAAATAAGACCCAAACCAACGTTACAAATGTGAAAGTAAATTTCCAAAGTCTCCAAATTAAACACATTAATTTGTACGATTGCACGATTAATGCATTCATTAATGTGTTCTTTGCATTAATTTCTCAATGAGCATGTTCACAAACTGCTCATACAAATATTGAAATCTCTTTCCATCTGACCTTCTTCGCCTTGATATATCTACATTTGCAGACCAGCTATTGTCAAAACTAAATTTTCAGACTTAAAGAATCAGGAGTTTTAAGCCTGTTTAAGCTTGCAAAAAACTTCAATTCTGTATTTTCTGGCATGCATATGCCTACATAAAACCCCTATATTAAGATTTCTTTGGGATAAAAACCCTTTGGCATGGGATAGAGGCGTCTAACTCACTGTCATGTCCCCTACCCTCCTTCAGCACTGTAAAAAAGAACATCAAGAATGTTTTCCTCCTGCATTATTTTAGATTAACTCGAAGTAAACTTCAAGAATAAAATATGATTAAGAGACCACTAGTTCATGATTTGTGGCAGTTTATTGAACATATCAGAAAAAACTTATTTGACCTTCACGAAAGGTCAGTTCTGCATGAATTTACACAAAATGTTAGTTTTAAAGGATACAAAGAGCCAAATTACATGTACAGTCAAGGGGTGATTGAACCTGACAAGTGCACTGCCAAATTAGAATATACAACCTGTCTGGAAACCATTCTAAGAGCATGACAAATTGATTAAATTTGGATAATGTAAACTGCAACTTGAATAGGATTTGTGGCTATCAACATTAAGTCCTCTGAAGGCTTGGCATATAATGATAAATGGGGGTGAAGCATGGACTCTTTATACAAATCAATACTCTGTTTTATAATATATTTAACATGCAAATATAATGCTTGTATAACATATGTAACATAAATAATGGGATCAAAAATCGGATGATGACTTCTCCGGAATCAGATGGATTTCAGATCCAGAGCTCAGAACAATCTCTCAATAATTACAACGTGCATTTCCTCAATTATCGGAATCAGGATTCTTCACTTATTAATTATGGCTTTGTAATTGCAATCTAGTCATTGTTATTAATTTCAATGTAATGAAATAATATGAAATTATATCCGACGCAAATTAGGGTGTTATTAAGTTGTGTCAGAGGACACTTCACTGAGATTAATTTAATATAGTATTATATGAATTTCTTTACTCATGTATGCATTTCAATATATAGATACTGATAAAATGATATTAATCAATATATCAAATCCGATAATGTGGGTAAATATTATAATCAAACGCACATATACGCACATATGCATGTACAGACACGCATATACGCACATGTTTCAAACACTCACATGATAGACAAATCCTCTAAAATTTGGAAATTTTAAAAAATAATTGTATGAAATGTATACATCATTTCTACAGTTTGTACAGCACATTATTGTTTCTTTTTCAAAGAAATCCTTCTTATTTTCCCTTGTACTTTAAGCACTGAATGACCTTATTGTTTCAATGCACTTGAGATAATTCACTCCTTGTACATTAATTGGGTTTAAAGCTGTCAGTTTTCCTCGTGACAGATATAACCCGTGGCAGGATAACCTTTTTCTCCTTTCTAATAATCTTCTGTTATTGGTATTTAAATGTTATTTCTGGCAATTTGTGTTAGGTGGACTTATAACATAAATCTTATTTCTGTATGAGTGGAAGATGTGGTGATTATAATCTGTTTTGTTGGAAACAATATCTTCAAAATGTCAAAGTTAAACTAAGCCGCTTGTTTTCATTGCGTGCGTATTACCTTTGGAGTAATAAACATTAGTTGTATGAATTTATATTAGAGATATCATTCAAATATCACTTGGAGATAATGTATTGTGTTTAATCTTGACGTAATTATGATATGTCGTGTCAAGGAATATCTCCGACTGAGCTTCACTATGGAGGGATAAGCACAGAGGTGATTAATAATACATGATGGCTGTTACTGGAGACAACTTTGCCAAGCCCGGCAAAGATGAAGATCTGGCCAATAGATTGCTATTGATTTTATTTAGCTGCCATTGTTTTGCCATGTTTTGTGCATAGTCCTGATTCTTTAAGTCTGAAAATTTAGTCTCGACAAGAGATGGTCTGCGAACGTAGATATATCAAGGCGAAGGCGGTCAGATGGAAAGAGATTTCAATATTTGTATAAGCATTTTGTGAGCATGCTCATTGAGGAATTAATGCAAAGAACGAAGATCGCGCATTCATGAAGGTATGTATGTTTAACCTCGATAGCATAATGACTGAATTGGGTTCATGAACGTTTAATATTAATATAGCTTCATATTTGACGTTTGGATGAGTTGATTGACACATCGATGGTGATAACATTCAACATTTCAAAGAAAGCACATAGGATTTCGTTAGAATATGAGTTGATCAGTGTTTAATGTCACACACACTTTGAAGGTAGGAATTCTTACTTCTCGAGTTAGTTATGCTGCTACCTGGTGGATCACAAATGTTGAAAATCAAGCAGTAAGAATTAGCCATTGTTGAGCCATTAGGTTGAATGAAAACAAATGGGAATAAAAATCAAATGTTTTGTTAGGCCCCTGAGAATTTTTGCATCAATTTCTGATTCAAAATCCATGTTTAATTCCATTTCAAATACTTACATCATTGAACATCATTTCTTTGCAATTATGCAAAGAATTGACGTATCTTTACATGTAAATGGCATAAGAGTTGTATTGGACCAAGTCTCGCCTGATTAATCTGCAGTTACAAGAATTACGAGAGTTGAGTGTTGTGGTTTGGAAGCCAAGGTAGCATGCACACAATATCGCTCACATTGTAGAATCCCGTGTTAGACCATTCCCGTGAGATGCAGGCCTAATAAGCTGCAGCAACACTATGGCCTGGGTAGAATATCATGAAATACACCCATCTTATAAAACATTCAAATTATCTGTGAAATATCATCTTGAACTGTTTTTCCCGTTAGCAAATATGCTGATATTGGAGGTGAAACACTGGAGTAAGAAAACGTGATGGGGGTGGAAAAGTGGAATTTAACTCATTCACAATTGGGCTTGTCCAAGCAGACATGAACATCAGTCATAGATATGAAAGTCAGGAAAAGCAGTGTATTTCTTACTCCATTCAATAGAGGGCACATTCCCACTTGTAAAACAGTTTTATTTTTTATTTTATCTTCACTAGATGAAAAATTGCAATGATTTAAGTGAAATGGTAATTAACACATGAATGACAGGTCTCGGATGATTTTCTTTGTCATGTTCTGTCATAAAAACAATATGTTTACAAAAGCCACTAGGAACATGCTAATATGTGTTTGTGAAGGTTCTAGGACTCCAAAACAAAATGACATAAAATAATTCTATGTTTGAACTGAATTTTTGGTATTTTTAAAGAAAACAAGTGCCTTCGGCTGGGAAGTGATGCTGTCCCTCACTGTTGTAGCTATCCCTCACTTGTGCAGCTGTCTCTCAATTGTGCAGCTATCTCTCACCTACGCAGCCATCCCTCACCTATACAGCTATCTATCACATGTGCAGCTGTCTCTCACTTGTGCAACTACCACGTTTGCAGCTGTCATTCAGTTGTGCAGTTGTCTCTCACTGTTGTAACTATCTCTCACCATGTGCAGCTATGTGTCCCCATGTGCAGCTATCTCTCCCCATGTGCAGCTATCTCTCACCATGTGCAGCTATCTCTCACATGTGCAGCTGTCTCTCACTTGTGCAACTACCACGTGTGCAGTTGTCATTCAGTTGTGCAGTTGTCTCTCACTGTTGTAACTATCTCTCACCATGTGCAGCTATCTCTCCCCATGTGCAGCTATCTCTCCCCATGTGCAGCTATATCTGCCCATGTGTAACTATCTCTCCCCATGTGCAGCTATCTCTCCCCATGTGCAGCTATCTCTCAAACTGTGCAGCTATCTCTCACCATGTGCAGCTGTCTCTCAAACTGTGCAGCTATCTCTCACCATGTGCAGCTGTCTCTCAACCTGTGCAGCTGTCTCTCAACCTGTGCAGGTACAGGTATTTCTCAATGTGTGCAGCTGATAGTCTTGTTCGCATTTGACCCATGTTGGCCCTTTTGTACAAAACCTCCATTGATTCAATAACTAGGTCAAGAATTAGGTCAAATTCACGATGGTCAAATTAACGATGGTTAAAAACAAAGTTCTAATACAGAAATAAGGGCAATTTGTGGGTAAAATTTCATATGTGACATGATTCTGACAAAAAATAACTGAAATCTACTCGATTCCAAATATACATATTAGGCAAAACATCGCATAAACTTGCAAAATAAAACTGAAGTGAAAACTTGTCTAGCGTCCACCAGAGGGCAACGTAAAAATGCAACATTGAGATCACACGCTCTTATCAGTGGCGAATTTTACTGCAGCCAATACTTCACACAGCAACTTTTTTTTTCTTCTCAAATCTCGCCACACTTCCTCTCTGATCACGTTCATGCTTTTTTTAATATATATGTAATAAAAATGCATATGTTGTCATTCCGTTACTTGTCATTCCGTTACCAAAAATACATAATTTTTCTATTTTCTACAACTTTTCCTTTCAGTTGAAAATTTAAACTTTCCACTCTCTGATCACGTTCATGCTTTTTTTAATATATATGTAATAAAAATGCATATGTTGTCATTCCGTTACTTGTCATTCCGTTACCAAAAATACATATTTTTTCTATTTTCTACAACTTTTCCTTTCAGTTGAAAATTTAAACTTTCCACAAGTATGGCTTATAGAATCTAGCTTTAAGGACAATAGCCACTTTGTAGATAATGTATTGTTATACATATTTTAAAGGGCAATATAAATGTGTCATTCCGTTACCGGTAACGGAATGACAATTGTTTTGGAAATTTAATATCAAAGTTATCATCAAATTTTCAAGTCAAAATGTGTTTTAAACGTTGCTGAATGCCTTTACCTAATGAGACGTACCATTTAACTTTAATTTGGATGCAATTGAGATAACGGCAATGACATATTAGCTCTATTGTGACCCTAAGATTGTGACATCACGATCGGCTTTAATTTAATTGCATCAACATGTAATGTGTGTACCGCAAAATAGTCGTTACCAAGCTGTCGAAGCCTTCAAGCACGCTGTTTGTAACAACTGAATCATAATTTGTGTGAATTTGCAGTTGTCAGAAAAATGAATCCTTTCTTGTATCAGCATATTCTTACATGGATATTCCCCATTTTTTGTAACACGGATGGTTCCTTTTTTGACAAGCATTGCTGATAGGCAATGCTTGTCAAAAAAAGGAACTATCTGTGTCGTACCTCAGTGATGCGCGTATCGACGAGATTTCCAATGAATACAAGCATGCCGAGTATTCGTAGCGTATTCATTAGGTGCGAACTATTTTCCGTTGGCCATCTTTAGACTGGTCCCCCACCGAGTGTCAAGAACTATCGTGTATACACAGAGGGCGGCAACCAGTCTATGGCTGTACGCACTATTTTCGGGTCACGTGAGGGGGTCAAATGAGGTGCGCTTTGTTTACAAAACGTTTTTAATGATAAATATCTTGTTTCATGTATCATTTAAAAAAAATACAGTAGTTGTCTGAGGTATAAAAACAAAACATGCCTCGTCGGGTCAGCTGTGTGAGCGCATTCAGTTCGGAAGGTTACCCGTCCGCCATCACCAACTCACTGAATACGCTCCCCCAGCTTCCCCGACTCGGCATGTTTTGTTATATTATTCTGTGATCGGTACGATCATGGGAAATGCATATTCATTTCCTGTGGTTTGTGATTCAGTTTTTTCTGTGGTCAATATTGTTCAAGCAACTAATGCCACTGTGGAGTGTTCGTCCATGTGCATGCAAGATTCCAATTTGCGCATGCGCCCAGGCGTATGAATACTTAATTAAATGAAGTAAAGAAAAGAAAAGAAGTGCGTGAAAAAAAGCAGAAATTCAAAACGATGTCATCAGGCTTATTGCATTCGGCACGTTGCGTGTTTGCTAAATGGCGCGTTCAACACAGAGTGACTTGTATCAGTGTGACGTCACAGAAGGACAGTGTGTGAAAGGCATCAGTGGCATGTCCAGGGTTTTACATTTGTTAAAATGGGGTACACTACAGTATCTTTTCTGTACAAGTATTTATTAGTTTTTTTGGCATATTCGTGTTCACAAATATCATACAAAGTCCTATAAGAAGAAGAAATGCCAAATGATATAAATTGTGAAATTTGTTAAATTGAACACCCCCTTCAATATCCATTTCTGGACACGCCAATATACAAATTCAGTGAAGTGTCATTTTTAAAACTTGCAAATGGTTGGGTTTTATGATTTAAATCCAAGTTTGATGTTATCTAGTATGTACATACAAACATTTCTATTCAAACATTTGGATCCCAAAAGCCCCCAAGAATACCAATACTCATAACTGACACAACGCGCATAAACGCGCACTACGCGCCGAATGCAATAAGCCATGTCATCGTGCTCGCCTATCGTTGCATAAAATTATCCCTATAAATTGCTTGGAAATGCTTCCCAATCGCAAGAACAAGGAATATTCAGTAAGTTTAGTTAAAATTTAGTGTAAATCGGATAATTAGAACAGAAATAACATGCAAAAGTCTGATCGATGATTTGCGCCTGAGCGATAGTAGAGCCTAATCGAGCCTGAAAAGGCACATCTTTGCACCCAGTTGTGCTAGAAACTTCGTTCATATACCAAATTAAATGTTTTTAAAAGATGATTAAAATATTGCTTAAAAAATATTGCTTAAAAAAAACCCCATTTTATCCATGCCACTTTTTTGTTTGGGGGGGGGAGAGGTTATTTTTATTTTTGTTTTGTTTGTTGTAATTTTTGTTTTGTTTATTTTAATTTTTGCTTTGTTTGTTGCAAGTTTTGTTTTGTTTGTTATTTGTTTCCCATCCGTGTTACATGTGGAGCACCACTTTTTCTTGTTTAATGAAATAACTCCCATTTATTCCCGAGTACAAACAACAACGCAAGTACAACCATGCTACGACATGGCTCAGTGTACCCGGGACTGCCCAACTTAGCCTTTTAAGTCACCACATTCGCAATGATACTAGTATATTTATTGATTTATTTATTTATTTACTAATTAATTAATTAATTAATTAATTAATTAATTAATTAATTTATTTATTTATTTAATTAATTAATAAATTAATTAAATTAATTTAATTAATTAATTAATTAATTAATTAATTAATTTATTTATTTATTTATTTATTTATTTATTTATTTATTTATTTATTTATTTATTTATTTATTTATTTATTTATTTATTTATTTATTTATTTATTTATTTATTTATTTATTTATTTATTTATTTATTTATTTATTTATTTATTTATTTATTTGTGTTTTTATTTTATTTTTATTTTTTCCACCACATTATGAATATATTGTGCATGCTTAAGGTCCTCTTTCATATTATTTATGTGTTGTGTATTTACAGGGTCTTTGATCAAGTCTGGGATATGTTTTGCCTCTTTGCGCACCCAGTCAGGTATGATTATAGATACACATGTTAAGGCACTTGGAGTTCAGTCTACCACCACCATTTGTTTTATTTAGATAAATATTTTCATTTCTTCACATGTAGTTTAGATTTATTTTTATCATTTTATAAACACTTGCCAAGCTGTTTCACCGTTTTCATGCATTTAATTTGCTGCAATTTATCGATTTTGAAAGTCTATTCTTGAATAAAAATCATATGGAAAAATCATATGAACAGACTTGTCTGGTATCAGCGCTATACAAATTTTATTATTATTATTATTATTATTATTATTATGGAAAACATTCATATCAACTCATTTCCCTTCAGCCTTTTTTTCGTGAACAAATCGATGAATTTTGACATAATTACATACTCATACATAATGGGATTCTGTAAGCTGCTTTCTACATGCATGCGCACATCATATGAGCTTCTGTAACACGCATTTGTAGTCTGCTTCATGCATGTAATCATTACCTTTGTTGTCTGCTTCATGCATGTAATGTAATCATTACCTTTGTTGTCTGCTTCATGCATGTAATCATTACCTTTGTTGTCTGCTTCATGCATGTAATCATTACCTTCGTTGTCTGCTTCATGTATGTAATGTAATCATTACCTTTGTTGTCTGCTTCATGCATGTAATGTAATCATTACTTTTGTTGTCTGCTTCATGCATGTAATCATTACCTTCGTTGTCTGCTTCATGCATGTAATGTAATCATTACCTTTGTTGTCTGCTTCATGCATGTAATGTAACCATTACCTTTGTTGTCTGCTTCATGCATGTAATCATTACCTTTGTTGTCTGTTTCATGCATGTAATCATTACCTTTGTTGTCTGCTTCATGCATGTAATGTAATCATTACCTTCGTTGTCTGCTTCATGCATGTAATGTAATCATTACCTTTGTTGTCTGCTTCATGCATGTAATGTAATCATTACCTTTGTTGTCTGTTTCATGCATGTAATCATTACCTTTGTTGTCTGCTTCATGCATGTAATGTAATCATTACCTTCGTTGTCTGCTTCATGCATGTAATGTAATCATTACCTTTGTTGTCTGCTTCATGCATGTAATGTAATCATTACCTTTGTTGTCTGCTTCATGCATGTAATCATTACCTTTGTTGTCTGCTTCATGCATGTAATCATTACCTTTGTTGTCTGCTTCATGCATGTAATGTAATCATTACCTTTGTTGTCTGTTTCATGCATGTAATCATTACCTTTGTTGTCTGCTTCATGCATGTAATGTAATCATTACCTTTGTTGTCTGCTTCATGCATGTAATGTAATCATTACCTTCGTTGTCTGCTTCATGCATGTAATCATTACCTTCGTTGTCTGCTTCATGCATGTAATCATTACCTTCGTTGTCTGCTTCATGCATGTAATGTAATCATTACCTTTGTTGTCTGCTTCATGCATGTAATGTAATCATTACCATTGTTGTCTGCTTCATGCATGTAATCATTACCTTTGTTGTCTGTTTCATGCATGTAATCATTACCTTTGTTGTCTGCTTCATGCATGTAATGTAATCATCACCTTTGTTGTCTGCTTCATGCATGTAATGTAATCATTACCTTCGTTGTCTGCTTCATGCATGTAATCATTACCTTCGTTGTCTGCTTCATGCATGTAATCATTACCTTCGTTGTCTGCTTCATGCATGTAATCATTACCTTTGTTGTCTGCTTCATGCATGTAATCATTACCTTCGTTGTCTGCTTCATGCATGTAATGTAATCATTACCTTTGTTGTCTGCTTCATGCATGTAATCATTACCTTTGTTGTCTGCTTCATGCATGTAATCATTACCTTTGTTGTCTGCTTCATGCATGTAATGTAATCATTACCTTCGTTGTCTGCTTCATGCATGTAATCATTACCTTCGTTGTCTGCTTCATGCATGTAATCATTACCTTCGTTGTCTGCTTCATGCATGTAATCATTACCTTTGTTGTCTGCTTCATGCATGTAATCATTACCTTCGTTGTCTGCTTCATGCATGTAATGTAATCATTACCTTCGTTGTCTGCTTCATGCATGTAATGTAATCATTACCTTCGTTGTCTGCTTCATGCATGTAATGTAATCATTACCTTTGTTGTCTGCTTCATGCATGTAATGTAATCATTACCTTTGTTGTCTGCTTCATGCATGTAATCATTACCTTTGTTGTTTACTTCATGCATGTAATCATTACCTTCGTTGTCTGCTTCATGCATGTAATCATTACCTTTGTTGTCTGCTTCATGCATGTAATCATTACCTTTGTTGTCTGCTTCATGCATGTAATGCAATCATTACCTTTGTTGTCTGCTTCATGCATGTAATCATTACCTTTGTTGTCTGCTTCATGCATGTAATATAATCATTACCTTTGTTGTCTGCTTCATGCATGTAATCATTACCTTTGTTGTCTGCTTCATGCATGTAATCATTACCTTTGTTGTCTGCTTCATGCATGTAATCATTACCTTTGTTGTCTGCTTCATGCATGTAATGTAATCATTACCTTTGTTGTCTGCTTCATGCATGTAATCACTACCTTCGTTGTCTGCTTCATGCATGTAATCATTACCTTCGTTGTCTGTAACATTAATATTGTCATTGCATTTGTTGTCTGTTGCATGCATAATGACATAAGAACTTACAGCGTCAGACATGTTGGATGTTTTCCACAAACAAAATCATAATTCAAAATTCGCCACAACAAATTTGCTATAACAAATGGCTGTCGGTTGTAAAATGACAGATCCCTTTAATTTTCATTCAATTTTGATCTTTATCAAAAAATACAAATACAAGTTACTTCAGTTCTTTCTTTGGGTTTAAGGTCATCTGTGCCAGCGAATATAATCGCCATAAGATAGCAGTAAGAGATAAAGGTACAGACTGAAAAGACGAGCGCTATTACGTGCATGTTGACATGCTGTTTATTTGTAAATATTATCTGGCGAGGTAGCTCTGTTCACAGACAAGGGTGGATCAAGACAAGATTGCACTGATATGCCGCCTCTACACTGCCATACATCATTCATACTCTTGACAACACATCGGTCAAATCGAAAAAAATGCCGTGTAATAAATGCGTTCTTTATTATTATGGTGCGGTGTTAATCGGTTACGTGCCGACGTGCACGGAGTAAAGCCTTGACACATGTCTGGTTATTTCCTGTAGAATTGTTAATCCCCAACCTGATTATATTTCTCCAAGCCCGGTAATTTCTGTTGTGTTAATAGAGTGATTTGTGAAATGAGGAATTCTGATTAACAACTGATTGACTTGATGATTGACGCAAATGTCGATCATTTATTTTATTAATGTTGAAAGTTAAATTGATCATTATAATGTTATTACCTTCTCATAGACGTAGGTGGAACACCTGCCTTCTAACAATAGTAATTCGAAGAAGTTATTTTGATTCTCATAATGCAGGGACTAACATTCGAGAGTTGAATATCTAGATACAGTTGAAGCCAACGTATCTTTAAAAGTCATAAGGAAAATATACAATGTACAGTCCTGCAATTCACAGTCCTGCATTAAACGAAATGAAACTATGTTAAAAGAAAATGTTAATGTAATGTTATCTGAACGCGTGCTTGCAGTATGAATTCTGCATGAGAGCAGGGTTTCTGCCTGGTAGCTGGGTTGTCTGTATTTGTATTTGTACAAAGTAGCTGGTTTTCTGCATAGTGGTCCGATATCTGTATGGTAATTCAGGGGTTCTACATGGTGGTTAGGTTACACAGGGTGGCTTGGGTTACACAGGGTGGCTTGGGTTACACAGGGTGGCTGGGGTTACACAGGGTGGCTGGGGTTACACAGGGTGGCTTGGGTTACACAGGGTGGCTCGGGTTACACAGGGTGGCTTGGCTTACACAGGGTGGCTTGGGTTACACAGGGTGGCTTGGGTTACACGGGGTGGCTCGGGTTACACAGGGTGGCTCGGGTTACACAGGGTGGCTTAGGTTACACAGGGTGGCTTGGGTTACACAGGGTGGCTCGGGTTACACAGGGTGGCTTGGGTTACACAGGGTGACGTGCAGGTAGTTAGAAGAATTTTATAATCAATTCTGTAACAAACAGGGAGCCAGTGTAATTCCCTCAGTTTCTTAGATATATGATCAAATTTCCTGATCTTTCCCACTACACGTACTGCAGAGTTCTGCAGAGGTATTGCATTTTCTTAATGACAGTATTTGGGCGACCAGCTCGGTAGACCATTTCCTAAGTCAATAGTGGAGGTGACAAAAGCATGATTTAAATAGGTATGATGTGGACAACTCATAACGTTTTGTCATTTGTCAAGATCTAATGGTATGCAATCTTATAATTATTGAACTAACCACCCCGAGTCGACGTCCTTGATTTTTTTTCTTATTTACTTCCAATGTTAATTCAGAATTTGAACCTGCCATTCGTCGCGTATTTTTGACGTGCAGCTATTTATTATGTTTATTCGTGTCCTCTTATCATTTACATGTTAAACCCATTTTTTATTAACGCGCATTAATCGTATTTACTTTACATCCTGTTAATGTCAAGAGTGCACATTTTATGTCTTTTCCTTCAAGATTTGGATACCATGCAACACATTGACAAACGACGATTGTCAACACCAGGATGCCCCGAGCTGCACCGGCTGTACCCAAACAGACTTCTATAGATTCTCCTTCTACATTAATCTGATAATCACATTGACAAATCTGTTTATTTGGTGGACCAACCTCAGATTATCTTTTAGAAGTACTGAGATTGACTAAACCATCATGTATGTGTTTATCTGTTTTGTGCATTAAATAAATATATGGTGCATTCCACGTGACTTGTGATAGATATGTGCAAGTTAATGGATAGTGAGTTACAGATTAATTGAATATTACATTTGGCATATTCTGTCATGGGGAACAATATTAAAATAATTGTTAACGTTCCAATGATGATTTAGTGCGACATACCATTGGCATGTCAGGTTCGCAATTCACGGTCCACTGGAGAAATCACTCCCTCGCTCAATGGCACTGAAGACGTGCTGAAAGACTGTGAAGTATATTTGACCAGTAATTTGTTGCTGAACGTCTCCGCTCTTTATATTGCAGAAAAGCCATTCAAAGCCGAAGAAGAGACATGTGGAGATCTGAACACACTGTTGACTTAATACATATTGAAAGAGGCCAAAGTCCTTTACTTCTATAGACCATAGAAGCAAAGAAAATCGATGAGCAAATAACCTGGGCAGGATAATAGGCACGGAGATGAATTGAGTTAATTACTGTAGAGTTAAAGATCAGGCTGTCACAACCCCGATAACTTTATATCCAAGCAAGACACGGGCTTATCAGCCCTGGTAGCTTTAATTCCATGTTAGACAGTGGCTACAAGGATGTTAAGGTCGTGGAGTGTGACATGATGCAGGAAGGATTCAGATGACGTCAGAGCACTCTCCACGCTTGGCTGAACTGAAGTCTTGGCATGAGCCCAGACCATTTGACTACAAAACACTGTCTTCCAAAGACTGCCGACAGAAGGACAGAATTTATCTAAGAAAGTCATTCTCTGCAACATATTACAAATACATGAGTTTCCATTGGGCGTTTGAATGAATCCTGTTTTGAATTTAAATCAGGGCTAAAAACGATTTCCTGTCAATTGAAGACAATAAATAGGAACAATGATTAACAAGGATGAAATATTGTTTTCTGGGAAACAAGATCAGTCAAATTCTCCGGCTGTAGCTCTCATCAATAAAAAGCGACGAAGAACCAGGGACTCCAGTTTGGACAGACATACTAACCGAGTGCCTCTGAGTAGCCTTGCCTGGCCTGGCATCAAGTCCAGCAAGTCGGTGTCAAATCTTTTTCAAAAGACACTGAGCTTCAGAAGAAAGTCACACCACTGTCCCAGGTCAAATATTGAACTATCAACAGAGGACAGTGCCCCAGGGGTACTGAAAGTGTTTGGTGATTCTATTGCGCCAGGGGCTCATTATAAAAGTGTCCTGGCCTCCGCAACATCAACATGTGAGGATCTAATCAAGGAGGCCTTGGACAGGTATAACATATCCACTGGCAAGTCAAACGAATATGTTCTTTGTGACGTCATTGGTAGGATGGCAGAGGGAGATGGCAGAGTTAAGAGATCACCACATAGGAATATATGGATGGAGGAGTGTGTTAGAGTGATTGACAATAGTGAGAAGCCATTAACATTACAAGCCTACTGGAAGCCTGCCGAGGGGTACGCCAGGAGATTTGAACTCAGAAAACGGCACATACAAACAGAACAAACCTATATTCAAAGCACAAATCATAAGACGGAGCCAACTGTTAAACGGACAGACAGTAAAAGTATAATGACAAAATGTGGTATTATAGACGTATCCCCGGTGCATACATCCAGACACGCCAAGAGGACATCGGTCAGTGAAATGAATGACCTGGCCTTGGTCAACACGGCTGATACTGCTCTACCATCACAACATAGCCACTCAAATATACTGAAAGCTTGTCATTCTTATTTGATCTGTCTCAAGTCTTATGACATTGAAAAAGACTTCTCTTGCTTGATATGCCCCCTGGCGAGAAAAGAAGCAACTAGAATGGGCAGAGGTGCAGATTCTGAGATTAACCTGTGTGGCCCAGATATATTGGATAATCACTGTGTATTTATTGGGACAGACACATGTCTTGGATTATCTTGCGATAATCAGCCTGTCCCTAGTAATCTAGCATCCGGTGACAATACAGGACCTCCCTTTATGTCGATAGAGCCCACCCATACTGCCAGCGTTAGAATAAATGGAGAAGCTATTTATGGGATGACCGCTGTGCATTCTGGGGATGTTCTTTGTGTGGGGGAACATTACGTCTTTATCTACCAAGAACACGGCATGGCTAACGAAGTGGACAACCTCAACAGGACAATAAACCTGCTGAGCAGACTAACTGTGGAAGGGGATTCTGATAGTCTACAGAGCGCCACCATTGTCAAACACCCTAGGGAGGGTGAGGAGGTTGAAACAAGCCAGGTACAGCTCTCAGACAGTGATACTGGCACAGCTCAATTGCCAGATGAGGATGTGGAACCAAAGGAAGTACAGGACTGGAGAAAGCAAAGGAGCCATGCGTATGACAGCGACCAGAGTAGATTAAAATTGTCCTTTATGGCTGACAAACAGGACGAGCTTTTCTGCCGCATGGTGGCGCTAATGGAGGGAAGTCGTGCAGGGTTCCGGTTGGCCCCCGCCTATATGATGAGCATGGCCATAGAATACTCAGCCGCCAAGCATGACCAACTCTCAACCAGACAACTCCTGATCGAAATTGCAACCAAGATTCAAAAAACTGTTTGGGTGAGTATTTTTTTTATAGTTTTATCATCGTCGGTGATCTTGCATAAACGAATGTCAACAATTTCTTGGCACTAACACGCCATGCATATTGATTTAAAATACTATAGAAATGATTAAGATCGGTATATGACAAATAAGACGGAGATCAATATCAAATGATAAAGGGTATATTTTGCATATACATATTAAGGAGATATTGCTAATTAAAAAAACAAATGATTAATGCATAAACACCTTGATTTATGGACTGATTTGGATCATGTTGATCTGGTCTTTTTTTTGGTTTTTTTTAATTTTTCATTTGGACATTTTAACCATTTTTGGCCATTTTTTGTACATTCTGAAACTATATCCGCTTCAGAATCCTACCACTGAGACTTCGTGCCCAGCTCCTTCTGCAGACTAGAAATGACTGGAAATATATCTCTAATGGGTTACAGCATAGAACACATACCTCTATCATTATCAAAATGATTTTCATATTTAAGGTCTATAATCCACAATGAAAAACTGGGACAGACTTATGTTTTTTTTGGCTTAAATATGTTCAAAGTAATGTTATTTGTTAATTTAGTACAGAAAAAGTAAACTTAACCAGCTAGTCTTAAATTTTTATTATTTAAATTAAACCCGTTTTAACGGTAGTTAAAACGGGTTTGACTCAGTTTTTGCAGCTGGCCACTTATATGAAGTATTTATATTTACTTTATTTAATGCCATCCAAAGAATAATCAAGCTTTTATAGGACATTTTAGATATAATCATGGCATAAAATATGAATTATCACTAAAAGATTTGGATATTTAAAAATCTCACGCAAACGAGTTTGTCCGCCATGTGTGCCGAAGGCAGTTACGTAAATACACGAGACCACACGAAGTTCTCTCCAGATGCTTCAAACTGATTGTGGATTATAGACCTTAAAGCATTCATGTACTTTTACCTTGCGCGTAATATAAATGTTTATACCCCAAACTTTGCGATCAAAAGTTATTACCCATCTTATTTCCCTACATAAATTTCTGTGCCATTTGAAAATGGACGAGTCTTCTGCTAAATTCCAAATCATCCATTGGACACTTTGTCAACAGGCTTTGTTTAGCTGATCAGTGATTAAGTGCAAACACCTGCTTGATAAAGTTTTGTTAACTATGGGGGACGTTCAGATTGGGACAAGTGCTTTGGCTTACAGAGGCCTGTATGTCCATTAATGTTTGTCCATCCGCACAAGCCTAAAACCCTGCTAGACCACAATAGAGGTCACATGATTGAATACATGTGACCAACTGGTGGTCAAAAGGGTACAGCCAGTATTTGGCACTTTCAGCAAAACACAATAACTATGATCAATGTATTTTGGTTGATTTTAGTGAGATAGCTTGCTTGTGTCACAGTTTAGTGGCCACATATCATTTAAGCATACCCCAAACATCTGTAAAATTGCCTGTGACCTCTGTGGTTTCATGAATGCTTTAATGGGCATTACATTTACAGATATGATTTATAAATTTCAAAAAACATATTGGTACCATTTGCTCAGCAGTGGTTGCTCAGCAGTGGTTGTTGCTCAGCAGTGGTTGTTGCTCAGCAGTGGTTGTTGCTCAGCAGTGGTTGCTCAGCAGCGGTTGTTGCTCAGCAGGGGTTGTTGCTCAGCAGTGGTTGTTGCTCAGCAGTGGTTGTTGCCCAGCAGTGGTTCTTGCTCAGCAGGGGTTCTTGCTCAGCAGTGGTTGTTGCGCAGCAGTGGTTGTTGCTCAGCAGTGGTTGTTGCTCAGCAGTGGTTGTTGATCAGCAGGGGTTCTTGCTCAGCAGGGGTTCTTGATCAGCAGGGATTGTTTGTGTCATAGGAATATGAGTGACCAACGGGAACCTGCCAAATGCACTTGACAACAGAGGCAAGACTAATCGATGACATACTGTTTTCTACTTGATTATCCCCATAGCTCCCTTTATCAATTTATTAATAGTTTTTTTCCTTTTAAAGGAACATTAATTCACAACTTGATGATAGATGTACATATAATCTGGTGCTTAGCAGGCTATGAATTTATTTGACAGGACCTTTTTGCACTTCTTTTTCAATTTGTCACTCAAGTGTGACATTTAATCCCCCAAAAAAACTCACGTTTGTTCTTCTAATTATAGATTATATAAACTATATGATATTTTGATAGATAGGTTGGCCTTTCCCGACAAAATCAAAATATGTTTACCTTGACATGATGTGACCGATAGATTTTCCTTCCCAGGAGACTATCTGTGTTTGTCATCTCGCTGTAACCTCGCTGTAACCTTGCCGTAACCTCGCCGTGCGGCATTCACCGTGATCACAGCCTGCTTAACGAGTCGCCCTGCCCTTTCTGTACCTAGCCAAGTTGACAATACCGCGATGATTTATTTCTTCTCACAGAATTCTTATGAAGTATATCAATATCTTTAAAAAAATAAATAATTGAGATCAAGTGCATTGTGAATGCATAAAGGTGCCAAGAGAATGTATTGAATTTTTTTTAAAGAATGTATTGAAAAACTTTAAAAAAGAATGATTTTTTTAAGTAATGGTAGTGTGTCTAATTCATAGTTATACAATGTACGACTGTGGCAATTTCCTGTGTTACAATTGGGCACATATTTCGAAAAATAATAATCTTAAACCTCCTTTGTGACCTACTGCAGGTGTTGTTTTTTTTAAGAATCCGGCTATTCCTCGCCGGACGACAATGCTCTGAATTCCCGGGACTGGCCTGTCTGCAATCTATGTATATATAAGCAGAATGCATGATATAAATCTGATATGGATTATGGGTATCCCTCTATCATTAAAATCCTAACTCCGGGCTGTGACTGAGCAATCTCAATCAATACAGATGTGCATAAAATTTAGGAAAGAAACTATTGATTGTACCAATTGCAATTTGTTATTTCAGTTTTGTTCCCTACTGCCTCTTCCCAACTCCCTGTTGTGTTAAATGTATTAAAGCTCTTTGTTTTGATGAGAAAAAAACTGTTGTTCTTGTAGGAGAAGACCAAAATCCTTGAACAAAACCAGTCTGAAACGTGAGTATATCTAATAAAATGATCTGGGGTAACACAACATCCAGCACACAGTACATCCTGTACCTACTGAGGAATTTCTTAGGCATAATGTTGTTGGGTTTTCTAACTGAAAAATCAATATGATATACATGTAATTCATGCTTAAACAAATATATAATTAACAGGTATCCTAATCCCCATCTTGCCATGGACGAGTTGGTTCCATTTGTGCAGCCAGTTGTGCTTTGGATGAGCAATTCTCTGGAGTTGTTGCACTTCCTGAGGCACCATATGGGGGATTACGTGATGGACCCTGCTGTGTCCCTTCCTCCAGGTACAAGGACCTCCCTGGCCCAAGCTGAAGATGAGGTCCTCTCCATCCTAGAGGAAGTGGCCATGTACACCTTCCAACAGACTGTCTACTATATAACTAAGGTAACAGCTGCTCTATACTAGCTGCCACTTGCCTATCATAAAGTTCATACTGCTCTTGAGATTCATCAAATATACCAATGGGCAAAATCCACTCCAGATGACATTGGCCTATTATCATAAAAATGTTAGAATTTAGAATATTTAGTAGAAAATCTTGTTTGTAATATTAATTGAATTTATACTTTTAATCAGGTAAAGATAACATAATTTGATTTGCCTTTATCTCTAAACATATTAGGAACATTAATGAAGATTCTCAACATGTTTTCTTTCCAGACATTGTACTGTTCACTGAGTGCCATTTTGGAGAGCAACCCTTTCACTGATGAGGATAATGTGAGTGTGGTGTCCTCTGGTGACAAGCCGACAGTGGACACAGTGCTGTCAGTGTACCAGACCACTCTCAGCATCCTGGAGCACAACAATCTCAACCCTAAGATCACCTCCCAACTCTTCTGCTACCTCTTCTTCTTCACTAGCACATCCCTCTTCAACATGCTGATCTGCAAAGGTACAGTATCCATTGTTCTTGTCTGGTGTTAAAAAAGTATCCATTGTTCCCTTCTGGTATTACAAGAGTATCCATTGTTCCCTTTTGGTATTACAAGAGGATCCATTGTTCTCCTCTGGTATTACAAAAGCATCCATTGTTCTCTTCTGGTATTACAAGAGTATCCATTGTTCTCCTCTGGTATTACAAGAGTATCCATTGTTCTCTTCTGGTATTACAAGGGTATCCATTGTTCTCTTCTGGTATTACAAGAGTATCCATTGTTCCCTATTGGTATAACAAAAGCATCCATTGTTCTCTTCTGGTATTACAAGAGTATCCATTGTTCTCCTCTGGTATTACAAAAGCATCCATTGTTCTCTTCTGGTATTACAAGAGTATCCATTGTTCTCCTCTGGTATTACAAGAGTATCCATTGTTCTCTTCTGGTATTACAAGAGTTTTTGTCTGGTATTACAAGAGTATCCATTGTTCTCTTCTGGTATTACAAGGGTATCCATTGTTCCCTTTTGGTATTACAAGAGTATCCATTGTTCTCTTCTGGTATTACAAGAGTTTTTGTCTGGTATTACAAGAGTATCCATTGTTCTCCTCTGGTATTACAAGAGTTTTTGTCTGGTATTACAAGAGTATCCATTGTTCTCTTCTGGTATTACAAAAGTATCCATTGTTCTCTGCTGGTATAACAAGAGTATACATTGTTCCCTTCTGGTATTACAAGAGTATCCATTGTTCCCTTCGGGTATAACAAAGCTAGCACTGTGCGTGTGTTTTCAGGCACTGAATTGATCAAATTGATTGAGGTTCAAAGCAAAAAGCCACTCTCCTCTTTTAGCACTGTTTGTGAGATTCTGGGTGAGATTGTTTAACTGATATTACTAATATTGGAATTATCGTGACAGGAAACATTCGTGAATAACTGATGTCACAAAATAAATTCGGATAGATATCCATATGTAATATATTTGTCACTACAATGAGTGTTTATAGGGCATTTAATATTAGACTAGAGCTCACAGTGAGTCATTCATGTGCCTTCACTTAAAACTGACTTTGCCCAGGTATCTTTGTTTTCTTTACTTATTTTGGGAATAAGTTTTTAGTATGGTTAATATGGAAGGAATCCATAAACATCGAATTATTATTTTGTAGGAAATGTCCCAAATAATTGTTGATTTGAGAATGAGAAGAAATTGAATAAATCAATAAATAATGAAGTGATTGCTTAATTATGTTTGCAGGAGGAAGCCGGTACTACAAGTGGTCAAGAGGGGCCCAGCTTAGGGGGAACCTGGATGCTGTGGAGGCGTGGGCAGCCGGAAATGGCCTCCAGAAAGAGGCCACACTCCACATGAAGAAAATCAACAGTGTGGCTGACCTCCTTGCCACTCCCAGAGTACAGCTCCTGCAGGTAGAGCATCTACTTATCCAGAGTTTCCACCCACAATGGTTCTGTTTAAAGTTCTATTAGTCTGAAGTTGATTGCATGCTGTCGCCATTATAAAATAATACAATATTTCCCAGGTCTACCTTGTATCAAAATGAGCCACTGAGTATGTTATTTATGTAATTCACAATTTACAGTAACGGTTACTGATTATCATCTACATTCTTTCTTATCAAACATGATAATAAGGGTACTGTCTTTCCAGGCTGATTGGCAAAGCTTGAGGAGAGATTATCCGTGTCTCAGCGCTGCCCAGCTTCACCAGATCCTAATGGGATACCACATAGGTGGCGCCAGGGAGAGGCCCAACTCCTGGTTCCCATCACATGATGAGGCCAACACCATACACAATGCAGGTATGACTCTATCACAGGCCAAATCTCTAGGTCAGGTATGACTCAAGCCATATCTCAGGCCAGGTATGACTCAGGCCATATCTCGGGCCAGGTATGACTCAGGCCATATCTCAGGCCAGGTATGACGCAGGCCATATCTCAGGCCAGGTATGACTCAGGCCATATCTCAGGCCAGGTATGACGCAGGCCATATCTCGGGCCAGGTATGACGCAGGCCATATCTCGGGCCAGGTATGACTCAGGCCATATCTCAGACCAGGTATGACTCAGGCCATATCTCAGGCCAGGTATGACACAGGCCATATCTCAGGCCAGGTATGACTCAGGCCATATCTCAGGCCAGGTATGACGCAGGCCATATCTCAGGCCAGGTATGACTCAGGCCATATCTCAGGCCAGGTATGATGCAGGCCATATCTCGGGCCAGGTATGACTCAGGCCATATCTCAGGCCAGGTATGACGCAGGCCATATCTTGGGCCAGGTATGACTCAGGCCATATCTCGGGCCAGGTATGACGCAGGCCATATCTCGGGCCAGGTATGACTCAGGCCATATCTCAGGCCAGGTATGACTCAGGCCATATCTCAGGCCAGGTATGTATATGGTTTGTCAGATATACCCTAAATCTGTAGAAGTAGAAAACCAAGATTGTATTCTTGATTTAGATGTAGCTGACAGTAAAAGAAGGATCACTTAATACTATTAAAATCAACGACTAGTTTGCCTATTAGAGGTCTTTTTATCGCAATAAGAATACAAAAGATATAGTTTTATAATGTAGTAAAAATCAAACATTGTTTGCAGATGCCCTGTTTGAGAGTTACAGTAACCACCCGCCCCTGGTTCTGCCGGGAGATGGCTTCCTTCTTGACCTCAGCCAGGACATCAACGATGTCAGCTTCCACTACATGATGGCAGATATTGATGCAGCTGTCGGCACATCTGATGGTGAGCATCAAATACTTTCCCCACCAGCCTCAGTGGCACAGTGGGTAGAGCAATGAATCTGTGCCATTGTTGGTAGCATGAGTAAAGAAAATCATTGGTTCACTCCCACGGTCATCAGTGTTACTTTCATGCTGGTTAAATGCCTTGAAAGACCATACTGTATGGCCATCGTTCGTGAAAGGGTCATAAAAACACCATAACTTTTATTGCACTTCATCATAAAAAGGATTAAATTTTAGTGATGAGATCAAGATAGTTTTATTTTCACATATACTTAGTTTATTGGAATGATTAATAAATTTCAGATGATGCCGACAGTGGCCTGAGCGTGAGCCAATGTTCTCCAGACATATCAAGAAGCAGTCTGTTTGATGTGATGACTGACAGCAACTCAGATGACCAGTGCTCCGCCTTTCAGCAATATGAGAAGGCCATGACCTTCATCGGCAGTGATGTGACCTTCATCAGCAGTGATGTGACCATGCCTAAATTAGAGAACCAAGTCCATAGCATCAACATAGAGGCCCCTAAAAATCATACAAATCATCATATCTACAGTGAAGGGCATAGCCAATGGGATGTTATTTCAGACAAGAAAAACAATATTTTAGATTGGTCTCAATCTGGACAAAGACATAAAAGTCGGCGAACAAGATCAAAAGAGTCTCGTTCTAGACACAGTTATTATGGAAGTTGTGGTGTAAATAAAACTGTTCATTCAGAACAAAAATGCAATGAACATCATAAGAATAAACACAACATCAATGTGGACCATGTGTATGAAAACATCCTGCTTGGATCAAAAAAGTGCAAAGATGCAGTGGGCCTCAAGGGGTGTGCAGTGACAGAAGCTACACCAGTGCCGCCATCTAGGAAGAAAAGGTCACATAACAAAGCACACATACCTCCTCAACCCTCAAATCCGGCCCCCAAACTGCTGCCAGGTTCCAATGAGCCAGACAGTATGAACAATAATGACCTTACCGCAGATAAGACCTACATCGAGGTGCTTGATAGAAGAACTAGGACAAAGGGTCTGAGGGTGCTGCCACTGACCACTGATGACCACACTCCCTGCCACTCACCTAAACCAAGTAAGACTACATCTAACTTTCAATATGCAATCATTATTCACACACTAAATGCACACCAAAAATAAACATCTGAATTCTCTATTCACCTGACATCATGGTCCCACTCACCACCAGGTGAATTCCACCAGGTGGCACTGTTCCTACAGTTCACCTGTAGGTGTCAGTGCTGTGTGATGTAAAAACCTACTGCATTTTGGAAACAGAATGGTTATTTAAAAAGCTCTAAATGTATCCTTTTCAGGTAAGTCACCCTCACCAATAGCATTCAGTCCAATCAGCGTGAGTATGTCTGGAATGAGGGAACCAGAGGTGATAATACCGGAGGTGGAGTCGGAACCTGCCGACGAGGAAATCATTGTGGTGGACCTCATGAAGGGAGAAAGGGGCCTTGGTCTCGGCCTCATTGATGGACTGGTAAAATATTTACCCATCTCTAAACCCATTTAATATATTAAATTGAACCAAATGTAAGCTTGGTCTTTCTACTTATTTGTATCAGAATAAAGACAGCTGACAGCTCTATGCTACAATACAGAGGTTCTATATAGTGAAGTGTTTTGTTTTCAGTTTACACCACTTCGACGTCCAGGTATCTATGTCCGGACTCTGGTTCCTGACGAGCCAGCCGTGGTTGATGGCAGGCTACAGCTCGGGGATCGCATTCTGGCTGTAGATGGCACCAGTGTGGTAGGCGCTGATTATCAAAGGTAAATTATTTTCCTTAGAATTCTATCATATAACAGGAATCAACACGTCAAACTCATCAACTCTGATTTTGCATATTACATTTTGGTTATGAGCAAAAAAAGACAATGCCAAATCCATAAGAAAATAAAAACTAAAAAACTGGAGAAAATGCAGATATCCTGAAGCATATGGTTCATCAGCTTTCAAGAAGTTTCCCCTAAAATATCAAATATGCTTAATTTTCAGTGCGATGGATCTGATCCGGGATGGAGGACAGAATATTAAGTTCTTGGTGGCAAAAACCACAACGTCTACAGCAAGGAAAATTGCAGCATCAGATTGTCAATAAAGCTGTGATCAGTTTATATCGGATTATATACGATATATATATATATTTATTCAATGGTATTTACCAATAAATATATCATTTGATAGTATCTGTTTCCAGATATATTAAGAAATGGTATTTATCTACAAGTTGATAATTTAAACAATTTAGCTGCCAGATATATCATTAAATGTTATTTATCTAGATAGATCATCTTAGCTGCCAAGCTGCCAAGCCATTAGGCATCCACAAATATATATATATACTAAATATTTATGTTAAAACCTCCCTAACTGCCCTAGTTTTAACAGGCAAGAAATGTTATGATACTGTATATATCAAGAGAGATGCAATAAATATTCACTGCAACATTGATTATTACTTCTCACTTTATTTACACTGAAATAAGCTGTTGCTCGGGAGATCGCTCCCTTGGTCAGACCTCCAACAATCATCAAATAGGATGTCCCTCTACCATTGTCTTATTTATCAGCACATTACTGCTACAAAATACTGAACAATTTGAGAAACGCTAATTCCTACCAAAACTGCCACTTTCCCATTGAGTTAAACAATTACAAATGAAGTTAATTGTATTAAGTGTAAGATTGGATTCTTATTGTTAACATTATACATGTATGTTAAACAATGTATCTGGAATTGAGATGTGGGTGAGACACAGCTAATATCTATTTTAGTCTCCATGATTTAAAGTGCATCTTCATCTGCACATCTTTTGTGTAGAATTCTTCAACATATTAATACATACAAATCTCTATGTCCTTTGTCATATTTTGACAATTTCAAACCACAAGAAAACTATTTAACACTGTTGTAATATGATATTTCCTGGACACCGAATGCAGTTTTTTAAAATTTTACCTCAGATAAATCAGATTATTTTTCAATGAACAAAAGAGATAAATATCAAACAGTTTAGAAGCATTTTTTTTTTTTTTTAAATTTTGTGTTTACCTATAAGAAAACATTTTTTTGTAAATTGTAGAAAGTTTGATTTCACACAGACAAATTCTGAGTTTCAATTTCATTTTATATCGATCTGCCTGCATAAGTTGTCAACATACAACCATACTTTAAGCTAAACCCCTTTATTATTAAACAGGGCAATTATAGGTAAGCATGTAGGTTCAACCCATGGCAGTTCACCTGTCCCATTATTTTTAACACTTTACCTGTTTTCCAAAGAACAAATACAGACAAACTTCTGCTTGAGGTCAGAAGGAAATGTCTGATATTTCTAACAAGGTTTGCTTTAAACAGTACCAGCCTGGTAAGTAGAAATAAGACATCAGAAGGCACCACATGTGGAATTATAACTATTATTGAGTTTTACATTCATTGTTTTCAGAGTCCTTTGCTTTGATAACTTTGTGATGTCTCTGCTTGCCTCTGGGACGTCCAGGGACTCTCTTACTGCCCTCCATATCCCTGGCTCCTGTACCATCACCCAGCCCTGCATCCTGGGCAACACAGTCTCGCTCATCTTCAATGATTTCCACATTACTTGAAATAGACACCTGCTTTGCAGATTTGGTATATTTCATGTAGGGTTTACTTTTCATATCCTGGGAGGGTTGCTGTCTGGCCTCAGATAGGCTCTCTTCAGTAACTTCTCTGTTCATCACACACTGTTTATCACCGGTCTCTTTGATGGCTGTGACTGTGGGCTCAGGTTTATTATTCACACCTTCTGATCTCATGATATTTTGTAGAGTTTCTGATTCCTTGTCATTTTCCTTGTTTTCTTCTGTCACTTTCGGTGTGAGGGGAATCTTTTCCACAATAGTTTTTCTCATCCCTTTCTTCTGTTTGCATTTGTCTACAAATCAAATGTATATTGGATATGCATGAAAGGTATGTTTAATCTTGTCTTCAAGAAAATGTTATTAAAGCAATTTAAATCTGTACAGATAAAATTACAATACAAAGCACTAGGCCATTAGAAATGACCGAGGGTAAAAACATTACCATATCTAAATACAGCTATTATTATTACTATTAAGCATTATTTGTAGTTTTTCAATAATTTTGATTCCATTCTTTCAAACAAAATTACTTCCTATGTACAGTTCATCAAATCATTTAAATAAAAAAAAATCAGAAAATTGTTGTTACTTAAGGACGTTTACAGTGAACCAGTAGTGTTAATGTCAAGTACCTGGTTCGTATTTGAGTTGCAGTTCTTCTATGAGCAGTTTGAGTTTCATATTCTGTCCACGCGTCTGCTCCACGGACCTCTCCAAGCTGTACACCTTCCTGTCTGACTGTCTCACCCGGTCACTCTCCGCAAGCAGCATCAAACGCTTCATCTGCAGCTCCTCCTGTACTTCCAGCAGCTGCTTCCTGGAGCGACAAGTACAACATTGCTGTATATGCATAGACCCAGGGTAAACAACTCAACAGCTGCACTGACACATAGAGACACAGGGTAAACAACTCAACAGCTGCACTGACACATAGAGACACAGGGTAAACAACTCAACAGCTGCACTGACACATAGAGACACAGGGTAAACAACTCAACAGCTGCACTGACACATAGACACAGGGCAAACAACTCAACAGCTGCACAGACTCATAGAGACACAAGGTAAACAACTCAACAGCTGCACTGACACATAGAGACCCAGGGTAAACAACCCAACAGCTGCAGTGACTCATAGACCCAGGGTAAACAACTCAACAGCTGCACTGACACATAGAGACACAGGGTAAACAACTCAACAGCTGCACTGACACATAGAGACACAGGGTAAACAACTCAACAGCTGCACTGACACATAGAGACACAGGGTAAACAACTCAACAGCTGCACTGACACATAGACACAGGGCAAACAACTCAACAGCTGCACAGACTCATAGAGACACAAGGTAAACAACTCAACAGCTGCACTGACACATAGAGACCCAGGGTAAACAACCCAACAGCTGCAGTGACTCATAGACACAGGGCAAACAACTCAACAGCTGCACTGACACATAGAGACACAGGGCAAACAACTCAACAGCTGCACTGACACATAGAGACACAGGTTAAACTCAACAGCTGCAATGACCCATAGAGACCCAGGGTAAACAACTCAACAGCTGCACTGACACATAGAGACACAGGGTAAACAACTCAACAGCTGCACTGACACATAGAGACACAGGTTAAACAACTCAACAGCTGCACTGACTGATAGAGGCACAGGGTAAACAACTCAACAGCTGCACTGACCCATAGAGACAGGGCAAACAACTGCACTGACTCATAGACACAGGGCAAACAACTCAACAGCTGCACTAACTCAAATCACAGAACCAGGAAATAGCAGCTGCACTGACTCATGGACATATGGAACCAGAAACTGAGCAGCTACACTGACTCATGGACACATGGAGCCAGGAACTAAGCAGCTACACTGACTCATGGACACATGGAGCCAGGAACTAAGCAGCTACACTGACTCATGGAACCAGGAATTGAGCAGCTGCACTGACTCATAGACACATGGAACCAGGAATTGAGCAGCTGCACTGACACATGGAACCAGGAACTAAGCAGCTGCACTGACTCATGGAACCAGGAACGTGGCATCTTAATCATCATGTGTTATTCTCATATATTTCATTTATGTTTAACAACCATTTTATGCTTTGTATGTACTAATGATATGGTAAGCAATATTTGACTTTATTAATGAGATTTGTTCATATTATCAGTATTTTGTTTGAGGGAGAGGGTATATACTGGGACTAACTTACTCTTTTCTCTCTAACAGTGCTTTGACATAATCTGTGAAGTTGTCGTCGCCTTGGTTACTGAACGACATCTGCTGCTCCGACATGCTCACTGCTTGATTTTTCTGAAAAACACCCGGGACAGTCTCAATACTGTGGTCACATAACAGATAAGGGAACAGCTATCAATTAACATAATTGTTGACCCATAGAAATAAGCAAGGGCTATACTTTACAAGGTTATACTAGTTATACAGAGGCACTCTAAATAGCTCCCATATGGGTGCCTCCTTCACGGTCTATGTACACCATATAATAAATAGCATAAATCTAGGAGAGGTACTAAAGGGATATCTCCGAATGAATATTAGGGCTAAAATCACAAGGCCTAAAAGAAAACAAGTTTTGATTCCCCCACTTACTTTCTCAATATATCTTATTACATTTAACCAAAATGAAAAAAAAATCTACTCTTTATCATGTTTTTTTTTTTTTTAGCATGTTATCAGAAAGAAGGCTAATATTTTTTTGGCCTAAAAATAATCGCTATCCAAAAATCACTTCCTGTATGTAACTATGGGGGGGGGGGGGGGGGGGTACTGAATCAAGCATGGCTACCTCCTTCTCCTTCTTGTGGAGCTGTGACTCCAGTATACTGACGTCACTCAGGGCCTGGTTGAGCTGGCTTCGCAGTGATTCCACGTACTCCTCATCCGCTCTCCCACTTGACATGTGCAGCAGTGACGCCATCTGCATCTGATAGCGACAACATCTATATTTACCTCTGTGATCTATGGCAACGTGGATCAGTCAATGGTATGCACTGAACATATATGGTTGTTATGGTAACATAACCAGACTAACTTGGGAATAAGACTTTCCTTTGGATCTTGTTAAATTGTCATTGAAATAAAAAATCTTCACCCAAGAATTTATGCATGGTTAACAAATTTTGATTTATTAAAAAAAAATTCTTATTTAAAAAAACATTGAAACATATAATATTTTTATTATAATACCTAATTATTATTACACATGGTCAATCTGTGCTACTGAAGGTTTTTGCAAGTACAAGGTTTAAGTTGAAGGTGCAAGCTTGAGTTTATAGAGGTTTTACCTTGAGTTTATAGAGGTTTTACCTTGAGTTTATAGAGGTTTTACCTTGAGTTTATAGAGGTTTTACCTTGAGTTTATAGAGGTTTTACCTTGAGTTTATAGAGGTTTTACCTTGAGTTTATAGAGGTTTTACCTTGAGTTTATGGAGGCCTAACCTTGAGTTTATGGGGGCATTACCTTGAGGTTATGGAGGCCTTACCTTGAGTTTAAGGAGGCCTTACCTTGAGTTTATGGAGGTGGTTCTTGGAAGCACCATGCTGCTTATAAAGAGTATCATATTTCACTTTCACAGTAATTAGTTCTTTCTCTGCCTTGATGCGACGATCTTCAACCTGAAAATATAAAAATCATATCACTCGGTCAATATTATAAAATAAAGAGAGAAGTATTGGTCCGATGCTTTAAACCCTGGTAGAATTAACCCTGTAGGCATTATAATTAAAACAGAACAAATGACTTTCAGATAAGCCATACCAAATGACTTATTACATAACATCATACATATAAAAATGTAGAATTCTATGGCAGACATTTACATTCTAATGGCAAAATTATCCTGTGTCCTACTTTTTTCACAAACAGTGGTCACATGATAGGGTTATTCAGTGTCATGTTTGGTATGGTCTAGTTACAAGGGTAGAATTGAATGAGTCGAAGGAAAGGTAGCGTTATGCAAAGTTTTAAGGCAATTTGTGATTCCTTGTACCAGAGTCTCTGATTGGTTGGATTCAACCTCTTGGAACCCCCCTTTCCTGAAGGTATCCAGGTAACCACATTATTGATGCAAATCATTAATGGGACTCACTTATGTTTTCTGCAGTCTGCAGACCATTTCTTACCTCAGAGAATAGAGAGTTTCCCTTTGTTTTTTGGTCCTGTGTTTCCATTTTGATGAGGTCCAGCTCCACATGCAGCTCTTGATTCTCCTCACGAGATCTCTGAAACATCCAATTATCTCAAAATAAAATCATAAAACCATGTAGACAGTGAAATCATTGTGATCAGTATACAGAAATGGCAAGAAACTGTGAGATTCATAAAAACAGATAGTTATCAAGGCCTGTGACTGATTGAACGATCATCCCCCTGATCTAGCCATGTCAAAATCTAGAAGCTTGGCATCATTAAGGAATGACCTCACTAGAGTGTAAATGTTAGTGTAAACACCTGAAATGATCCTTTGAAAACTTTGCTCAAATTTAACTATAATTTTCGCCATAAAACTCATGATGAGACCTATTTTTAGCATATATAGTGCTGCCTGACTGAACTGTCATGTTGCAAATCCTTGACATGACAACCCACCCGCTCACAAGTTTACAAGGAAAACAGGTTCAGACACTGGCCTCAGTTCACATGAGACTTTGTAACATAAATAAAATATCAGCCGGGAATAGAACCCACAGCCTTACAATCATCACAGAAGTTTACTTTCTTGACTCTAAAATTGGAAATTGAAAGGTTGAAACAAGAATGGCAATTTATAAAATGTTAAAGCAGGTCTTCACCTCTAAGGCATTGAAATATGATGTTGCTTGACATTGGACTTCCTCAATCTCCTCGTCACGCCGACTGAGGTTTGCCTGCAATGTCTCAATCTGCAGTGCCATCTGCTGGGATGTTCGCTTGATGTCTGCCAGCTGACTCTCAAGTAGCATCTGCAAAATAGGAGAAAATTAGTTAAAGATAAAAATACAATATCAGAATGTCAGAGATCACACTTATCCTGTTGCTGATGAGCATCTCATAACGTTAAAAAGGTTTATAGGGCATTATGAATCTTACCTTCTCTGACTGTAGGGTGTTGACCTCGCCAAACAGCTGGGCTATCTCGTCACTTGATGTCTCATTCATCTCGTTGACTTTCTGATCAAGCTGTTCATGCACTTCCGCCAGATTGGATTCCAGTTCGGCCATTTTTTCTTCTTTCTGTTTGTTGAGGAGTTGCTGACGTTCTGCTTCCGATTGAAGTTTTGCAATCTGGGAAGATAATGCGTTACATATAAAGGACCATGATACCATGCTGTGTATATCTAATATTTCATGAAGCGAGTATTCATGACTAAGTATTTATTTCACGTACCTGTTTTTTGAGTGCATTGCACTGTTGTGTGTGCTCGGTGTGGACAAACAGCTCATGTTGATCTTTCTGACGCTGCATGCTGGTTTTCAAGTTTTCAATCTCATCTGTAAAATTTGATTCCATCCTCTGCCTCTGGTCAAGTCGTAATTGCAGACCATATTTCTCCTGCTCTATAGCCTACAAATACAGAAGAATGTATTTTTGTATGTCACTTATCACTGTCCAAACAGGGTCTTGTGATGTCTACAAATCTACTGGTCATAAAACAAAAATATGATGTAAAGCAATGAAATTTTACATCATATTTCGACATAACAAATATTGACTTAAATGTGGGCCAATAGAATTTCAAGCTACTGGCCAAACTCAAAAGACCTGTTAGGATCAATAGTCCTGTGCTTAAAGGATAACTTTCACTTCTCTGACACACTTTTGTAGTGTGAAGGAGAAATATAACGTTTTGAATGCACGTGCAGGCTATAAAAGAATGATATCAAAATGGGTCAATTACCTACTTACATAACTAATTAGTAAACAAAGAATGTAGCTGAAAGAGCAATGTTACAATTTTTGCTAATAGAATAGATGCACTATTGAATGGCTATGAGCGCTGAAAAGAACATAAAAATGTGATATTTCGGTGTAAAAAAGCATGACAATTGGACCAGTATTAACAAAGTTGTGACAAGTTTTATAAAAATTGAAGATGATTGCAGTTTGAGTTGCATGTGCATTGAATCTCCCATGATGACGTCACTGGCAGTGATTGCAATAAATGATCATATTTTATAGGGATTGCAAGATGAGATTTACATGTTGCTTTGTGCTTCCATGGTTACTGATATATATTTTTTGTCTATTATTTTACTAGAAAGTATCTCTTTAATGTTATGCCCTGTTTTGAAGATTTATCAATATTTATTGATATTTTATCAATAATGTCCTCACTTGTCGTATTTCACCTCATTTGACAAAATTTGATATTCTATGAAATAAAGAGCAAAATATTTGAAACGTTTTGTCCCTTTTTGAATTATAAATGTCTCTGAGAGCTAAATATTTAATCATGTTATAAAAAGCCAGGGTTGGCACGTTTCTTCCGCTAGGTGGAAAAAACCGGACGAAAGGGCGGAAAAAACCGTCCCGGAAGAAACAGGTTTCTTCCGCTTAAAGTGGAAGAAACTGGAAGAAACTGGAAGAAACTAGAAATAATTGGATTAAAGTTGAAATATTTACTAAAATGACTGTAAAATGGGTTTAGAATGCTAAGGAACAACTTTATTCAAATGGTCACACATGGGGGGGTTGGGGGTATGAATGTATATGCAGGCTTACTGGATGGAAGAAACTTATCCTCCCGGAAGAAACTGGAAATAAATGGAAGAAAGTGGAAATATTTCATAAAATGATTGTAGAATTGGTTTAGAATGCTAAGGAATGACTTAATTATATATTTATAAATGGAATACTATACATACATGAAACATATTCAAATTGTTACTCATGGGGGGTGGGGGCATGAATGTTTAGGCATGCTAGCTATGGATGGAAGAAACTAATATCTTACAGAACTTACAGAAGAAACTTATCACTGCTTTTTAAAACTGGTTTACTTTTAAGGTGTATTATACTATAGATTGTTTTAAGTATAAATCATTGCTTTATTCTTTGTATGCCTGTTGTTGTCTTTGTGTGCCCATCCTGGAAGAAATAGGTTTCGTCTGCTTAAAGTGGAAGAAACTGGAAGAAACTGGAAATAATTGGAAGAAACTGGAAATGGTCAATAAAATGACTATAAATTGGTTTAGAATGCTAAGGATTATATAAATGGAATACTATTCAAATGGTCACTATTGGGGGAGGTGGTATGAATGTTTATGCATGCTAGCTGTGCCTGGAAGAAACAGGTTTCTTCTGGAAGAAACCCAAACATGCCTGAAACATACTTATGTATCATGTATACTCCACAACAAACAAAATAAATTTAACAAATTAACAATGTTTATCCACTTTCTTCCATGTTTCATCCAGTTTCATCCAAGTTTCTTCCGGTTTCTTCCTATTTCTTCCAGTTTCTTCCGGAAGAAAGTGGAAGAAACCGGACGAAATAGGTTTCTTCCACGTTTCTTCCGCTGTCCCGGAAGAAACAGGTTTCTTCCGGAAGAAACCCAACCCTGTAAAAAGCTTACCTCGATCTTTAATGTAAAGTCTGCTGCCAGCTCTTCCATCTGCTGATCTTTCTCATTTACTGTCTCCAGGAGTTTGTTTCCCATTTCTCCTGCCAGGTGGAGCTGTGCATTCTTCTCATTTATCTCCTGCCTCAGCTGGCGCACTTGTTCTTCAAGCTCCTCCATTCCCCTTTCTTATTTTGTGAATAAAATTCACAATTATCTTTAAATCATATTTTAAACATTTACATTACAAAAGATATTCTCAAAGTTTATCTTATCAAAGTGGAAAACTCTCACCTTTCTAAATCTGTAAAAGATTCCTTTTAATCTTAAAAGCTATTCCGCTATTTTTATTTTTCAGTCTTTTGGATAAATCCATTTAGCATCTTGCCATGATTGTGCTGATATCGCTGTAATTTTCTTTGTAATCATCCAAATAAAATTTCCTTATGGAATAAGAATATAAACATGTAAGAGCACCTTCTTGATAATACAAAAATAAATGGAAATTAATTGGCGGAGCAACATCCGTACATGTGATGGTCCCTTCAAAACCTCAGCAAATATTATGTTTCCTAAGCGAATTGAAACAGTTTTTTGCACAAGGAAGAGAAATAGCTATATTTTAATAATTTTTTATTAAGATTTAGCTTGATAATATTGAGTAAATTTGGCGGGGTTGGTCTGTTTTTGGTGCGTTGTAGTTTTGGGTGCGGATTGACGGGTGTGATGTGTCAGGGTGCGGTGTGTCAGGGTGCGGAGTGTCAGGGTGCGGTGTGTCAGGGTGCGGTGTGTCAGGGTGCGGAGTGTCAGGGTGCGGAGTGTCAGGGTGCGGAGTGTCATGGTGCGGTGTGTCAGGGTGCGGTGTGTCAGGGTGCGGATTGACGGGTGTGGTGTGTCAGGGTGCAGATTGACGGGTGTCAGGGTGCGGTGCATCAGGGTGCAGTGTGTCAGGGTGCAGTGTGTCATGGCGCAGTGTGTCAGGGTGCAGTGTGTCAGGGTGTGGAGTGTCCTGATACCGTTTTGGAGTACTGTACTGGAGTGTAGATTACAGTACACTGTAGTAAAGTGTCACTGAGTCACCGTCACTGAGTGTCAAAAACTCAGAATGAATTTAAAATGCCAGTTTCTGTCAATTTGTCGAGCAGCAATGGCGAGTCATGGTTTCGATTTAGCATTTTGATGGGCTCAAGGTATTGTTAGACCAGATTGCAAGGGCTTACCTCATGCAGGAAATCTGAAAGTAGGAGAAAAAGTACAAATTCCAAATATTTCATCTACTCTGCGAACGTTCAAAATAAGCGCCACTTCCGGAAAAATTGTGTCTGCTCAGTGACGTAGTTTTGGGGAAAGAGGTTCCGATAGGAATTTTTCCGCACTACGATATTTTTTATTGTCTAATTCAAGAATTTGTCGCATATAAGGACTAAGAAATTCAAATTTGGAACAGAAATTATTTTTTGGTGATAAGGAACAAAAATCAAACGATGACAGAGACCCATGAAGTAAAATCTTAAAAGCACAACCCCATTTCAAACCTCAATAAAGGGTGTTCCTGAAAATATTTTGAAATGAGGCTCAGATCATAGAGGGCGGCACTAATATCTACAAAATAAAAACCAGGTGGCGTTATTTGAAGGTTTGGTAAATGTCATTTACCTGAATATAAGGAACCATTTTGCATCATGAATCCCTGTTATAACTGACAGCAATTAAATAACAAAAATATGATATGTTCTCTGGCTTAAACTCAAGAAGAGTGGAAACAAAAGAATACAAATTCAAAATGAAGGTATCAGGCTCCCTTCATCCTTGGAGTAATTATTACTCCAAGCTTCAACTAAGCTGTAGTGACTTTTTTTTATCATGGTGCCCACTATATATGAATATATTCAATTCAAAATTGAAATGAAAAACAGCAAAAGTGAAAAACCGGGACTAGTTTATTTAAATTTTGATGATTGGCAGGACCTACCAGCTTTTTTTCTGGGCTATCTCCATACTAAATCAATAAAATTTAAACACATGATTATTCAATATGTTCAACAAAGTACAGGCATCAAAAGTTCAAAATTCAAGAAGTCTGATGTCATTATCATGATTACATTTTCACAAAATGCAGCCCTACAGTATGTTACAAAATGGTGTTGTATAATTAAGACAATGGGAATGTTAGCATGGTTCCAGTAAATTGCTAATGGTGGACATTTTTAATTCCTATTTGACCCTTAGGGATTAAATTTGCCAATATTTTTGTTTTGTCAAGACACTGTTGTTGTGGCAGCAACTGTATGACATCAAGGAAGTGGTTGCTGACATTTTCAACCGACCTCCTGTTCAACCGTGGCATGCTCGACCATGGGAAACAATTCTAGATGTTCCCCACCATGGCGAAGAGCTCGTGAAATATTCTTAGAGAAGGCTAATTGACCCTAGATGTCAAACTTATATTGAAAAGATAAAGTAGAATGGAGGTAAATCAATATATATTATGCAGTCAAACAGGCACTGTCAAACAGGGAATGGTAGAAGAGGGGACCAGTCAAATAGGAGAACGGTCCAAATAGCCGTCACCATGGAAACTATTGATTCATCATGAATCACTTCATATTGCCAACTTTGATAAAATTTGACAACTGCTAATATGTTACAAATGGAGAGAAAAGCCCTGGAATTGGTTTTAAAATCAGGTAATTGTTCATGATAAATCAGGAATGAATATTTATAATTTCCTGCGAAAAACATGTTTGGACAGTCAAAAAGAATGACAATATTTTGATATACCGGTAATATGATTTCATGTATTTAAAGCTTTATTTACCTTTAAAGTTTAGTTTTATATATGTATTAATATCAATTGTCAATAACACAAATCCACCCAGACATATTTAACACATTTTAATGTTTAAAAGCATTGTGAACCAAATCTGCCTTAAATCCAAAACTATTGTTGGCATATATTGACTACTTCCTGCATCTCATGAAAATCCCCCAATTAGTTATGAATCAGCTTTGACTGAGCTGCAGCCCCCTCCCTCAAGAAAGGACCCTCACAGCATTAAAAAGGTTCATAAGGGAAGGTAACAGCCAAGAGAGGCTCTGTAAACCCAACATAACCCTTTAAAACTATTAGCCTGATGAAAAAAGAACACAATCATTAAAAAAGATTCTCCATTTTATTTGATAACAGGATAAATTACACATGTGTCCCTTCAACACTATTTTCCAAAAGGAAAAAATCGAATATTAAAGGGTTTTGTATCTGCCAGAAGGTTTACATCAAATTAGTAGATCAAATAATTCTACAATATAATGTGAAAATTATAGCAAGCCACAGGCCCATTAGACTCCGATGCAATGTTAATCTCCCTCTGCACATGTTCATTCAAGATAATGTATTTTCTAAAGCACAAAAATGGCCATTGCCAACATTTTCAATGTACATCATGATCATATTCAGAAAAAATATTGCAATGCATTGCATGCAAGACAAAAATCACATCCTTAATTTAAACCATTGAACAATTATTAAGTAGCGAATGACTAGGTTCATCATAATTCAATATTCTACAGACACAAAATCTCATTAACAATTTAAAGAATTGGCAAAAGTACACTGATGTATCAATTTGGGAGACACTACTTGAAATAGAATCCGACAAAATGTTCCCCCCACCTTAACCTTATAACTAACCAGGCAAATTCTGATCACTATCACATGCATTTCTTTCTATAATTCTAATAAATTTCCTTATGTGATTCTCACCAAATATCATATCAATAAGTAGATCTCCTCTTTACTTGTTATGAGTCACTTTACCATTTATTCATTTTATAACTTGATTCCCTTCATGTTATGTATTTTTTTCAAATAATCCTTCTTTTTATGGGTTACCCAGTGTGATGAAATGCACCAGGAAATCATTTTTGACAACATTTAATGAGCCACAGTTGATCTGATCACACCAATAGTCTATAAACCCCCCTTCATATTATGCTGTACATGTATTATGATCCACTCTTTTCAAATTATTGTGGGAAAATCACATTTAAAGACATTTCTGAAGGATTTATTATTTCTTTTAATATCACTAAACTTAAAGTGAGTTTATATGATACTTAATGACATGCCAGGTGAGCACTGCTGAATCCCTTCATCACCGAAGCCAGTTGCTTTATAACTAGCTATTTAAATTACGCACAGGGAATCTTGTTGGGACTATCTTCAGTAAAAAAATCTTTGTTATTATTTTGATCAAGGGAAGCGATGTTAGTTACCATTCACTTGTATTAAGTTCACATCTTGCGATACACATAAAACATCTTTAGAGTTAGAAATATATATTTCAACTGCACATTTTAAGTGCAAATTTAAATGTTATCCTGAAGTATGTCATTGTTTACAATAAAAGCTACTTATTATAGAAATACTCATACTTTCTGCATATATTCTTTAGTCTCAACTGATTGTCATTTTGCTGAACACATAATGTATCGAGACTGTTTTATTTGGCACCACTGTGTTTCCCTTACTTCAATACATTCATTTTCCTAATAGCTGTTTTAAAATAATAATAATAAAAAATGATATTGGGATCCTATGTTCTTACCAATTTTGTATATTTTCCAATGGTTTGGTCATTCTGTGTCTTACTTAATTAAGCTTCACTCTTCACACAAAGATATCCACAAATGTCTACACTCGGCATTGAAGATCTAGATTTTCTCTTACTGTTCTTCCAAATTTTGCTGAAATGTTCTATTCCAACAGAAACCGCCTTTCAAATTAAGTACTTAATGCTACAAATCTTCGAATACCTACACAAATACTCCTGTTTTAGCTAACCTACAGCTCAACCTAACCTACTGCCCACCCACTGAGTCTCTCCACTGTGTTATATAAACAAGCTCCTTTGAACTCTTTTCACACTTTTATGGTATAAATAACATTTAAAAGAATTCATATTTTGAGTCTATCTATGAATATTATAAGAATCTTGTTTCCTGAATATTTCATGAGAAATATCACGACATATAAATTTTTATAAAGGGATGGTAACAAATGAAAAAAATGGCAAGAAATTCCATACAAATCTCCACATCAGAATAATATGGGTATAAGAAGATATTTTACACTTTTTTTTTACAATATATATATATATTTATACGTCAAAAACGACACAACAATAACAATATGTATGGCTCTAAAATCTACTTCCACTAAGAAATAACCCCACAACAATGACTTTTTACGGTAGTTCATTAATTATCCGCAAGGTGGCAGCACTGAGTGCTGATATTTCACAACCCTTGAATGAGGTTCCAGTTTTAATTCATTTTTCTAGCGTGGTTCACTTTACCAGTAAAATATGTTGTACAACAAATACTATGTTGAAAAATAAAAGTGTTCTGGTTCTATGTATGTTCTATATAAAGTTAAGTCTTTTCTATGTTACATAAAAATATGAATGAAAATGGTATTTAAAGTAGCATCACAAAAGTATATCACATCGAGCATGTAAACATTTTGAAATTATCCCCAATGATCTATTTATATTCTCCTACTTTTCACCTCAATCATTAAGAATTTAAATTCTTAGGGGAAATGATGACCTGATAAATGCTGGATTCTTAAGATACCATTAGCATCAAATTGTGTAATATCAATATTCTTTACCATGATTAAATATACCCACTTCCAAAAATTACCTTCTGGAATCATTCTCCATCATTGATACAATTGTTACTGAATACATAGACAAAATAATGCTTCAGTAGTTCCGAAAAAAAATTATGGAACTGCATATTCATAAATAGTTTTGCTTAATTTTAATCATACGCCAAAGTTTTGACACTTTTGATTTCCTGTAGATACCAGGATCTGTACATATATCAATGCAATGAGACAGAAGCATGAAACTGTGAAATATATCGTCATGTGCCATGGCTGGGTTGTCAAAGGTTTGAGTTCAGAAAATTTTATGTTTACTACACTCTACATGAGTTAGGTCTTTGTGCTTTTTGGCCATAAAATGACAATAAAATCTTTTGGAAATGATTTATTTTAATGTTTGTAGTCCACAAAGTAATTGCCCTGGCATGCCACATAATAATACATTTCTTTCTGTAATATTCTCACATACACCCACACACACATTGTGCAGGCATGAAGCCTTGGGGTCAGTATCCCCGACATACACACACCCACACACCCACATTGTGCAGGCATTAGGCCTTGGGGTCAGTATCCCCGACATACACACACCCACACACCCACATTGTGCAGGCATTAGGCCTTGGGGTCAGTATCCCCGACATACACACACCCACACACACACATATCAGACGGACGCTTGGCCTCTGAGTTTGCATAGACACTTGGCCTTGGAGTCATCAGTTTGTGAATACCTCGACATTCACACAATCCTATACACCTATCACATAGAGACTAAGCATCTGGGTCGTCAGCTTGTGAACACTCCATTCTTGTGTGCATTGTTGGCCCCGAGAAGATACTTGCAGACAGCGCAGAAGTGGAAGGTAGCCCCGACGAACACAAAGCAGTGCCAGATGGCGTGGGCAAACGGGATGATTCCATCGCACTTGAAAAACACCACGCCCATAATGTAGATGAGACCTCCCACGGCAACCTCATACATCCCAGACGACTCCTTCTGGTGGAGAAATAAAAGTCAAACATAAGCACTTTTGTCTATAATTTCTCAATAAAAAGTAGAGCGACAATGGGAGTTGGTGCAGACATGCCGACAAGCAATTGAATGAAATACACAAAATCAACTGTAGATGAGAAATGTGAGTGGGATGTAGTGAGTGATAATAGGGGCTGATGGTACTTACCATGGCCAGTATGACGATACTAGGACACACCCCGATCACCACATACAGCAGGGTCTCCAGCCACTTATACCTGGAACACATAGCATATCTCTGACTCTGCTTCCTCTCCACATCATTACCCACAACTCATCATTAACTTCAACATCTTATTCTACAAGGTCAACCATATATCTAAGGACAGGGTTACTGAATATTTTAAAGTGTAGTTTACACTAGCAGATGAAAAGTGGCAAGGGAAGAATTTGGGGGGAGGATAAGCTCCCAAGCCCTGGGGGTAATTATCGTGAGTAATAACATGCCCCCCCAAAAAAAATAGGAAAGAGAGTAGATTCTCCCCCCCACCATTTTTGTGCTTTGTGGTCAAATATAATGGACGTCAATACTGACGCAATGTCTCCTTGCCTAAATAGTCAACAAAAATCTTAAGGGTAGACGGTTTTTAAGTTGGGTAGATGGGTGAGATGGTGCACTCTACTTACTGTTCGTGGAAGGTGTATTGGTAGAGGATGCCGAGGGAGGCAGATATCCACACCACCCACAGACACTGCGTGGACCACGTCGACTCGTACTCCTTCAACGTCAGCCTGTCAGCAAGAAACAATAGCATCATCTTAATTAACTGCACCAAGTACTGACATTAAGGACACCCCACCCACAGACACTGCGTGGACCACGTCGACTCGTACTCCTTCAACGTCAGCCTGTCAGCAAGAAACAATAGCATCATCTTAATTAACTGCACCAAGTACTGACATTAAGGACACCCCACCCACAGACACTGCGTGGACCACGTCAACTCGTACTCCTTCAACGTCAGCCTGTCAGCAAGAAACAATAGCATCATCTTAATTAACTGCACCAAGTACTGACATTAAGGACACCCCACCCACAGACACTGCGTGGACCACGTCGACTCGTACTCCTTCAACGTCAGCCTGTCAGCAAGAAACAATAGCATCATCTTAATTAACTGCACCAAGTACTGACATTAAGGACACCCCACCCACAGACACTGCGTGGACCACGTCGACTCGTACTCCTTCAACGTCAGCCTGTCAGCAAGAAACAATAGCATCATCTTAATTAACTGCACCAAAAAGGATGAGATGTTCATTGATCTGATGAATCTTTTGTCATATCTACTGGCCCATAACATAAAACAGTGAAAATATAAAAAATATTCTGGTATATTTGTTTTTATCATACTGGTTCCATGGCTCTGGAAACATTTCAGGGCCACCGGGCCAGTGCTTGATGTAAAGCCCTGCATGAGTCAACAGTTTCTGACATGCACATTTGACACTTATCTTAATATCAATACTGTGACTGTTCATCAGGTTCTCTGATCAATCATGGCAGTTGGCATGGTAAGATGGAGGAGATCAATCAGAGACCAGCTAACAAACAGTTACATGGAGTTTCCATACAGTTTAAAACCCACTGGCCTAACTTTTTAACCCCTTCAGCACTGTATTTTCTCTGGTTAGATTTTGTGGTATGCAAGGAAAGAGTTACTCTACAGAGTGACCACCTTTCTCCATTCTACATCGGTTAATCAATTGCTGATCCCTCACGTGGGAGCAAAGCTGACCCTATCTAGACTGATTGTAGCAAATTAAGCTGTAAATAATTGAGGGTCCCTGCGCCTCACTTCAGTCTAGTATTGATTGTTTAAGTAATCCTCTCATCTTTGTCCTACTGGTGGATAAAAATAAATATATTGTGTTAAATCTTCTTTCACATTATATTGGGCATAATATATTTATTGCCCTTTAGATCCACTGGGAAGTGGGCATAAACTATTGCAAAACCTTGCATCGTAAGAATAAAATGTTTTACTATAAATTGATCAAGCGAATCAAATCCATTGTATAGTGGACATAAAATTCATATAAAGTCTTATCTTCAAAGTATAAAATCTCATAATCTATTTCTTTTTCTAGAGACTGCATTGAAGGTGTTCATAAAATGTCTTACAGAGGGTATAAATTTCATACGAGTGTTAAAATCAAGGTTAGACTTCAGGACATGGTCATATGTTAACTTAGATGGCTACTATGATGGCACAGGAATGTTGACACTGTCTGATAAAGGTCTTTAGCTCTGAGATTGATTTCCCAAAGATCTGTACTGTAGAACAAGAGCACAGACACAGATCATGAACACCACACTGTAAAACTAAATTCTCACCTTTATTCAACATGGAATCACATCTAATATGTGAAATATAGGCCTAATGTTCACTGTTATCCTGATTCTCATTGGCTCATATTTGTCATGTAATTCAAAACTTCAGTCTCCTTAACAATTCAGCGATAGCTATTAAATTTTTCCAAAAATCACAAAAAATGGAAAGGATTCTGAGCCTAATGGAACATAGGAAGATTTGATTCCCTGAAAATACATCAAACCCACTAATAGGTAAACACTCTAACTCGTAGTTTCAGTGAAGATTTCAGACAGAGTGACAAAAAAAATTCTGTCAGTGCAGAAGATGAATTAATTTAGATTTTATCATGCCATTACTGAGGCATGACTGAGGCATGACTGAGGCATGACTGAGGCACGACTGAGGCACGACTGAGCCATTACTGAGGCATGACTGAGGCATGACTGAGGCATGACTGAGCCATTACTGAGGCATGACTGAGGCATGACTGAGCCATTACTGAGGCATGACTGAGGCATGACTGAGGCATGACTGAGCCATTACTGAGGCATGACTGAGCCATTACTGAGGCACGACTGAGGCACGACTGAGGCATGACTGAGGCATGACTGAGGCATGACTGAGGCATGACTGAGCCATTACTGAGGCACGACTGAGGCATGACTGAGCCATGACTGAGGCATGACTGAGGCATGACTGAGCCATGACTGAGGCATGACTGAGGCATGACTGAGGCACGACTGAGGCATGACTGAGGCATGACTGAGGCATGACTGAGGCATGACTGAGGCATGACTGAGGCATGACTGAGGCACGACTGAGGCATGACTGAGGCATGACTGAGGCATGACTGAGGCATGACTGAGGCATGACTGAGGCACGACTGAGGCACGACTGAGCCATTACTGAGGCATGACTGAGGCATGACTGAGGCATGACTGAGGCATGACTGAGGCATGACTGAGGCATGACTGAGGCATGACTGAGGCATGACTGAGGCATGACTGAGGCATGACTGAGGCATGACTGAGGCATGACTGAGGCATGACTGAGCCATTACTGAGGCATGACTGAGGCACGACTGAGGCACGACTGAGGCACGACTGAGGCATGACTGAGGCATGAATTTCATCACTAATACCAGTAATATTCATCAAAATGCATCATCCAACCAAAACATTACAGATCCATCACCTTTATAAGATTTAGATCTCCCTTTATGAAATTCAATATCTACTTTTATGAGATTCCATAACCCAATAGAGATGTCATACCCCTTTTAAGAGATTCCATACCCCCTCAATGTGATTCTATACCCCTCTCTATGATTCCATACCCCCTTTAACCCTTAATGGACGAGCCTATCTAAATTTTGTTGATTGGCAGGACTAACCAATTTTTTTTGCGCTAGTGTATCTACATACAAAATTAATAAAATCTATAACCATGGTTATTCAATATGCTTAATGAAGTGCTGGGGTCAAAATTTCATGATCCAGTCAGTCTGACGTCAAGTTGCAGCCCTTCAGAATGTTACAAATGACATCATCAAGCCAGAACAATGGGGACGTCAACGTCCTTCCCGTCCATTGCCAGTGGTGGACGTTGCTGTCCTTCCCGTCCGTTAGGGGTTAAGAGATTCCATACCCCCTTTAAGAGATTCCATACCCATCTGTGAGATTTTTAATCAGCTTTCTGTGGTATGTGGTATGTGGTATGTGGTATGCCAACTTACCATGGTGTATATGAAGCAGCTATGAAGATGTAGATGACAGCCCGATCCCCAATGTGAAAGAAATTCTTTAGACCTCTGCAAAAAGAAAATTCAATTGGTAAGCTCACAAGTCAGAATATGTTACAATTTTTCAAGGATCTTATATCACAATCTTGGAAAAAGCCAACATAGGAAGTACAAAGGAGGAAATATCTGGAATCTGGGCTAATCATTTAAGTTTGAGCCAATGAGACACATTATAACCTGACTGTCCTGACAGAATGAGGATGCTCATGGCCATTACATGAACTCACAGCTGGCGTATCGGGACGTTGGTCATGCATGATTTACCCATGGTACAACATGATCATGTGATGTCCCCGTGTGACCTCATTTGGTCACATTCATATTTCATCAAATAGATGTTTGGGTCTAACTGTTTATGGATTCAAGTTACTGATTATTGTTCCAGGAGGATGATGAAGGGTTCCTTGTTAGTGGAGTGGTTCAGCCATAACAATAAATAGGAAAATCTATATTTCTTAATGCTATTATACACCCATCAATAAGTGAAGATGGAGGTGAAAAGCAAATACTTTAGCCTAGCTGAGTGAGTAGTGGATAATACAGTGTCTGTATCTTGTAGCTTGAATAACTTCTCCAATTATTTGCCATTAGAGGATTACATAAGAGGTGCTAAGCAGAAATATCTGCCAACACCAATCACGGACATCAGTAACTTATTATTACTCCTGCAGAAGCCACTTCTATATAGATCTATCATTTAATCCTGACAACATTATAATGGAAACAATGTTAATCAAAAGTTTGGAATCAAAGACACATGTCACTTTTGGGAGGGCAGTCAGATTTTGCATGCTATACAGATACATATATTTGTTACTGGTGTTGCAGCTGTGATAATCTTGATATTATCAAATAATATATATCTGGGATGCCAGTTCGTAACCACTGGCAATGTCAGAGCAGAAACATTGCTGTTGTTTGCTCAGCCTGTGTAAAGCACAGAGTTCTGTTTGTACGTCCATGCGGGATCTCTGACAAACAGGACCTGGGAGTGCTGATGTAACAGCCCCATATTGCTAATATTGACCCATTCCCCCAGAGTCATAGTAATCTAATCAGATGTCACAGATTCTCACTCCAAATGTGGCCAAATCTCAAATCACTCACTGGTGAAGACTATACTTGAAAAAGAATACAAGGCTTGCTCCCATTTTGGTAATAATCAGTTGGTTACACATGATCATTAGAGGATCGTGCATGTCCAAATGGTATCTTACAACACCAATGCATGACCAAATAATGCCACGTGATAATCATGCTTGACCAAATAGCACCTGCAAGACCTATATGTGTGACCATGTGTCATGACACGTCATGTTTATGTCTGACTCTATAGATGTTTGCCTTGAGCTGACCCCGCCTGGCATAACTGCTGATTGGTTATAAGTGGGACTGACCCCGCCTGGCATAACTGCTGATTGGTTATAAGTGGGACTGACCCCGCCTGGCATAACTGCTGATTGCTTAAAGTGGGACTGACCCCGCCTGGCATAACTGCTGATTGGTTATAAGTGGGACTGACCCCGCCTGGCATAACTGCTGATGGGTTAAAGTGGGACTGACCCCGCCTGGCATAACTGCTGATTGGTTATAAGTGGGACTGACCCCGCCTGGCATAACTGCTGATTGGTTATAAGTGGGACTGACCCCGCCTGGCATAACTGCTGATTGGTTATAAGTGGGACCGACCCCGCCTGGCATAACTGCTGATTGGATATAAGTGGGACTGACCCCGCCTGGCATAACTGCTGATTTGTTATAAGTGGACTGACCCCACCTGGCATAACTGCTGATTGGTTAAAGTGGGACTGACCCCACCTGGCATAACTGCTGATTGGTTATAAGTGGGACTGACCCCGCCTGGCATAACTGCTGATTGGTTATAAGTGGACCGACCCCACCTGGCATAACTGCTGATTGGTTATAAGTAGGACTGACCCCGCCTGGCATAACTGCTGATTGGTTATAAGTGGACTGACCCCGCCTGGCATAACTGCTGATTGGTTAAAGTGGGACTGACCCCACCTGGCATAACTGCTGATTGGTTATAAGTGGGACTGACCCCGCCTGGCATAACTGCTGATTGGTTATAAGTGGGACCGACCCCGCCTGGCATAACATGATGCTCTAGCATTGCTTTGCCAGCTGTTCCTAGCACGTAGGGCATGGCAAATATGGATTAGTCTGTCACTGATATCTGGTGATGAAACTTTGTTGGTGTGTATTGAAGTAGAAGGGCCTGCAATGCAATACTGTTCAGCAAATGCACAGCTTAACATTGCACTCAAAATATATTTACATTCAATTTAGTTCTTAATGTTCTATATATAGATATTTATTTCCCCAACTATTCCATACATATAACTTATCAAATCATTGTCTGTACAACATAATGGATAAATAACAATTAATTTGTGATACCTGCACATAATACAGGAACAGCAATAATATTGTGATTAAATAAAATGACCACCCAGCAAAAATATTTGGCATGCCAGTAAAGCTAAGCAATACCTACTGAGTTGTATGTGAGTATTTCTAATCTGAATAGTGATTGCAAAAAAGGTTCTTGTTTGTATGAGATGTGAACTTGAGGTTAACTTGCAAGGATTCAGTATCAGTGCCAAAATCAGACTGCCCCATGAACTGATGATGCGTCGAGTATGCCCAGATTTTAGCATCCAGTCCTATACTGCTGTGTCATGTCAATCTTTACCTTTTATAAATAATGTGAGTAGTCCCAAAAGATCAAGACGGCACAGTATAAAAAATGCATAAAAGCGGAGGAAAGGAACATCAATCCTGACTTTATCCCCCTGAATAATTGAAGAAGTCTTGGTGCATACATACCTAAATTTGCCTGAGTATGAGATGGTGTGGAAGGTGGTGGAGGTGGTGAAGAGGATCACCAGAGACATGCCGTAGATGAACGCCGCCAACGACTGGTAGGAATTATTAGAGAGGTGTAACATCCATAACATCCCTGCCAGGCTCGGCATGATCCACAGCTAAAATATATCACATCATAACTCCTTAAAACATCTCACTCCTTTAGACGTCCCAGTCTTCAAGACATCCCCTTCCTCAAGACATCCCACTCCATAACACATCCCACTCCTCTAGACATTCCACTCTTCAAGACATCCCACTCCTCTAGACATTCCACTCTTCAAGACATCCCACTCCTCCAGACATCCCACTCCTCTAGACATCCCATTCCTCTAGACCTCCCACTCCTCTAGACATCCCACTCCTCTAGACATCCCACTCCTCTAGACATCCCACTCCTTTGCTTTCTCCAAGACTTTCCCTTCTCTAAGACCTCTCTAGCAAGACATTACTCTCTGAGACATTATGGTATATATAAGGCATTGCTATACATATAAGACTTTGTGGTTGTATACTTACGCCATGTGTGACCATGTTGGCCAGGTGCTCTGGATCTGTGGGAACATAGGCCTGGCCTGGAAGGGCTCGACTGTTCATAAACCTAGAATAAAATAAGTGGTAAACATATAACATTAACATCAGTTAATGGTGGAGTGTGACATCATAGTATATTAAACAACATACGACTCAGAGTAATAATGATCAGTAGCTGGTAATGTTGTGACATCACAGTGCACTCTGTGACATCAGAGTATTTACCAGTACTTCAGTGAGCGGCAACTCTCCGAAACAAGCAGTTGAAACTGAGGCATTTTTAACACAGTCAAACATTGCTGTACTAATTGCAATTTAGGTGAATGTTGTGTCTCACATGTCATCTTGTAATTCCACTGCCTTTCAAAACGTTAAAAAGTTTTTATTTGTGTTCACAGCATGATGACATCAGAAGTGGTCACATTGCCAAACACCATGATTCAATATAAGACTCTGACAAACTGCAGATTTGCTGAATGTGTAATTTCCTGATAATTCTTTACAAATTGAACATGTTGAACAGGTATTGTTTTTAATCCACATGCCTTTAAAGTAGACTATCTTCTTTTGACGTGAGCAGATTTTACCCAATTTCAAAAGGTTTGTGAAAATCAGGAGTGAAAAAACATGAAAATGCCCGGATTTGGTTGCCGGTCACTGTGCAGTGTGGCTGGTAATTAAGCCTTTACTTAGGCTTTAAGGTTGTTTCACTGTCACTGTGTAAGTCTCTCAGGGCTTTGTACCCACCAGAATAAACTGTCCCACCATTCACTGGAGCATTCCAAAGCTACTGTCCGCCACTGCACAATTAACCTACTAATCGACATTAAATAGCACGGCAACACTTGTATCTTGCACTCTTTGGCAATTTAAAACCGTACTGTTCAGTGTGACTGATGGCAGTGATGCATCAGTGGTGTGAAGCAGGAGATCGTGTTCTTCACTCAGCATGCCGAGTCTTTGCACATTTGCACCTGACTTACCACACATTCACCCTTTCCGCGATGGACTGGCACATGTCCTCTCCCTTCTCTCTGCAATGTATACAAATTTAAAGGTCCATTCTGTCATAACCCAAACAAAAATCACCCAACCCTTGAAACCGAAAATCAGCGAGATTTCAATTTTCACGAATAAACAAAGTTCAAGGTCAAGGCCGGGAAAATCATTCGTCAACATCGACCACGTGACAATTACAAGGAAATCCCTGCACGCATTTTGGGCGCGAAAACTTTCGTTGATTGAAGATGAAGGGACAATGTCTGTCCAAGAAATATTCACCTCACACTCATTACTGTTCTCTATCCAAGGAAATGTGTATGTACAAGATAGTCAGTGATGTGACTGAGAATCCTTCAAAATGTGTTCTTTTATTAGAACAGGACTGCAATTTTATGAGCAATCAATGTTCAATTGTTTGTAATTAATCACCATTTTCTGGTGAAATTGGGTTTAGAGGGCTGCTATAGTATTGGGACAGTGGCTGGCAATCGCCATTTATTGCATTTTCCTTAAGATTTTAATATTTGATTACATTTTACATGGGCAATTGAAATTTTAACTTCCTATAATCGATCATCATTAGGCCAATGTCCTTAGAGCTTTGCTAATCGTTGCTTTATAGCTCTGCTGACTTCTTGAAGTCGCAGGGCTTTAGTCTGTTTGTCCGTCCATCTGTCAACATCTGTTTAAAAATCTTCTCCAAAACTACCAGTAATATATGTTTCCTATTTTATATAGATATAGAGGTGAAGATTCAGATTCCTTCAAATCTTCATGATGTCACCATCGGACCTTAGTGCAGTGACCTTGAGGTCACAATTTTTTATAGAGTATATCTCAGCAACCACTTATAAGAGGAAATTAAAATTTGGCATACAGAAATGCCTGTCATAGCTGTGCCTCGTCATACTTTTAGTCATGTGACCTTTGATCTTGAATTCAAAATTTGAATTCAAAATGTGTGTACATGCAACATCTCAACCATTAAAAGTGAATAAAGAGTAGTTCACATCTGTTATATATCAACACTGTCAAAAACCATACACATTTTTACAGATTTGACCTTTGACCTTGATACTGTGACCTTGACCTTTGTATTATTGTGCAGGCCATATCTCATGAACGATGAACTGGAGATATTAAATATTGGATACGCATGGCAAACACAAAGTGTTGTCAGTGTTCGCCAAAAGATTTTGACCCACATCAGACAATATGTCTGACATTCAGCCAGCCAACATCAGAGATTTATCTTCAACATCAGACATTTCAACGCATATGTCCAAGCTACGGTTGGACTAGACTAACCTACAGAGACTGCAGAAAATTTGCAAGTTTGGCTAATATTTCTCATGTTTATTCAAAATGGCAGCCTCCCTGACAATTCAGTGACAGCTATTAGATTTTTTTTAAGGAAGAAAACTAAAATAAAAATGGAAAAGGTTCCAAGCCTAATAAAAATAGATAGAAATGATCCACTGAATATATAACATCTTCTCTGCTCATAGCTTAGAACTCCGACCAGTAGTTTCAGAGGAGAAGATCAAATTTTAAAAGCAGAATGACAAAATTTCGTCCTTCTCTGCAAAAGCGAGTCTTCGCACTTCTAAATACCCAGGCACAGAAATTGTTAAAATCAATTTTCCTTGAACAGATTTTGAACAGAACATGGAAGTCACCATGCTGTGATATAACTGTGGATGTGCAGACTTGTCATACATTTACTGCCCCCTTTAAAAATACTCGACCTGTTTACTTTCCTTTGCATCGGGGGTATTGGCGAGAAAAGAGAGTAGGCCTAGTAAAGCTGGGTACGACCTGTTCTGGTACTTCAGGAAAAAAATTCATGTTTTTATTTTCCAAATGAATAACGTTTATAAGAGAAAACCTAACAGAAAAATGTATAGTTGTCTTATTGGTTTTGGAAAATCTGCAATAGATACTATCATAAATTTTTTGGCTGTAACTATTTAATAGCAAAAGTCGCGGGCAGCACAGTAACTGACAACATTACGCATGACATATTGTGTTCCCTTGAGAGAAAATACCAGACCTTGAAAGGAAAGTCTTTGGTATGGAACCAGCGTGGGATATTAAAAAGTTGAATGGGGCTTTCTCAAGTCCATTCGCACGTATTGTGTTCATTTCTGATTCTGGTCGTCAAGCTGTGAAAGTACTCAAAATAATGGCGGTGGGAAGTTGGTGGAGATTCGCCTCAGATTCTCTTGACCAGTAATAGGCAGCTTCTTCTGTTATGCGTCTACGATAATCTTTGCTGTAAAATTTTACAGAACCCCTTGTGATTTTTTTTTTTTGTGATTTGATAATGTACCGGGACTTTCAAGTTGATATGTCATTGGTATTTTCTATTGACTGTCACTATCCCACTTGGGCCTTTTTTATGCTGCCTTGGTCTTGACACAAGGAGGGGGGTAGAAACTCAGTCAAAATTTTATATAAATCTCATTTAAAATATCTTGAAGAATTTCTTTCAAGATGCTTGCATGTGTAAAAAAATGAAAAAACACCACACACACACACACACACAAACACACACAAAGAAACAAAAACAAAACAAACGTGAATTATTAGTCCAAGAAAATGGATTACATATTATATTTGAAAAGTATTTTTTAATATTAAGTTGAATATAAATGAATTGATATAACGGCAAATACCGATTTAGATTTTACTTATTGTAATATTGCACGCACGGTGCACGTATTTGCTTTACGATAGCGAAATATTATGAAATTTCAGCTACAGTAGAAATTTTTATAAAAAATACAGAAGAAGATGCTAATATTCCACGGTTGCTGGTTTTCCAGAACGTGGGACACCTAACTTTGCTGCATATATACGTTCTGTCGAACTGCATATAGGTGCAGATCCCCCCCCCTTATTTTCCCCCTTTCCCCTTTTTTGTGTGTGTATGTGTCGGGGGGGGGGGGGGGGGAGGTGGAGGGATGGGAAGCAAATATTAACCATTAATATATGCGAACAATGTGTCCGATATTTGAGTTTATTTTATGACAAATGAAAATTTCTTTTAAATGAACATGTGACACACTGTAAATAATTGTGACAGTAAAGTTGTTGTTACGGCAAAAGTTGTTGGCACAATTACCAGCAACTTTTGCCATAGATTATGATTAACAGCAACTTGAATATTGTTTGTATCTAGAGTAACTTTTGCTGAAAAAAAATTGAATCTAAATTAATTTTTGGTGAAAATAAAAGTTTGCATCCGCAGTAGCTTATGCTATAAAAAAAATAAGATCTCAGTTTTCTGCATTTAGCATTGTCCGTTTGTTATATATTTGGTATTATTGTCACAGCAAATCTCCATAGAAATTTCATAAAATGTCTACAGAAAGATCTCTTTCAAGACCCTTTCAAAAGTCAGAATTTCAACTGGTAGGATTACTGTAAAAATACAGCAAAATTTGCTGATATTCTACAGTTACGTTTTACAGTGCATGCATTAACCAAGCTCTCTATAATAATTCCAACTTGAAATAGTAATTAATAACTAAGTGCATTTTTAACAAAAACTACTGATAATATAAAAAAAAACTTTTGAGTAATTATTTCTAGATTGATGGACTGAATGGTTTGACAAGGTTAAATTCAAGGATCACATATATTTTATAACCAATTTCAATTCTTGCAATCGTAATTGTATGATAAATTGTTTTCTTTTTATTAATCCAATAAATGTGTCACAACAACCAAGAATCTTATATAATGGGCATTATTAAGCTATTATTCCCAGAGCGGGAAAAGACTTGCCCCATTAGGCTGTCTCCCCCACCACACAGGTCCAGATATGAGCGTCACAATACCAACTATTGCTTCCAGTGTAATGCAGTGCACTGACCGAATAACACAACATGCTCTGCTGAATGTTGCCAAATCATCACTTCCTTGTATATCAAGTATGTGTAATTTCCCCTTAATACATATAAACGGTGGCAATTCTGGCAAGAGATACGCCTTCATACTCCATGCAAGCCCTACCACAGACGAGAATCTTACTCGCTAAACAGAGTTAGTCAATCGTTGCTTGTTTTTTGTTTATTTTGATCAAGATGTTTATGTCATAATAGGTTACATGTGCACAGAGCGGATCGTCTGCTCCCCAGTGCCAGATGGCCGCGGGACGCAGCAGAGACGCAAGTGATCGGAATAACCAGGTGGCCACTTCACAGTGCTATTTGCATACCAAACTCAATCAATGTGTTCCTTAGCCAAATCAATCAAGAGGTTTATCGTATATGGGTACCCATTAAATACAATGACTGCTATTATTGCTCTGTTTATCATGTGAATAAAAATACTCCCACAGTGATGTTTGAGCCACCAATTCTTTGACATGTTCTGATGACATACATACAACATATATATTACAAGTAACAGTGGAAATTTTTCTTCAAATCAATAAAATATGTAGAATGGTAAATGGCTCACCGTTGTATGGCTGGAATGTGTGCTTTCTTGGATATGTCTCCCATTTTGAGAATGGCAGCAGGTTGGCAGAGGTGTGACTGAGTAGAGGATACCGAACTAAGCCTCAGTCTCGCATGTTGCTGTGCATCTGAGCAGTGGCTGTACGTGTACTGACCTCACCCTGTCAGGGAAGAAGGGATCGAGGAGTGGTCACCTCCACTAAGGATCAGTACATGTGTGTCCAGGCTTGCAGGGGTCAGTTAATCGCAATTGCCTCTGTTATTATGCAGTATGTTATTACCCAGCGCCTGTTTTCTCAGTCATGTTGTATAGCGGGTTATATATGTTGCCTTGGCTGGCATGTGTGTATACGGCGGGTTGGCCTTTTACCTCCGCCCAGTGGAGACTATTAATAATAGCGAGTGTTGGTTATCCTAGGAGAGATGCAGGTCCTGCGCTTGTTAGATCTGTGCCTGCCTGGTGGCTGCTGCTGCTGCTGCTGCTGTTATAAACCTCAGTTAGGCTTTCCCATCGATCCTCCCAAGGCTGTCACTGTTATTATTACAGGACTACTGATACACACACATATGGTCGGCGTATTGATGTGATTAGATCAGTGCAAGAGTAAATGTCCAACACGGTGCCCCGCCACCATCTCAGAGCAGTATCACCTGCATCAGCAGCAGCAGCCGCCGCCCATCACGGCACAGTCATCCTCGTCACCACATCTTTGTCATCCTGTCTAGCATCGCTGCAGTCATCGTCATGGCAACAGAACTGATGCCCGTGACGACGCTAGAAATAGATCTTATCATACTTGCTAGTGTCGTGGGGACTCCACTGCAGGCACCTTTCAGGCAGAGCTGCAGGACCCTGATGGGAAACAGTAGGACCCCCAGCTGAGCTGCAGGACCCTGATGGGGAACAGTAGGACCCCCAGCTGCACTGCAGGACCCTGATGGGGAACAGCAGGACCCCCAGCTGAGCTGCAGGACCCTGATGGGGAACAGTAGGACCCTCAGCTGAGCTGCAGGACCCTGGTGGGGAACAGCAGGACCCCCAGCTGAGCTGCAGGACCCTGCCTAAACTGCAGGACCCTGCCTTAACTCCAGGACCCATGGCTTAGCTGCAGGATTTACGGTGGAATTGCAATAGGGGAAGACCAAAAAAAAAGGTGTATTTTTCAAATACAATTTTACATCTTGAAATCGACAGATTTGTAACTTCCATGTTATAGTTTCATTGCAAAGGGTCCCTGAGCTCTGAAAATACCTCACATAAAATCGATCCCAACATGATGTTATATCTTATTTGCAACTTTTAGAGCAATAATAAATATATGTAATAATATAGACTATATTGTAACAAATTGCATATATCATGTATATAGTGATAAGAGACGACGAGGGCTGGTTCGTATACGTCATACTAGATTTCTGTGTACATGTACATGTCATTCTGTGATTTGTACTCTCGTGTAGCAAGTCTGGGATGGTGTCGCTCCAAACCGTGCACATTTCCTTTTCAGTGGTTTGCAAATCCGCTCGGAAACAAAGATCACCTACGACACATTTGATTTTCATAATCAGCAGATGACATTTGGCGGGATTTACGTCCAGGCCATTTGATATGGGGGATGGAGAAATATAAATATCATTTCAAAACGGAAATCACATTCAAATTCTTTTTTAAAAAAGTCTTTCTTGTTTAAATATTTTCTATGTCTGTAAAAAAAAAACAAATCAATCATATGTGCTCTGACATGTATATCGCTTAAATAGAATTCCAATATGAAGATTCTATCTTTGTTGTCTGCCAGTTTATTATTTAGTCATTATTTATTTTTATTATTATTAAAAAAAATAATTTCTTGATTTGCAAAAAAAGCAACAAATCAATTCTGTATGTTCTAATGTGCTTATCTCTCAAATAAACCTTAATATGAAGATTTGTTTCCACTATAAAATCATTTTTATATTTTCTGCATCTGCAAAAACAATTCTTCTCTATATGATCTGACGTGGTCTCAATTATGAAAAAAGAACTTGTCCCAATCGGGATTCGAACCTGGGCCTGGATCTTTGGCAATTGAGCCATGTTTCGGTGCTTGGGGGCACTTTGCAAGCTAAAACCTTGGAATAATTACTCCAAGCTTTTACAAACAGGAACATACTGTTCGAGAATGTATTTCTGCCTGCATTGTTTTAGACTAACTTGAAGTAAAGTAGTTTGGACCGTAGTAAATGTGCAAACCTAGTTTATGTCTTTTATGCATTTATTTGAGAAATATATACAAAACATAAGATATCATTGGATATGATAATAAATATAGCAGTAAATATTCGGGTTCCTGAATGAACACAGCTCGGAGAGTTTCGCGCCAATTTGGCCCAGTTTGGATCCTCAGATCTGTATATCACCAGGTGGCACTCTGCCCACAGTTATGATCGCCATCTCGTGTCAATGCCAAAATTAGATCACAGGTAAAAGTTGTACCTGAACACAGAAAGAGTAAAGTCCGGGAAAAACCGGTGACGTCAGTTGTTTATTTTTTTTATCCTAAATCTTTGTCTGAATTACAAAAGAATATTAAGATGCTGATTTAGCACAACATGGTGACATTGAACTACGAGTAGGAAACAGCATATGGGATTTTCTGTCAGTTCTAGACCAGGAGTTCTCTGAGACTTCATACCCGATGCAACAGAAAAGCGTTCTCCAAGACCACACAGAAGGTAAATTTGTCTCCCTCACGGGTCATGTGTTCAATATTAGAGAAGAATAAGTACACATTTTTTCTTTATTATATTTTCATATTGTGTATAGGACTTTCTCTCAACTTCTTAGCTTCGTTGTCAAGATTGCCAATGTGGTTTAAAAACAAATTCATCGGTTCATAGCGACGAAGCTTGGCTGCACTCGGTTTCAGACACACGACAGTTCACCAAAGCGAAACCGTGAGTAGCAACTCTAACGCTTTGGCTCAGCAATTCTGATGAGTTAGAGTCACAGCTGTAAATGGTTTACAGACCTGATAGTAAATTCAAAGCCCATTTCAGCCGGCACTTCCTAATGACTAAAATTTCGACTTAATTCTGTGCTAGTTTTTAAAAAAATCTCATTTAAATGATTATTGAACACATTAATGTACATGTAAGTGCTTTTGATTATTTGGCTGTGAAAGGATGCTGTCTCTATAACTGTTAAAGCTACTTCTCATTTATGCAGCTTTCCCTCACTGTTGTTAGTGTTGTAATTGTTTCTCACTGTTGTAACTATCTTTCACTTTGTGCAGCTATTTCACTAATGCAGCTATCTCACTTATGCAGCTGTCTCTCAATTATGCAGCTGTCTCTCACTTGTGCATCTTTCTGTTGTAGAGCTAACGACCATATGATTTGCGCAACCATAGGATTGGCTGATATTTATGAAATTGCCTTTTATACTTAAATTTAAAACAAATAGAACATTGAATTTTTTGGCAGAGAAAAATTTATATGAATGGTATAAATAAATTGTTATGAAAATTGCACCCATTGACCCTGATTTTGTCACAATGCGTAACTACCAGTTTGTTACAAAAAGATACAATTTGGCGCTGCTCAGTCAGTTCTTGGCCGATTTACATCATTGACAACTCAAAATTGAGCTATTGAACTCTTCTCTGTAAGTATGTAAGTCAGATGATCGATATATTAATTCATCTTTTAGCATAGAAAAGAGGTCAGTGAGCGAAGGCTATCCTATGTGCAAAGACGTGACTCTGACTTGTAAATCTTGTTAGAATTTTATATATGCACATTGCTTTATAAGATAAACTAATGACTAGTCTTACTGATGGATATACCCCACTACAGCACACATATTGATAACTGTTCATGCTATGTCAGTTTATTTATTTATTGACAAAGTCCAAAATGCGTGAAATGGGCGGTCGTTAGCCCTAACAGTCTTTCACTGTTGTAACAGTCTCACTATTGTAACTACTTCTCATCTATGCAGCTGTCTCTCACTTGTGCAGCTGTCTATCCCTTGTGCAGCTATCTTTCTGTTGTAACTGTCTTTCACTGCTGTCACTTGTAACTTATCTCTCACCTTTGCAGCTATTTCTCATCTATGCAGCTGTCTCTCACTTGTGAATGCATATTGTGAGTAATATTTCATATCTAACATAATTCTAACAACAAATGAGTGATAAATGTACCATTCATAATATACCTATGGCACAACTTGTCACCCAAACTTGCAAAATATGACTGAAGTGGAGATTGGTCTAGCATAAAAAAATTCCACCAGAGGGCAACGTGGTGAAGACAAAAGCAAGATCACACACTTTCATCATTGGCGATTTTTATCGTGGCCAGTACCTCAAACAGCAAATTTTTTTTTATCAAATCTTGTCACACTTCCTCGCTGATCACGTTCTTGCTTTTTTATATAGTATATAGCAATAAATCTGTGTAAAAGAAATTAAATTGTGTCTCAATGTTTTTGCCCTTCACATTAAACATAATAAAAAATTTTATCAGATAATGCAAAAATATTTTCCTTTCCTTGGTTAGAATAGAGAAGTAGCTGTGAGCTCTCTGTCCAGGTAAATGTTACCTAAATGGAGAGACCCATGATGCCTTCTATCCAATATATGATAAAGTGAGGTTGCACCCCACCGGCCTGTCCTTCAGAACTTGACAAATACTTTGGTGTTACTTTTAGTTCTGATATTAGAGCAATCTGGGCCAAATACATTTTAGGCTACTAGACAGTCAGACTAGAACGTGGAGATTTGCACAGCTCAAATCAGAGTGTACTAACCTAAACCATTTTTGGAGTAATCTTCTTTAATAATTACATTTGTGAACTATTTTAGGTTTATGCACAATTTTACACGTTCTGTGTGCCAATATATAAAAGGATGGTTCCCAATGAGCATTTTTACCGATACTTGAAAGATCATAATCAGCTACTGGACAGTCGGGCTAGCATCAGGGGAAGGTTTACTAGCCCGACAGTGTTTTTACCAGTTTGGGACTTTGGGCTGGTCCTAAAACCCCGACTGTTAGAGTCTGTTCACCCAACATAAATAGCTGGGTATCAAATCAAACATCAACCAACTTACCAAGGTCCTGTTCCTATTTAATGCCTCTATTATGTTATGCTGTAGGATGATGAATACCTATTCAACAAATCAGAATAGAAACCTCAGTAATGGAGCCTACCATGGCAGTGGGGATTGCACCGGCCTTGAAGCACAGGAGTATAACACCAACCACTCTCACCGCGGCACCGCCGTCATCATCAATAACATGGAGTTTGATCCCAAAACAAAGCAGATGGCCAGAAGTGGAGCTAAAAATGACTCTGACAACCTAGAAGCAACATTTCAACTGCTGGGATTTAATGTGAAAAGTTTTTCTAATCTGACCACAACAGAAATGCTCAGTGTGCTTCATAAAGGTAACTATTCGGAGAGAAGTATTTTGTATTTACAATAAGCCACTCATTCTTAATTGTCTTTTATAACAAATATGAAGGTGTATTGACTTATTTCAAACAGAAATATCATGGTAAAGAATGGTTCATAAGGGATGTGAACTGTCAATAAATTCTTTTTTTAGATTTTTTTAATCAATAAAAGAACATCACACTTTTCATAGACATTGTTGTAGCTGTAGTTAATTGAAATTTATCACAAAGTTTGATAATTTAATTTATAAATATAGAATTTTATTTTGATCTTGGTTTGGTTTGATATATTGTTTTAATAGTTTAAATGAAGAGGATTTTATATTGTTTTAGAGTCCCAGGAGAATCATAGAAATAATGACTGTTTTGTGTGTGCCATATCATCTCATGGGGACGAAGACATGGTGAAGAAATCACGGTGGTCCAGTAAAACAGACATATCTGATGTTATTTATGCCACAGATGGAATCTTGTATGTCAGGGTTTTAACCGATCTCTTCAAAGATGCTGCCAGCCCAACACTAGCAGGGAAACCAAAACTATTTTTTATTCAGGTAATCTTGATTATCATACATCACACTTGTATTATTTGAATTGAATAGGTTCATATTCTTATCTTTTAATTTGTAAATTTAGGTCCTTTTGAACACTTAAACAATATTTCATACTTGCAAATATTAAAAAGGTTTTATATTGGAAAAATGTGATTTTTAAAACCTGCTTATAACTAACCATGGTTATGTCAGTAAAAAGTCATTTTAAAGTCATGAATTTAAAATTTATGCATAAACACAGAGACCATTGAAGAGGCGTGGCTGTAAATGTTAACAGTACAATGAAAGTGATGATAATTTGCAATGTTTTTGCTATTATTATTGAAAACATTCAGAGTTGTATATTTTTACAGACCATCAAAATTAACAATAGTGTGAGCTTATTGACTTAATTGAGGGCACATGATTTCAGGCCTGTCGAGGTGGAGGGTTATCAGAGACTGCTGAGGTAGAGGCTGATGGAGATGATGAGGACAAGATGGACTGGGGAGGCCACAGTATCATCACACACGAGATGCCTGTATATCAGGACTTCTTACTGGCCTACTCTGCACCCCCAGGTAAGCATATATCAGGACATCTTACTGGCCTACTCTGCACCCACAGGTAAGCATATATCAGGACTTCTTACTGGCCTACTCTGCACCCCCAGGTAAGCATATATCAGGACGTCTTACTGGCCTATTCTGCACCCCCAGGTAAGCATATATCAGGACGTCTTACTGGCTTATTCTGCACCCCCAGGTAAGCATATATTAGGGCGTCTTACTGGCCTACTCTGCACCCACAGGTAAGCATATATCAGGACTTCTTACTGGCCTATTCTGCACCCCCAGGTAAGCATATATCAGGATGTCTTACTGGCTTATTCTGCACCCCCAGGTAAGCATATATCAGGACGTCTTACTGGCCTACTCTGCACCCCAGGTAAGCATATATCAGGACGTCTTACTGGCCTACTCTGCACCCCCAGGTAAGCATATATCAGGACTTCTTACTGGCCTACTCTGCACCCCCAGGTAAGCATATATCAGGACGTCTTACTGGCCTACTCTGCACCCCAGGTAAGCATATATCAGGACGTCTTACTGGCCTACTCTGCACCCCAGGTAAGCATATATCAGGACGTCTTACTGGCCTACTCTGCACCCCCAGGTAAGCATATATCAGGACTTCTTACTGGCCTACTCTGCACCCCCAGGTAAGCATATATCAGGGCTTCTTACTGGCCTACTCTGCACCCCCAGGTAAGCACATATCAGGACGTCTTACTGGCTTATTCTGCACCCCCAGGTAAGCATATATCAGGACGTCTTACTGGCCTACTCTGCACCCCCAAGTAAGCATATATCAGGACGTCTTACTGGCCTACTCTGCACCCCCAGGTAAGCATATATCAGGACTTCTTACTGGCCTACTCTGCACCCCCAGGTAAGCATATATCAGGACGTCTTACTGGCCTACTCTGCACCCACAGGTAAGCATATATCAGGACTTCTTACTGGCCTACTCTGCACCCCCAGGTAAGCATATATCAGGACGTCTTACTGGCCTACTCTGCACCCCCAAGTAAGCATATATCAGGACGTCTTACTGGCCTACTCTGCACCCCCAGGTAAGCATGTATCATGTTTGTATCAAGAAATTTTACTAAGGAAGATTTCCGCTACTATTTATTCTTTTCATTAGATGCAAGTGCAGAAAACACAATCAAAAGAATCAGGTGATGCAATTATTTGTGAATGTGTTTTAGGATTTTTTTCATTCCGTCGTGGAGTGGGGTCTTGGTTCATCACTGCCCTGTGCAATGTGCTGCAGACATGTCATAAAGATATGGACATTTTATCCATGCTCACCAGAGTCAACCACCAGGTGGCGTATGAATATGAGAGCAATACACCAGGAAGTTCTCTGGAGAAGAGGAGAACCCATAGACGCAGGATTGTGCCCTGGATTGTCTCTCAGCTGAGAAAAGACTTGTATCTGAGACCAAAGACACCAGAAAATGAACGTATTACATTTGTATGAGAATAGCGCATCCTTCTTCAATGCATTCTAGGAAAAAAAGACTGATTGCTGTTTTCAAAACAAAATGATTGGTTTTCAGAGAAGCTCGTTACATTTTTTTAACAGCTCCATTATGTAGCTTTCATTGGGGACCCCTTGTCAGCCTATTGACTGACAATAACTGAACATATCGACCAAGATTATTTTTTTATGATTATACATTTATTGTTCCAGATGAAATGGTTTGTTAGATTTCATCTGCAAAAATAATATTCTCAGAATTCTGTCTGCACACCTCCCTGATGTTTATAAGGGAGTTGTGGACTAGGGAACATTAGTAACTTTGAACATCTACATACACCTGGCCATGCTTGAATTTTCTTTTTTTGTGTAAGACTTGTATGACAACATTTATTTATAATTATTTCATTTCATATTTTTAATAAAATAAGAAATACTAAGCTTAAAAGATGTTTTTATTTTTTTTCAACTTGTAAACATAATTTGTATTTCATGATTTGTATTTGAAATTGAAAGAGATGAATAATAATTGCCATCAAATATGTCATCAGTTGCAATAAATTGATTTAAAACTATATATTAGAGCAGTTATAATGTATTTTCTCAAATATAAAGGGGGTACAAAAACTTACCGTATCCGCTCGGGTTAGCGCCCATGCTTGGCTTAACGCCCACCCCCCTTTTTAGGAAGAAATCATTAAACGCCCACCTTCCCTGGATGTCCGCCATCATGTCATATTGGTCTCTACAGATCTGACTTTTAACATCTTCCTACAGTATGAACAAGTGAAATCTTTGAAGCTTACCCCAATATTCTGTTAAATCATGTCCTATCACAGTGTTCACGTGTATTTATTTGTGAAAGTTGTGTAGAGTTTCGTGAAAATTGACAGAAATGTGCTTGCAAAGCTGCAAAGTTTGCATCTTCTCCAGCATTGTGTTGTGTACTCGTCATCGCTTTATGCGCTCTTATTCAAATTTCTGCACTGAAACTGATGACGTCACAGGTGTCACTGTATTATCGCTCACAACGGCACCCCATGTTATCGATGAAAGAGGCAAGTTTGTGTACATTTTACAAAGATTTATGATTGTGTAAGAGCCCACCCATCTTTATAAACGCCCATGCTTGGGTAAACGCCCACCCCCCTCTTTTACTTTGTCCCCAATTAGCCGCCCATGGGCGCTAACCCGAGCGGATACGGTAAGTTAGATGAATGAATTTTAGTCATGATTCAGCCATTTTGTGCAAATTTGTATTTACCGGTAGGTCCTGCAGCTTGAGTGACACGGGAGCTATGGTATTCAGCTCCATCTGTGTGTGCATCTATAAGACTATGGCGAGAGGCAATAATCAAATTTGGCGGGCAAAATTGTTACCATGGCAACCAAAAAATATTTTAATTGCCTAATTTTACCTTTGATCAGAAGTATGTTATGGATTTCATGTGTATGCAAAGTTTAGGAATTTAATACATAAAATATAAAAGTGGGGAAAAGTATAGTTATTTTTAATATGCTATAAAAATGATTTGGTTACCATGGCAACCATTATATCCCAAAATCTGAACAAACATATTTTTTTTTCATGAAAACTGACCCCCAATGTGCCTTCTTCCATAATGTACAAAAATTAGACCATGAATTTTGGGGGACCAGCATCTTTCAGAGATTGGCTCCCGTACTATTTCTCTTGTGGTGCATTGCATCTTGGTGCGATGCTTAGTGCCGGGTTATTACAGGTTTGCTCTGATCAGTTTAAGATATTCTTAGGGTGTTACAATGCCATCAGAGGTTTTTATAAGGTTGGAAGGTAACTTCCAGTACCTCCTAGAAAACACTCTGTCCTGTGTCTGTATATGTGATTGTTACCTCTTGTTTTGCTCATTTTTTTGTCCCCTCTAATGGAACTTTGTTATATATAAGGTACTGGGTTTCTTTATGTATGAGGCATTTGAGCATCCATGAGATCATAAGTTGTGGTTGGCAAGTTATTTTAGGCCATATGCAACAGGTTTCGACCAACTGGAGTCATTGAATGATTTATTTTAGGAAACCGTTTTGTGACTAGTTTGAATTAATGATTTATTGACAAATCAAACAAAAATATCCCAGTGTTAAATTTACACAGCACTCTATACTCTGTTGTTGCTATTGACCAACATTTGAACCAGTGCTTAAGGGTATTTATGGGTCTTTTCTATGACTGCTGCCTAGTGACAGAGGGGAATATAACCAAAATATTGTTATGATCACTTTTACAAAGTTGTTTGGAAATCCACTTTATTAAGGTCCCACAATCTGCAGAACATTTTCTCTTTAACATTTTGACATGATAAAAGAAATTTTGGAGCAGTGACATATCAATATTACTACGCCACTTTTTATGAGTTGAAAAAATATTAAGTTTTCAATATATCAAAGAAATTTCCATTGTTATTTTCAAATAATAAATAGTTTTATTACAAGAAATAAACATCATAAAATGTTATTTCATGACTAGAAAATTTTAATGAAAAGGGAACTCTTTTTGACAGTTGACCAGTTTTCCAGTACTTTTTTGAAAACATTCTACTTTTGCATAAAAAGAAAGTAGTTCCCTCGGAAAATCTGCCACCAGAGGACACTCACTACCAACACCCATAAATACCTTTTAAAGGTATTAATAGGCACCAATTTTGCAGAAAACATTTAAAATTCACATATTGGCGATAAATGTATTTGTCTTTAACATTTATTAAGGCCACGGGCCGTGGCGCAGTTGGTTAGAGTGCAAGCTTAATAGCACCAGTTCCTCTGTGGTGATCCAAAGGTCGTGGGTTCGATCCGCAGCCATGCCGAGATAACATGATTCAATTTCCCATATGAGGTGAGGCCTGTGCCAAAAGGGTTAACCCGTTGTCCTTGTAAATCTGTGACCAGGTGGGTTGTCATATCAAGGACCTGCGACATGACAATTCAGTGAGGCAGCACTATATCTGCTACAAGTAAGTCTCATCGCGAAATAACTGAAATAATGTTGAAAGTGATGTAAAACCCCAAACAAACAATCATCTATTAACTTTTTGATTGATGCATCCCCATTAGTGTCTGTGAAATCTATTTGAACACGACCCTATTGCATAGCCTACTTTTGGCTACTCTCTGTGTTACCGGGGAAGCTGGGCTAAATAGGGTCCTTTTCGCTGATATTTTCCCTAAGACAGGTTAAGATATTTTATCATTTTCGCTTAAACAGGGTACTGTTTTTCAAATTTCTCCCTAAAACAGGGATCACAATCCCCTTTTCCAAATCTCCTCCTTCTGCATCATCCCCAAATGAGGGTATCAAAAATTCAGCTAGTCCTAAATTAGGGTACCAAATTTCAGCTAGTCCTAAATCAGGGTACCAATAATAATAGAATATTTTCCTAAATCAGGCTCTGGGGTTTTCAGTTCCATCCCAGCCTCCGTTAAAATCATGAGATTATCCCCCCCCCCGGGCTTTGAGCCTCATTTCAGGTAAAAGAAAGTTCAGAAAGACCTGCTGGGAGTGCCACTGTACAGGAAGTGTGTTGCATGACCTTGACCTTTGAACTGTCTGGGGGCTCTGTAAGTCATAGGAGGTGTTGTTTACCAATTGTCAAAATTGTAGCAACACATTTTCGGCCATTTTTTTCACTATTTAGAGAATGAATTGGAAGTTAACACTTATCATGATGATAGTGCCTTTTCTTGGCTTTATTTTGGTGGTAAAATGATTAAAAACAGATGAATATTTATGAAGTTATGAGTATAAGTGTCCAAGAAGATTTTGCAGAAATTGACAATTTAGTTTTATGTTCTGACGTGTATATCACTAAAATAGAACCCCAATATGAAGATTTCACCTTTGTCTTCTATATAAAGTCAATATTCTTAATACTTTCTACATTTTGCAAAAACTAATTCAATTCTATATGTTCTGATCTGCATTTCTCTAAAATAGAACCCCATTATGAAGATTTCATCTTTGTTTTCTATACAAAATTATTATTTTTTATTTTTTATATGTTTGCAAAACAACATAAATAAAGTGTTTGAGCAACAGATGCACAACTTTCTAGAGAATACTCTTGTCTATCTCAATCACATCCATTTTTCTTTTGAAACAAAAATTTCAACCTGAAAGATATATTGTAAGAAGCAAAATGTAAGGTTTACAGTTTCTAAAGATGTATTACAATGTTAGCAATGTATAGAATTACATCTTTTCTATTTTAGGATGCACCTAATTATTTTATCTGATTTGAATTTTTGAATTTAATTGATTAAAAAAAAAATAATTTGAAACTTTAGATTGGCAGAAATGTGGTACAAAGATTTACATGCCCTTAGATTAAATACAATAATACTATATATAGACACATGGCTGAGATCAAACCTGTTCTTATCACTAGGTTTGCATACAGCTGGAGGATGGGAACATGCCAGTTGATTCTGTGTTGATTCTTCAGCACTGGAGGTGGGTGTTATATCACAGTAATTGCAGGCTAATGGCAAGCTTTACATTGGCGTAGCCATGTTAGCTTTAATGGTGGCAGTAGCTAGCACACTAAAGATGTGATCATTTTTATTAATCTCTGAAGAATCCTTGGCTTGGGAAATAGAGGATCAGAGGTAGCCAGAGCTAGTGGTGCAGTCTACCCTAATATTTCCCTAATCTCTCCCTAATCACTTCCTTAGCAATATGTAACTGGCAGACCTTTTCAACACGGTTTTGGCTCTATCAGATCAGATAGGAGTCTGTCACCAGGACGCGATGCCCTACTCTTTTAGAAAAGTGACTAGGGATCCTTCGTTTGCATCATCACTAAAACGTGAAAACACAACCATCCAGTAGCATCTAACATCCACCTTTTACATCTGCGATTGGGTGGGCTCATGTCAAGCACTATATCTGCTACAAATAAGTCTCATCATGATATAACTGAAAGTAAGGACTGAAAACCCCAAACAAACCCCAAACAAACAGTACATGAATATTTACATCCTATGCAAGTCTATATCCTATGCAAGTATATATATATATATATATATATATATATATATATATATATATATATATATATATATATATATATATATATATATATATATATATAGACTTATAAATATATACTGGGCATGTAGGTACGTGTACTGAGCAGGAGGAAGTATATAACTTATGTTCATCGGTTCTAGTGGCAATAGTTAAGTTGAATGCTCTGAGATTAAAAGTTAACAAAACAAGACAGATTAGAATGTCACACATGATTTATTAGCCATGCATAAACATGAGAGTATTTCCATAGCAATCGTATACACGCACTAATTGAATTAGCCTTTGTGTATTCAGGGAAGATTTATATTATTCAATTTTATGATTGGCATGTGACAATGTCCCTGTGTTAATGGCATCAACGTATCAGTTTATGCTTCTTGACAGTTTATGCTTCTCGACAGTTTATGCTTCTTGAAGACAAAAACTGGAACTAAATGTTATTGTTGCAGTAAGAAATGTTATTGTAAGAAATGATTTATTAAGGTGTTTGGCCAGACCACCTAGTTGCACGTATTTCACTTGTGACACGTTTATTTAGAGTTCGAAAATGAAATACCTCGGACAGATTACCAGTTATGCTGTGATGAAAATAAACATTGACAAAAAGTGCATTATAATTTTTTTATATATATTTGGAAATCGACAAATTCATTTTGCACATGTATCATGACCTAGTTTTCAGCGTTACCATCCGTTATAAACTATTTTATGCTGTTATAGGGTCCATATCTTGAGGGGTTGTGATTAAGTCAATGCTCAAACCTTTACCATGAATTAAAACTAGAAAACTAATCAACACAGTCTACATTATGAGGTTGCCCACTTTGTCGGAATAAAGCATTTAGGTGTAATTATTGGGAACAAAATAAATACGTCATATTCTCAATTTGTCAATAGAATTTGTTGTAGTTTATTGCAATTTCATTCTATACAAATATTCATTTTTTAAACATTTGAACACAATATCTGAGATCAGTTAATTTTCAGTCAAATTTATCAATTGCCACAACTCATGATAAGAAGTAACGTTATATTGGAATGTTAACTTAAAGCTTTCATGAAATCACTGAAGTCACAGGCAATTTGAGATTTGTGGTAAGTTATCCCCCTGAAATCAAAACCGAAATTCACCTGCCAGGATTACTGTGTTTTGCTGAAAGTGCCAAGTGCTGTGCTGTAATAATTGATCACTGTTGTGATCTGTAAGGGTGTAGGTAAGCCAAACATCCCAGTGTCCCAATTTGAAGGTGCCCGATTGTTCGCAAACCTTTACTAAGCAGACATTTGCATTAGATCACTGCTCAGCTGAACAAAGCTTGCTGAGAAAATGTTGAGATTTAGCAGAAAACTCATCTACTTTCAAATGGCACAGATATTTATGTCGGGGTAATAGGATTGGTGATAACATTTGGAATCATTATGTAAGGACAAATTGCTTGAAAATCTGATTTCATGAAAGCTCATTTGATTAGCCATGCTAACTCTTGAGTCATATGTTCCCCGATCTCATCAATACTATCTCACTGATAAAACAACATAAAAACATGAAATATCAACAGGAAAATAAAGGTTATTTTTCTATAAAACGTAAAATATCTTATATGTTTTTTCAAGGAAATGTTAGAGGTTTATCCGTGCAAACATTCACATATCAGGAAGGGTGTGGATTAGTCAGTGGGCAGAATACCACTGACAAAGGAACAGGAACCAGTAAAGCATGTGATGACCGGAACAGGAACCAGTAAAGAACAAATGAACAAAATATAAGTAATAGATCTAATGGTAAAATAAAATTTAAATTGGTAAATTCATCAGGGGGATTTATGGCTGTTGGTGGTAAATGTCCTCTGGTGGCAGATTTTCTGAGGGAAGTACTTATGCTAAAATAGAACGTTTTAACAGTCAAAAAGAGTTCCCTTTTCATTAAAACCTTTTAGTTATGAAATAACATTTTATTATATCTATTTTTGTAATAATACTATTGATTTATTATTTGAATATTACAATGGAAATTTTATTGGTGTATTAAAAGCTTCATATCTTTTTAACTCATAAAAAGTGGTGTAGTAATATGTCACTGCTCCAAGATTTCTTTTATCATGTCAAATTGGTAAAGGGAAAAAGATTGTGGGACCATAATAAAGTGGTGATCTCAACAATATTTACTGTGATCCTAATGAAACAGATTTTCTATTTTTCAAAAACAAGAGAAAAGAGAAAAATAGAAGTAAAGTACACACTTGACCATTTCAAAAATATCTATTATACCTCTTTTCACATATATGATTTCCAAACTTCTTTTTATTTCTAAATTATACAAATGAAAGTGAGAAAATCTGTTTCACTTGGATCAAAGTAAAATTTCTTTAGAAATGAAATAAACACAGCAAAAACGAGCCTACTCTTGTTGTGTAATCTGCCGAACTAATTTGCTTGTCGTCTTCATTTCTCATCAAATCTATCATCAAGGAAAATGAGGACAAAAATAAAAGATTGTATTTTGAAATATACTTGCAATCATACCTTACAATTCAGGTATTGTATTGTTTAAATATTGATTAATGTCATTGGTGCTTTTATTTTAATAGGGAATGTACTTTAACACTGTAAATGAACCAATTCCCATAAAGTATAGTATTTTGGTTATATTCTCCTCTGCCACTTGGGGGCGCTCATTGAAAAGACTCATAAATACCCTTAACGAAAGTTAACCTGAAGACACTTCTACCCATTTGCTTAATTATATATTTTTATATATAGATAGTAATCTCCCCTAACTGTAGGCAGAATTATGTGAAGTATATTCCACTATAACAACACCCTGCCAGAGTTAGTTCAAAACATTTAGTTCTATTGAAAATAATATTACATTTACAATGACAATGTACATTGAACTTTGCTTTCATATCAAAGGGAAATTATTCAAATCTCAGGTATATAAAAACTGTAAAGCTGTAAAATGAGTGTTATTAAAAGAATATCTACACCGGAAGCACATCTGGGACAGGAAGCCCCTTAAGGTACTAATGAATATCAAAATAACACAACTTTTAGATATTTATATTCAGACATGTATTAAACCTTGTACAAAGATTATTCGTAGAATTTTTTTCGTTGAATACTGTCTTGCACGAAACTCAGACTGAGAGGTATTTTTACCTTTTTGCAGCAGGAAAATTAAAAGCAGTTATAAACATAGTGTCCTAACAGAGGAGGAAGGGGCAGCAGTTTGCGGACGGGGCGAGACGCCGGTATTGAACGCTGGGATGACGAATGGGGCAGTCCTTGTGTCCCATCACTGGCACTGTTATAGTAACCTAACCAGCTCCAAAAACGGGAATAAATCCCCAGTACAATGCCCCCAAGCAAGAGTAATCCCTCGTGAATAGTACTGATTAGGAGGTGAGAAGCTCACAAATTGGGGTCAGAGTAGGCCCACACTGCGGCCATCCCATCTTGGTCCTCGTGTAATAGAGGTCGCCTGTGACCCGCCAAATGCTTCTCTTTGCACTCTGCGGCTGCTTCATATACAAATATAATATGTTTCCAACAGGTGGGGATTCTGAAGTCTCTGCTCAACGACACTTAAGTGCACACATCAAAATATGATGTCAGAGTTGTCTTGGAGAGGACATTGTATATGATGAGCTCGATATAAGGTGTATATCCAGGTAACATGCATAAGATAAGGTCATCTCTCCGGTATCATTCATTACATGAGGTCATCTCTCCGGTATCATTCATTACATGAGGTCATCTCTCCGGTATCATTCATTACATGAGGTCATCTCGCCTGTATCATGCATGTGATAAGGTCATCTCTCCGGTATCATTCATTACATGAGGTCATCTCTCCAGTATCATTCATTACATGAGGTCATCTCTCCGGTATCACGCATAAGATAAGGTCATCTCTCCGGTATCATACATGAGATAAGGTCATCACTCCCACATGAGCTCACACGTATATGACCGGGCTGGACACTCCAGTAAGCTCACACGTATATGACCGGGCTGGACACTCCAGTAAGCTCACATGTATATGACCGGGCTTGACACTGCAGTAAGCTCACACTTATATGACCGGACTGGACACTCCAGTAAGCTCACACATATATGATCGGGCTGGACACTGCAGTAAGCTCACACGTATATGACCGGGCTTGACACTCCAGTAAGCTCACACATATATGACCGGGCTGGACACTCCAGTAAGCTCACACATATATGACCGGGCTTGACACTGCAGTAAGCTCACTCGTATATGACCGGGCTGGACACTGCAGTAAGCTCACACGTATATGACCGGGCTTGACACTCCAGTAAGCTCACACATATATGACCGGGCTGGACACTCCAGTAAGCTCACACGTATATGACCGGGCTGGACACTCCAGTAAGCTCACACATATATGACCGGGCTTGACACTGCAGTAAGCTCACTCGTATATGACCGGGCTGGACACTCCAGTAAGCTCACACGTATATGACCGGGCTGGACACTCCAGTAAGCTCACACGTATATGACCGGGCTGGACACTCCAGTAAGCTCACACATATATGACCGGGCTGGACACTCCAGTAAGCTCACACGTATATGACCGGGCTGGACACTCCAGTAAGCTCACACGTATATGACCGGGCTGGACACTCCAGTAAGCTCACACGTATATGACCGGGCTGGACACTCCAGTACACTCCAGTAAGCTCACAAATATAGAGATATGCACATAGGGCTAAATATAAAAAGCATTGTTGATGTAAGCAGGTTTGACACAATCCCAGGGAGTGTCGGTTTCATAGCCATCACTGTAGTATCCTTTCTTGTTGTCTGTTTGTTGCCATGGCGATGGGTGTGAGTGTAGCGCCACCTGGCTACAATATTGTTCACTATATTCGTCATTATAACGTGGGGCACTAGCACTAGAATTCCTATAAGCATTCTGGGAAGGTCTCATCTTCTGACTACCTTCCCTCGTATCACTTGCGAATCTATTGTTTATGAATTTATCATACACATATTTGATGTATCTAGCATCATAATTGTCATAGTTATATTCTGTTAGTTCTGCAGTGCGCGTATTCTTAGCCTGATCATATGCGTCATATTCAGTGCCATTGACCTGGTTGTTTTTGTGTTTGGTATGATTGTATGTTTTATAAGTGGAATCAGTGTGAAAGACGGGCTGGTGTGAGTCTTTGGGATTGTATGAGTCATATCCTTCATCTCTCTGATAGTTTGATTTTTGATGATAAATCTTCCCACTGAAATAAGCCGGGGTGTCACGTGAACCACTGTGGTTGGGAAACGTCGAGCTTTGGTCAAGGACCTCTTCAGTCAGATATGTTGATTTATGCGAGTTTGGACTAAAAGATTTTGGTTTGTTCAGTAATGTTTGGGTTTTATATTGCTGACCATTTTGTTGTGATGGTGACGTTTTTTCTATTCCCCCCAGGTCCGGAAGTGAGTAGTTTGGCATAATGTGGTTAGATGAAGACGTGGAGTTGCCTCGCTTTGGCACGAAATTACGAAATCCCCCATCATCTGGATCCGGAAGTGACGTCATAATATGTCCATTTTGAGATGATACTGGAATCCCATTAGTACTCAGATATCTTTTGGTATTGCACTCCCTAAAAAGAAAAACAATCACAAACAGTATAAAGATTAAACAACTTACAGATATGATTTGTATTTTGGTATAGAATTTCATTGTTTCATAAACATTTGATTATAAATAAGTGCATAGCTGAAAGCATTGAGATTCGAGTGGGACAGAATGTTAACAGACTTTGAAAATCGCTACAAACTACAGTACTGTGAAATGGAGGAAAGGGGTGATACTGAAATGATGCATCATATTGACTGGTCAATATGTGGTTAGTTTTGTGAATAGGTAAGAAGTTCAGAACTTTGCAAAAGAAAGATAAACTAAAGAATACACCAGCCAAAGCGGTAGGAGGCCATAGGAGACGACAGTGTTAGTAGTGAGAAAGATGGTGCTGTTACCTGCCTGTCTGACACTGTGTAAACTGTCTTTCTGTAGCTGATGGCTTTGTCTGCTTTTCTGTTGGATTTCCTCTCCCGATATTTACACCACACAATGTTCAGTACTAGCGCCAGCACTCCCAGGCCAATGAACACGATCCCCACCAGGACATACTTCTTCATGGTGGCCATGGGATCGGCGGTTATCACAAAGGGGACGAGTATGAAGAGGACGCCGACCACGACGAGAATGATGCAGACGGCCAGAATACGGAGAGCAGTACGCATGCGCGGATACGTCACCCCGATCTCGCTCTCGTCATCGTCGTCCTCGGAGCCCGAGTTCGCACCCGACTGCCGCTGGTCCACCTCGTCTACCGGTGACTGAGGCACGGCGTGAGTGCCCATGTGACTCATCGTGGGGGCTGCAAAGAAATAATTAACATGGCGTTAGGATAAACATGTTAGCTTGAAACTCAATGATTTTGGTGGATACAGATGTTTATCAATGTGCAAAACAGTTTGACTTTTCTGTTACTATAAATACACTTCAGTTTTATAAGAAGACGGCCTCTATCCATTTTATTTGGGAATGTTATATTACCAGATATGTACTTGGAGATTGTTCCAGGATGATAAGATCTCTGTTTCCCAGATTAAAACCTCTGAGTTTACAAATACTTTGGTCATGCTTCATTCCAACAAGTGACTGTTTATCAAAGACAGTTTGTGTTTTCATATTATAAATGATAATGCAAAAGAAATATGTCCAGTAACTCTTCGAAATGAGTAGGGATTCGAGTCCCGGTGACAGATTATCTATCTGATCTTGATATGTGCTGAAAAGCTTGTTAATACAAACAAACATGAATGATAATCTAGTCAGAGATTTGAAGCAGTCGAACCAAATCATGCTTCCATATGTTGATATGGAGAGAGTTGTTGAAACATTTCATGGTGGTAAAGATTCGTTTGGATGTTATCTGCCATTAAAGAGGTCCCTATTCTCTAACATGTTAGGTTAGGTTAGATTGTTCTATGGTCAAATAAGTGGAGATGAGCTCTGAACGCTACAATGAGCTGGTTATTATCGCTTTAGGTAAGCCTTCAATATCACATGAAACATAACCTGAACAATCATTTTGATTTCGGCGTTTTTCAGTCATATCGCAGACGTCCCATTTGGTGTGTGCGTATTCCAAACAAAATGGCTGACATTAAAGTCTGTCATGTCTCATGGCCTTATTATCTACTTTGTGTCGGCTAACCTCGGCTCCTTTTGCCATCCAATTTCACTGTGTTTTCTCACTTTTTATGCAATTTGTCTGTCTGCCAGTGTGAGGTTTTGTTTCTTGTGTCACGTGACTAGTAATTACGACAATCAGAGTCGTTTTTCGGCACTTTAGCAGAGGTAGTTGTGCTACTTGCACTGGCAGAGTTTGTGCCATGCTCAGACTGGGAAGAGGCCACAATTATAGACGCCTTTGTCATTACTTGTCTCTCTTCCACGAGGTTCTCCTAATCTTATAAGGTGTCTCAGCTGCCAATCATACTCATATCTAACTACATTCCCCATTAGAAACTTGCTCTTCTAAAATGGAATGACCATTACCAATAATATTCTAGAATGTAGAGAAAATGTACAATGCTGCAAATCTCCATGGAGATGGATGCATGACAATTTCTTTTCTTCATCTACAATGACGCATGGCAAATATTTTGCAGATGACCACATTTTTACCCAATTGGAAAATGTCTTAAATGTAGTTTAGTCACAGCATGTCGGCTTATAACAAGATAAAACGAAGAAAAGGAGCTCAGAGATGAAATAATATGGAGTGGTTTTGACGGCATCCATATTGGTATATTTTGGTTGATTTTAGTGGATAACATTTAAGTACATATTCCTTAGCCGATGAAATCAATATAAAATTGATAACTGTGGAAGCTGTGCAAATCATGGGGGAAATTTTATTAAAGGCGTCATGGGACATGGTTGGCGCAAAGTCTGGAGAGACAAATTATGCTGTGTGCTAGACTTGAAACGGCAGGCCAACCTAATTACAGCAGCGTGCAAATTGGTGGAATGGTGGTGACGACTGCCCTCATCAGGGGCTCGGGGTGCCGTGCTGGCAATGCGGCAGACGGTGAGATCATATTTACTGCGCTGTATAGCGGTAATGACCATGGTCAGGTCCCTCTGCAACCATCACAGACTAAACACGAAGACACGGGAGCCATTGGAGACACCAGCCGACTAGGGCCTGTCAGGGTCTTATTCGTCATCGTGCAACGAGTCTCCTTCCAGTTCTCGTCTTGCACGTGACCTCAGACCAGCACGTGACCTTGTGTCCTCATGCCGTGACATCACATGACCTTTGGGCAAACATACCTAACTTTCTATGTGTTTTAACTCCAGGTCATGCATGTTTTAGAGCATTGTCGCCCAGCCTGGTGCGGAGACTTGATAGAGAGACTTAGCAGTGAGACATACCTAACTCAAAAGTAATAATTATCCATAATTGCTATATTTTGTTTCTTTTGACCTTGACAGACATGTTATGTATGGTTCATCCTGAGATGGGGAACCTACACACCTTGGATGTATTTCGTTAATATGTATAGTCAGGTTGCCTTAGGGCTTGCCTCCTCAATGTCTTCCACTGTGGACCATATTTACCGAACCAATTTAAGGCAGGCCGTCTGAGGTAGTCCGGTCTAAACAGGAGAATTAACTGGCTAAATAATGCAGAGAATGATTAAAGAAGATATTACTCTATTAGACTATATGCCACGTGACAGGGTAGTATCCAGGACTGCAACGGGGAATGTGTCACAGCAACGGGGAATGTGTCACAGCAACGGGGAATGTGTCACAGCAACGGGGAATGTGTCACAGCAACGGGGAATGTGTCACAGCAACGGGGAATGTGTCACAGCAACGGGGAATGTGTCACAGCAACGGGGAATGTGTCACAGCTAACCATAAGCCTTAAAACTAGGAGGTTTGCAGATGAACATTAGCCAGATGAACATTAGCCTCGTCTTTATATGTTCTCTTTTACAGCAGCGTGTGATATTTAATATCTTTTATTGAAGATTTATAAAATATCTAATGGTGATTTATGTACAATTCTCCTATCTTTCCTTTCTATCCTCCGCCCCCACTCCTTTGGCTCACCCCTGGATACGGCACTGCGTAGAGGGGTGCGTGTAATCCCGGGAAGGTTGTTGTGGTGTATTACTGATAGATGCTATGTTTGTAGTATAAGCGGTAACTGCCGTGCTGGCAGCATCAACACCAACCTGGGACTTCTAACATCATCAAAAAACAATACGTGCTAATGTGAATTAACGGCAGATTGCTGAGCTTGAAATCTTGCCAAGGCCGTAAATCTTGCCTTATTGAATGTAGGGAAGCTATTAGATAAATACCATTTACTGGGTTATCGAATCAGGAAATGGTGGAAACTCTTAGGTGATTGGGTGGGGCCAGATATGCCCGATGCAGCCCTATTGAGCCTATGTGAATCTCTCGTGCAAAGCAGGAAAATCAGCCTATACATTCAAAATAATTTGTCCTGGGATGTCATTTCTGTGTTAATTTAATATGAAAGCTGTAGTTTGCAAAACATGAGAATTAATGGCCTGTTTGTGCATTCAGTGGGATACACTTAGCACCTTGCTGAAGTCCCTTACTGCGCGCTATGGCGTATCTGCGAGGAGGCTTTTCTTTGCCCATTTATTTACCAGTAGGGAGGTTGTTAGCGGCGAGGCTGGAGCGGTAACGACCCCCGGGTGGGTCGGCCCGTCTTCTTGGCTCACCCCAGCTAGACTGCCTCCTCTACACAGCCCCGGGACCGTCTCTGAGAGAATACACAACCACCAACAATAAGTGCGCAGGAAATGAAGACAACAGCGCCGTCTCGAGGCAATCACCCGCTTCCTTAATAGAACACACTGGGTGATCATGGATGGCAAACGTAATGGCCCCGTGCGTCCCACAAACTCTCCACAATACGCCACCGAGAACACATCCACCTCCCGTCAATTCCAACACATTGCTTGCATTAGTAAACCATGTCATTCATATATGTATATCCATATATATTTGTACGTGTATAATCCATATATATTTGTGCGTGTATAATCAATGAAGTCATATATATATGTAAACACAAGTACTACTGTACAATTCATAAATGAACTTCAGTAGTTGCAATATATATTTACGTACACCGTATGCAAGTATATATATATATATATATATATATATATATATATATATATATATATATATATATATATATATATATATATATATATATATATATATATATATATATATATATATATATATATATATATTACTTCAAGATATGACTCCAAGATATGATGTAGATATTTCTCAGATATTCATACATGATTGCATAGTACATGGTGTATATCTTTTTTCCATTTAAGGCTGGGATATTTTATGGACCTTATTGTGCTACTTCAGAAACCGGAGACTAAAATGATGCGCATTTGTGTCTCATGTTTAACAAGAAGGAAGTCAAAGCAAAGCCTTGTCAGAGCTTTGACGAATTGCATTGCGGGTTTTTGGTGCTTTGCAGACAGAAATGGTATTGTCTGGAAACATTGTAACTGTGTTGTCATTTAAGAATAAGAGAATTAATGACAGAGGATGAATGTTTGTGGCATGGAGGAAGAAAGAATTAATGACTCCATTTCAGATGGATATCAACTTGCAAACAACAGGAAGAATAAGTTGGTTATGGAATCACCGAGGACTTGTTACAACCAACTCAGCTGTCTCTGGGGATGTCTTAAATTGGTTACATCTTATTAGCTTGTTCAATATTTGGATTAACTTATACCCTGGTAGAAACTCTACTCACATCTCCCTCAGTTCTGCTTTCCTGGATTTGCGAGGTTTGTCAGTCATAATTACATTACATACAGGAATCATGTATGTTAGAGTAGCTGTACTCCAGATCCACTTGCTGTACTATTGTATGTCGTGTATTAACTCTAGCCTGGAACCAATATGACAATATATGGAAGATATATACCGTGCCCATACTGAGTACATATTATTTTGCCGAACTTATATATTTCGGTTATTGTGTCCAAGTGGTTGGCCCTAAAATGCCTCATATCAAATGTTTAATATTACAACCTACATCACAGCACCTTTCACAAAAAGTTGTGTAATACCTCTACACATACCAATTACTAAAATACATTCTCATAAGACTGCTTAATATCAAAATATATGCACTATGATTCAGTGCATTGGGGCATTAATTTGAATTGATTCTAAAAACATAATTACACAGTAAGGTTATGACACAATACTACTAAGTGGCTTTCAAATGTTATGAAGTAAAATATTGAAACTATCATGTAATAAGACAATTCGGTTTTCCCATGCAGCCATTAGGTCTATTCACTGACATTCAATATACTCCCCCGTGGAACCTCACAGCATAAAATAAGGTTCGCAAGGGATTTTAACAGTCAATTAGCACTGGCCATTTGCAGCGATTTATTCTTTATGTAACAAGCTTTATAAGGATCTTATGCCACGCTTATTATATATTGCCCTGCCCTTTTTAAGATGCAGAAGACCTATTCAGGCCCGGCAAGATGTGTATTCATATTGTGTTCTGATATATGGCTCATTTGGGTGTGATAACAGTGGAGTGTGTTGGCTGTAACCTGGCAGTGTTTGTACTGACCCCAGACACGGCTATGTAATATGCAGTAATCACACACTGTCATACACTGACTCCTATGTGGATATGTGTGGACCTGGAGGAGGTCAACATGCCCTTATGTAAGTCTGCAAACATATCTGTGCCAGATGATTGCATGAGGAAAACAAGAAAAGTAGTGCCACTGAATGCCATGTAGATTGGACACAAACAGAAAATACCCAAATGAAAATCATTACATCCTCACCTGACTGAGGCTGGAGTTGAACCTGACTACAACCTCACCTGACTGGAGCTGAAGGTGAACATCACTACACCTTCACCTGACTGGAGCTGAAGGTGAACCTCACTACATCCTCACCTGACTGGAGCTGAAGGTGAACCTCACTGCATCCTCACCTGACTGGAGCTGAAGGTGAACCTCACTACATCCTCACCTGACTGGAGCTGAAGGTGAACCTCACTGCATCCTCACCTGACTGGAGCTGAAGGTGAACCTCACTACATCCTCACCTGACTGGAGCTGAAGGTGAACCTCACTGCATCCTCACCTGACTGGAGCTGAAGGTGAACCTCACTACATCTTCACCTGACTGGAGCTGAAGGTGAACCTCACTGCATCCTCACCTGACTGGAGCTGAAGTTGAACCTCACTACATCCTCACCTGACTGGAGCTGAAGGTGAACCTCACTACATCCTCACCTGACTGACCTGACTGGGACTGAAGGTGAACCTCACTACATCCTCACCTGACTGGAGCTGAAGGTGAACCTCACTACATCCTCACCTGACTGACCTGACTGGGACTGAAGGTGAACCTCACTACATCCTCACCTCACTGGAGCTGAAGGTGAACCTCACTACATCCCCACCTGACTGACCTGACTGGGACTGAAGGTGAACCTCACTACATCCCCACCTCACTGGAGCTGAAGGTGAACCTCACTACATCCCCACCTCACTGGAGCTGAAGGTGAACCTCACTACATCCTCACCTGACTGACCTGACTGGGACTGGGGGTGAACCTCACTACATCCTCACCTCACTGGAGCTGAAGGTGAACCTCACTACATCCCCACCTGACTGGAGCTGAAGGTGAACCTCACTACATCCTCACCTGACTGACCTGACTGGGACTGAAGGTGAACCTCACTACATCCTCACCTCACTGGAGCTGAAGGTGAACCTCACTACATCCTCACCTCACTGGAGCTGAAGGTGAACCTCACTACATCCTCACCTGACTAGAGCTGAAGGTGAACCTCACTACATCTTCACCTGACTGGAGCTGAAGGTGAACCTCACTACATCCTCACCTGACTGACCTGACTGGGACTGAAGGTGAACCTCACTACATCCTCACCTGACTGGAGCTGAAGGTGAACCTCACTACATCCCCACCTGACTGACCTGACTGGGACTGAAGGTGAACCTCACTACATCCTCACCTCACTGGAGCTGAAGGTGAACCTCACTACATCCTCACTTGATTGGAGCTGAAGGTGAACCTCACTACATCCTCACCTGACTGGAGCTGAAGGTGAACCTCACTACATCCCCACCTGACTGACCTGACTGGAGCTGAAGGTGAACCTCACTACATCCTCACCTCACTGGAGCTGAAGGTGAACCTCACTACATCCTCACCTCACTGGAGCTGAAGGTGAACCTCACTACATCCCCACCTGACTGACCTGACTGGAGCTGAAGGTGAACCTCACTACATCCTCACCTGACTGGAGCTGAAGGTGAACCTCACTACATCCTCACCTCACTGGAGCTGAAGGTGAACCTCACTACATCCTCACCTGACTGGAGCTGAAGGTGAACCTCACTACATCCTCACCTCACTGGAGCTGAAGGTGAACCTCACTACATCCTCACCTCACTGGAGCTGAAGGTGAACCTCACTACATCCCCACCTCACTGGAGCTGAAGGTGAACCTCACTACATCCCCACCTGACTGGAGCTGAAGGTGAACCTCACTACATCCTCACCTGACTGGAGCTGAAGGTGAACATCACTACATCCCCACCTGACTGGAGCTGAAGGTGAACCTCACTACATCCTCACCTCACTGGAGCTGAAGGTGAACCTCACTACATCCCCACCTGACTGGAGCTGAAGGTGAACCTCACTACATCCTCACCTGACTGACCTGACTGGGACTGAAGGTGAACCTCACTACATCCTCACCTGACTGACCTGACTGGGACTGAAGGTGAACCTCACTACATCCTCACCTCACTGGAGCTGAAGGTGAACCTCACTACATCCTCACCTCACTGGAGCTGAAGGTGAACCTCACTACATCCCCACCTCACTGGAGCTGAAGGTGAACCTCACTACATCCCCACCTGACTGGAGCTGAAGGTGAACCTCACTACATCCTCACCTGACTGGAGCTGAAGGTGAACATCACTACATCCCCACCTGACTGGAGCTGAAGGTGAACCTCACTACATCCTCACCTCACTGGAGCTGAAGGTGAACCTCACTACATCCTCACCTGACTGGAGCTGAAGGTGAACCTCACTACATCCCAACCTGACTGGAGCTGAAGGTGAACCTCACTACATCCTCACCTGACTGACCTGACTGGGACTGAAGGTGAACCTCACTACATCCTCACCTCACTGGAGCTGAAGGTGAACCTCACTACATCCTCACCTCACTGGAGCTGAAGGTGAACCTCACTATATCCTCACCTGACTGACCTGACTGGGACTGAAGGTGAACCTCACTACATCCCCACCTGACTGGAGCTGAAGGTGAACCTCACTACATCCTCACCTGACTGACCTGACTGGGACTGAAGGTGAACCTCACTACATCCTCACCTCACTGGAGCTGAAGGTGAACCTCACTATATCCTCACCTGACTGACCTGACTGGGACTGAAGGTGAACCTCACTACATCCTCACCTGACTGGGACTGAAGGTGAACCTCACTACATCCTCACCTGACTGGAGCTGAAGGTGAACCTCACTACATCCTCACCTCACTGGAGCTGAAGGTGAACCTCACTACATCCTCACCTGACTGGAGCTGAAGGTGAACCTCACTACATCCTCACCTGACTGGATCTGAAGGTGAACCTCACTACATCCCCACCTGACTGGAGCTGAAGGTGAACCTCACTACATCCTCACCTGACTGGAGCTGAAGGTGAACATCACTACATCCTCACCTGACTGGAGCTGAAGGTGAACCTCACTACATCCTCACCTGACTGAGGCTGAAGGTGAACCTCACTACATCCTCACCTGATTGAAGCTGAAGGTGAACCTCACTACATCCTCACCTGACTGGAGCTGAAGGTGAACCTCACTACATCCCCACCTGACTGGAGCTGAAGGTGAACCTCACTACATCCTCACCTGACTGGAGCTGAAGGTGAACCTCACTACATCCTCACCTGACTAGAGCTGAAGGTGAACCTCACTACATCTTCACCTGACTGGAGCTGAAGGTGAACCTCACTACATCCCCACCTGACTAGAGCTGAAGGTGAACCTCACTACATCCTCACCTGACTGGGACTGAAGGTGAACCTCACTACATCCTCACCTGACTGGAGCTGAAGGTGAACCTCACTACATCCTCACCTGACTGGAGCTGAAGGTGAACCTCACTACATCTTCACCTGACTGGAGCTGAAGGTGAACCTCACTACATCCTCGCCTGACTGGAGCTGAAGGTGAACCTCACTACATCCTCACCTGACTGGAGCTGAAGGTGAACCTCACTACATCCTCACCTGACTGGAGCTGAAGGTGAACCTCACTACGTCCTCACCTGACTGAGGCTGAAGGTGAACCTCACTACATCCTCACCTGATTGAAGCGGAAGGTGAACCTCACTACATCCCCACCTGACTGGAGCTGAAGGTGAACCTCACTACATCCTCACCTGACTGGAGCTGAAGGTGAACCTCACTACATCCTCACCTGACTGGAGCTGAAGGTGAACCTCACTACATCCTCACCTGACTGGAGCTGAAGGTGAACCTCACTACATCCCCACCTGACTGGAGCTGAAGGTGAACCTCACTACATCCTCACCTGACTGGAGCTGAAGGTGAATCTCACTACATCCTCACCTGACTAGAGCTGAAGGTGAACCTCACTACATCCTCACCTGACTGGAGCTGAAGGTGAACCTCACTACATCCTCACCTGACTGGAGCTGAAGGTGAACCTCACTACATCCTCACCTGACTGGAGCTGAAGGTGAACCTCACTACATCCTCACCTGACTGGAGCTGAAGGTGAACCTCACTACATCCTCACCTGACTGAGGCTGAAGGTGAACCTCACTACATCCTCACCTGACTGGAGCTGAAGGTGAACCTCACTACATCCTCACCTGACTGGAGCTGAAGGTGAACCTCACTACATCCTCACCTGATTGAAGCTGAAGGTGAACCTCACTACATCCTCACCTGACTGGAGCTGAAGGTGAACCTCACTACATCCCCACCTGACTGGAGCTGAAGGTGAACCTCACTACATCCCCACCTGACTGGAGCTGAAGGTGAACCTCACTACATCCCCACCTGACTGGAGCTGAAGGTGAACCTCACTACATCCTCACCTCACTGGAGCTGAAGGTGAACCTCACTACATCTTCACCTGACTGAAGCTGAAGGTGAACCTCACTACATCCTCACCTGACTAGAGCTGAAGGTGAACCTCACTACATCCTCACCTGACTGGAGCTGAAGGTGAACCTCACTACATCCTCACCTGACTGAGGCTGAAGGTGAACCTCACTACATCCTCACCTGACTGGAGCTGAAGGTGAACCTCACTACATCCTCACCTCACTGGAGCTGAAGGTGAACCTCACTACATCCTCACCTGACTGGAGCTGAAGGTGAACCTCACTACATCCTCACCTGACTGGAGCTGAAGGTGAACCTCACTACATCCTCACCTGACTGGAGCTGAAGGTGAACCTCACTACATCCTCACCTGACTGGAGCTGAAGGTGAACCTCACTACATCCTCACCTGACTGACCTGACTGGGACTGAAGGTGAACCTCACTACATCCTCACCTGACTGGAGCTGAAGGTGAACCTCACTACATCCTCACCTGACTGGAGCTGAAGGTGAACCTCACTACATCCTCACCTGACTGGAGCTGAAGGTGAACCTCACTACATCCTCACCTGACTGAGGCTGAAGGTGAACCTCACTACATCCTCACCTGATTGAAGCTGAAGGTGAACCTCACTACATCCTCACCTGACTGGAGCTGAAGGTGAACCTCACTACATCCTCACCTGATTGAAGCTGAAGGTGAACCTCACTACATCCTCACCTGACTGGAGCTGAAGGTGAACCTCACTACATCCTCACCTGACTGGAGCTGAAGGTGAACCTCACTACATCCTCACCTGACTGGAGCTGAAGGTGAACCTCACTACATCCTCACCTGACTGAGGCTGAAGGTGAACCTCACTACATCCTCACCTGATTGAAGCTGAAGGTGAACCTCACTACATCCTCACCTGACTGGAGCTGAAGGTGAACCTCACTACATCCTCACCTGATTGAAGCTGAAGGTGAACCTCACTACATCCTCACCTGACTGGGACTGAAGGTGAACCTCACTACATCCTCGCCTGACTGGAGCTGAAGGTGAACCTCACTACATCCTCACCTGACTGGAGCTGAAGGTGAACCTCACTACATCCCCACCTGACTGGAGCTGAAGGTGAACCTCACTACATCTTCACCTGACTGGAGCTGAAGGTGAACCTCACTACATCCCCACCTGACTGGAGTTGAAGGTGAACCTCACTACATCCTCACCTGACTGGAGCTGAAGTTGAACCTCACTACATCCTCACCTGACTGAGGCTGAAGGTGAACCTCACTACATCCTCACCTGATTGAAGCTGAAGGTGAACCTCACTACATCCTCACCTGACTGGAGCTGAAGGTGAACCTCACTACATCCTCACCTGACTGGAGCTGAAGGTGAACCTCACTACATCCTCACCTGACTGGAGCTGAAGGTGAACCTCACTACATCCCCACCTGACTGGAGCTGAAGGTGAACCTCACTACATCCTCACCTGACTGGAGCTGAAGTTGAACCTCACTACATCCTCACCTCACTGGAGCTGAAGGTGAACCTCACTACATCTTCACCTCACTGGAGCTGAAGGTGAACCTCACTACATCTTCACCTGACTGAAGCTGAAGGTGAACCTCACTACATCCTCACCTCACTGGAGCTGAAGGTGAACCTCACTACATCTTCACCTGACTGAAGCTGAAGGTGAACCTCACTACATCCTCACCTGACTGGAGCTGAAGGTGAACCTCACTGCATCCTCACCTGACTGGAGCTGAAGGTGAACCTCACTACATCCTCACCTGACTGGAGCTGAAGGTGAACCTCACTACATCCTCACCTCACTGGAGCTGAAGGTGAACCTCACTACATCCTCACCTGACTGGGACTGAAGGTGAACCTCACTACATCCTCACCTGACTGGAGCTGAAGGTGAACCTCACTACATCCTCACCTGACTGGAGCTGAAGGTGAACCTCACTACATCTTCACCTGACTGAAGCTGAAGGTGAACCTCACTACATCCTCACCTGACTGGAGCTGAAGGTGAACCTCACTACATCCCCACCTGACTGGAGCTGAAGGTGAACCTCACTACATCCTCACCTGACTGGAGCTGAAGGTGAACCTCACTACATCCTCACCTGACTGGAGCTGAAGGTGAACCTCACTACATCCTCACCTGACTGAGGCTGAAGGTGAACCTCACTACATCTTCACCTGACTGGAGCTGAAGGTGAACCTCACTACATCCTCACCTGACTGGAGCTGAAGGTGAACCTCACTACATCCTCACCTGACTGGAGCTGAAGGTGAACCTCACTACATCCTCACCTGACTGGAGCTGAAGGTGAACCTCACTACATCCTCACCTGACTGAGGCTGAAGGTGAACCTCACTACATCCTCACCTGACTGGGACTGAAGGTGAACCTCACTACATCCTCACCTGACTGAGGCTGAAGGTGAACCTCACTACATCCTCACCTGACTGGAGCTGAAGGTGAACCTCACTACATCCTCACCTGATTGAAGCTGAAGGTGAACCTCACTACATCCTCACCTGACTAGAGCTGAAGGTGAACCTCACTACATCCCCACCTGACTGGGACTGAAGGTGAACCTCACTACATCCCCACCTGACTGAAGGTGACCAGCGATGCTTATCGGCTGATCCAGGACTATCATTTGGTGTGGTCATAAAACACTTCATCTTAATTGTAGTCATATAAGCAACACAAAATACAAATATGCGTGGAGAATTAGTAGGAACTGATATATTTGTGTCTCCTTACTATGGTTTAGGGAGGACATTTGCCCTTGCCCAATTGCGCAGGTCTGTGCTGGCCATCTGCGTGAGATGAGTGATAACCCAGGGTGGCACAAGTAATGACACCCCACTCTCCTCGTCTGTAAACTGGTGTCTGGCCCAGACAATATGAACAACCCAGCCCCACACAAGGGTCAATATGTTCCCTCCTGTAGCAAAATACTATCATAGCAGTGGAACTGACCATAACTCAGCACATATTCTGCAGACGACGCACACGGCCTGACATGCTCGCTTGGGTTACTACGTTGTGTTATTAGTGTTAAACTATTGGGCGAGTGTGTTTTATGTTATATCTGCGATGCACACACCGCCCACCAGAGGGCGTGCAACAAGCACATATTAACTCCCATACAGCCCAGACCCACAGATAGTAGTACTGCTGTATATATCTAACGCCTGGCCAAAGAAATCTGTTTTTTTTCCTTTTCAGGAGAGAATTTAGGAAAATGTTATTGATGTATTTCATCTTGTGAACCCAAATAACTCTTCATGAAGTGAAGTAGACCTAATACCCGTCTGATAGGTAACAAATAAAGTCGTGAAATAGGTTCACGATACTTTATGGTGGAATATTTAAATCTCGGTGTACACGGTTTTTATAACATACACATCTATGTATGTTTGCAAACATATTCACATTCACATATTCACATTTTAATCTGAGCAATATTCACATTTGATTTGCTGCAATATGTTCACTTTTATGCTAGTGATCTATTCAAGGTATGTAGACAACCACTTTAACCTAGCAATGCCAGTGTAAGCAGCCATTCCGGCCATCTGTTTCAGCACAGAGTGTATAAAGGCCCTATTCTACTGTCTTCTTTCAACCTTTTTTCTGGCTGTTAATGTCAACCCATTACTGGAACATGTTGCTATTTTGGCAGGGAGGAAAAAGTTGTCAGAAACAAAGTAAAACACTCTTTTCTTCCATGACACGTAACATGGGGTGACCTAGCCGGGTTAACTGATCACACAGGGGCTTGTCAAAGATGACATTCTGTTCCCAGGACTCAAGCTAGACTGTGCCCATTATCATACCTGCCTTACAATAAAACACTGCCTTTAAAGACAACTGAAATATTATGCATTACCGGGAACCGGGAGTGAAGTCTACCAGGCATCAGTTGTCTTTCATTAGAATTGTTCACATTTGTTAACGATGCAGGTCTGGTAACATTCAGGACTTGAGGTGAATATAGGATTTCAGATGTGATGTGTTTGGGCTAAATAACATTATATTTCTTATATCTGTGTCAGTTATGTTTAAGAACACCATCACATTTTCTTTACATTTTAGCGAATCTAGTTATTTGAGTGAATTAAGTCACAAAGTTGTTTAGTTTAAAAAATTAGTAGCAATATGTCTCTATCGGGGTGTGACCTGTTATCACTAAATCACTCACAGCATACCCACGTTTTGCTGATAAATGTACCCATCCAGATTGCTATGTTATTAATCTTTGATAACTGTTTTGTGTAACCAAGAATTAGTCTCGTCGCTGTTACAGCATTGTAGTACACATTCTGTTGATTTCCACACACTGACCTACATTATACGGATCATTCAGTCAGCAAGGTAACTTAGAGTGACTTGATAAATATACACAGGTAGATTCACTTAACAGATGACAAAAACACACCCCTCGGCCTACACATTATAAAGCTCTTGTGTCATTCTTGTAATGAAGACATCCTCCACCTACCGGGATGTGAGCAGGTCCTGGGTGGGTATTAAGGAAGCATCGGATGAGGAAGTAATCCCGAGTGAAGGTGCGCGGTCTGTGTGTGAAGAGAAGCCCGGATTGTTTGTCCTCAGAGAGAGATAGGAACAGGTAGATATGGCGGCCAGTCCTCACCTCCCTCGTGGACATATAGTGGCCACGCTCCAATGATCCACACGATGCTATGTGTGGAAAATACACGCCCCCTCCTCTTCTCCTCGGGCAGTCAGAGTTGGTTTAACACGTCCTGGTGACTGCAATACTTTCCTTGTTGATGCTTTAGTTGCATGAGTTTTGTTTGATGAGTTTGACATGTCACATGAGCAGCCCCATGGTGTCGTGTGCGGGCAGACAGGAGCACAGTCCCGGTAAGGGTGTTCTCGTGCGGTATGGGATGTCTCCGCCGATCTGGACAGTTCTAGCTGCTACACTTGTACGTCCGACCGCTCCTCCCAGCGTCTTCCTGCCTCGCCGGAAATCAATATTACTATGGAAACAATCGAATACAGGGTGGGATGCCATTTGTATACAAGTTTTCAGGCCCATCTTCTCGTAGACCAATGTTTGCCACGCCGCTCTCAGTACCACTCTAACTACATCAAGCCGAGATGCCCAATGATAACTCAGCCAATATTAGGATATTGCACAAATTGAGCCAACATCAAGGGGTGACTTCTTAAGCAATTAATCCGCCATAATTGGCCTAGCATTGCTGTAAAGTGTGGGTAAAGTCTACTGTGGCGCTATCTAGAGGAGTATCTTGTATCCGAGTGACTGCCTGCTTGACAGCCATTCCATCAAACACAAACTGTCCATCAAGGCATTCCACAAAGACAACAACTGCCATTCACGAGAAACAACAAGAAAAGCAATCCCATGTGAAGCGAATAGGTCAGCATTGCCGGGGTCTGGCCTCGGACATGGCGGGCGGTGCTCAGATGAGTTAAAGCCCCCAGCTTAGAGACTCTGGCATTCCATTTGGGATCTGTCCATTGTTTGGGTAGGAATGAAGGATGACGGCGGAATGTGTTACCCTTGACACCTGTGTATTCCATATCGCATCGGTCCTGCCAGCTGGGGGTGGCCCCGTGCCTGAGATATAGCGGACAGAGGGCCCGTGGGTACAGTGAGGTCCTTGTGTAATGGCCGGCCTAGATTGGGCAACTACAGGGCACCGCGACTATAACGTGTAGGACCTGTCTTCCCGCTATTGTTTTTTTATAAACATTATATCGGTAAATGCTTCAATTTCCCTCAACAAAGGCCACTTATATGAGGGATGGACGAGGCATGTTGTATCAAACACCAAACGTTCCCCATAGTTATCCCAAGCCCATTTACAGAGAAAATTACATTTCCAAAACCATCCAATGGACAGAATGTAAGCGTGCTGAGGAACCTTTCTGAAAAAAACACGTGGTCACATTGGTAATTATTCTGTCTGAAAATGATAATTTAAAGAGTCAGATGTGCAGATCTGATATTAGTTTATTGAGGCCACTTTGGGAGATCTGATATTAGTTTATTGAGACCACTTTGGGAGATCTGATATTAGTTTATTGAGGCCACTTTGGGAGATCTGATATCATTTTAATATGGCCACTTTGGGAGACTTTGTTCCAGAGATTTGAGGTTTACATACAACTGGTACATACATAAACCACCCGGAGGCCTCTTATCTAAACTCCTCTGAGGCTCGGGGACACCAGAATGAGCGCTATTTATATCCCATTCTGAAACCAAAGGTATTGTTCACATTAAAGACTTGAACGCTTTTTAGAGTGCCGAGCTTCTACAAAAGTTAAAATTGAGCACTGTTTAAATTTCCCCCGAGAATTAAGAGGAGAGCATTTTGAACGTGTCAGTCCTATCGCCTACCTTTTGTGAAGGCATCTGTGCTTCGCGGAAAATGTTAAGGAATATCGACAGAGGGACATTGCAATTGGTGGGAGATAAATATACGCCTATCTCTTTCATCTTGTCCCGTGCCAATCCCCGCTGGGAACGAGATTTTCAAAAGGATCCAGCTTCTGGGTATAGTAGGTAATTACTTTTGTCAATTGAAAAGAAATCACAAGGAGTATTTTCGAATGCAGTGCAATGGAATAAGCCTCTCCATTCGGCTAAGTTTGGCTTTAAAAAATTGCGTAAACTGACCCGTTTTCAGAAAAAGAAAAAAGTACTGGCCTATTTTTACAAAGAAATTAAGATTGGAAAAGAAACGCTTAAATGTAATCGATGGTGGTGTAACTGAAAGCGAGGCTCCTATCATTGGTGTTCACTTCCTGTTCACTCGGGGATGAATCAGTCGATGTATGAGTCTATAATTTGTGCGCCCCATTGTTGATTATACTTGAGATTGTACCTACTGGTGCCCATGTCCAATGAATGACCAGCGGCCATGGATTGGACTAATGATCATTGACCTGTTTAAGATCAATAACTGATTAATGACCAATACCTTAATTATAACCAATGGCTAGCGAATTAGCTAATAACTGACTAATGCCCCGAGATGAAGCAGTTGATTTGCAATGTATTATAATGGCAATGTGAACGCGAGATTCTCCACCACAGTGTTGTTTTTGCGTATCTTAACTCCTGATATTTCATATTGAATCTCCACATGCAATGCAGTGTAGCTTTTGCATTATAAATCGTATGGCTGAGCTGGATGGGGCTGATATACGCACAAATTAGACTCCACGTTATAGGGCCTCCAGCCAATATTACCATAGTATTTTGTTCACCCAGCTGAAACTTTTCAGATGGAAATTATTTCTGCGACACATCTTCTTCCAAGTTGTTATTGGATATTAATCGGTGAGAATTAACCAGATATTTCTCATTAAACGCGAGAAACAATGCGTTATCAAAGTCACATTTGTGATAATGCCCAATTTAATAAGAGAACTTTCTATGTGTTTTGTGGAATGAAATATTAGTTGCTGCAGGGCAGGGTGATATAAATCAATTTGCTGCGGTATGAATTAATAACATCCCACTTCCACATATGGCCACCCTGTACAACCATTATATCTAGAATACGTACCGAGGATGCGTCTCAAGAGAACACAGAACACAGCAATGTATTGACGAGAAAATCTATGTTTTTCATTTCACATCTTGAAATTAAAATATAAATCTTTGTGACTGAATGGAAGAGTAATTTTACACAAAACATTTAAATCACACTTAAAGAGCTATTCAGGATGAGAAGAAACCACCGTTCCGAATTGCAAATTGTTGATGAAATGATAAAAGCACAAAAGTGGAATGTAACAAAAGGGTTTCTTTGACAAACAAGGAAAACAGCAATTTACAGAAATCTCGGGGCAAATAATCGCCTGTGATTGGCAATCATGGAAAGTCAATTAAACATTTTACATTTGTTACCAGATCAGAAGAGGCCATCAGAACAGTATTATCTCAATAATGTCTCTGTGTTTTACTGCTTAACAAAGACTACAAGATGAGACGGAGATGAATGCTAACGTTTACAGCAAAGTAACAATTCCTGCAATGTGTAGAATTAAACATCTGAAGCAAACAACTTCAGAGTTTCTCTTCACCAATAACCTTGTCATGGACAATTTCAAAACAAAGTTTGGAGCAATTGTTTGTGTCAATTTCCAATGAGATTTTATGTTAAATTTGGTTTTCATCTTGCACCTCCATTTCAGTGAGGGAACCAGACTATTCAAGTCTGGTTGTCTCTATATTATGCAAATCTCATGTATATTATGGAAATTGAATTGCATAGAATTGAATTGAATTTGTGTAAACTACACCATGTTTTGTTTTCATAAGCAGTTGCATAGTATGTTGCAGCTGAGTGTTAAAGGAAATTAACTCTTGCTTCTATATTCTTATTAAAGGACCATCGGCCGTGGCACAGTTGGTAACAGTGCAAACTTATTAACTCCACTTCCTCTGTCATGATTCATAGTCATGTGTTCGATTCCCAGACATGCAGAGATTGCATTCATGTTACAATTTGGCATGAGAGCTGAGTCCCGTGCGTGAAACACAAGGGTAAAGGCCAGGCAGCTCCTTTTAGGTTTATTCTTATCTTAAAGTTATTTTATATTCTGACTTATCAAGATCATTTCTGAAAACAGAATGATATGAATAATTGTCAATGTTAAATAAGAACCACATTGAAATGTCCGGAAAGCAACAAAACGTCGGCATGGGTGAACCAAATCCTGGTAATTTTCTATTCATGTGCACTTGGCCATGTAATTATATCACGTAAGAGCATATGTTGACTTAAACTAGCCTTTAACCTAGTTAACCCATTGTCCTTGTAAACCTATGGCAGGGTGGGTTGTCATGTCAAGTACCTCTGACCTGACCATTTAGTGAGGAGCGCTATATTTATTTTAAGTTGGTCTCATCATGAACTGACTGAAATAATTTTGAAAGTGACGTAGACCTCTAGATAAACAAACAAATTAATTCTATTCATTATTCTTTTATGTTGGAAATGTGCAAGTAATATCTTAACATAATTGAGACTATGTTGATATGCCGACTCTCAAAATGGCTGACACATGACTGAAGTACAGAGACACAGACAAGATACATCCAAGAGAGTCCCTCAAGTGACATAGACCTGCCCATGAAAAGACTAACTCAAACCATGTATTATTATCACATGAGCAGCTAGCTAATATAATGCAAAATATGTATTTCTGAACATCATCCATGGAATTTATTTTTTGTAATAGTCATAAAAGCTACATCTTTGGCATCTGTTTTGTATCAAGTACAAAAATCGTTGTTCATAGAAGAATAGTGTAAGCACTTGAGGATACCCAGATTTACCTTTACAGCCAAATACAGCGCTGTTCTATTCTGTACATAACACAGACAATTACTGCGCTATCCTGCCGCATTGTGTTATAGTGAGCACTAAGTGGCCGCTTCCCGTGTAGGCTCTGTACCTTCCGTAGGTTCTGCACTAACTGAGGTGCCATATCATATAACAGATAAAAGCCTCCTCCAATGTCCAACATGGTCCTGCACTTTGTGGAGTGTTCTGACTGCCACAAGTTATCAGTGTGGATGGCTCACCCCTGGGATGGCTCGCTCTACACCAGGTATCAATGAGTTACTCAGACGGGGTGGGCATCTCTCACCCCTGGGATGGCTCGCTCTACACCAGGTATCAATGACTTACTCAGATGGGGCGGCATCTCTCACCCCTGGGATGGCTCGCTCTACACCAGGTATCAATGAGTTACTCAGATGGGGTGGGCATCTCTCACCCCTGGGATGGCTTGCTCTACACCATGTATCAATGAGTTACTCAGACGGGGTGGGCATCTCTCACCCCTGGGATGGCTCGCTCTACACCAGGTATCAATGAGTTACTCAGATGGGGCGGCATCTCTCACCCCTGGGATGGCTCGCTCTACACCAGGTATCAATGACTTACTCAGATGGGGCGGCATCTCTCACCCCTGGGATGGCTCGCTCTACACCAGGTATCAATGACTTACTCAGATGGGGCGGCATCTCTCACCCCTGGGATGGCTCGCTCTACACCAGGTATCAATGAGTTACTCAGATGGGGTGGGCATCTCTCACCCCTGGGATGGCTTGCTCTACACCATGTATCAATGAGTTACTCAGACGGGGTGGGCATCTCTCACCCCTGGGATGGCTCGCTCTACACCAGGTATCAATGAGTTACTCAGATGGGGCGGGAATCTCTCACCCCTGGGATGGCTCGCTCTACACCAGGTATCAATGAGTTACTCAGACGGGTTGGGCATCTCTCACCCCTGGAATGGCTCTCTCTACACCAGGTATCAATGAGTTACTCAGATGGGGTGGGCATCTCTCACCCCTGGGATGGCTCGCTCTACACCTGGTATCAATGAGTTACTCAGATGGGGTGGGCATCTCTCACCCCTGGGATGACTCGCTCTACATCAGGTATCAATGACTTACTCAGATGGGGCGGGCATCTCTCACCCCTGGGATGGCTCGCTCTACACCAGGTATCAATGACTTACTCAGATGGGGCGGGCATCTCTCACCCCTGAGCTCGCTCTACACCGGGTATCAATGAGTTACTCAGATGGGGTGGGCATCTCTTACCCCTCGGATGGCTCACACTACACCAGGTATCAATGAGTTACTCAGATGGGGTGGGCATCTCTCACCCTTGGGATGGCTCACTCTACACCAGGTATCAATGAGTTACTCAGATGGTGTGGGCATCTCTCACCCTTGGGATGACTCACTCTACACCAGGTATCAATGAGTTACTCAGATGGGGCGGGCATCTCTCACCCTTGGGATGGCTCACTCTACACCAGGTATCAATGAGTTACTCAGATGGGGCGGCATCTCTCACCCTTGGGATGACTCACTCTATACCAGGTATCAATGAGTTAATCGGATGGGGCGGCATCTCTCACCCTTGGGATGGCTCGCTCTACATCAGGTATCAATGATTGAAAATGCTCTCTACACAGATGCTGTTTTTATAGTTGCATAACGTATCCCCTGAATCAATGCAACAAACCTATTCTTGTAGTAACTACATATCTTTAACATATCATGAAATGTCATCGAAGTCACACATCGAAGTGATACTTTGAGGCATATCAAATCAAATAAAGATACGACACTATCAGCACTATTTCTATGATATTAATATTATTTCTTTTATGGAAAAAGCCGAGTACCTGTGTACATTTTATGACATAGAAAAAACATAATTGTGTAAACAAATAGATAAATGAATGGCGCTTACCTGGTAGCGTTATTTGGTGTAGGCTTTGTGGAGCTGTACCATTTGAAGTGTGTGTAGCAGGTTTGATGAAGATGTTAGTCTCGTAGCAGTTGCAGCTCTGAAGTGACAATACCAGGAAGAGGAGAGCTCATAGAACAGTGACTGTGTCTCATCCGAGGCCTCATGACGTCCGCCAGTCAGGCACAGAAGTGAAGCGAGGCCATGGTGACCAAGGCGAGCAGTGAGTAGAAGCGTAAAGGGAGAGAGTGCAGTAATTGGGGCACGGTCGGTGAGTAGCGAGGGCAAGGCCGCAAAGGTCCACACCGGAGATGTATATAAGGGCACAAGGACCTCGTGTGCAGCTGGGTTGGACCTTTTGGGACGCCAATAACAAACAAGCCGGCAGCTCTCATAGATGAACAGGGCAGATAATCTAAGAGATAGCGCTGAAGCTGGCAGATGAGGAAGCAGGAGAGATGAGATGGATAGGGAGTGTTCAGATGGAATAGTTAAGGCAGGGCCAATCTCTGACAGTCTCCAAGATGAATCAGGCCAGGGTGAGAATGCCGGCTCCAAGCTTCACCGTGCCCGGGCCCGTGTGATGCAGATCTGCCTCAGCATCTCGTACTTGCATAATATCATAGATCATCCCCACAATCGACAAGACATGACGTGTTGGCACATGGAAGGGCACTTAATGGAGTGGTCCGGCCTTCCTGTACCACCATCCGCCCCCTGGCTGCATCCACCCCATATATACACACCACACTCCTCGTAGGCATCCACATCTTAGTCTCACACATCATCAAAATTAACTAGGACTTACAGATTCTTTTTTAACATCTTATAAAAAAGAAATATAAAGTTGGTGGGAAGACAAGGGATGAGAAGTGGCTAAGCTAGGCACAGACAATAGCGGATGGTTTGCTAGGTGGTGATACTAGTGTATAGCATTAGTTAGCTCTCTGTTGCTTGCATCTTCACTGGGTCCCTCCCCGGTGGACATTTTAGTATATTTAGGGTGATCCTGAAATTGAATATATTAATGTATATTAAGGAAACAATACATGACAATTGTATATTCATAAATCATTAAATGAAACTAGCAAATATAGTGATACATGATAAACGACTTTTGGGTTATTCCTTCATTATTGTTTAAAGTGGTTAAGACTGAGTTCTTAAGGGTATCTTTTTTTCATTAAACAATTAAAGAATTCTGGAAAGATTTCAATTAAGAAGATATAGATAACTCTGGGGGAAACTGACCTTTGACCCTGATATTTGATATACTTGTTCTCTGTCTTTGATGCGTTGGCTAATTTTCTGATTTATACGCTTCTCTTGTACCTTACACCACACTATCTTGACGATTAATATTAAAGCCCCCACACTTATGAACACCCCTCCTATAATGATATACGCTGGATAGTCCTCCACGGGATCTGAGGATAATATAAGGGCGGCCATGAGAAAGAGAAATCCTATAATGATGAGAATGCTGGCAGCTGCTATCACCCGGAATGTTGTGCGCATGCGTGGATACACGATGCTGACGTCACTAATGTCATCATCTGAGTCCTCGCCATCTTTTGTGACGTCATCCAGGCGCCTGGCTGGGGTACTCGTCACTGATTCAAATGGGGTGCAGAGAAGGTCATCGTACGAATCTATCGTAGCTGAAAAAAGGACGGCGGCAATGAATTAATTATTACTGGAATATTTGGCCTTTTCTGGGGATTTTAGCAAGAAATAAGCAATTGTAACAAGAATGGTATGTGCAGCCATAAAATATGTGGAATTATGATAGCTATGATAATATCACAATAACTCTCTATATGAGAAGAACAAAATCAATTATAAATCTTATTATCCTTTTTTATTTTTGTCTTTGACTGAATTATATGATGACTATTTATGGAAAAGTATTTTGGTTGAAGAAACTACAGATATGCCCCGCACATTGTAAACCTATTTATTAGCGCCTGAGCAAAGTCTTGAGTCTAACCTATCTGGTTGACAGCCAATGAGAGTAATGTGAATGCGGACCACGTGTTTGAAGCGAGTAAATGTCCTGTATCATACACAAGTAATTAACCTGGAGGAGCCCAGCTGTCTGTGCTGGAAGAGTTATGGTGTCACCTCCCCATGTGTCGCCTCCCTGCCTTATGACAAACACACCGCTCACAGTGGTACAGGACAGAAACACCAGATGTCGCTGTATTGCTAGCATCGATATCCGGGCACCAGGGATGTTCAGGCAATGGTGCCATTACAGACACAATGTTGCAAGCTCCAATAAAACAGTGTTTTTCTGTGGTAATGTGGCAGAAATAATTGCGAAGATTGCATCACAATGTACTTGCATACGCTGGGACGCGCTAGTCCCTTCTCCCAAGGCTGTGCAATATGCATTAGTTTTACAAAAGAAATCAAAACAAATTGGAAATGACACCATTTACAGGCGTAGTACTAATCTTAACATAATTCCGATGTACTCTAAACTTATTCATTCACGCCTGAAAGATGGCCCATTTATCTCTCAGTGAATAGAATTGCGAGAAAAGAAAATCCCAATATTTTTTAATCCTGTATGTTTATTTGTTTGAGGTTTTACGTCACTTTCAACATTATTTCAGTCATTTCATGACGAGACCTATTTGTGGTGGATGTAGTGCTGTCTCACCTGTCATGTCACGGGTCCTTAAACTGGTATGACGACCAGCCCACTCACAGATCATGTTTCACAGACATAGGGTTAACCTTGAGACATTGGTCTCAAATGAGAAATTGTATCATTAATACAATCTCGGCATGGTTGGTGATCAAATCCACGACATTTAGATCACAATGGAGGAAATGGTGCTATACAGCTTCCGCTCTAATCAATCACGCCAAGGCCCTGTGAGAACCAAATTCTTTATTTCTCCATGTTTTGTATTTCCTACCATTATAATTCTTTGTACATTGAAATATTTCTTACAATCTGTTTTAAATACTTAGATAAAATGAAATTCCAGGAATAGATCGCACGTGAACGTGTTATATCATTGCCTGTTGCATATCATTCCAGCAGCCGAGGTTTGTAATCGAGTCAATGTGATAATGCAAATATAAGATCCCTGATCGCTGTTAAAGATGGGTGATACACCCTATTTTATGATGAAAAGCTCAAAACAAAACTATTCCAGAGCAATAGATCCCAAAGAGTATTATCCTGAAATTTAATTTGGAACCAGAGGTTTTGCCCTTTGTTCACGACAAAAATAATATCAAATACATTTGCAAAATAGCTTATTGTAGAAAACAATCTGTTTTTACAGATGGTTTACAAAGAACAAATACAGTGCAGACGGCTTGTGGCCCGCGGCTTACATTACATTGTGATACTGTCTGCGGTTTTAATATAGACTTGTCTTTAGTTTCCTCTTTGTCTACATTTTAATGGACAAAAATGGCTTGGCTGCTGCCGGGTACAAAAAAAGGTTGGCTGTAAGAAACACTGCAAACACCAGAGGGCTCTGAACAGTAGAACTTTGACCAAGAGTGCAGCACCGCCAAACAGTGTCAACTGTGATAGGCTGAAAACAGAAAATACTGCCAATCAACTGCAGCACTGAGGACGGCTTATCTTATCAGGACGCCTCGTAACAAGTAAAACCTAATCAATCTACTTCATTGTTAAGCCAACTCCAGAGTAAGCAATATTGTAAGGTGGTATTTAAAATGCGAAAATAGACAAGAAAGATGAAGATCACAGTGAAATAAAGAAGACCACATGCGTTTGTATTAACTTCATGACATGATGTACATTTTGGAAGAATTATGTGAGGCTAGTGTAAGATTTGAAACATTGAATTCTCACTGCTTGAACATTTGTGGTCCACCAGGTGTCTCTTGTGTCTTGTGCATGCTGGGGAAGGTTTGCAGACGTGAGAGCTGATATGATGCCATTCTGTATGCTGTGAAGGGAAGCTATTAATTGTAACCCAACAAATATAAATAACTGGTAGCAGAGCGTGGTTTCGATCCACGGACCTCTGGGTTATGGGCCCAGCACGCTTCCACTGCGCCACTCTGCTACCAGTTGTCACCAAAGAAACTCCACACTACACGGTGCCGCTTGGGTTGAATTTTTATTCTCACATCATACAATGCTGTTCCAGGCTGGCCTGCCGGTCAACCAGGGAGGACCTCTTATATACCCCCAGGCCCTAGATGGTTGGCCGACAGACTTACACAAAACGTACTCAAAGACATAATAATATTGTACAAAAACATAACCAAATACGCCCTGGAGAACTGGTTGAACTTCATTATTTTAACTGTTTTCATAGAATGTCCTTTTGTGATTGGTGGGGAAAGGGGTTGCACTTGGTGATCATGTCTTATCCTGGGCGTCTAAATTTTGGAATGGTGTTAATCACCAGGGCCTACGTGTGCACTAAGTTCAACCATTCTCCCGGGGATCAAACTTAGTTAATATGATATTTTATTTATGATTGTTTTAACTTTGATTTTATTTATAATTAATATAATTATCTTAACTTTGAGTTTATTTATATTTATTGGGTTACATAATATTATGGCAACAGATCTAGATACTAGAGCAGTGAGAATTGAAGAAGTGGGTGATGCAGAGTAGTAATAACTGTATTTGAATTGCATGAACGTGGTTTGTCGTAGTGTGCCACAAAGTGTGCTGACTCCAAGACAACAATAGGTCGTCTTAGTGTCTCCCAGAATGTTTGCTGACCTCTAGTCAACAAAGGGTCGTCTTAGTGTCTCCCAGAATGTTTGCTGACCTCTAGTCAACAAAGGGTCGTCTTAGTGTCTCCCAGAATGTTTGCTGACCTCTAGTCAACAAAAGGTCGTCCTAGTGTCTCCCAGAATGTTTGCTGACCTCTAGTCAACAAAAGGTCGTCTTAGTGTCTCCCAGAATGTTTGCTGACCTCTAGTCAACAAAGGGTCGTCTTAGTGTCTCCCAGAATGTTTGCTGACCTCTAGTCAACAAAAGGTCGTCTTAGTGTCTCCCAGAATGTTTGCTGACCTCTAGTCAACAAAGGGTCGTCTTAGTGTCTCCCAGAATGTTTGCTGACCTCTAATCAACAAAAGGTCGTCTTAGTGTCTCCCAGAATGTTTGCTGACCTCTAGTCAACAAAGGGTCGTCCTAGTGTCTCCCAGAATGTTTGCTGACCTCTAGTCAACAAAGGGTCGTCTTAGTGTCTCCCAGAATGTCTGCGGACATCTAGACAACAAAAGGTCGTCCTAGTGTCCTCTGAGAAGTCTGCTGACCAATAGATAACGAAAGATCGTCTTTTAGTTCCCCCAGAACGTCTGCTGCCCCCAGACAACAATGGGTCATCTTATTGTATCCAGAATGTCTGCTGACCTACAGTAGATCGCCCTGGTGTCCCATAGAATGTTTGCTGACCTCTAGAAAACAAAAGGTCGTCTTAGTGTCCTCCAGAAACTCTGACCTCCAGATAACAATAGGTCGTTTAGGTGTCACCTAGGATGTCGGGATATATTCATATGTAGAATGGCTTGACCAACAATCCGTCTGTGTGATTGCATTTGTAAGACAAATTGTGACAAATAGTTTGAATCGATCATGAATTGATTTTTTTTTACCAAAACTAAAGTTAAAAAAATATAATAGAAATGAATAGAAGTGCACAATGGACTTAAAGGTATTGAGGCATTACAATTTGGTGTATTGAAAGCTTGAAAGCTAAATATGAACATCATGACAAATTGAAATTATAATAGAGTAATAGTATAAGTTGTTATAAGACATAAGAGTTGCACTCCCAGCAGAGGTCTGTCTGAGCCATACGTGCTGAGCTGCACGTGACGGGTAAACATGTTTTTGAATGTTGAGGTTAGAATTGTTTATGATGATTTGGAGCAGATTTAATACTTATAATCTAAACAGTATTCAATATACAGATCCACTCTGGGCCGTTATTCCCTTTAACATCGACTTTAATGAATATAAGTGATAATTTGGTAAATATATATTTCTCGAGCAATTTGCAAGTTCAATGCCTATGATCAAATATCCAAAAGGTTGGCCAAAAAGCAATCAATACGGAACCACATCAAAGCAGATGGCTGAATTTGTATGTCTGAGAGAGAATTCATGTGGGCATGTATCACCATTTTAATATTGATTGCTGTATATCAGTATGCCAAGTAGCTTTGTTTTGGTTATTTATTCATGTGGCCAAGAGAACAAACAATATGTGATGGTTAATAATGACTTGTCCGCCATGTTCTGCAACCTACTAGTAAGAGCGAGGACCTACAACTCTCCACAGTCGGACCTCATGCTAAATGATTGATTGCAATGCAAGGCAAGGGTTAAACCCAGAGTAGGTAATCACTGAATTGTAAACAAAAATAGGATTGTGAGTTGTGATGCGCAAAACAATATCAAATACATCATTCCAATTTGTCACTTAACCTATAAATCCTTCAATATATATCACATGTTCTAGTACAGAAAGACATGATAACCATTCTGATATTTCTCACCAAATTTCAAAGGGCAATCATTATGGAATTAACCTAGCTAAGATAATGTAGGGTTAAGATTGAGAAGGGATGAGTCGATCAGATTGCGGGTCACTGACCAGTTGTCAATTGTCATTAAGGTCGGGCCATCCTTCCATGTGTGTGTGAGTGCAGCGGTGTGTAGTGAATACATTGAATTCAACCTCTTGGCAATCAATTCCTGGTGTTCGCAGCCATATAGAAGCTAGGTGAGCAAGACAGAGGTATGGCATGCCATGCTGAGTGTTCCACTCTGATCTGATTACAGGACCTTTTGAGTTCCTCGTCACCCATGTCGCTTTAAGGTCTTGTTAGTCAGGTTACCATACAAACAGTCTTACCCAGTGTTAACCTTCTGGTCACAAAACATTCTGCCGCCTGTGTTACCTTTCATCTATTCATCCTTACATCTTGTCAAACTTCTTGTCATTCTTCAACTGAGGATCATGTAATTCAGTCAAACACAAACACAATGTCTTTCTCCTCATAACATTTCTCGGTATCTAATTGTATCTGTTTGACTTCATCTTATCAGACGTCCTTCATTCTTAATACGTTTCCTTATTCATTGAAATCCTGGCGAAAATCATCTTTCTTGCATTGTGACCATCTTTAAACAAATCTTCTTTCTAATGTATCAAATATCCCAAAATAATAGGCCATCTTCCTTTCTTCACTTTGTTTATATCATTACACATTGTTCATGCCTTCTTTCATATTGATTATCCTGAAACAAATCTTCAATCTAACATAATTGACTTATTGATCATCTTGAAGGATGTTCCCAACAATAATGCTAACTCATTCACCCTGCAATGTTTACTGGTCATTCAACATTTCACTTTATGCTAATCACCCATTCCAATTCACAGCTTCCTTTTGCTGCTGTAACCACCCAGTCACCAGGCATGCTAACCTTGTCAAATAATAGTCTGCTTGGAGTGATAGATCTTGAATTAGTTCAATAGTTACTGGCTTAGGTTGTGAGGCGTGGATGTGAGCGCTGGGGATGAGATGGTCTGCATTGGTTCATCAGCGTCGCTTGTCATACCGCATTGTGGCTGTAATATGAGTGACCACAGTGCCAGTCTCTGCTATATACCTGCCTATTACAGGTTGCCTGGTAACACACACCAGGCCTAATACCTACCCAGACACCGACCACACAAACCACACAGCAACACACCACAAGGTCACAATAACATGTCACAAATAAATAAAATTGTTAGAACCTGACCATATGGCTTATTCATGTCAGAGTTTAAACTATTCATATTATCAAACAAAATTCTGTGTCCTTATATTTTATTTTAATGTTTTGGAAATGAAATATACTTATATGTTTCATATACCAGTGGTCCTTAGCACTATTGCCAGAACAGAATGCTTGTAATATCGTGCAGCCTTCAGAACAATGTGAAGCATGGAGGAGGAAATATATCAAATATTTCATTTCAATAACCCATGTAAATACAAAAACAAGTAGAGAAACCCGATACCTTCCTGTCACATCTGACAGAAGAAAATACTGAAAAGAGGCAATAGTGGTCACCGGATATGAGCCCACAGAAACAAAGACAGCCAAATGACACATGCAGTAGGGGACTGAAGGTGTTTTGACAAGACAAAGGGTTCCTGGCATGCTCGTCTGAGGCCCGTTCACGAGTCCAGCTGCCTAGACTCGGTCCCACTAATTTTGATTCATTGATTCTTAAAACATCCAAGGTCAAATGAGTAGAACAAATTGGATTACAGTGAGGGCAACATTGTGTGTTCTGCTTCCCAGGGCCTTAACGTCCAAATTGGAAATGACTTGCAAAACGATGGAGGGGTAGGCCTCTGCTGCACTGATCCATGTCTCTTTAATATGAAAGGTGTCAGAGTGAGAATCTCCTAAGAAATAGTCCGGGTCAATACAATGTAGGTCATGAGAGGCCCTCAAACAGCCATATTGGAAGCCACAAACCAGTTTCCGTTTTTGCGACATGTCGTGATCAGAGAACGATTCACAATAGTGAGTCAAACCTTGACATTACCTTTTGTGGCAGCAGATGTATATTTCTGGTGGGATCAATGCCCTATTTAAACCGAGACAGCACGCGGTGTATGTCTGCCTTTAACATGTTTTTATAATACCACTCCACATCCAAGTCATTCAATATTTAAAATGGAAAATTGGCATTCCCATAGTTCTTATCTTGTGGAGAGAATGCAAACAGATCTTCAATCTTTTAGTCCTTTTAGTCCAATATTGTTTCCACATGAATCCGGCATATATTGGAAGTCAATGCCGTTCAATACGATAAGTTGAGTTGCTCGACGTACAAAGTTGGTGAAGTCAGCATTTAGCCTGTCTGGGCTGCTATGAGCAGTGTGATTGGTGATACTCAATATATCCACTTCTCTATCAAAGCTTCTCAACATCTGTTTACACACGAAATAACCATGTAATATATATGTATTTTGGACATGAAAAATACATAGATGCCGTTATTGAGATAAAAAAAACTGAAAGCGGATAATGAAATTGAAAGTAAATGCATGGAAGAACATTGATTTCTATCGCACTATTAATATAGGTTTATAGGCAATACGAAAAGGGAGATCCAAACCTCTATGATATATGGACATAGTGATCGAATATTCTGTCCACCTTGAGATGACTGGGGCTGACATTACATAGAGATGCCCACAATTACCAAATATAGGGGTCAGATTTAGAGAGAGACATGGAAAGCGTTCCCCTATCATCGCTCACCCCAGCCAAATCTGGTGGCCAATCATCAGAAGGATACATCACGTTTTATGGGTGCCTGGTGAAGTGTTGGCACTGTGTATAATGAGACAAGATGTGACAGAGGCTGTGTGCGGTATATAGACCCCGGGCCCTGTAGCCGGGAGGGAGTGGGTAGCTTACCTAGCGGTATCTCATGCTTGATGTCCAGACTGGACCCTCTCATCATCATCATGTCCTCGCCATCATCATAGGGCTGCGAGCTGGAGTCCGGGTCTGCCGCCATTGGTGCTGGGTGCTGCCGTAGAGATGATGACAGGGGGAGAAGGCAGGAGAAGGCAGGAGGAGGAAGAGCAGGCGGGAGGCACACGCTATGGCTGCTGATGCTCTCTCTGCTTCGTGGTCAGATCCACCGCCAAAACACAGACCTTGTCACAGGTGCTCCGTGACTGACATCAAGCTGCCTCCATCACAACATGTGCACTCCCCTCCAGACAGACTATACCGGGACACCCCTCCGCTTCCGTGACCTGCACTGACGCTCACTTCCGCCCAAGACTCTCTGCAATATAGAGCGTCAATTCAGCAAAGTCTGACCCCAAGCAGAGGAGGCAAACATAGATGATGTGGCATCACCGAGCCCCCACTTACCGCGCCTCTCCCTGGACCAGGCCTGAGACACTGCTCACAACGCTGAGGTTAAGATTGAGTTACTCGCAGTATAGCTAATAAGTGTCACCTCCCAGTGACACCCACCATTAAACAATCCAGCAAACACTGCAGTCACAGATCAACATTACTTACCACTATTACAGATCTCTGCTATGCGTACTTGTCATTTCTGATCACCTATTATCACTACATATCTCCTCTAACAATTACAGAGCTCTGCAATTCCCACTTAAAAGTTCTGATCACCTTTTATCACAACGTATCTCCTCTAACAATTACAGAGCTCTGCAATTCCCACTCCAATGTTCTGACCATCTCTTATCACAACATATCCCCTCTAGGAATTACAGATCTCTACAATCTTCTCTCACTATTAAATATCTATCATTATATTAGAGTTCTACAGTCTGTTCCCGTTAGCACAGATCTCTGCATCAACTTTATCATAACAGAACTCTGCAATCTACTCTCATTACCACAGATCTCTGCAATCCCATTTCATTACAGATCCTTAAAATCCCCAATTATCTTTACCGATCTCTACCGTATTTTCTTATTTAAGATTTCTGTAATCGCATTTTATCATTACAGATTTCTGCAACCTCCCTTATCATAACAGAAATTTCCTCTCACTGTTAAAGATCTATATAATTTCTTCATACTAATAGAGATCTCTGCAATTTCGTCTCACTGTTAAAGATCTATGTAATTTCCTCATACTAATACAGATCTCTGCAATATATTCACACTATTACAGATCTCTGCAATCTCTTCTAGCTGTTCTCTGTTAAGATCCTTGTTATCAAATCTCGCTGCCATAATACTCTGCATTTACCTCTCAATATTATAAATCTCTGCTATCACATTAGAGCTCCATCTACATCTCCGCAATCATTTCTCACTATCACGGATCTCTGCAATCAATTCGTACTAAAGCCAATCCCTGTTCTATTTAACAGATCACTGCAATCATTTTGTTAATATAAAGGGCAATATATTTCTTTTATTTCATCTGCACTCAGTAACTAATCAAACTCTCCACATGAGGTATTGCTCAGTGGCCACGGTCTACAATCAATGCTGGGCATTCTCCTCATTGTTACATAATATGGCAGTCAATTGTCAGTATCACTGGGCACTCATACTACAGATATCATCCAAACAACAGATGCTCACCTTCTATTACACCATAAATCACAATGGTCACTTTTTGAGTATCCCACAAGCTGAGTATCTCAAATCCGATAATAGAGAGTCACCACGCGGCCGGCCTCTGTCAGACCTCGCCAGCCTGTACTTCCTGGCACCTGATCACAGCTATTTCCTGCTGAGCCTATAATTCCATCTACTCTACACACGGAAATGAATAATGTCCTGCATGTACAATAGCCAGGATTCTCTGCCCATTTACTGCAGTTGAGGTCCTTTTTTCTTAGTCCAATTCTGACTGACTATAAGGGGTGACTGTGCTTGTCATACCTTAGACATCATCAGTCCTCACTCATCAAGCATCTAGTGTGGCCAGGATGTCATTATTCCTTGTTGCTGTGGTTGCTGGCGATTATCCACTGTTACATATCAGCTTTGTATAAGCTTAATGCCGGTATTACATCATAGACGACGGCTGGGACCAGCATGCATCTGTCCCACACTGAGTAGCACAGACTGCACTATCACACACTCATCTTCATCACCATCAGCCACATTTTATGTCCACCTCACATGTTATGTTGGTATTTTATTTCAATACTGCAAAATAGCGTTCTCATGGAAGGTAGTTTCTCCAATATTGTGAAGCCATATACCTTTACGTGATTCCTGATTTTTGCTTCTATGTGATGTGGCCCTTTTTTCCCCTCATTTATTCTGTGTAGGCAGTTACGTTAATTGCGTGTGTGATGACCCGGGGGTTGGCACGGTGTCCAGGGAGAGAGAAGGTAGTCACTGCCCGCCCGGCCCAGGACCATTCCATATTCTGCCCCTGTGGTTCCACAGACTGCCTCCAGGAACGCTGGCACCACTCAGCGCCAATACAATCCTCCTAATGCAGACCCTCTCAGTATTTATGGCACATATTCGTGCTTTAGATTGATTCTGTTTAAGCATAGAATTCCGGCATCACATTGTGTAAAACTAATGTTAATTACCAAATTATATCGGGTTGATTTTTAACATTGAGATGGGGACGAGGATGCTTTAACTTTTGCTTGTCTTTCCCGTGAGTTCTCTTATTTTATATCTGGCTAGTGCCTAATATAGGTATTTCTGTTTCTTTGCACACTCCACGCTTGGTTCTGGTGCGCCACTGTCCAGGATTTTGCCTATGATGTTATGTTTCCGGTCGGTCTGTAAATAATTCTATAAATACACACAACCTCATTGATTTGAAAACAACATTCTTGCAGTAAATCATTAATACTAATTCACTCAGGCATGTTGATAATGAAAGTAGGTATATGTCCAAGAGGCACGTTCTGAGGTAAGCATCACATTATATACACCAACATTTAATCCACCTTCTCTTATATAGTAGACATGATGCTTTGACACTTGTTGATGTAAAGATGCAATTATTATGTTATTCTGTCTAATGCCTAATGCTGTTGGACGATATCAAATCCATCTTCTCACAGAACGTTAATTAAGTTTTAGTATTTTAATTAAGCATCACTTTTGTTGTAAAAAGTTGTAATCGATGGATCCCGGGGAAGATGCAGTTTTAATGGCTTCTAGGATAAAACGTCTGTTACTTCCAACAACACCGATTTGAAGTTTGTTGAAAAAAAGGACAATTTAACAAACACATCTGGCAAAATGGTGTTCTGCCACAAATAAGTGCAACTGATGCAGTGTGCCTATTAGTGTGGTAATGTAGGGGTTAGGCCAACTTGTGTGGCATTTAGGAGTGTGGACCCTGCCCCAGAGCAGGTGTCTGTGCCCCTGAATGGTCCCCAGACTCACTACCTTCACCCCGGAGAACTATTATCCGGTAAAAACCAATTTGCAGCATGTTCCACTTCAAGCCGGTCCGTTTTGATGGACTTTGTGTGCACAGCTGAACTGCTGAGCTGTACTTAAATGAAAGGGTTCAGACTGAGTATATAGAGGCCTGATCTGTATGCAGGAGGGGAAGGGGCATTCCACGCCATACAGATGATTCAGGCTCACACAAACCTGTGTTTTGTTCACCTATTTAGCAGGGAAAATCCCACAGGAATAGTTGAACACATGTCAATCTCAAATCTCGTCATTGTCCTCTTATCAACCAACAGAAATATAGGGTATAATTGCCATGCGAAAGTTATATACAAATTGCCACACGTTGCTTTAATATGTACATATTACTGTCAAACGTTGCTATAAAGCTACATATTAGTGTATGTCAACTCCGACGTTGCTTTAAAAACGTTGCTTTAAAGTTTTGTGTTTGCAAACGATTAGGTCGGCTCCAAATATGTTTAAAGGGAAATTTGGTTGTCAAGCAATTATATCATTTCTTCTTTTAAGGTGCCTATTTATACTTTTGATGTACTTGATACATCATGACAAAATGCTAAACATACATTAAAATAGCATAATCCAAACCTTTCCAGGGGCGAACAAACAAAATTTCAAAAAGGTGTTCATACACAGAAAAATACATTGCGCATAAAATCCATGAAATCCATTGCATGGACTATGTGAAGTAATAGCAGAATATCAATAATGCGACTGATTCAAAAGACAAGACTGGGTCAGACCTGTCACGTGACCCCATACAGCGTATAATCTAAAGTCCCATGCTGAGCAGCAGATTGTCAACATATATGAACACTTGATAGATAAATAGATGTTCTCATGCAGGAATCTCATATATAATGCCAGAATTAATTGTTTGCCACTTTTGCTTTATGTAGAGATAGAAAGCTTTAATATCCATTGTGATTTGCAAGATGTCATTTCAAATAATTTATCTGTGTAAATACAATCACATTGTGATAGGTACGCAATGTTAAGAAATATACTTCGATCATTGTTTTCTTTAAATAGGACCTTTCAGGTGATAAAAAGAATCTTGAAATTTATTGATATCTATACATATGGACCATCCCAGCTCACTCTCAGACTGTTGGGATTAGCAGCTATAACTGGTGTTGCTAACAATCCTATTGATACGGCTGGGTTTTACCGGAAGTTACCAGTCTTAATGACACAGCTGGTCTATACCGAAAGTTGTGAGCTGAGGCCCGTGCCAAAGGGTCAACCCGTTGTCCTTGTAAATCTGTGACCCTGTGGGTTGTCATATCAAGGACTTGGGACATGACAATTCAGTGAGGCAGCACTATATCTGCTACAAGTAGGTCTCATCACGAAATGACTGAAATGATGTTGAAAGTGATGTATAACCCAAACAAACCGGAAGTTGTTACCAGCCTTAATGACACAGCTGGTCTATACCGGAAGATGTTACCAGCCTTAATGACACAGCTGGTCTATACCGGAAGTTGTTACCAGCCTTAATGACACAGCTGGTCTATACCGGAAGTTGTTACCAGCCTTAATGACACAGCTGGTCTATACCGGAAGTTGTTACCAGCCTTAATGACACAGCTGGGCTTTACCAGAAATAAGTATTGTAAATACAGAATTATAATTGAGTTATACAATAGAATATACATTATAATTGGATTATGCAAGAAGAACTATATGAGCCTCAATCACAAGAAGGCAAAGGACCAATACCTCATAATTATATCTAAATTAATATCTGGTCAAGAAAACACAGTAAATGGGGTACTGGTTTGTGTAGTTCCCTTTCGCTCCGATATTGAATACAAAAGCAATAAGACAAGTATAATAGGTTTGCCATTTATGCCTGCTTAGCTTGTAAAGTAGATACTTCACTTTGTGATGGGATATGATTGCAAACATAATGGTCTGTGCATGTTTGCCTTCTGTTCCAGAGTGTTCCAGCGCATATCCTGGCTGGTCAGGCAAAGCTCGAGTAACATAGAGCCAATAGAAGGAATACACTTTGAGACACAGCCAATGAGGTCAATGACATTCCCAGGGGAATAATAATATCTCTGATATGAGACTGCCATGTGAGTCAATGGTATACACAGGGAATGTATCATAATATCTGTGATATACGACACAGTTATGGCAGTCAATGGTTTACAGGGGGGTATTGTAATATATCTCTGATATGAGACTGCCATGTGAGTCAGTGGTATATACAGGGGGTATTGTAATATCCGTGATATACGACACAGTTATGGCAGTCAATGGTTTACAGGGGGGTATTGTAATATATCTCTGATATGAGACACAGTTATGACAGTCAATGGTATATACAGGGGGGTATTGTAATACATTTCTGATATGAGACACAGTTATGGCAGTCAATGGTATATACAGGGGGGTATTGTAATACATCTCTGATATGAGACACAGTTATGGCAGTCAATGGTATATACAGGGGGTATTGTAATACATCTCTGATATGAGACACAGTTATGGCAGTCAATGGTATATACAGGGGGGTATTGTAATATATCTCTGATATGAGACACAGTTATGGCAGTCAATGGTATATACAGGGGGGTATTGTAATATATCTCTGATATGAGACACAGTAATGGCAGTCAATGGTATATACAGGGGGGTATTGTAATATATCTCTGATATGAGACACAGTAATGGCAGTCAATGGTATATACAGGGGGGTATTGTAATATATCTCTGATATGAGACACAGTAATGGCAGTCAATGGTATATACAGGGGGGTATTGTAATACATCTCTGATATGAGACACAGTAATGGCAGTCAATGGTATATAAAGGGGGGTATTGTAATACATCTCTGATATGAGACACAGTTATGGCAGTCAATGGTATATACAGGGGGTATTGTAATACATCTCTGATATGAGACACAGTTATGGCAGTCAATGGTATATACAGGGGGGTATTGTAATATATCTCTGATATGAGACACAGTTATGGCAGTCAATGGTATATACAGGGGGGTATTGTAATATATCTCTGATATGAGACACAGTAATGGCAGTCAATGGTATATACAGGGGGGTATTGTAATATATCTCTGATATGAGACACAGTAATGGCAGTCAATGGTATATACAGGGGGGTATTGTAATACATCTCTGATATGAGACACAGTTATGGCAGTCAATGGTATATACAGGGGGGTATTGTAATATATCTCTGATATGAGACACAGTAATGGCAGTCAATGGTATATACAGGAATGTATCATAATATCCATGAAATGAGTCATTTGGTGGCAAGTTAGCAATCTGTGCTCTGTGTTGCTTGGAGAGTAGTTTTATTCCGGCCGTACACAATACATAAACTATCCAACCCTACAGAGCTGGACTTTGATATCTTCAAAACAATGCATTCTTTACTATGTTAGTGTTAAATGAATGTATCTGAGGTGTGAAACAGAGCTATTAGTTCGAAATTTGAATGTATATGAATTATATATTCTTAATGATCTTCTACCTTGCCAGTTGTGCTAATATTGACATTGTTTACAGCACTCATGACACCACAAAGGTCAGCACTCATGACACCACAAAGGTCAGCACTCATGACACCACAAAGGTCAGCACTCATGACACCACAAAGGTCAGCACTCATGATACCACAAAGGTCAGCACTCATGACACCACAAAGGCCAGCACTCATGACACCACAAAGGTCAGCACTCATGACACCACAAAGGTCACAGGAAATTTTACAGGAGTTTGGGGTAAGCTTAAATGAGATGTGGTCACAAAACCGTGATACAAGAAAGCTATCTCACTAAAATCAACAAATACACTGACAATGGTTATTGTGTTTTGCTGAAAGTGCCAATTACTGGCTGTACAATTTTGACCACCAGGTGGCCACATGAACACAATCATGTGACCTCTATTGTGGTTTGTCAGGGTGTTAGGCCTGTACCATTGGGCAAAAATTAATGGAGAAACAGTGCTCTGTAAGCCAAATCACTCCATTGTCTCAATCCAAAGGTGCCCGCCTGTTAGCAAGACTTTACTTAGCAGGTGTTTGTTCAAGATCATTGGTCAGCTAAACAAAGTTTGTTAACAAAGTGTTCATTGGATGATTTGGATTTATTTTAGCGGAAGACTCATCCACTTTCAAATGGCACAGAACATTTATATTATGCAAGGAAAGGGTGTATTTTTAGATATATCAAGACTGGCAGTATTTGTTCTGGTTCAGATGATTTTTACATGATTATCCCATATATCATTGACATCAGTATTAGCAGTTAACACATTTAATTGACAATGCTTAGCTATATATGTTTATTATCAATGGCATTCTGCTCCCTCTTTTACTAATATAATCACGGCTTATTTTGCCATTAATTCCTGTCCAATTTCATCATATCTCTAGAGATATGGTACCTCATTTTCATCATATCTATAGAGATATCAAATCTCTAGAGATATGACAAATCAACTATATTCTTTTATTGTAAATAATGACTCAATCAAATTATCATACTTGTATATTCTAAAATCAAAGAACACACTCAAGAGCAAGATACATTACTTTACTGGAGACGGGTATGGAGAAAATATGGACTTTTTTAATATTACCGAGAAGAAGGTGATTTTTTTAGGTTTTTGACATCGTTAATTGACCTCATCCCACTTATAAATATAGCCTGCGTCACATTAAACAGTCTTCTATTGTATCTGTGACTCAGAGTATGAGGTCAATGTGCTTAATTGACAAGAAATCCGGAGTGACGTGATAACAAAAATGATTATCAAACTCATCAAATTAAAAATGAGAGGCTTATTTGAAATAAAAAGGAGACAACAATCATCGTATGTTAAACAATCATTCTGGCTATTACTAATACAAAAATATTCATATGAAAAATATAAAGACTATATGTTTAAAAAGTGCAAGTATTTAAAATATGTCACATGCAGACGCACCATCACTTGATACAGGCTAATATTTCTATATTTTCATAATCAAGTGCTGATGACATAAGTTTAGACATGGATCATTCTCAGTTAATCAGGTATTTGTGTCACCGGTCACAGTTGAGTGAACCTGTATAACAATGGCTGGTGTAGGAATGTGTGCACAAATAGTTTGCCATTCAAATGGGCCAGTGCTTTTGTTGCATTCTTTGTTTGGTATTGTCTCATATATGCATTGCTCAGCATGACCGCGTTTTATACTGCTGAGGGATGGACTACGAATAAATTATGCTTAATGTGTTGTTTTGGCGTTGAAGGTGAAGGTCGGATTCAGCAGCTGCTGGAGGCCTGGGTCAAATCATCCAACACTCCCACACTAAGTATCACAAAACTGGGCTCCCAATCCGCCTAAATATCTGCACAGCATAGCCAGAGACCTGCCTGCACGTGTACAAATATCTGGGATAGCTCTACCAGCTTGCAGAGCGAGACAATACCATGTAGCGGTGTGGCCCAGACAAGCCAAGCCGCGGCCACACACTCTTTGTCGTGTTTTAGTGCACAGCCAGCCATCGAGCGGGAGACGACTGCAACGGCTTACAACAGCTTCTGGCTAACTGGTAGCATCACCTACACATTACCTCTACCCTCGCGGGGGCATTATAATCATTGTCAACATGGCTCATATACCAGGTACGTATACGCACAGAGCATTGCTTATATAAGTATTGCACCCGCCTGATCATGCCTGGAAACAGTTGATACACGGGTATATCAAAGCGTGCAGTGAGTGGCGCTTAGATTATGTCCTTAATGTGAAGTTCAGATGAGCTGAACCAGTTTGACAGCATGCCATGGCCTACAATATGTTATGATTACGTGCGTCAGAGTGAATGCCAGAAGTAGCATAAATATGACCATTTGACTACGGAATGCCTCGCCATCTGTATGCACTCACACTGCCATTATCGCATCATTCTAACCCACCAGCGATATAGTCTGCCATTCTATTAGGGCGAGAACACACTCACAGGACCAACAGAAGGAGCCCCAAGTGTCGCGGTGATCCATCATCACACACGAGTGTACATGTGATCATAGTGCCATTGGTATAGAGTTAATATTACTGGCATAGATGCGACCTTATTACGCTGGGGAGCGGGCGCCGTGCCCAGACATGACCGGCCTGCAAAAGGTCAACTAGCATTGATGACAGCAGGTAAGGCTCATCACACACCTAGCTTCTATTCCTGGACTCGGGGTATGACAGGGGTGGGGGTATGGCAGGGTTGGGGGGCAGGGGTGGGGGTATGACAGGGGTGGGGGTATGACAGGGGTGGTGGACAGGGGTGATGCTATGGCAGGGGTGGGGATAAGAGGGGTGGGGGTATGGCATGGGTGTGGATAAAAGGGATGGGGGTATGGCAGAGGTGGGGTGATAGGGGTGGGTATGGCAGGGGTTGGGTTATGAGAGGCGTGGTAGTGAAAAGGTGGTGTATGGCAGGGGTGGTATTATGACGGGTGGTTGCGAAAGAGTTATGACAGGGGTGGTTGCGAAAGGGTGGGTATGACAGGGGTTGGGGTATGGCAGGCGTTGGGATATGAGAGGGGTGGTAGTGAAAGGGTCGGGTATGACAGGGGTGGTTGCGAAAGGGTGGTGTATGGCAGGGGTGGGGTTATGACAGGGGTGGTTGCGAAAGGGTGGGGTATGACAGGGGTGGGGGTATGACAGGGATGGGGTATGAGAGGGATGGTAGCGAAAGGGTGGGGTATGACAGGGGTGGGGTTATGACAGGGGTGGTAGCGAAAGGGTGGGGTATGACAGGGTGGGGGTATGACAGGGTGGGGGTATGAGAGGGATGGTAGCGAAAGGGTGTGGTATGACAGGGTGGGGGTATGACAGGGGTGGTAGCGAAAGGGTGGGGTATGACAGGGGTGGGGTTATGACAGGGGTGGTAGCGGAAGGGTGGGGTATGACAGGGTGGGGGTATGGCAACATGGCAGGGGTGGATTGGCTTGCAGTAAAAGAGTCTGGCATAACTCATTTGCCAACAATAATTGAACATGATCATCCACATTCATTATGTGATACATTATGTAGATTAGACTGTCCTTTTTACTGATGTAATTTATGTAATTTCAATCATTTTTGTATTTTGGTCATAAGGAGCAAATGCGTATCACCCTCAGAATGTAACATATATAATAATAATATAATAATAATAATAATGCAGCCTTGTATAGCGCCAATATCAAGGCGCTTATCAAAGTATCGAACTTTAATAAGAGTTTGATAACTTTTAAAAACTTTTTCTTTCTATTTTCTTGTTGGAAACGTAATCCACAGTTTGGGTGAAAATACCCAAATTCTTTATCGCCATAAATTTCATGTTTGACCTCTTTACCTCAAGTTCATATTTTGTGTTTAATCTAAGACTTCTACTGTGCTTTGTTCTCATAGGGATTAATGCATGTTTCTTATTTAAAAGATATTTTACTATTTAGTCATTGGATGATTTATCAAATGGAAAAATTATTCTATCATCAGCTTTTCTCGGTAATATTTGAAAACGTTCCATATATTCACCAAAGTAGTGCAAGTTGAGCACATTTCTTCGTCATCGCCTCATCACATGGAGTGCCGTGCTGTTATACTAAATACAATTACTCACACAAGTATAATCAATAACTGCTACATAACTAGCTATATGACATCACGCCTGAATGCAGCTAAAAAATGACATCACGCCTGAATGCAGCTCAAAAAATATGATATCACGCCTGAATGTGGTCGGAGAAAATATGACATCACGCCTAAATGAGGTCAGAGAATATGTAACATTACGCCTGAATGTGGTCGGAGAAAATATGATATCACGCCTGAATGTGGTCGGAGAAAATATGACATCACGCCTGAATGTGGTCGGAGAAAATATAACATTATGCTTGAATGCAGCCAGGGAAGACAATTTAAGATGTTTTCCTTCCCCAGAAGTGACTATTCAATAATGATCAATTGAAATTCTGTATTTCAGCTGTCAATTGACGTTTTGTTCGGACTAAAATGTCAATTGCAATAGAAGTTTTGTGCCAACTCCAGCTGTCAATCAGTTTGTCAGGTAAAGCTGTTAATCAGTTTGTCGGGTATAGCTGTCAAGTGTTAAAGCTGTTAATTGTCAGCTATGATGGCGCTGCAGCTATATGGGATGTAATTATTCCATCTCTGTGGACTAGAAGAGTGAACTAGAACAGTGAACTCTGTAGCATTGAACAACGTGGACCACATTGGAAGAGGTACAATACGGGCTTTAGTATAGCTATGATAAATGCGACCTTGTGCTGACTTCTGTATTATTTACAAGGGATGTACGCAAAGGCAACCAATCTCACTTTACCATCATAAGGAAAGTGTATATAGAATGTTTAGAGATTCATCTATATACCAAATGGATGTAAGCAAATTCTTATCTTACATAATACAAATTATATGAAAGTCAACGAGATCAGGTCCATATGTCAATCAACAATATGAGTCATATTTGTGATATTGCAAATGTAAAATCAAAGCGCAATTGCTATGATCACCTCGGTGTGAATACGGGGTTATCTATAAATCAATGATCGGGTAGAATCAAGGCCTTGAGCGAACCAAAGTGGGCGTTAATGTCTCGTTCTGGTCCCACCACTGTCACGTGACATGGTGAGCATCCGGCCTGCAATCACGTGACCAGTGACTGTGACATGCTGTTATATTCCTTATTCTGATTCATTACAAGGTTTAGACAAGTATCGCAAGCACCGGATGAATATATCTCTTTATGCATAAGTTTATGCATAAGTAATAAAGATTTATCTTCAGATTCACAGGAAAATGCGTTCAACATATTTGAAAGATATTCAAAGGATTTTAAAGATTTAAGTCTGAATTTTACTTTTTCTAAACGAACACCTACTAAAACTAAACTTTTAAACGCTCTCCCACATAGAAGGACCGATGCAACAAAAAATGTGAATACGAGATAGTAACAGTCGCACTGACACAAAAAATAAACAGATATAGGCTAATATCTTACAAAAGTCGGCTAAGTGAATGATAATGTGTACAGTTGATATCTGTCCGGGTGCACCTATGTTGAATTGAAATTACTTTGTTTTCCTAAAGAATTACGTCTCTCCTTATCTATTTTTTATTTTGATATATGATGAGGATCTCCTGGCCTTTTCCCTGGCTTTTTATGAAAGTGAAGTAGAATGCCTGTTGTGCCTAATGGAATATTAATTTGATAATGAATAAGGTAGAGTTAGGGTATAACAGGCTATCATTCATTATAAAAAACCCATCTATCTGGATGTTGCAAAGATGGCCTCAAACCAGACATTATTTGTCTCTGTAGAGGAAGGTAAATATAATTCATATCTACAATCCACACCACTGCCCGTGGGAATCTGTTTATGCGGCATCCCGGGAACTCACTGGCCTCTCAGCCGACAAGTTTCATGATAGTGAGTTTTTGTTGTCCATGTGGTGAATAAGAAAGCTGTGTGAGCTGGGACAATGGCAGTGGAGACCCAATGAGGGACTGTGCTTCTCCTCCACTCGCACCCCAAGGTGTCAATGCCAGGGTTACACGCCCTCTGGCGGCAATGCCAGTATGATTGAGGCCTCAATCGGAAAACAAAATGTCAGCAAACCATTGTGTCAACACCACTGATCTTGAGATCTAAATAATTCACGTTTTGTGAGACAGAACAATGCTTAGCATGCTCGCCCACCCCTTTCACATTTGCAGTTATATTAGTATTTGAATAATCGAATGAGAAAACACGGTGTGTATGTCCTGCGGAAGATGAAAGCTTTGAAACTGAATTAAGATCATGCATAATTCTAATAATTAAGATCACATGGCACCATTCCATAATTTACTAAATATACACAAATATCACAGAGACACTTCAGAGAGACAGACTATGAGAGAGACATATCAGAGATATTGGATTCTGTCCCGGCACGGGATTGGCTTGAATGGCAAGATGTTGGTAACTAAAACAGACTATCAAAAAAAACATCGATGCCACGACCAGTTGAATATTAGCAGAATGTCTCTTACAGGTCTGGCGATAGGTATTCCATCTAGCCCCGTGCTGACATGTCTAGCTCTGTGCTTAATAGTAAGATATTGAAAATATCTAGGCATGTGCTAAATAGTGAGATTGGGAATGTCCAGGCCTGTGTAAAATAGTGAGATTGGGAATGTCTAGGCCTGTGTTAAAGAGTGAAATTGGAATGTCTAGGCCTGTGCTAAATAGTGAGATTGGAAATGTCTAGGCCTGTGTTTACAAAGGAGATTGGGAATGTGTAGGTCTGTGTTTACTAGTGAGATTGGGAATGTCTTGGCCTGTGTTTACTAGTGAGATTAAGAATGTCTTGGCCTGTGTTTACTAGGGTGATTGGGAATGTATTAAGCACCGAAGTTAGATTAATCGTCCCAAAGAAGGTTTGTAAATCCCCATTAAATAATTGATCTTTTTGTACTTTTTAAAAGTAATTTCCCACCAGTAATCATTGTCTGTACGACCAATTAACTCACAACTTCTAAAAAAAGGTTGCCAATATAAGACTTTAAATAGTGATAACTCTCATGGGACAGTGGGGTTTAACTTCAGTTATGCCTGTGTTTAGAGTATACTGCATACAGAACTGCACTATGTTAACTTATTGACCATTGTGATAGTCTGGGGCATCTGGGAGTAGGTAGAACCTGCTCTCTAGTTGTGGGGTAAATCTCTACAGCAGGTGTGTGACGGGTAGACAGAGTGATGGACGACAACAGGAAGTAGGTAATGTAAAAGTAGACCTTTCTGATGTAGGCAAACGAAACGGAATAGAATAGACTGCAATGATTACTTGGCCAATGCACGATATGCATCTTTATGATGTGCAAACTGACCTTTGCGGCACAATCGCGGGAAGTGAGTCTGAGAAGGCAATTTAGTCTGCCCCTGCTTTGCCAAGCTATCAGTTTGGTGGAGTATCCCCATCACAAGCAGAGAATATGAAGCAGATGCGAGCTGGAGTGCTAGAAGAGCTTCTTGTAGCAATAACACTGGGTCTGGGAATGGAGACTTCAGCTACTGGTATTGGAGTAGCAGTTTATGGGGCTCGGAATTATTCTCATTCTACTTATGTAAGCTAACATCAATTGACTAAGCTTTTATATCGCTGTTACCAGTAAAGCTTTCTACTCACTAAAAGTACATATTAAGAATGTTTGTTTTTTTTAATATTGACCAAGCTTTCTCTAATAATAACCTTTTCCTGTTATATATTTTCTTGCTACGACCTATTTACCAAACTTTCTCCTCTTGCCTCCTCTTGGTCAAAACTTCTCCGGTAACAATTTTTCCTTGAGCTTTTACGTCAAAATGATTTGGGCTTAATTTTTATGGGTTGACTTTGCTCATTGCAATATGGCACGTTGGCCGCAGGGAAGAAAACCCCCAATAGGGAAGAGGAAATTAATATGAAATGGAATTTATGTGTGAGTTTGTACCACGAAATGGCATGGCCAGATATTGAATCTATGACCTCTGGATCATCACAGGTCTAGAAGATCTGGTACTATTAAGCTCACACGTTAGTCAACTGCGTCTATGGTGCACCGTGTACTGAAGGTCTTAGAACTACAAATATCTACACATCTGAGGCGCGGTTATGATGCAAAGTTGGCAGACTAATCTATTTTTTAAATTTTGGTGGTACCTGTGGGAAGTGGCCACTTGGTATGAGATTGATTTCAATCTTGTGTCCCACAGTCCTTTTTGGTTTCCTCTTATTCTCCGACATTACGTGTTTTCCCCTTAAGCCAAATACCTGACAAAAAGAGGAAAGTCTCAGGTCAGGGTATCAGCGGTAGAGATATAAGATGTGATCCACCATGCATCACATTTCCATGCAGTGATTTTATTGTAATTCAAATATGAACAAATCTAACTATTGTCTTGAGAGCCCCTTTAAATTCACAGTACATATTGCAAAATTATGTCATCATGAAATTTCTGTCAATGAAAGTTGATATATCATAGATAATGATGGTGTTGGTGAACAATTTAATGGCACCAATGTGAAACTTTACTCTCAAATCATGTTATTTCATGCAGATTTCATATCACAAAGTATTGATTATATGAAACATACTCTCCAGAAATATATAATTATGAGCATTTGCACATTTTTTGTTTGAAATATTTGCATAAATGATATATCTGCTAAATTCTTTTAGAATATTTAGAACTGGTATCACTGTGCCCAGCGCCATCTATCACCCAGCACTATATCTTCCCATGGTCCTTTGCGGCTGGGTGGTGATCAGAAATGCTTTCTAATAAAATTGGAGTTGTTGGCAGTGCTGGGAGCAGACTTAGCCATCGTGTGTTTTTAATGTGTGCTGTTGCAGACAGATTGTACCCAGGTTCCCAAGGGACCTCTCTACACGCCCTCTACATGCCCTAATGGAACACAACCACCAAAATGCTCTCACTTATGCATCACTGTCCCTTTAAATCTAATAACTAAATGTAAAGATTTGAAAATAAAATAAATTACAATGGATCTTTTTTCTCTTTTTTAGATTTATATGAGTGAGTTTTGCTAGCAGTGAGGACCGTCTTTGAAAATGCCTTGTCTTGCGCCTGCGTACCGCGGGCCGGCAGCTGTGATAGGGGTTGGGGGAAGCTTCGCCCTCATTGGCACCGTGCCAGTGGCAATAACACTGGGTCTGGGCATGAAGACGTCAGCGACTGTCATTGGAGTGGGCTTTATGGGCTTTGGAATTATTCTTATTCTGCCTGGACTATGTTGGTGTCTTGCTGTGCAGAGAAGAAAGTCCACCTGGTGGCGAAGTCGGCGAAACACTGCTCATGACGACTCCATGCAGACTCCTGCCCTCAGGTGAGCACCTCATAAAACGCCTTTACTATCATATATACAAGGAGGATTAATTTCCTAACTCAACCATACGAGGTTTACATTTATATATAAGCTTATTTTAATGATTCGAAATTCTTCACATATTGATAAAATAGCGGGCTTTTTTGTTTAGGAGACCTAACAAACAATGCACAAGACAAGGCAAATGTACATCTGTCTCTGGATAATATAGACCAGCCTCGAGGCAGAATAACATGCTTCTAAGCCATGTAATATACATCGATTCAATAATCAATACACTATCAACATACACTATCAAACATTAAGCGCTCTGAACAGACTTCAGTCTGGTATACGCGCTATACAAATGTTATTATTATTATTAGTATTATTTATTAACACATTGAAATTGTTCATATCGTCAGCAGGATTTAACACACATATACACACACACACACACACACACACACATACTCACACACACACACCAGTGGTTTAGTTTTATTCCCTCGGCTTGTTTATACTTTCTATATATGATGTACTTTTCCAGTCCTGAGAGATGTCCTGACTTGGAGGCTGACTCGTGTCCTGAAAAGGAACTCATAAACAGGTGCAACATATACTTTATAGACCAATTTATACGTGCAATATCACATTGAAGCTAACATTTGCAAACTACACTGGCATTTTCATATTTAATGCGACTGAGTCTAATTAATATTTTTGTTCAGAATACATTTTTTGCTACAGTTTTTAATACATTATAAAAGGACACCAGTTCTTGTCGTGTACAATTCTGTAGACTTATGTACTGTTATAGATTTACTGGCACCGAACACACAACTAAATATAAATATAACAATATAAATATAATACAATATTTTATAATAATTGTCATGATTTTCTTGTTTCAGTGAAAAGGCATAGCACACCTGAGTTGCTGCAGTGTGGATAAGCACACAAATGGGTATATACTTTATATATAGTGCTCTAGTACTAACCTGGTGATTGCTGGTGGTTGAAGTCTAACAGGCCAGCCACATACACTCCAGTAATATAGCTACTAATCTATGCTGAAGACAGTAAGAGAAGTTGTTGGCTAAGAGAGTAACTTTGTGTCAGACCATAAACAAGGAATTATCACCTGACAAGAGCGTTATTCTCTATATTGTTTAAAAACACTAATCTCTGACTGTTCCTCTCTGAATCTCTTTCCATTTTGATAAACAATTTTTAGGTCATCAATTTTATGAAGTTCAGCAATATTATGAACCAGTTGTCTTTGAAATTAGCCAATCAGAAAACAGAACGGCGGCTGAATACACACATATGTATACAAACATACACACACATATATATATAAAGAATTATATATATAAAGAATTATATATACATACATATATTACTAATAAGCATATATTAAGCATAATCATTTATAACCCGGAAGTGTGGCTTTTAGTCTTAGTGAGTAACCTGTAATTTGCCTGATGTGTTTGTAGTTTGGAGTTATAAGCTGGGTGTCTGGGTATCAGTGGTTCACTAGCTCGTGTGATATCTTGCATGGGCCACTTGTCTGTCCATACTGCCTAGTGCCTGACCTTCTCTATAGCCTTGTTCTGCATTATTGGGAAAGAAAAGAAAAACAACATAAAACAGCAAAAATAAATAGGTTTATGTATTTGATATGTGTGACTAATTACTAATCCTGAAAGTTTACTCCAACAAATCACGTGTTCATCCACAACTGCAGGTGTAAGTCTTTGCAGTGGATTGGATTTGTCTCCTTAGCTTCCATATATATCCTTTCCCTTGTGTTAATGATAACATCTTTTCTGTGTTTAGATGCTCCTCTGCCACCCGTTGTACGCCACGTTATACTTTCGGTCACTGTAACAAACCTTGCATGAATTTGAACATGAAAAGTTTAATTATATACTCAGTAGAATTAAATGTAATGTTTGCTGTATGATTTCAGTGATGGCGTGGTGGCCTCATACGGTGGCACGGAGAGCGGAACCCAAGGTGATTCTCCAGGTTATACCCAGGTAGAAACATCCGGGTACGAGGCTGACGTCAGCAGATAGCACCTAAAAACGAGGCTGGAGAAGCCGAATGTACCAAAACTAAGTGTTCTTACATCCTGTACTCTGCCAAACCAAATGCTGTTGCATCTGTATCCGTCTCACATCTTCCAGGTAGAATGAGCATATCATGGAAAAACTGTGAGCAGCTGGAAAGCAGAGCTTAACCAATATTCAGTCGCTGAAAATTATTTCATGGGAAATGACAACTTTAAAATGACAATTATATAATATATGGAGCAAACTCTAATCAAATGAATACTCTGCACAGTCCTGCCACTTCACGACAGCCTCCACATATATTTATCTACATACATATATACATACACACTTGCATATTGTACAAATCCTCAAAGACAGGAGAACAGGTCTATTTGTTTATACACCCTTTCTTCCAAAGTTTTTGTTGATTTACTAATTGGTTGATTGAAGTGACCAAAAGATAATGCTATTATTTGATTTCCGGTTCCTGTCTCCTTTGGTGGAAATCTAACTAATTATTGGCAAGAGCATGATGACTTTCTAGTTGGAACTGACCAGTGGCTGACCGATTCCTCAAATGATGGTGTTTACATCAATAGATCTATATTCCTATTTAAGTCAATGGTATTTTTGGAGGATGTAAATACATTCATTTGTTTGGTTACCAAAATGATGATCTTAATGTGAGGTTTATGCATCAGAATGAATAATATATCGTGTCTGTTGCATCACAACATTGCATAAAATCACAGGCATTGTAATTATATTAACGTGTAAAAAGACGCTGTAAGTCCTTGCATTACTATTTTGTAGATAGTTTATACCTGTAAATGTAAATGGAATTAGAGTGTAAAGCATTTATAAAAGAGAACTATAATGATAGGATCCAAGACTGCCAACTTGGTTAAATATCTGGCAAATGTTGAGCGATAATATAGTTGATATTTCACATTTTGGAAGTGTTAAATGTTTCGTCGCGGGTAGACGAATAAAATGAATTTCAATACTGACCTGTGGGTTGTGGTTAACAGAGTCAGGTAGAATGATGTATTTACTGAGCTTACAAAATAGATATATATTTACAGACATAGAACTAGATGTTAAGTCATACAATATATCAAGGAAATAAAAGACAAATATTGTTGATCAACAAATTGTATTTAAATCTTTTTACCAAGATAATGGACCCAATTATACGCCTCAGATTCATTGTTTTGTTACATTTTTAATGAATAATGTGTGGGAAATAGCATTGAAGTTACCTTTATCTTGCACATAGTACATTCCTTTAGTGAATAGTATCACACATATGCTTTTCTTTTAAACATGTTTCATTTGTGACATCTTAACTTTGATTTGTGCGATGGATTCTAGACAAGACAAATGTTTCTTAGTAATGAGCAATGTGGTAATTTAGTGATCTATAATGTAAGGAAGTATTTCAGTTTTCAATTTATACAACCTACCAGTGTGAAAGGTGATGATGTAATACTTTGTGGTAAAAAATAAATACTATATATAGTAAACTAATTTCTTCAGACTGCAACAAAATGTTTGTACAGTTTTATAGTCTACTCTATGCCCACCGTAAATATGGGTTCACCAGGATTTTGGTGTATTTAAACATTGACATTATTTAGTTCCATTTAGATTTGGGAAAATGCTTACATTTACATGTAGATATAAAGGCCATTCTTCTAGGCATTGAAGGTATCACCTAAAAATGGTGATAACTCAATATTTATCAATAGATGGTCCTTTTACATACATCAATAGTGCTCACATTAATGTAATGTAGTAGGGGAGCCAATCTCAGAAAGATGGTTATTTTGGAAGTTACTGGTCCCTCAAAATGCATGGTCTAATTTTAGTACAAAAAGCTAGAAGACAATAAATATACTTTTCCCCATAACTTTTATATTATGGGTTCCTAATCTTTGCATACACATGCAATCCATAACCTACTTTTGATCAGAGGTAAAATTAATCAATTGAAATATTTTTTGGTTGCCATGGTAACAAGTATATGGGCATTTTCAGCCATTTCTCAAAATATGACCTTCCGATGTTGTCTGAGGGTGACACAAATGCATAGATTTTGACATTTTTTGTCCTGTCACATAATACTATACTCATGCTTTAAACAAATTGAGACCATGATATAAATTCTAATGGTATATATTGCCATGACAACCAATAATAACATATCAATTTAAGTTTCAGAATAATATCACAATAACATATTTTTGTGTTTTTGTGGGGAAAAAATGATTTGGTTACCATGGCAACAGTGATATCTAAAATCTAAACGAACAACATATATTTTTTGTCATGAAAAACTAACCCCTAGTGTGTCTTCTTCCTTAATATACTAAAATTAGACCATGCATTTTGAGGACCAGTGAACTTAAAATTTTACGAGCTGGCTCCCCTACTAATTGTCCCAATCACATTTGCTGCAGCCTCCACTACTAATATTTCGTCATGTGCACCCCTTTTGGTGAGCCTGTTTACCAACCAACTCCATCTTGTGGCAGATAAATCTGTGCGAGCCAGTAGAGTCAGAACTGGGTGGGGTAAGCGGCCATTTTGTTCAATCTGGAATTCCTGACAGATTTTGTTACATCAGATTTCCTTAACATGTTATAGGAAGTGGTACACGCTTAATTTAATAACATAAATTGTTAAGAAGTTATCATTACAAAATAATGATTGCTAGAAATATTAACAAAAATGAATCCCCAATTTAGCATGCCCTGAAGGTATTCCACCAATCTATTAATAGAATAGCCAAACAGTACACGTCTTCCACCAATCTATAAATAGATTAACTGATCAATTCATTGCCAAAATCAAATCAGAGTATTACTTTACATAAATAAAATTGGATCCCGAGGCTCCCATCTGGACTTGGAGGTTAGTAAACTCTGTTTGGGGAGTTAAGGAAACACTTAAAAATCTGCCAAGAATACATTATTTTATGATATCCTATTAGATCTAGTCCAGGGTGCACGTCTACCAGTTCAGGCACAAAATGGTCTATTTGTGTTAATGTGCTATGAAGCTATTCATTCGTTCATTATCTGCCTTCATTTCACTTGCCTCCTACATCAACTGCGCAACTACCGAGATGGGAGTTTCTATTCTATCATGACACTAAATCCCAGGAGATGGCGCTGAAGCCTGCAAACTCACAAAGGCACAACATTTGAATGGATACTGGGTGCAAACCTCCAAACCAGCTAGTGTGTATCCTGGCATAAGAGACACCAAAGTCCCAACAGAAAATGATTTTGTTGATGACCTGATTACTGCCATGCCCCAAGTCAAATACTTTGGAACCAGTTACATTGTGCCCCCATTGCTCTTGGTTTTCTCTGTCAGTTATGTGGTGTGTTCCACACCTTGCAATATGGCCCGTTGTTCTTATAAATCTGTGATCGGGTGGGTTGTCATGTCAAGGACCTGCGACATGACAATTCAGTGAGGCAGCACTATATCTGCTACAAGTAGGTCTCATCACGAAATGATTGAAATAGTGTTGAAAAACCTCAAACAAACAAACAAAACAAACTTTTATAAGATTTTTTCCAGATGAGACAAATATCTTTCATTGATGTGACACGTAAGTTGTGTGAGGATATTTGTGGTTAGCACACAATTTATTACTAGTGTTGGAATAGGTTTTATCTAATAACCTGTGGTAATAATATATGGAATTAATTAGTTACAATATCAATACTGAAAAATGTTTATTTCACTTTCCTAAATTGCTTTTTCTAACCCCAGAAGTGTCAAGATACAAGTATACTATATCTGGACAAAATGATAGCTGAATTTATGATAATGTACACACGAGGGCCTATCTTCATATTCATTAATAACTTGGGTGTTTTTATATTCCTTGTGAAAACAATGATGTGGCTTTGGGGACGGAGGTAGGTAAAGACTCATCTACTTCTGATTAGCTAAGTGATTAATTACCAGTAAAACACATTTGGATTATATATCAAAATAACATAAATAATATATATATATATATAGTGAGTGTACATGACAATATATATATATATATATATATATATATATATACCGTATCCACTCGGGTTAGCGCCCATGCTTGGCTTAACGCCCACCCCCCTTTTTAGGAAGAAATCATTAAACGCCCACCTTCCCTGGATGTCCGTAATACGATGTACGTGACGTCCTTTACCTTAGCGTCTGGGTGCCCACGAGACAAAAGTGGAGCGGCCAACATGTCAAATTGAACTTTCATATCCGTAGCTGATCGATTTTAATTGCGTTTTAAATGATAAATAAAGGTATGTACTTAATATTATCACAATTACGTCGACAATTTCTCCACATCATTGATTTTAGCCTCAAAACAAAGCGTTTTCATTATTTATCATTTGAAATGCAATTAAAATCGATCCGCGTGTGAAAGCATTTCTGTCAACAAGGAAGACACGACTCAACGCGACACGTGGTCGCAATTTTGAAAGGCGGAAGTGACGGGAAGAGGCTCTTGTTTTTAGCGCGAAAACGATTGTTAATATATTGCGCAATAATGGAGGGTTTTGTTCTGTTCTCGACCTTTATAAACGCCCATGCTTGGGTAAACGCCCACCCCCCTCTTTTACTTTGTCCCCAATTAGCCGCCCATGGGCGCTAACCCGAGTGGATACGGTATATATATATATATATATATATATATATATATATATATATATATATATATATATATATATATATATATATATATATATATATAGAAGCTGGTACAGATATTACTACCTGTTACTACCTGTGACACTAGATGGCAGTGATTTATATAGATATTGCCTGGTTGTATAAATATGCTTCTCAGACATGTTTGTTCAAAAAGGCCTTGTGCAGGTTACTTATGTAACTGTGACTACGCAGCTGCACTATGAAGAGTGGGGTATTTTATATGCCTCACAGTACGTCAATGCCCCACAAGACAGGTCTGAGATTGGTAAAAACCCCTGATACAATCTCTTTCTATATATATATATCTACTTCTGATTAATTACCAGTAAAACACATTATATATATATATATATTTGTGTGTGTGTGTATGTATATATATAATATGGTTTATGGGTGCTTGGAACAATACTATCGACAATAGAAAGTAAGTTTGAAATTGATTATTCTTTCATGTATATGATTGCTTGTTTGTTCTGTTCACATTACAAAACATTTACAAAGAAACAATCTTTTCACCTGAAACAATCAGCAGAATCCCATATCTGATATGTTTCGATCAAATTATGAATTATTTAGTCTTATATCATTGGATTGCTTTGTCATATTCTTTCATATGGTATATCTGTTATAAAATTACATAGAAGCAGCAAAGTGTTTTAGAATATCAATAAATGTATATAAAAATAATCTTTGTATATTTATCTCATTTTGGTGTTGAAGTCGATGAAAATGCAAGGAAAAGGGGTATTGGTGTCTCAAGGTTTGCTGATGGTTCTAACTGTAACAAGTTGTTTGGAATATCCAGATGCTAATGGTAAGTGATGTAATGGTATGTTTTCATAAAAGGTGGGATCTTTTTCCATTAACAGATAAATTCAGGTAATGTGGAACCACTAATCGTAAAGAATAGGTTACACAAAATATATCTAATCTTGATTCAATTCAGACATTTACTTCTGAGTTAGAAGCGAACACCAAATCAAAATTAAAATTGGGAATTAATCACACTTAGCATTTTTCAAATTCTGTTAATTATAGTCAATCAAATGTATATTTCCTGAAAAATGTATCTTTTCAACAAGCATAAAATGACTGTAATGCCCAATACACTGCATATAATTCTTCATTTTGTAACTATTAAATGGTAAAATGTTTTCAAAACAATAGGTAGATAAAACCAAACCAATGAATGTCAAAGTGCATAAGTTCCTGGTATTATGCTGATATTATCATTTATGAAATGACTTGAGATTAAAATGTTAGACATGTTCCATAACATTTATTTAAATTGTGAATTTCTACTCCTGCAGAAAGGCTCATGTGGTTTTCAATCTAAAACTCAATAAGGTGAAAATTCAACAACAAAAGATTGCCAGGAATATGTAGGGGCATACTTCATATTTTTAAGAATGGCAGATAAGCCATTAGATCTACACTGAGGAACCAGCTTTATCCCACTGCACCCAAATATCAAACTTGCAGATGATGTCTTGGTAGACTATGATTGTAATGCACCCAGATATTTAGATTTGAGATGATGATATGATAGATTATTAATGGGTTAGAATCATCTCAAAATAAACCATTACATGTTGAAATCTCTTTTCTTCTCAGGAACATCTCTGACAAGGGGAAAACACTTTGCCTTTGTCTTCATGAATTCTGCTGGAAACCTTAACTCCTTTCTCTATATATTGACTGAGTCTGGCACCAAAATGTCCAGAAAATTTATGTCAAGTGGTTCCTTGAGGAAGTTTGATCAGTCACTGTGGAGCTTTACATATGAAGGACACTCCTATTCATCCTCATTTCGCCTGCCTTCCTATACAACAACCACAAAACAGGGAATCAAATACACAACTGACAGAGATGTAAGTTATTTCCTTTTCAACCATGGCACTAAATCCCAAGGAGACGGTACTGAAACTTACAAACTGACCCAGGCCAGTACTGACTTTGTAGTGATCAATTATGCTGCAGAAGCCTCTGATACAAACATGCTTGCAGTAGTAGCATATGAGGGCCAGACAGCCTTTAACCTTACTGATCAGAATGACGTGCTGGTTCACACTGGAGTCATTGGAGAGCTTTTTGTGTTCAGTTTTATCTTGCAAAATGTGGATTTGACTGGATACAGGGTGCAAACCTCCAAACCAGCTAGTGTGTATTCTGGTGTAAAAGGCACCAAAGTCCCTGCTGGAAATGATTTTGCTGATGACCTGATGACTGCTATGCCCCCAGTCAAATACTTTGGAACCACTTACATCGTGCCCCCTATCGCACTTGGTTTCTCTGTCAACATTAGCCATCTCATCAAGGTAGCCGCTCTCAGACAAACAATGCAGGTGACCATCACAGATCCTTTTGGCAACACTAATACATATAACGTTGCTAAAAATGGGTCAGTTGAGGTGGACATTCCAGTTAGCACAAAACCAAGTTATGTGGTGTGTTCCAAGCCCTGCATCGTGGCTCAACTGAACAAAGGCAGAGCAGACTGCTTTATTGCGCAACTCTGCAAGAGGTCTGGTCCCTTTCTCACACTCATACCGGACACTAACAGCTACATTCAATTTGCAAGATTTGTTGGTGACCGAGCTGGCGATCTTCATGAGAATTACTACCTGAGTCTTATAGCATCACATGAAGCTGTGAACTTCCTCAGTGTGGACAGAGGATCCACGGCATGGCTCTCACCGTGGGTCCAGGTGAATAACACAGAATATTACTACAGCGTACAAACGGTATCTGCGGAGTCGCACAACCATGTTGTGTCCTCCACCAGGGGGCACTTCGCTGCATGGATTCATGCTCACGGTGATATCGGATATGGTTATAACCTGGGATGGACAGGTGGGTAGCTGAATTGATTAGATCAAAATTTAAATTAAAAAATGTATTGAAAACTTGATCATATATATTCTTTGTGTTCCTTTGCTTGCAGCAAACAACAATTTTGATTTAGTAAGTGCAATTGAAAACCAAGAAAGAAACAATCGAGAAGCAAAGCGCCAAGACGCACAAACCATGAGTTTAGAAAGTAAGTAAAATGTTAACTTTGCAATACAAACAATATTATGTGAAGTTGAGTTAAAGGTTTATAGATGTTTTTTTTACTAAGATACAAACATTTGAATTGTTTTCTAGCAAGGAATGATACATATGCAAGTAGCCAGTTTCAGCGAGAAGGACGCGTCAGTAACAAGGACATGCCATTAGATAGGGTCTTGTCAACTTGCTTTATATCTGGCTATGAAACAACTCCTTGGTGGAAAATGGACTTGCAACATCAAATGAATATCACAGCTGTCACACTATATGGTCAGTTATCTGGTCAAGATTATTTAATTACATTAAACTTACAATCGTCAAAAAGTGCCTGCATTAAATTTAGTTTACTAAATATTCCAGGTGAAAATGATCTTCCCAACATTGTGATCCGTGTTGGCAACCACCACAACCATAACGGTGGACAGGATGGGCATGAGATGAACTTGCCATGCGTACAATGGCATAATGGGCCTGTTAAAATCACACTTCAAGGTTACCACTTCAACTGTACTCAGCCCTTAAAAGGCAGATATCTTTCTGTAGAAACTTCTTTCAGTTACATGTCCATTCCGTATGGACAAATGAGTCTTTGTGAAGTATGGGTTTCATAAATATATGAATTAGTTTAACATGATAAACTAATTTTTTTTCACATTCAACGTGTACTCCCTTCACCCTCGGGGTAGACGTTTGGATTTTCATTCATCAATCTTGAGTAAAATGACTAGTTGTTTTTGGCATACTATAAGTAATACAAAGTTCTGTACAGTACCAGACTGTTGTGAAAGTGCAACAATTTAAAATACTACAGTCAACCCTCGTTTATCCGACACTCTCTGTCGCACACAATTATGTCAGATTAATGGGATTGTCGGTATTTTGAAACTGCTTAAACTGGTACATACAGATGGACAGACATCTGACAGAGAGACTAGGCAGTGGGTAGGAATATGGTATATTCAATGTGTAACACATGTCATACTATATATCCATGAAAATAATATAGAACTAATCTATATCTGTACAACTTCTATTTACATGATCAACAAAAAGAAAGCATCTTAAATATCTCTCATTAATGGTGATGTTCCTGCACTTTGTGGAATTCAAACTAAAGACTGATTCTTCAAAGGGCTACACCTTCCTTTATCAAGTTTATGCCCATACAGAATCATAGCAGAGGTGACACGAGTAGATTTAGCATTGACAAGAGCTCACCCTTATGATACTTTTCTATTATTCTACATGTTACAAGACATCATCTTTGAAGCTTTTAACAGAAGCTTGCATGTTTCCCTGTGATGGGGGGGGGGGGGGGGGGGGGGGGGGTTGAGATAGCCCTTGGTGGACCAAGTGCAATCAACACCCACCCTGTTTCATATTGGCAGGTGACAGATAATTGACTCTCAGCTTGCAGGCTAGTGTTTCTGAACAATTAAGTGAAACTGCCTTTACTGACCCAACAGTTTACAACAAATATTTACCTTTCATTCATGTCGAATGATTTGGTCCAATAACAATAGATTATTCAGTATTGTATACAAAAAGGAATGTTGGTGTCTGAAACTGAAATTGTTGGATTACTAAGTACAAATAAAAAGAAAAACAATTGGTCACAAATAAAATTTGGTCAGAAAGTGAAATGTCGGATTATTCAAATGTCGGAAAGTGAGGGTCGAATGTGTTAGATATTATGCATAATGGCACACAATGGCAGAGAGAGGCTTGGAATTCAAAGTCAGGTTTTATTTGAGTGGCATTTTGGTCTCTGCCAATAAATGATCTGACATGAAATGAACAGTTATCTACATGTGTGCTACAATGGGGCATATCCATGAAGTCAATGCTTGACGATGACAATTAATATATCGAACAGCAGACTTACATAATTGAGGAGAAGAACCCAATAGCGCAATTTTAAGTTGCCAATGATGTAAATCGCAATAACTGACATAGCAGCGCCAATTTGTATTTTTTGTAACAAACTCCTTCCTCTGCGAGCATATTCAAATCAATTTTTCTTCACCGAAAAATAAAATGTTCCATTTGTTGTGTGTCTTTAACACAATTTCATAATTATCAGCCAATGCTAATCCTATGATCGTTAGCTCGATTCCAAGATCTTTATTACTTTTGGGAAGCTACTTTATGTATTGATATATGTAACTTTGTGTCAATAATGTTGGGTTAATTATGAGATGAATGCATGCTTCTCCATTGACTAGATTACTTTTCTGCAGGTGTATACATTAATACATAATATCTTCACCTCAGCTCATATGAGAAATATTGGGATGTAACATGAATGTACCCAGCTAACCATTTTATGTTTTTTTTCTACGTTGCAAGCATGTTGTGTTTTGTTGATTACCACGTTGAAACCTGACGTTGTATCGACATAAATCTGTGAACGCCAGATAACCTTGTCAGCACGTTGTGGTACAACATTGTGAGTAATGGATATATATTGCAGTTGATAATAACAGTAAACTTATATCACAACAAAAGATATAATCCTTTAGTTTTTTATTTTATGTTATTCATTAAGAACACCACGTCTTGTCCATTAAATTTATAATACCTTTGAATTACCTAACAATTAAGTTGGTACAGGTCACTATTTTCTGTAGTACTGCAGCCACCTGTTGGCCAATTTAACCAACACAAGTTTTCTTCTATGTGTTCACCGCGTTGTTAGTACGTTGTAACGAAAACATTGAAGGACAATATTGTTTTCAGGTCGGACCACAATATTGTACTAGGTGCTGACAACGTTGTTTGAACGTTGTAACAAAAAGGTTGTAAGACAACGTGCTGACAACATTGTCAGCACGGTTAAAATAGAAGAGACATTGGACGTTTCACAAACCCCTCCAGATCACCTATCTGGGCTTTGCCGATTGGTGATTGGACAAAACTACGAATACATGCAAGCCGACGAACACTCCACAGTGGCGCCAGTTATTTGAACCATATTGACCTACAATCCACAGGGTATGACTACATGTTCCCCATGATCGTAACGATCACAGAATAAGACAGATAGTTCCTTTTTGACAAAGATTGCCGACATTAATGTTACAAATAATAGTAATGATAAATTGATACAAGCAGTTGTATTTAGAAAAAGTTTAATCATATCATTTTCAAAGTATGCTTTATTGGTTGCTATTTTTTACAGAAATAAACAATACTTCCGATGAAAAATAGTGCTGAGAGAACAAATGTGATGGAAGGGGGTACAACCCTTTTTATCATGTCACTCCTCATCCAGTAATCCGCATGTAACACTGCTTGGTTCTCATTATATTTGTTATAGTAGTAATATGAAACTGGTTGCCATTTGTCAGGGGCATACTTTTCCATGTAGGCATCCGTTATAGCCTTGTTAACACTCTCTGACTCGAAACAAGAATCCTTAGGGTTGAAGAAACACTGAAAAAATATGTTACTTTGCGTTAAGCACAATATACACTTTATTGAACATATATATATAAATCTATATATTTGTTTATAAAAACTTATTAGACTTTTTATCACATGTTTGTTAAAATGTAAAAGAATAATACTAAGCCACTCTTCAAGAAGAAAAGTGTACTGAGTCTTTGTGGCAGGCTTAATTTGAACTGTTATGGTACACATTGTGCAGGGAAGGAAAGCAACCAACCTGAGATCTTGGGGAATGTCCTGCATTGGCCTTATGCCTCAGATTGAGATAGAGGGTTTTATCAGAGGGAGACTCCCACCCATCTCCGCCGGGTCGGATCGTCACCTCAAGGCAGGGGTAGCGCGAAATACAAAAATAACCCCCATGAGGATCACAGCTACAGTCAATCCAAATCCCCGTGTAGTTCACCTGAAACGCAAATCATATTCCGATTAGCATTGTATTTATACTTAAAGCATTCATGAAACCTGACTTTCAGACACATTTTCTTTACATAACATGAATGTTTATACCCTAAACAGTGCTTTTATGTAGTAGTACCCAAAATATTCCCTGTTAACAACTTTCTGTGGCACTTGAAAGTTGATCAGTTGTCTGCTGGAACCTACACCAGCAATTGAACACTTTGTCAACAAGCTTTGTTTAGCTGGTCTGTGATCTCGTTTAAACACCTAATGAGTTACCAGTTGGGCACCTGTCCAGCTTGGGAAACAGGGTGGAGATGTTTTGTACAATTTATCAATTTATTGCCAGGAATATACTTCAGAACAACATAAGATTATTTTAATATTATTTGAATCAATGAAATAACTCATGGTTGTGACAAATATTTTATGGTTGTGACAAATATCTATGGTTGTGAAAGATATATCATTTATGGGAAAAGTATACTATTTATTTGAAAAGTATCTCACGCATGTGAAAACCTTTCTGTCAAAAAAGGAAGACATGACCCAAAGGCTGCATGGAATCCCCCTTAACTTAAAAGCCGTGATATTGAAAAAGTGACATTAAACCCTTTGATCACTGGTTTGGCCTTAAATCACAAGGACTTTGAATGGCAAAACTGTGAATGCTCAGTGATAATTGGTATCAGTAAAATTTATGATTTGACCATCTTTGATGAAATTTGGGGTTTTTCACACCACTGAATGGGAAGACATCAAAGGCTGCATGGATTCCACCTTAAAAGCTGGGCTGTATAGAATTTTTAAAAACTTTTTTGCAAACATATATAATATAAAAAATAATGATTTTTCTTCATTTATAACTTCATAAATATTCATCCGTTTTTAATAATTTTACCACCAAAAGAGAGCCAAGAAAAGGCACTATCATCATGATGAGTGTTATCTTCCAATTCATTCTCTAAAAAGTGGAAAAAAATGGCCGAAAATGTGTTGCTCCAATTTTGACAATTGGTAAACAACACCTCCTGTGACTTACGGAGCCCCCTGACAGTTCAAAGGTCAAGGTCACACAACACACTTCCTGTTTAGTACTGGCAGTACTTGGTGGTTACAAAAAATCATAATTCTCAGGGCAGATGTTCTTTTGTGGAATTCAGACAGATAGCCTGTATGTATGTCAATTTTAAGATCATATATTGTTTTCAGATACCTTAAACCACTGTAAAATCGCCTGGAACATTCCAGGTTTCATGAATGCTTTAAATTGAAGACTTTCTGGCTGGTTAAAGGCTTTCTGTGACACATGTTATAAACATAGTTTGCATCATTCAGATAATAATACAACATAAAGTTGGTTGTGACACTGTGATAACAGAATATCTTCTGGAATGAATTCTTTGAAACCCATTTTAAAATACCAATTACATTACAATGCACATACCTTGATTACTTGTGGATTGAGAGCATATATCCAGTTGTTTTCCTCTTTCCATTCTTTCACCATATTTTCTGAGAAATAGATGAGAAGCCCCATACTAGCGATCATCGAAATTAAGGCCACAGCCATAAAGAACGCCATGGTCGCATAGCAACATCTTCCTTGCTGTTGCTGCTTCTGAGGGACGACACCAGGTGGCTCTGGTTGTTGGCGAGGGATATAACTGAAATCTGTCTGCTGAACAATTGGTGGATTGTAGTTTGCGGGAGGTTGTTGTTGGAATGGTTGAGTCATCATTTCAGTGGGAAATGTGCCCTGGTGAAGGGGTGCTGTTGGGTTATAGACCTGGCCATAGGAGGGAGGAGGTACCGCTGGGGACACTTGGGACTTGGATTTATCGTATGAATACATATTCATGGTTTGACTCGTTCCTGTGTGGTCCTTGCTCCTGCAATAAGAGAACATAAGCATCAAAACCAGCGCATGATCTCAGCGCTAAGGGGCGATCCATTTGATTTTTGTGGGGTGGGGTGGGACAGCAGTACTGGATGAATAAATTTTTTTTCTTTGGTAGGGTGGATGAATAATTTTTTTTTCTGGTGTGGGGTGGGTGAATAAATTTTTTTTCTGGTGTGGGGTGGGTGAATACATTTTTTTTCTTGTTAAGGGGCGATCCATTTGATTTTTGTGGGGTGGGGTGGGACAGCAGTACTGGATGAATAAATTTTTTTTCTTTGGTAGGGTGGATGAATAATTTTTTTTTCTGGTGTGGGGTGGGTGAATACATTTTTTTTCTGGGATGGGGTGGGTGAATAAATTTTTTTTCCAAAATCTCCCACCCCACCCCACAAAAATCAAATGGATCGCCCCTAATCATCCCGCCTACGACAACACAGACACCACACTGCTTTACCTGTCGCTTGGGTGTGGTCGGTCAAATGCAAACAAACACAGAGCACAAGAGATGTTGTCTACAGCTCTGTTGTCGTCTACAGCTCTGTTGTCACTGGCTTTATACACATTATAACCTACAATGTTTATTTGTGTCTATAGCAGTGACAGCACTGCAGAGTTGATCTACTGTCGTGTCCCTGACGTTGCAAGTTGGGTCAAAATTGCACGGCTGTGTCGATGCAACGATGACCATGAACAGAATGTTAATCATACCGCATCATTCTGTTTTTAGCTGAAGAAAAGATAGGTCTAACATTCACGAAATATGTACGCCGAGAAAAATGCACCTATCCTACCTGTATAAGCTGTGACGTCATTATAAGGCTATGACGTCATTATAGGAATATCACGAAAATAAAAATCTGTGAGAAGATAATGGTTAACGCTTGTGATTCACTTCATAAGAAATGTGGCTTTCTCATCTATGTCTGCTTGTCACCTATTAAACTGCCTCTCAATGCGAGTCCATGTCTGGTGAATGTTATTACTGAAAAGTGCTGTAATCTCTGACTTATGCAGCTTTCTCTGACTTATGCAGCTGTCTCTCAAGCACTATTGTAGCTATCTCCCACTGTTGCAGTTATCTCTCACCACATGTTATCATATGGTTATGTACGTATCTATCAGTTTGTAGCTATCTCCGAGTTATGCAGGGCTTGTTGCATTCGGCGCGTGATTCGCGTTGATGCGCGTTGTGTCAGTTAGAGAAATGTCTAACACCTCGTATTTTGGCGGGGCTTTGGGGATCAAAAGGTTTGAAGAGACAAGTTTGCATGTAAGTACCAGATAACATCAAACTTGGATTCAAATCATGAAACATTATTTTCCAAAATGACATTTCACTAAAGTTGGCGAGAATCGAACCTACATCTTTGGATACCATAGTCTATGGCATAGAGGAACTGTGGTGCTTATCAGCTTGTGCTCTGAAAAAAATGCAGCGTATATGGGAGAGCAGATAGGGAAAATTTCTCCCTATCTGCTCTCCCATATACGCTGCATTTTTTTAGCGCTGCGATCGTATTTGACCCAATTCTTTGCACACGGCACATCCGGGAACAGCGGCGACAGCCTGTTTGGGGCATTGTCGCCTCTGCCTTTCATCTTTCCATCGTTGTTTTTCTCAGTTTTGCCTTCGTAATGTTGACATAACTTACGTAAATTGCAATATACTTATATAAAGATTACACAACAAACACTCTTTAGCGCTGACATCGGCGTGTCAATGTACGATGTCAGTCTGAAATTTCCCAAGGCAGGCGGAAGTCTGAAACAAGGCAGGCGGAAGTTTACAACGCAACATCTTTCCCGTCATGCACTGCTCTCTCGCGCCAATTTCGTCATTTTTTCACGGACCAGCTAAAATTCCGGGAGAGCAGATAGCGAGAATTGTGCCACAGCTCGTGGCACTTGTCCAAATGTGAGTGCGCTGAATATCATAACACATCGCATGAAATACACTTAAATTTCCTTCCACTATAAATGCAATCAGCGATTGAAAATAAGGAAAGTTGTGACGAAACCCTTGCCTGGGAAGCCTGCAATGCAAACTACATACTCTACCTGTCCACTGAGTTTTCCATTATGTAAATGCCCGATGCTCCATATTCAGTGTTTACATCTATTTTTAACCCCCAAATACGCACATTATTAACACGCAGGCTCCAGTACGATACTCGGATAGGCCTACAACGTAGGTGTGCTGCGCTAATGACGCTGAATGTTTTTACCTGTCTTGTACATTGTGTTTCATGCGATTATTTGATATCTGTGTCAATTGATTGAAGAGCAGCTTTTTTAAATCTGCTATTTACCCATCTATCGATACATATGCAAAAATGTAGAAAGAGAGACTTTATATTACTCTACGGAGAGACAAAGAATGAGTGTCAGATAGGGAGAGAGACATTTATAATACAAGAAACTGTGCTGTCAGAATAGTGTATACATGTCTCAGTTGGTGAGATTTTCAGTTTATCAGTGCAATCCACATACCTGTTTCGTCTATGCTTTCGCTCCTAATAGCTTTAATGTAGGTCACCTTCCAGGTGGCGCTCAGATGCAATTCAGATCCTAAGTTCCATTTCAAGTTGGAAAGACTCATTTATATCTGCACCAACGATTGAATTGTAACATCACAGGTAAAAACAAAACGTGATCTTGAAAGTGATTTTGTTTGCAAGTATGCTTCATGCAATTAGATAGGTTATTTGGAGTGAGAATGATAGAGTGGGCGATAAACATGTATGAACCCAGCAGCTGAGGTTTATTATTCAATCCGAGTAAATGTTTGCCTTTGATTACATAATAACGTGACTTAGTTAATATACACACTACTGGACAATTCGAGCGCAAACATATTCAACACACTATATCATCAAAAATAATTCATGATTGATGAGAATTTCTAAATTTATCAAAATCTGCACATACTTGTATAAGTCTGCCTATTATGTTTTGATAACTGTTATGCCCGTAACGTGCATGCTATTGTATTGGGATTTTGGTATATCTTATTTGTCCATGCCTATCTCTGTCATGTTCTCGCAAATTCTGAGTTCTAATCAGATTAATTTTAAGGTGTGAATATCCGTTGTTGAGATACTGGCATCGACAATAATCATCATCTTGTTAGATATCATGTCATATCTTGATAAAAATGGCTTGGGGCTTGTATTTAGCACTTAGCACCTCATTGCAGATGCCCCAGGATTTGAACTGTTTTTATATATACTCTGTGGTGGTGTAATAATTCTTTGTTGGTTTTAGCATCTCTAAGAACCCATCATGTTTTTTTCATGTGGGAGACAATGATTTTCTGCCTGCATTTGAGTACCGATGTTGACAGGCTGATATCTCCATCATCACACCATCGTGGAATTTATCCTTCTCTGCACTGAGAAGATATGTATAATCGTATTTACACTATGCACCATTAAACTTTTTATCAAACATTCCACGTTGAGAGTCTTATTGTTGAGCTATGCCATCATTAATAGGTGTAAAACAACGAAGTTCCTTTCTGGTAACTCTAGTACTCTACACATGTAGACATTCTGATTGACAAGATTCTGACAACTAAACGCACATGATTATCTCCGGATTATCTAGTGCAACACCATTTCTAACCAATCAAAATAGATAATTATAGAAGGATATCTGAAAGGAATGAGGATTAACCATTTCTCTGGGATGTAATTGACAATGTCCTCCACGATGTATCTGATTAGACGGTGTAATACTACATACCATTAAACCATCTTGGATAAACATTGACAAGGGGTATACTGTACGTACAACATGTACAAAGAGCCCTACTTGGTTGGCCGGGAGGCTAGCTTGGAACCAGACTTTACAGAGTTGAGACCTCAGCAACACAACCCAATGACGGATCCAGGAGGGGGCTTTGGGGGCTGAAGCCCCCCCGGGGGTCTGTGGCTAGTTGTGGAACCCCGACTTGCGCGAGCAGAGCTCTGGAGGAATCTTGGTCCGACCAGCCCAGCCAGAAGAGAATAAAGGAGGACCAAATGCCGTTTCTCTTGAAATAGTCTGTGGCTAGGGGGCTTTTGGGAACTGGAGCCCCTTTATGAGACTGGAGCTCCTTACTTTAGCACAGTTGAGCCCCCCCTGGGGTATAAAATCCTGGATCCACCCCTGCATGCAGCCTTCGAGTATGATTTCATCCCGGGGATTTCATTACTTGACACTATCTCCACGCAAGTGGATGGAGCTTGCAGTCACATATCTTCTTCATCTTCGTAAATGAATTCGAATTAATTAACTACATGTATCTGATAGGAACTTGGACTGATAAGAGTACGTTGAGATGCTACAAAGTTATTACATGTTCCTCTGTCAGCTTCTCATCAGTTTGAATTACCGAGATGTAGGCCAGGCCTCACTCACAGCTGGATGGATTCACTTGGCGGGAGTTGCGCGTGCATCTCTGGTGACATAAATAGTCCACCAGAGGACGCTCTAGACAAGTTTCATATCAGCGTCATCTGTCGGTAGTATTGTTAATTATTATCGCGTACCTGGAAACCATCGCAGTTGTTTGCATACCGTGTAAAAAATGCCCAGTCTTTCACTAAAATTACCTTCATTGACATTAGTATGAGGTTGGTATAATAATTTGTGTAAATGTCGTCTTGGTTATATTTCGTTAGAAGTAAATGTGTGCATTACACTCGAGATAATCAGTAAAATTGCACAGCCTGCTGAAGAAAAGTAATGAAGGAGCGATAATATGTGCAACCGCCCATATACATTTACATAGACTAAAAGTTAAGAGCCATCAATGTTCCTTACTGTGAATATTACATAACATTTCTCTTTTGGAATTTGATGTAAATTCACACAACAACGTATTTATTGCCTAGTTTATTGCTATAATAATATGATTATTATTTCTTTAATCCTTTCCCAACAGGTGACGTGTTGTGTATTTTTGCCTAATATTGGTTGGTGTATGTGTAACAGTTGGTGTGCCAGTGTCAGACATCTCAAGCCGATCATTTGCTCAATATCAGTGCGTTGCCATGTCAACCAAGGTGTGGGTAGTTCTGAGCACTGTGGTGGCCATATTTGCCATCCTAGAAAATGTAGAAGTGGGCGATGAGGAAATTCTCATTACATCCAAAAGTGTTGCCCTCGTCAAGTCTCGAGCCAAAATATTCCAGCTCCTTGCCGATCTCAGAACTTATCCAGAGGTAAGGCTTGCTTCCCTCAGAACCAAGATCAAAATAAAGTGTGGTATTTCAGAGATTTGTTGGTTGTAAAATATACTCCATGGGAAATGTATTGATATTTTTTTAGTGGTTTCCAAATGTGCTGAAGTTTGAAGCGACAGACACGGCTCCTATGAGTATTGGTAAACACTTCATAGATGTAGAATACGTGCCACTTTATGGTGAGTATATGGATCATTCTCTTGTTATAAATTCATGTGACAATCTTACTTGATAAAGAATATAACATTTCTTACATTTCTTGGGTTGTATGATTATTGCATAAAATGGGTAGCATGGTTATTTTGAAAGTACAAAATGCCAGACAATCAGGATTCAAAATTTGATTTGGCCCTGTTACCCATAGCAACTCGCATTTTGCCTGGGCTAGCAACTTTTGTGGTCATTTAATGCTGTTTTCATGCAGTGGACTGATTAAAACAGGCTGATGACTAACAACTATTTAAGCCATATTTGAGATATTAAAGGGATTAAGCACCGATTTTGAAAAAAAACGTTTAAAATTCACATATTGGTGATAAATGTATTTGTCTTTCATGTCTATAAACTTTTTGAAAAATGCATCCCCATCATTGTCTGTAAAACCTATTTGAACATGAACCTAATATATAGGCCCCTAATGAAAGCACACTCCTTTCTTAGCCTCATTTTTATGTGGAGTGTCATCATAGAGGCACTGAAAGGTAAAATGACGTCATAGGAGCATGGCAATATGCATATGACGTCATGAAATCATGTATTGTCTTTTGATTAGTAACAAAATGACGTCAAACAGTGCTACCCTACTTTGAGCCTCAATTGAGGTCAAATAAAGTTCACACTTCCCGTGTTTACCTGTCACGTGCAGCCATGGGCTGAGAAAATCTAACACAGACTGTGCCACTTCTATGTCTTGTAGCAGCTTTTCTTGCTTGCAGCTGACATCTTGCTCGATATCAGACTTTAAGATGTCATGGTGTTCATATGTATATATACTGTTGCAAAACCAAGAAAACAGGATTGGTGCTTAATACCTTTAAGCATATTTGCATTCAATTTTATTCTTGATAAGGCAAAGAAACTTGTGAAGTGTTATAGATGGACCTGATATGTTGTTTACAGGGGAGGTAGCGTATGAGGTAGTTGTGACGGGCTACGAGTCGCCGCGCTATGTCAGCTTCCTACAGGACACCTGGATGCAGCTGAGGACGGAGATTGAGCTGGAACGACGAGACTCAGACATGGCCCCAACCCTTCTCCACTATCGCTTATATTCCAGGAAAAAATCCATTCTCTTCAGGGTAAGTGCAACTTAACCATTATGTTATTTCCATTTTTTTTCATATATATATCAGGAAATATTTTGGAGAAATTAATTTTGTTCCTTTGATAAACCTGATTAAAGTATTATGACATGCACACATTATTTGATGATATATTGAATGTTTTCAGTATGGAATGGTTCCGTGGTACAGTGTTATTACGACCTCCAAGGTCAGACAGGCTCTTCTCAACCTCAAGTTTGTCTTCCAAAAGTGAACTCTTCTTTTCTGGATTCTGGATAACATCATGTCATTTCATGTCAAAAATTTATATATTTTGGAAATGCTTTAATACTTAATCAGAAACATTAACTTTCAAGAGTATTTTAAAGAGGATGGTATCTCTTATGTCAGTCATATCCTTTGATCTGTTCCACATTATAACCCTAAGCAGTTTACATCCTCAGTTGATATTAGGATTTACATAATATCTAAAGAGGATGGTATCTCTTATGTCAGTCATATCCTTTGATCTGTTCCACATTATAACCCTAAGCAGTTTACATCCTCAGTTGATATTAGGATTTACATAATATCTAATATAGAGAGTGACTTCTTGTAAGGAAAGTAGATATATGTTAAAGCATATTTGTGGTGGAATATTAGATTTCATTTCATTTGTTTCTATACTTAAACAGAAGAAATATATTTTGGGTTTATTATGTTTAAAAGGCAAATGTCTTTTCCCAATTACATTATGTCATAACAATCGTGAGATATGAAATTACTAGGAAGAATGGATGATTGTTGATGGTAAATATGTCTGTACAGAGAAGCCAAATATATTATTGTAATAAATAGTGGAGTGGAGAGTGATTGTCAGATTATTGTGATGTCAAAATGTGGAGTATAATCACATCTCACAGATAGTTTTACACTGTCTCACATTAAGAAAGGACAAGGAAATGTGGTTGTATTTATTTATAAAGGTGCAAGGTGTGGAAATTTAAATGGTTATGAATGAGGGATAACTTAAGAATAATGTAAGTTAAGATCACTAATTGTATTATTATAGTAGCTGTATACTGCTGATGTAAATGATAACATTTCACAGTGAGATGGAAATGATTCAGTGATGAAATATTTAATCTTATATTTGCTCATTCCAGTTGTATTTATATTGGATTTTCACTGATCTCATGTTGTTGTGGTGCACTTTTGTGTAACAGATTTTATTACACCATTCTGTTTATCTGACCTCGTGCACAACTGCCATTATTATTGCACCAGGGTGATATTTAAAGAACCGGTATTTGTTATTTATTTTTGTTATTTTATTCATGGTAATATACTCTATGATTTATTTATGATAACTTGCTCTCATTGTTATTTATAAAATGTGATAATGATTGTGAATTGGTCAAACAATTACAGCCTTTGCCTTATTGTTATAACAATTTAATTTAGAAAATGTAAGCTCTGAGCTTTAGGGAAATAATGGTCAAATAGCAGTGTATAAAACTGATATAAAATCCAAATAGAAAATCAAACAATTTAAATATAAATCAAGACAGAGTGAAATGAAATTGGTAAGAGCTGTTATTAATGCAGTTACCAAATTTGTCTGGCAATTAATGAAGAACAGAAATATTTGTGATATTGTCAGATCTTCCCATTACACTAAGGAACATTTGTGTGTTCTAATCAAATCCAAAGACTTAAGTCAGTGTTCCCATAACAGCCAGGAATATTAGTTTGTGTTCTCATTAAAGCCAGTGACATCCGTCAATATTCCCATTGCAGCCAGGGACATTGCTATTATGGTGGACTCACTTCAGCTGTAATTTTACTTCCCATTATCACCAGATAATAGCGACAGACCCCGAGTCTCCGAGGCAATGGCCCTTTTGTCATTGAAACATGACATTGAAATTTTCATTATAGATATATAGTATTGCCTCTCTTCCCAGCTCTGGACATAGATTGCTGTATCCATTACTAGAAAACACATCGATATCTATTTTTTTCTGATCATTACATTTGACAATAAAGTTTTCATCACTTCAGTTAAATGATACATCCAATATTTTTATGTTGGGTCAGACAGATTTCTTTATTGCACATTTGTAGTAATTTTACTTGTGTCAATTTCCGTTAAATTGTTGATATATAACTCCTCACAAAATACATGTTTTAATTGCATACTAGTTTGACAAAAATTATACTTATGTCAATATATAAGGTTTTGAAGATTTTGACTTTATGATTTGTCAGCAGATAAACTCACAAGAGATGTTATAAAATGCATTGATCACTTACTTTGATCACATTCCAATTCTATTGTAAACCCAGTGTCATCAGAATGCATGTATATATATATTTGGCAGGTTTTTTATGCCTGTGCATGTTAAGAGTTTTATTTCACCAAGTTGATTTTATTTAAGCAGATTGTTTAGGTACTGCTCCAGAGAGTGCACTGATCACAAGGCGATATCTGCAGGTGTGATGGCCACAGATCTCTGTCTACATTATCACATCCTGTGCTGATTATTGTATATACAGTATGGTGATTTACACCCACACATTTTCACAAAATAAATATTGTTTAATAAAACAGAGAAGTGCATTTTGTCTTATCATTAAGAACCATCAATCTAAGTTATCTCAGATCAAGAGTAATGTGTAGGCAGTTCATAAATGTCATATATGATTCCAAGGGGCACATGTGTATAGAATTGTAATGTTGTGTTAATCGGAAGTTTTGCAATTTTGACAATCTGTTTCCATCTTGGAATTTGAAGCATTTAATATTCTGATGAAAATCAGTTGGATGATATTCTGTGGACTGATGGGTCTGTTGGGTTACAACAAAAAATCCACTATCCAGCAACATTATGTGGAGTGTCACCTCCCCCCTGCCCAAGAAAAACTATCTGCCTGATTGTGTGAAATATAGTCTCACTTCTGTTGAAAAGCAACTGTTACAAAAAATAATATATAAATCATTTGAAGGTATTTCCAGAAGATATTCACAACCTTGGATCTCTTATTTGTGTCATATATCTACCCATTAAGTTATTACACTAAATAATATGTACACACAGAAAGCGATATATTGATGTGACCAAATCACAGAATGTAAATTCATAATTTATCAACTTTTTATATTTAGAAATTAAACTCGTACTCCTAGATAACCAGAGCCACCTGGTGCTAATAGTTGGGAATGGCAGGAGAATTAATTGTTTCTGCAACAAATTCAAATCTTAATTTACATCAGGGAGTGCTAAAACAATGGGTTTTTTTTTATTTTTTTTTATTTTTTATTTTATAACATTTAAAAAAAATCAAATTGTCATCCAATCAAACTGTATTTTATATTTAAATAACTTTGACAAAGACAGTTTAAAATGAACCGTCCCTCGCAGTCGCCATCTTCAAACGGCAATCTAGGTCAGGTGTGCAAAGGTGTTCTCAGGTGTTTTGCTGGAATATTTATCCAACAATTGCTGCTTCATTCACTCCGTAGATGCGTCAAAAATGGACACGAGCCGTGTGATATTGTCTGTTACCTTCGTGTTACTCATCTGGCTCAAGGAAGGTAAGAATTATCGCCATAACTTTGATGTTTACCTGCAATACCTGAAACTTTTTCCTCTCAGGTGTGTGACCTACTTTCTCTGTGTTGCTTTGCCAGGGGATTTTCCCCGAGTAGAAATTTTATTTTGATTACATTTTACCACATTAAGTTGTTGACGCTTAATTCAGGGTTTAAACGTTACAACGTTAAATTCAGGACGGTATGTTATCTTAAATTCACAGGGACTGTACAACATTGCAACAGCAGGTAAACCAAGATGAATACCGCATTCAACAAATATGTCAAACATTTCAAAATCTCAACTCTTTTCAACAATTTCATTAACCAGCCATTAACTCAACATGTACATCTCAATTTTTATTTCATGTTTATCCATCGTAGTTTGTCAGAGCAAATTTAATCTGACTTGTACCTGCAAATTTTGATTTGTCATCAAAGGATAGCTATATGTGATTTGAGCACTGTTTACTCTTTGTATTTTTTCATAAATTTATATTTTGGTAAAAGAATATCCTTGAAACCAAATGGTGCAGTAATTTAATTGACTTAAACACTGATGACTTTGATAACATATGATTGTGACCAAATAAGGTCACACTGGGCCACAGGCATTTATAGGCAGGTCATCATTTTGCCACATTGAAAACAACATGATTGACTCAGTTACAGCCCCCTGAAGAAAGGACCCTCACTGCATAAAAAAGGTTCATAAGGGATGGTAACAGTCAAACAACATGATGGAAATACACAAAAAAGTGTGAAAAACAAATTCTAAAATCCATTAAAATTAAAACAAGATGGAAACCAACAATCACACCATAATCAAAATAGTGCTGTGCAATGACTAGATGATGTAAAACAAATAGCCATGTCTGATCTTATTGGGTCATATTTATATATTTGACAATAAAGATGTTTGGCTCAAAACTGTTCATCCATGATTAAGCAAGGATAAAATGCCAATACGGAATGATAGTTTTTAAATAAATTTTTCTTCAAATCTGAGATTTTGAGGAATCAGATTTTGTTAAACATCCAGACATTTAAAACAGAATTCTGTTTAAAATCAGTCTAAATTTTTGTCGGGGTTCTTAACTTTTTTTTCTACAAGTTCAGGAAACGGAATCTTTTTTCCATGATTTCTTCCAAATTCTTCTTTTTGTGGTGGTGTTTTGTTACCTGAAGACATGGACATTTTAATATATTTAATATATTATATATTATAACACCAATCAATCAAAAGGGTGATTAGAGCATTGGTTTAAGCCCTGTTAGAGTTAGTTTCATCTCCAAACTAAATCTATTTCTACCTGCACGCAGCCTAAGTTAGAGTGAAACTCGTAGCATGCCAGTCGTCACCAGGGCGACCTGGGCCATTAAGGAGATGAGCATTTATCACACAGAAAGCAGACTTTTGACTGACATTCAAACTAATTTGTGCCTGTGTGATTAATCAGTGTTGTTTTTTGTTGTTTTACAGGAACCGCCCTGAGTTGCTATCAGTGTGACTCCAACAACAACCCGGACTGCTCGGAGCAGTTTGACCATGGTAACCGCGACACACTGACCACCCAGTCTGAGGATTGTGCAGTGGACTCTGCGTCCTACTGCATCAAGACCACCGGAGTGTGGGGAGGTAAGTCCAGCCAGTCCCAACACTAACTCACAAAGAATCTGGACACACACTTATACTTGACCAGTATCATTAGAGTGCATGTATTTACACTCTCTTATGCCATTTATGTTTTCCCCCATGTACTGATTTTTGGATAATTTAAAGTAAATAATTTCTAAATTTCTAAATTTGAAATTATCATTTCATGATGAATTATTTATATATATATTGAAATTGAACTTTTCAATTTTTGTTTTGTACTTTGAACACTTTTAACAATATGTATATTGATATATAAATTTGTACTTGGCAGGTGTGGTAGGGACCACAAGATACTGCAGCTCTCGCGACATGGGGAATCAGTGCCAATATATCCGCTACCCCGACCACGACCGAGTTTACAGAGCCTGCATATACACATGTACACGAGACCATTGTAATGGAGCCCACCGTATCGCCACAGCATCACTCCTACCAGTCGCCATAGCAACCGTGGTTGCAGCCATCTTAAGATGGTCCTGATCATTGGACAATATGCAAAGTGTATCACTCTATTTTCTATATTATGTAAATAACTCATCATGCATTTTGTACAGAAGAAAATTGTTCACTTGAAATATGTAAATCTGAAAAAAACATCAATATTTTATGTGTATTATAGGAATAGAAGTGGAATAAGGTGACTTTGGAATTGACTTATTCAATGTACATGTAAGGCATGTTTGATATAAGGTCACCATGGTCAATGTGCCCATGATTGAACTATGAAATAACTGAAACCTCCAAATAACATACATACATGTAGACAGTAATAGGATTCTTGCTACAGCTCTTAATGTCAATCTCTTAATGCTTTTGTGAAAGAAACTATGATAAATGAACAATTCCAAAATCCCTTTTTTGGTCTGCAGGGTGGACAGTAGTACCACAAGAAGAATGATATATTATGGATGTTCTGCTGATGATCCTCATTTTGTTTTCCAGTGCTCTACTCTCTGATGAATATGGTTTATAAAGTGAATCATTCTGGTAAATCCATGGAGTTCCTAAAATTAATTACCTGTGGAAACCAAATGCCTCATTTGATCAGCATTTATGTTGAGGATATGTGGACAAACTACAAATATATATTCTCTAATTGTGCAGATAAAGATATATAATTATCCAGATTTATTATATGGGCATATCGGTAGGTTTTAACATGGCAACCTCCTGTTCAAACTAAGTTCAGTAATTTTGAATTTAGTGCAGGACATCTAGATCAGGTAAATTAAAAAAAAAGTGGTGGTCCAATCATTAAAGTAATTGTGTTGAAAAATTGACAAATGTTATATCAGTATAATATTTTGTTGATGAATATGTAATTGTTTGCCACAAATTATCAAATTATCAAATAATTACAAAGTAATTCATTTATGAAGCTTTTGTTTTGTAGGTGAACTGTTTTACATGGTGTGCATATAAACACATAAAAAGCACATTTTTCTTACAAACTAAATGTCGAAAAGTGTTCAGAGAGAAGTCAAACTGGATAATTTTTACATTCCGGGATGTGAAAATGGCGTATGATTCTGATGTTGAAGAATGTGTAAATATCAAATATAATTCCAGTAAACATTCCATGGTTTTTAAAAAATAAAAAGAATTCATTTGTATGTACAGTAATTTTATAAAATAAATAATTAAAACTTCCTTAAATAAATTTGTTTTATTTTCATCATAATAAAGACCTTACTGAACCCCTGAGGTTTGCTTCTGAGTGCTGACAGTTTAATGGTTCTCATTGTAAGTTTCATATTAGTAATTTGCAGTTTATAGAGAGAGCTCAGTTGTGGCACCAGCCACCTGTGACAAGTACAATCTGATAGCACACACTCCTGTCACCCCAATTAAGGCCCCAAGTATAGTGGGAAAGAAGCAAACTATTCTAGCACTATTCATCATTATATTGGTATGAAGTTCAATACTTCCATGGTGTCATTTCACCTGTCAGTGCCTCTGTGATTAAACCTCACCAGACGTGGGTGTATTTTGGAGAATAGGATATAATCTTGTACTTTTCCCAATCCAGAAAAGGGATAGAAATTAAAGTAATACATATTCCTCAACAATTATCAGTGGAATAAGATTTTTTTATTGAATTGATACATGCTACATCTAATTGTTGGAAATACACTTACCAGTGTAAAACTCAAAAATAATTTGCAATTTACTAGCAAAATGGCATAAAATGCAGCAGCAATAATGAGCACTATTTTTATGGACTTAAATGTTAAAATGTTATCATAGTTTGAGACATATCTTACTGAAACCTGCTAATCATTTGGCATTAAAAATGTTGGTAAAATGGCATTAAAAATGCTGATAAAATATATTCTTATTTATATCATAGCACCATTTTGTATGATTATTCAATTCAATTATAATGATAAGATTACATGTAGATTTGATGTGGATTTTCCATACATATCATTTGAATATATTGGTTATTATAAATATACTAATGACGAAACATGCAGCAAACAATTTCTTTGGCAATGTTGACATCTCCGTTGGTTATATCCGTAGATTCAGGTCAGCAGGGTTGTCTCCAGCCACTGCAAACACATCAACATATGGCTGTGTAATCTCATACCACATGACATGTTATGCACAAATCTCGGCAGTATTTTTGGGATTATAGATATTGTTATATTATTGTAGAGGTCTAATGGTACCAACCTCGTCCAGGGAGATGGCTGCTACTCCGTCTCGCTCTACAATCTGCTGGTGTCTCTCTGTAACACATCAGACATAATGAACATCACTTAATGCTTGCAGTTAATAGTACTGTACACTTGCACTTTATATCACTGTATGCTTGCACTTCATATCACTGAACGCTTGCACTTCATATCACTGAACGCTTGCACTTTATATCACTGTATGCTTGCACTTCATATCACTGTATGCTTGCACTTTATATCACTGTATGCTTGCACTTCATATCACTGAACGCTTGCACTTAATATCACTGAACTCCTTGCACTTCATATCACTGAACGCTTGCACTTAATAGCACTGTATGCTTGCACTTTATATCACTGTATGCTTGCATTTCATATCACTGAACGCTTGCACTTAATATCACTGAACTCCTTGCACTTAATATCACTGAACGCTTGCACTTAATAGCACTGTATGCTTGCACTTGTATTTACATTACTGTATGCTTGCATTTCACTCACTAGAATCAGACCATCAGACCAAAAGTTGAAAACTTGTAATTTTATGCCAATATTCTTGGTGAATGGAGGAATAGAAATGCCACAGTTTCACTTTTTCTTGTATTCAAATGGTAATCCCTCCAGTCTATTTGAATAATTCATACCCATTTATTCCAAATAAACATCTTTATATTACAATAAGGATTAAAATGTTTCACAAAGAAATCTTTAAAGTCTAAGTGATACATAATTGCTATGACATGTTTGTAAAGTAAGATAGGACTTACCAAATAGTTTGGAGGCTTTGGTAACAAGAAGTACGAAGTCGTCAACATCCAGACCCCCCTGCTTGCCACAGTACTGCAGGGCGATACGACCCAATGTCTGCTTGCTGATACTGAAACCTGCACAACACAAACAAATATAGTCTTGTTACATATATTGTTCCACTTCAATGTACATAAGTCCAAATAATGGTAAAATATAGACTGCATTGCCAGAAAATTGAGAATATAAACTGGAGAAGGAGAGTAGAGACTGAACTGTCAGAGCAAAAGAGAGTAGAGACTGAACTGTCAGCACAAAGGAGAGTAGAGACTGAACTGTCAGAGCAAAGGAGAGTAGAGACTCAACTGTCAGCACAAAGGAGATTAGAGACTGAACTGTCAGCACAAAAGAGATTAAAGACTCAACTGTCAGCACAAAGGAAAGTAGAGACTGAACTGTCAGCACAAAGGAGAGTAGAGACTGAACTGTCAGAGCAAAAGAGAGTAGAGACTGAACTGTCAGCACAAAGGAGAGTAGAGACTGAACTGTCAGAGCAAAGGAGAGTAGAGACTCAACTGTCAGCACAAAGGAGATTAGAGACTGAACTGTCAGCACAAAAGAGATTAAAGACTCAACTGTCAGCACAAAGGAAAGTAGAGACTGAACTGTCAGCACAAAGGAGAGTAGAGACTGAACTGTCAGAGCAAAGGAGAGTAGAGACTGAACTGTCAGCACAAAGGAGGGTGGAGACTGAACTGTCAGCACAAAGGAGAGTAGAGACTGAACTGTCAGCACAAAGGAGAGTAGAGACTGAACTGTCAGCACAAAGGAGAGTAGAGACTGAACTGTCAGCACAAAGGAGAGTAGAGACTGAACTGTCAGCACAAAGGAGATTAGAGACTGAACTGTCAGAGCAAAGGAGAGTAGAGACTGAACTGTCAGCACAAAGGAGAGTAGAGACTGAACTGTCAGCACAAAGGAGAATAGAGACTGAACTGTCAGCACAAAGGAGAATATAAACTGTAATGCCAGAGCAAAAGAGTATAGATTGTAATGTCAGAACAAAGGAGATTAGAGACTGAACTGTCAGCACAAAGGAGAATATAAACTGTAATGCCAGAGCAAAAGAGTATAGACTGTAATGTCAGAGTAAAGGAGAGTAGAGACTGAACTGTCAGCACAAAGGAGAGTAGAGACTGAACTGTCAGCACAAAGGAGATTAGAGACTGAACTGTCAGCACAAAGGAGAGTAGAGACTGAACTGTCTGCACAGAGGAGAGTAGAGACTGAACTGTCAGCACAGAGGAGAGTAGAGACTGAACTGTCAGCACAGAGGAGAGTAGAGACTGAACTGTCAGAGCAAAGGAGAGTAGAGACTCAACTGTTAGCACAAAGGAGAATATAAACTGTAATGTCAGAGCAAAAAGGTATAGACGGTAATGTCAGAGCAAAGGAGAGTAGAGACTAAACTGTCTGCACAAAGGAGAGTAGAGACTGAACTGTCAGAGCAAAGGAGAGTAGAGACTGAACTGTCATCACAAAGGAGAGTAGAGACTGAACTGTCAGAACAAAGGAGAATATAAACTGTAATGTCAGAGCAAAGGAAAGTAGAGACTGAACTGTCAACACAAAGGAGAGTAGAGACTGAACTGTCAGAACAAAGGAGAATATAAACTGTAATGTCAGAGCAAAAAGGTATAGACGGTAATGTCAGAGCAAAGGAGAGTAGAGACTAAACTGTCTGCACAAAGGAGAGTAGAGACTGAACTGTCAGAGCAAAGGAGAGTATAAACTGCAATGAGAATATAAACTGCAATGTCAGAGCAAAAGGGTATAGACGGTAATGTCAGAGCAAAGGAGAGTAGAGACTGAACTGTCAGCACAAAGGAGAATATAAACTGTAATGTCACAGTGACCTACCCACGGCATTGAGTTTACAGTGACCTGCCCATGGCATTGGGTTTACAGTGACCTACCCATGGCATTGGGTTTACAGTGACTTGGCCACGGCATTGGGTTTACAATGACCTACCCACGGCATTGGGTTTACAATGACCTACCCATGGCATTGAGTTTACAATGACCTACCCACGGCATTGAGTTTACAGTGACCTGCCCATGGCATTGGGTTTACAATGACCTACCCATGGCATTGAGTTTACAATGACCTACCCACGGCATTGGGTTTACAATGACCTACTCATGGCATTGGGTTTACAATGACCTACTCATGGCATTGGGTTTACAATGACCTACCCATGGCATTGAGTTTACAATGACCTACCCACGGCATTGAGTTTACAGTGACCTACCCACGGTATTGAGTTTACAATGACCTACCCACGGCATTGGGTTTACAATGACCTACCCACGGCATTGGGTTTACAGTGACCTACCCACGGCATTGCGTTTACAATGACCTACCCATGGCCTTGAGTTTACAATGACCTACCCACGGCATTGAGTTTACAGTGACCTACCCACGGCATTGAGTTTACAATGACCTACCCACGGCATTGGGTTTACAGTGACCTACCCACGGCATTGCGTTTACAATGACCTACCCATGGCATTGCGTTTACAGTGACCTACCCATGGCATTGAGTTTACAGTGACCTACCCACGGCATTGAGTTTACAATGACCTACCCATGGCATTGCGTTTACAATGACCTACCCATGGCCTTGAATGCTTTCTTTAGCTCCTTCCTGCTGAGGGACCCTGAGGCATCCGCATCGTATTCATCAAACGTTTCTTGGAGGCTCTTCACCTGCTTCCAGATATTCTTGCATTCCCCTTTGTTCACCGTTCCGCTCCTCTCTCCATTCTGGTTGCACAAGTTAAAGACAACAAATATTTCATACACATTAACATCCTAATTATGAAGTAATTTAGACAATTTGACATGGAGAAAATATGATTCTTTAAAGGTATTAAGCATCAATTCTACAATTTGGTATATTGAAAGCTTGGCCACATTTGAGCATCATGCCAAATTGAAATTATGATAGATTTAAAAGATAAGTTGCTATAAGCCATAAAAGTTGCACTCCCATGAAAGATCTGTCTCAGCCATAAGCTGCACGTGACGGGTAAAGACGGGTAGCGTGAACTTTGTTTGACCTCAATTGAGGCTCAAAGTGGGGTAGCACTGTTTGACGTCGTTCTGGCACAATCTAAAGGACAATACATTTAGGGTGGAGACTGTATCATATATCATCCACATTACAGTCTCTATGACGTCATTTTACCTTTCAGTGCCTCTATGATCACACTCCAGATAAAAATGACACCAAGAAAGAAGTGTGCTTTCAAAAGGGGGCTATGAATTAGGTTCCTATTCAAATAGGTTTTACAGACATTTACTTGAGTGCATCAACCAAAACAATATTTAGATATGAAAGGCAAACATCTCAATCATTAATTTATTAATCTTATACATATTGTTCAAAAATCACTGCTTAATCCCTTTAACAAATTAGTTTTGGAAAAATTATTCTGAAGTAAATGATCATTAATAATAAAGTATTCCTGTAGAGTTTTAAGGATACACCGCCCCATGCAATCAGGGAGCGACACGTGCTCTTCCCAAATGGTTCATCTTTGTCTGTAAAGCAAAATAGAAAGCAGTCGAATATTTATGCAACATTTTAATATATATTTGTTTCAAGTGCAGATTTTAGATTATGAGACCATATAACATCCGGGATGTACATTAGTTATATACATAGCAGCATCCTTCTATTCGCTTGGAATGGGTTACATTTCAAATCCATTATTCATGATTCTTCCACACTTTTTAAGTTAATTTTTCACCATTTTACTTTTTTTTTAGTCCATTATTCAGTATCTACCCTTTTTCAATCTATTCAGTTCATCATGTTTACCTTTTTTGAGTCCATCATTCAGTATTTGCTTCAGCTCCTTGTGGTCGACGACGGTGTCCTCTCCCGCATAGCGTTGAAACAAGCGATCAAACAGCCTCACTTTCTCCCCTCCTTCCTGACAACAATAATACATACTACCTTACTATACTCACCAACAACACATTATTCACTTTCATATCTTTAAAATGGAACAATTATTTGAAACTTGGTATGAAATCTTGGAAATTATTTGAGAGGTACTATATTAACTTTAAAATGTCATATGATCATTGTTATAACGGTAGATTTTATGGAGACATTTTGTTTACCGTTGGTTCCACAGGTCCTGTATGGTCCACTGCTCTGAAATTAAAAGTAGCAAGCCAAGTAACAAATCAATATAAAGAAGAAAAGTTCATACTGGTATCTATAGGTTTTAATAGGTTATACTAATATCCATAAGTTGTAATAAGTTGTAATACTTTTATCCATAGGTTGTACTAGTATCAATTGGTTATAATAGCGTATACTGGATCCATAGTTTATAATAGGTTATAACGGGGACTAACCCTGTTTCAGCCGGTTTCTCCGAGGCAAGCCTCAGCAGGAACTCCAGTTCCGTATCTGGAGAGTAGGTGCAGGGAATGACACCATAGACGCCTGGGCTGAGCTCAAACCTCTTGGACCTTTCCCTCAGGTACTCATAGTCCTGCATCTTGTGCACATACTCCAGTACTCTCTGGTCAAAGTTCTGACCATCCAGCTCATCAGGTACATCGCCTTTGAACTGAGGTACAGAACTGTATTGTTACTGACAGTGGTTTTGTCTTTTTTATGTCATATATCTATCATATATCATTTTTCTCATATTAATCAAATTAATTAAAACGGCACAAACACAAATCGGGTCACGTATATGTCCAAGTATTTATGTATAAATGACCCATATTGAAGATGTGATTATGATTACCCTGAGGATATCGAATCCTATGGCCTCATCGAGTTCCTCAGTGGTGGCCTGGGTGACCTTCAGCTGCCTGCGGAACTTCTGGGTGATGGAGACACACAGAGTGCACTTCTCATCCTCATCATCATCATCAGGGTCTGCCAGCCTCACAAAGTACTGAGGGTTGCTCCAGTACTGGGCTGCCAAATAGAACAAGCAAATGCTTCATGTAAATAACAGCTGATATTAAAAGAGTAACTAATAGCAGTGGCAATTAGAGACTTGTGCCACACTAATCACCAAGCGGGGGCAGTTAGAGAGACTACCAAACCAACCGCTATGTGGCCACTAGTAAAACGACCTTCCACAATAACACGTGGCAATAAAAGAGATTATTGTCTCAAATCAAAGGTGGCGGCTATAAGAGAGACATTCTAACCAAGACTGGGTTGCAATAAGAGAGACTCCCTCCTGGGAGAGACTCCCTTCCCAAATATCATGTGGCAATAAGATAATGTCTTCCTGTTTTTAATATACTTTCTGGTAATTTATGCATATGTCAGTGCGATTAAACATACAAAAAAGTCTGGTTTGACTGTAACGTTACATATATGATTGCAACAATAAAAAGTAAAATAATCACATATATGAGTTCTGAATTATTCACAAATAAATGCTTGTTGCACCTACCCTGATTAGGGGGTACCCCACATCCACCAGCTGTTACCCCGGCAACCCACTCTCCATGGAATGACGTCATATTCCATTCACTCTTACCCTGCAAATGCCATTTAAAGGTCAGTTTTCACTGGACCTCAATATATATGAAATGATAGTGATAATAGTTTTTTTTAAGGGAAGGTGCTACATTGAAATATCATCTTTATAATTTGGTTTATGAACTCCGTATCAAATAGTTGGTGTTTGGTGGTGTAAGAGAGATTATTTGATACCTTTCTAAATGGTTATTATAGAGGATTTTACAGTCCGTTAATTGATCTGATTTGGTCAGGTAGAAATTACAGTGGCATGTGATAATCATAATAGACCACATATGACTTACAGATCCTCCTTTTACACTGTCTGGGGACAGATGACAGATCTCCAAACTATTAAAGTTGTCACAAAAATCGGCAAATGGCATCCTGAGTGAAAATAAAGCAAATACATAAATAGGTTACAATAATCAATATAGTATTCAGGTTTATTTGCAAAGTTTACTTTTAACCTAAGAGAATGTTTTTCATTTTTGATCTAATTGTGTTAACTTTAAGTATCCAATCTTTATTTTTATGTATCATTGTGTACGCCATTATAAGCATTTAATTACCAGAACTCTCCATCATCCTGCACCCTTAAGTCAAACTCCGCCCTCATCTCCTCTGATATCGCCGACCACTCATCAGACCTGCAGCAGGACAGCAATACATGCAACACAACATAGCAGGGAAATGTGACAAAAACTCACAAGTTGACATGATAACGTCTTTATTTGAACAACAATGATATCCTGAAAACAAGAAATAAGTTTACACCCAGTTATTTTCTTGACAATCATTAAACAAATATAAAATACATTGACATTGGAAAGAGTTCATCATATTTAAGGTTCTGTTTTATGCAATATAATTTCATTGAAAGAATACATTGACCTATTCCTTGAGTACATCAGTTCTTGGCGTCAGTTTAGAATATCAGTTCTAATACAGATTTCAGGTCCATTCTTTATTTAAAAAACCTATTGACAACTTCCCCTTACAGTATATAAGAGACTACTGATTAGATCCCATGATATGTTATATAGAGTAACATAGGTTATATACCCATCACTCCATGCTCCATTCAATGACAACTTCCCCTTACAGTATATAAGGGTCTAGTGACCAGGTCCCATGATATGTTATATAGAGTAGCATAGGTTATATAACCATCACTCCACGCTCCACTCACTGACAACTTCCCCTTACAGTATATAAGGGTCTAGTGACCAGGTCCCATGATATGTTATATAGAGTAGCATAGGTTATATAACCATCACTCCACGCTCCACTCACTGACAACTTCCCCTTACAGTATATAAGGGTCTAGTGACCAGGTCCCATGATATGTTATATAGAGTAGCATAGGCTATATACCCATCACTCCATGCTCCACTCATTGACAACTTCCCCTTACAGTATATAAGAGTCTAGTGATTAGATCCCATGAAATGTTATATAGAGTAACATAGGCCATATATCCATCACTCCACGCTCCACTCACTGACAACTTCCCTTTACAGTATATAAGAGTCTAGTGACCAGGTCCCATGATATGTTATATAGAGTAACATAGGTTATATACCCATCACTCCACGCTCCACTCACTGACAACTTCCCCTTACAGTATATAAGGGTCTAGTGATCAGATCCCATGATATGTTATATAGAGTAGCATAGGCTATATACCCATCACTCCATGCTCCACTCATTGACAACTTCCCCTTACAGTATATAAGAGTCTAGTGACCAGGTCCCATGATATGTTATATAGAGTAACATAGGTTATATACCCATCACTCCATGCTCCACTCAATGACAACTTCCCTTACAGTATATAAGAGACTAGTGATTAGATCCCATGATATGTTATATAGAGTAACATAGGTTATATACCCATCACTCCATGCTCCACTCATTGACAACTTCCCCTTACAGTATATAAGAGACTAGTGATTAGATCCCATGATATGTTATATAGAGTAACATAGGCTATATACCCATCACTCCATGCTCCACTCATTGACAACTTCCCCTTACAGTATATAAGGGTCTAGTGATCAGGTCCCATGATATGTTATATAGAGTAGCATAGGTTATATACCCATCACTCCACGTTCCACTCACTGACAACTTCCCCTTACAGTATATAAGGGTCTAGTGATCAGATCCCATGATATGTTATATAGAGTAGCATAGGTTATATACCCATCACTCCATGCTCCATTCAATGACAACTTCCCCTTACAGTATATAAGGGTCTAGTGACCAGGTCCCATGATATGTTATATAGAGTAGCATAGGTTATATAACCATCACTCCATGCTCCACTCATTGACAACTTCCCCTTACAGTATATAAGGGTCTAGTGATCAGATCCCATGATATGTTATATAGAGTAACATAGGTTATATACCCATCACTCCATGCTCCACTCATTGACAACTTCCCCTTACAGTATATAAGGGTCTAGTGACCAGGTCCCATGATATGTTATATAGAGTAGCATAGGCTATATACCCATCACTCCACGCTCCACTCATTGACAACTTCCCCTTACAGTATATAAGGGTCTAGTGATCAGATCCCATGATATGTTATATAGAGTAACATAGGCTATATACCCATCACTCCATGCTCCATTCCACTCCTTAAACCCCCACGGGTTCCTCAGCCGTATCAACTGCTTCTGGTCCCCGTCAACCTCCACCTACATAACAATCATGTAATGCTGATAAAAACTGTGCCGCTCATGACATGGACTGGAGACAAGGAAGATATTCCCACATATATGAGGTGTGAACACTCACCTGCTGGATGTTAGTGACGCTGTAAGCGTGTCCGGTCACCAGACCATTGTCAAGTTTATCCTCAAATGCTCCATCGTCTCTCACCTGGCCACGGATCAGAAGGATTCAAAGTATTAACACGTTGCAAGCCAAAGTCTGCTAATACTTGGCTGATAGGAATCAGTTACTGATATACCGATATTGGCTTAAATTAGCATAAAATACAAAAATATTACTGTTCAATTACATCGAGTAAATACTTGGAATAACAATGAATACTAACCCATATAAACATTTACTAGGTCTAGTATTAAGAAAGACACAAAGACACACAAAGATATTAAGTCACATATAAAGATAGATATAAAGACACATAAATACATATATAGATGCAGATAAAACACAAAAACACATAAAGACACATCTGAAGACACATAGACATATGCATAGATACATTGAAGACACATATAAAGATACTGACACTTATTGAGGCACACATGAGTGAGTTCATCTTGAACATTCTCTTGGTGGTTCTGAAGAGCTTTGGTCTCTTGTCATTGTGGTGGCTGATGTCTATGAACTCTCCTATCCCTCCCGTGAAGTCCACTAGGGCCTCATGCCCAAACCCGGACTCCAGCACCTGGTAACACCCGTGGGCCCTGGTAACATATACAACAGTGTCAAGACAGCAAACATTCGCTCAGTATTTATCATGGCTTTATTTTTCATCTGTCAAACTTGAAGGATTTCCATGTTGGAATAAAGAATAATAACATTTTTAACATGAATAATACTAGGTATTAATATTTTATGATTTATATCATATATTGTGATATATACTAAATAAACGCTGTTCATGTTGTATTTAACATTCTCTGAATGAATATACTGTCAGGAAAGCGTGAACAATGAGACTGTGAAGTGTACGGACTTGGCATAGGCTTTCTCTATGAGAGCACTCCAGAACTCATTAGTGCTGTCTCTGTTGTGGCAGTATATGAGTTTTCCATTCCTAGTAGGAAGTCTGTCATCCACCAACACCTCCTGCCAATTGCCATAGCGCCAGAACCGGAACCGGAACAAGCCTGCGAGAAATAGGGAAGTACAATAAGACCAAGAGATAAACCAAGAAATAAATATTCCACTAAAAGGAAGTGAGCGATGGTGCCAAGTGCCAAAATAATTACAATTATTTCAGCTGCATTCAAATTTATTGTTTCAACAAAGTTTCGAGGGGATATACATATTGATGACACACCCTTATTGTAAAATAATTGCATGACGTGTTTTTTTCTCTAAGACAAATATTCCTTGCTTGACAGAACTGGAAATGCAATTAAGGACACCGGAAATTAAAAAGTTGTATAGTGTTGTGTCGGTGATGCATTCACAAGTATTGTGTTGGGGGCATTGTTTATGGAATTAATTGTTTATGGAATTAATTGTGTTTAACTGTGAAAGCGCTAAAACCAAGATGGCTGACAGTAGGTTAGATTTGCCTCCACATACCGACATAGTCTTCATCAAAGCTCTGGTCATGAGGTACGACTTGCGTGAAGAGGTCAGGCTTGGTGGCCAATACTGCAGTGGCGGACAGGAACCAGCAGTTACCTGCAGACATATCAACATGTACTTACAGACCCATCAAGAATATCAGATATATTAGGAAAAATTGGCAAATAAATCTTACCAAGGTCCCCCTGACTCAGGTCGTATCTGGAAGCGCCATCTGTGATAAACTTAGGATCATCACAAATCTCCTGTAAATTAAATATTAACAATGGTGAATTAGCGATTATTTGATTTACCTCAATTATGTTTTATATTGTGCTAATGTGTTTGGTACATTATTTGTCAGGAGGAAAAGAAAAGAAAATAACTCTAAAGCGATGGTGTCTTATTTACCTGTCAATTCCACATATCAATATTATCTGATAATCTTTGGCATGGACAATATATATAAATTGTTCACCCTATGTAATTTCAAATGGTCTCGTACATTGTCAATGCCTGCGGTACCTGTCTATATATGCCGGTTCTTTTCATTAAATACTTTAATACACACTCTAACATCACTTAACGTTTAACCGTTTAAAAAGTCAAATGGTTTTTTTCAGGTATCACTAAAATGCTTGGTTGAGTTATGATAGATCTTCTGGAATTTCAAGATTAGCTACGTCCATTTCTTCAATATCGCTCCAAGTATAAATCTAATCACCTAACTCAAGTGAATGTGAATGAAATTCTTCATATATTCATATTTGGCAAGACGTCTGGCGAAACAGGCTTCAATTGTGACAGCTAAATGTGACGAATTTGTCTGAAGGTTACGTCGCAGTGAGCATATCATGCATATGGTGAGGGGAAAGTGATTTCTTCCCCAGAGACATATCCCAATGTAACATGGTAAGCAGGGTCGGTGTTTACCGTGTTTACAGCTTGAAGATCCCATCATATGCGACGTCCCTTTCACGTGGTAGAAGTGATTGCATTAATGATGGATTATTTTACCATGTTTACACTAACTCAAAGAAAAACTTCGATACTTCTATTTATTTATTTTTATAAATATAGTATTCACCTTAATCCATAAATAATATCATCAATCTATGGAATGTTTGTGACATGGGTTTAAATTTGATGGATACAATGTGAATAAATTGAACTGCTTGATAGAGGCACAAGGACGAATGAGATGACAGAGATGACCCAGTATCATTAACGTCTGCTTAATGTGTGCATATATATAGGTTCTCCCAGGATACAGGTCAGTGGAGTACTAGGCCACCCCCACCTGGCTCAGAGCCATCACCTGCACTGTCTGGGTCACTCTCACAGCTGTGCTTAATGTACTGAACCTGAGTGTGCCTTATATCTACAATCTTTTATTGAATGGGTAGTAGGTTGAATTGTGTAATATCCCTTCAGCTTAACATAAAACTTCATTAATACCTTTTAAATATAGTGACATTGAAACAGTGCATAAACTATATTAGCAATATGTGCAAAAGAGGTATATGCATTATGTTTGCACTAGTATGGATGATGGTTATGAACAACATACCATGGACTAAATAGAACATACTGCTGACCACATGCTTGTGTGGTGCATGTTCCTCTATTTATACATGTTGTATATGCTGAGAGCATGGCTGTATTGTGGCCAGGCTGTTTTGAACTCACATGAGGGCGTTTCCACTCTATGCTGTCCCAGTTCTCCCCCTCAGTCTCCTCTATACGCAGAGAGCTTTTTGCGGCCGGGAAGTCTGGATCTTCATACTTTCCACCACTTGTCAGCAGCTCGGATCTCACCTCTTCGTACCCACCAGGCATCTTCACGTAGTTAGCACTTGTTGATTTGTTCTACAGCAACTCTCTGTGTCTCGCTATATAGTGTCGTATCGGAGGTGAGATGCCTGCCTTACAGCGTACAGAGACCACAACAAGGGTGGAGGAAGAAAGTTCACCAGCTCAGCGGGAACGAGAGCCCACACCTCACCCAGCAATGTCACGCACCACCACGACGAGTGCCAGAGTCGGGAGATTACATGTCATTATATCTCCACAGGCCTCTATAATATTGACAGATACAATGCTCTATTAGTCAACACTGGGCATGTTTTTCGCTTGGCCCATATTTTTCTGTAATTTATCTTGATGCACTTGACACACATGTTTCGCCAGCAAATAATGAAAGTAATAATATCATCAATGATATCCTATATCCGTTTTTATTTTTGAACATAAGACGTGTTTCCAGTACATCAGCCCAGATGAAATGCAGACAATGGGCCAGGTCGTGAGCAGGGGCCCACCACTACCAACTTCGTTAAAAATTGAGATAGAGATGTGAAACTTGGGCAGAGTATGTTATATAGAATGTTGTGAACAACATATCACTCAGCTAAAAATAAATTCCAATATGCATTTTTAGTATTTTCTAGAAGGAAATATTTTTTTAAATACCAGCCAGCTACACTTTGGGATTTTGGCTGTCAGCTGTTATTTTTTACCAGCTGGGAAAGTTACCAGCTCAGAATTTGTATGGAATTAACAGCTTCGTGGATGTTTGTCAATGCCAAATTTGTTTTAACGGCTGGTAATGAGCCAATTTCTTTAATAAATAATTAAATGTTAAAAACTTATAATTACAGTAGAAATATCATTAGGCTTGAACAATCTTTGTCAAATAGTGTTCATACAATATAATTTATTTTTTATTTTGCAGTTTTCACTGGCGAAATTGCCAGTTGGTGTTAAAATCTCAATACTTTACCAGCCAGCCAATTAATTTCATCAGTCTGTTAGCTAGGCCATTTTGAAATGTCAAATGTATTTTGAGTCAGCGGATTCAAACAAAAAAAAGTTCCCAGCTGGTAAACATACCAGCTGGAAATGAAATGCATTAGTTACAAGTTGCCAGCCAGAAAAGTGTGCATATTGGCTCTTTTTTCCATATCATATAGTGGTGGGCCCCTGCGTAAGTGAATAAAGACATTTATAAGGAAGTCAGAGAGTCAATTCAATAGCCAGCCAGTCAATGAGTTAGTCAACTCACTAGTCAACCAGTCAGCGAGTTAGTCAACTCACTAGTTAGCCAGTCAATGAGTTAGTCAACCAATAGTCAGCAAGATACTGAGTTAGTCAGCTAGTCAGTGGGTTAGTTAACTCACTAGCCAGCCAGTCAGTGAGTTAGTCAACTAAATAGGCAGCCAGTCAGTGCATTAGTCAACTAAATAGGCACCCAGTCAGTGTGTTAGTCAACTAAATAGTCAACCAGTCAGTGAGTTAGTCAAATAAATAGTCAGCCAGTCAGTGGGTTAGTCAACCCAATTGTAAGTTAGTCAATGCGTTAGTCTGACTCACGAGTCAACATGGTCAGCCAGACAGGAAATTATGTCACTTGTAATTTAGTCAGTCAGGTCACTAGTAAGACAATAAGCGAATCCTCAGGTCACTAGTAAGGCAATAAGTGAATCCTCAGGTCACTAGTAAGGCAATAAGTGAATCCTCAGGTCACTAGTAAGGCAATAAGTGAATCCTCAGGTCACTAGTAAGACAATAAGTGAATCCTCAGGTCACTAGTAAGGCAATAAGTGAATCCTCAGGTCACTAGTAAGGTAATAAGTGAATCTTCAGGTCACTAGTAAGACAATAAGTGAATCCTCAGGTCACTAGTAAGGCAATAAGTGAATCCTCAGGTCACTAGTAAGACAATAAGTGAATCTTCAGGTCACTAGTAAGGCAATAAGTGAATCCTCAGGTCACTAGTAAGGCAATAAGTGAATCCTCAGGTCACTAGTAAGACAATAAGTGAATCTTCAGGTCACTAGTAAGACAATACGTGAATCCTCAGGTCACTGATAAGACAATAAGTGAATCCTCAGGTCACTAGTAAGGCAATACGTGAATCCTCAGGTCACTAGTAAGACAATACGTGAATCTACAGGTCACTAGTAAGACAATAAGTGAATCTTCAGGTCACTAGTAAGGCAATAAGTGAATCTTCAGGTCACTAGTAAGACAATAAGTGAATCCTCAGGTCACTAGTAAGACAATAAGTGAATCCTCAGGTCACTAGTAAGGCAAGTAGTGAATCCTCAGGTCACTAGTAAGACAATAAGTGAATCTTCAGGTCACTAGTAAGACAATAAGTGAATCCTCAGGTCACTAGTAAGGCAATAAGCGAATCTCCAGGTCACTAGTAAGGCAAAAAGCGAATCTTCAGGTCACTAGTAAGACAATAAGTGAATTCTCAGGTCACTAGTAAGGCAATAAGTGAATCATCAGGTCACTAGTAAGACAATAAGTGAATCATCAGGTCACTAGTAAGACAATAAGTGAATCTTCAGGTCACTAGTCAGGACGTTATCATGGATATACAGTATATTTCAACAACATTCTAATAACTAGTTATTTCGCAGATTTTGTTCATAATAACTATGGGTTCATACAAGAATATACTAGAAGCGATGACATAAGACTCACTCCTTTAGATCATCTTCCCCAATTTCCATATTAACGAATATTATAATCCTCGAGAAGGGTTATGCCAAGTACACAGCATAATATCAAACATCCATTCATTTCTAAAAGTATTACCAATAATGATAAACTATCAAGGCTCTCCGTGTTTAAATGTCTGATTGCAAATGTCCTTTTGTCATTTGATAAATCTTAATAAATATGAATTGCCACAACCAAGTACAGAACTGTAAAAATCGGGTTAGTACACTTTGATTCGGGCTTGTACAAATCTCCACTTACTAACCCATAGGTCCAGTAGCCTAAAAAGTATTTGACCCAGACTATATCTAATTAAGTGATTAAATACACATCACCATTAGTGGTGATTTTACATATGTTTTATAATGCAAACCTTTGGCCTTAGTTCTTGGACTCATACACATGGCTGCATTTCAAGAATACAAACATGCAAAATGTTCTCTCATCTTTTGTAATTGGAAGTGTGTTTTATGATCATTTGGAGACAAATAATGTTCGACAGGGGCATAGATAGATGCTTTATGAGGTACACCTAGGCCTGACAGATATAAGTTTGTTTGTGTGTCTGTACAGGAGACATCTGATCTACAGGAGCTGGGAGGCTGAACAATGTGTTCCTACCTGCCAAATAGGCCGAACAAACCAATCTGTAAAACATATAACATCCTCTTAACCACACAAACAATATACAATACTAATCATGTCTCAAATCAATTAATTTATTTGTAATTAATTTAACACACATATGAACATCCTGGTTATTCTGGTTATTCAATCATATCAGTATTTATGAGCTTGGTGTTTGAGTATTATTTTATGCGACGTAATCAGGACCTACCAGAGCAATATGATTTCATTTGATAAAAATATAAAATGTGTTTTGGAATCAAATGATGATTGAACGAATAACTGTATGAAAAAGAAGAAGAAATGACATGTTCAGAGGGTACATTCT